>BSBM01000892.1:117500-1317500 GCA_027924585.1 Larix kaempferi
GCAGTCTGAACTAGATGGGCTTTCCCCATCACAATTTTCATCATTTTCCTACATTTTTTCATGGTTGGGAGCTCGTTTTTGTGTTACACAGTGGCTGGGAGAGGAGGACCACGATTTGGGGCTGTTATGGAGGTCATTTTTGCCCCAGAATTTCCACGGACATTTTTCTGAAAACAAATTTGGCTTCCCAGAGTTGTTCCCCATCTTCCATTTCGTTTTTGGCTGCCCACGGTTTTCTGAAATTGGTAGAAACCCCATTTGTGTGCATCTCACTGTAAAAATGTTTCTTCATGCCCAACACCTATATTTTTGTTGTTATGTGCATCCTTGTTTTAGCTTGAACATGTGAGCAAGAAATTTGGAGTGGTAGTGGACAAAATTGGCTTGATAAACCTAGTGGGAAAAATAACCTCTCAAGAAGATCAAGAGGGCTTTGGCTACTTTTCTATGCACACCATGAGAGCACTAGAAGGGAAGGTATGGCTTGAGGGACTGTGTAGCAGTGAAGAGAATACTTCCTTGTGTTGGGTGTGTAGGTATTGTGGGTGCCAGGTTAGATAGATCTTGTAGAGGTATCCATGGCTCTGTGCTTGATCTCACTAGCTTAGCAATTCTTCCTTTTCCATCTCCTAGCAGTCTGATAAACCCAACTGCTAATTGGCTTGGTTGATTTTTGTGTATTCTGGCTATGTGTGAGTCTGATGTTCCCTTCTTCCTTGTAGAAATCATGCCTAGCTCGGGGGTGGAAGTTGTATCAAGAGATTGATAAGCACAACTGGCCTATGGTTGGGTGGAACGTTGCAGATGCGTAGCTGGTTTCTTAGGGACTACTTTGTTTCAAGATAGGTACTCTCATGTGCTAATTCTGTATTGTTTTAATTGATGAATGACATGAATATCTTGAATGTATGATGGATGTGTAATATAATTTAATTCTGCTATGTTTTCAAATATTTATGCATTTCCATATGTCCATCTTCATTTTATATGAATGTTTGTTTACTAAGTATAGGGCTAGATGTCCGAAATTAGAGTGATGTTCTCTCCCATGTTGGTATGATGGGTGGAAATGTGACAATGGTTGAAGGAGTGAGCTGCAATAGAAGAAACCATGAGCTTACATGTAGCTTAAAATTGCAAATAAAGACTCCATTAAAGCTCCAAATGAAAGGTCCGAATGGCCTTTCCAATTACCAACTTGGATGGGAATCTTTCACCCTCGAAATTGGCTAAGGCAAGCAACTAGTCATCCACTAGCTCTCCCTCTTCACAAATGCAATTGCAAATTCTACAAATGATCAAAGCTGGTTTCATTATTTTTTCTTGAAATTTATAAAGTTCTAATGTCCTCCATGGGTTGAATTCCTTCCAAGAGACCCATGCCAACTCAAGTTGGGAAGAGATTCCAAAGAACGCCACTTGTACAACAATTCCTAGTCTCCCATTTCCACCAAATAACATTTGGAAGCATCTTAGTTTAATAACACCCTTGAGCACCCTCTTGGAGTCTATTTTTATCCCTGACATGTCATATATGTCATATGTCAGCCTTCAAGTCTAATTTGTGTCATAGGTGTCATAGCATCTTCATCATTGTTGTCATAGAGCTAGGGAATCTAGCCCAAGTGTCTCACTAGCTCCAAATTGCCTCTTCGTCTTCCATGGGAGTTACTCTTCCTCTATATTTTGACCTTGGATGAGTCATTACATGAATAATACCTTTTGAACTCCCCCAAGTATGTTACCATTCACCTTGAATTCGAATTGGTGAGAGAATGATGCCAAGTGTAGTGGGGAAATCTAGCCATATGTGGGTCCCACTTCCTCCATGTGTCTTCATGATCAAATTCCAATTTGATTTTCACTTGTATATATATATTTAGATCATTTATTAAATATTTATTCCATTCTAATTTTCAAACATTATTTATTATCCCCCTTATTCCAAATCCCAAAGCTTCCACCCAAAACCTAGGAAACTAGTAATTTTCCTCCTTGACAATTATTTGACCTTTAACATCAATTTGACAAAATCTAATGAATATGGCCAATGTGATTAGGCCATTGTGACACAATGCCAAATTTGGGACATGACAAATCCTCCCTTTCCAATATTGCTTGTCCTCAAGCAATTTCAAACATGGGTGTTGAAGAACCTGCTTTTTGTACAATTCTTTGAAGTTGCCATTGAATTGCCCAACCTTGAATCTTTGAGTCTCAATGAAGATTTTAGAGAGGAAACACCATGCTTGCTACTGCACTACTCTGATAAAAATCACTTTATTAAGTGGGAAATCCATGTCCCATACTACTTGTTTCCCCCAAAAATTTGAAACCAATGAAACAAAAATTATTCCAGGGTCCCATTGCTTGTATTGGACCCCATAATTAAAAGTGCTCCCATACCATCAGATAAGAGGATTCTTGGATCCCATTTTCTTGTATGCAATCTTCCACACATCATGAGTACAAAATATATATCATCAAAGTACATAACAACATAATGAAAATGTACATTAAGAAGATGATTCATCAAAGAATCATGAAAGTTCTTATACCTCCAAGTAAGTAGAACACCATTTTCCAGGTGCATACAATCTTCAAGTGACCTATCAAATATGCTCCAATGACACAGGTGAGGATCCCACGTCCAATAATAGTACTCCAAAAGAATGTGATATGCATCGAAATATTCAGCCATGCATTCTTTCATCCAAGGAATGAATGAAGAATCTCCACTAAAATTTGAACCAAATAATGAGTAGAAAAAACAAGGCGACTTCGAAGGACTCAAAGAAGTCTCACCCATACATCCATGAGGATATGTATCATCATAAGGTAGAAAAATATGCTACTGCAATTGTAAATAATGAGGTTCTCTATTCATGTCATAATCAAAAGGAGAGGTAGGAGTTTCATACCCCTCATGTGGCACCATTGGAAAAAAACCTTTCACCCAATTTTCATCCCCAATTGATGTGGCTGAAAACGAAGTAGGGGGTGAGGAATCATGAACCAACCTTAAATCCTTACAACTCTTACCCATTGAAATGTTTAATTAATCTTCTCCATAATTGGTTGGTCCAACTATTGTGAGATCATGTACCTCCTCCAAGGCTTTGCAACTCTCTCAATGAGGCAACTCATAATCCCTCTGAACAAGGACAAGTGCTTGTCCTTCTTCTTGTTTGAGTGTAGCATCTTCAATAACCTGCATATCAACATGTACCTCATGTTCCACAATTACCTTAGGTTCCTCCTTTGTGACATAAATGATTTCATTCATTTCCTTCTTTTTCTTAAAAACAGAACCATTGCTCATTATTTTTGCCATGTTGCTTTCAAACCGACTAATCGAAAATTGGAACTCTTGCATTCGTTGCATCCACTTGTCTTCAAAGGATTGTTTCAATAATTTTCTAAACTCCTCATTCTCTTCTAAGGTTCCTTTCTCATCCTTACTAATGGTGACCAAGGAATGCACTTCTTCTCCTACTTCTTCCCTTTCACCAAAGTACATCCAATTTCAATTTCTAAGGGTGGTGGCTTATTTCTTTGACTCCTGGTATTCATTAATGTTATACCACATCAGGTGCCAAGACCATGCTTTGATACCACTGTAATGTCCCTTGTTAGGAATTTTATTGTTAGGAATTTTATTAAAATGACAATTTTTCACTTTTTTCCCTAGTTAGACCTTTGACTAGTTTTGAGCTCTAGGTCCCCAAATTGCTCCAATTGCTCCCAAATATTATGAGAAGGTATATGGATGATGTTAGAACATAAATATATGTTCCAGGGATTCTTTTGTACCTTTAAAATACTTCATCAAATCCTCTTTCAATTCTGGCCAATGTAGGGAACTTTACTAGTAATTCCCCTTTGACTAGTATTGGTCTCTAGGTCTCAAATTGAATCCAAATGCCTTCAAATATTCAAGGAAGGTGTATGAATGTTATTAGGACTTGAATATGATGTTCAGGGATGATATATGGCCACCAAAATACCTCTGCAAACTCTCTTAATATTTTGGACCAAGTATGCAATTTTACTAGTAATTTGGGTTCAAATCCCCCTAGGGTAAGTATTGAAAATGGTTTCCCAAATGCCTCCAAACCCACTCAAATTTCTGAACAGAGGTATGGAAGGTATTAATGATTTTATTAATGTCTTATGTGCACCATTAATTTATTATTATATATGTTCCAACCCTCTCCCATTCAGCTACAAAAATCACCAATTCAACCCTTGGGGAAATGGCACTGTTTCTTCTCCCAATGCAATTAAACTGAGTAAAAATACTTCAAATGCTCAAGTACAGTACATGAAACTTGTAAAATACATCCATGGCAGTCCATTAATCAAAAATTCATCATAGAATCATCCATTCACTCGAAATCATCAGCATTACATTGATTCACAACAAGGTAGTGGGGAAATGGCACTGTTCTTTCATTAAAATTGAGATTTATACATTTCTACTTGGAATTTCGACCTGAAACTTCATGGATATGAATAACAGAGTATTTAATTCATATTACAAAAGAAATGGGGCATTATAAGCTCCCCCAAAGAGTACAATAGCTCACCAAAAACGCCCTCCCTCAAGGATCAAGAATATGCCATCAAAACTTGAAATGGTTGAAGGAGTGAGCTGCAATAGAAGCAACCATGAGCTGCCATGTTGCTTAAACCTGCAATAAATACTCCATTAAAGCTCCAAATGAAAGGTCTGAATGGCATTTCCAATTACCAACTTGGATGGGAATATTTCACCCTAGAAATTGGCTAAGGCAAGCAACTAGTCATCCACTAGATCTCCCTCTTCACAAATGCAATTGCAGATTCTACAAATGATAAAAAGATGGTTTCATTGTTTTTTATTGAGATTTATAAAGTTATAATGTACTCCATGGGTCGAATTCCTTCCAAGAGACTCATGGCAACTCAAGTTGGGAAGAGATTCCAAAGAACACCACTTGTACAACAATTCCTAGTCTCCCACTTCCACCAAATCACATTTGGAAGCATCTTAGCTTCCTAACACCCTTGAGTGCCCTCTTGGAGTCTATTTTTAGCACTAAAATGTCATATATATCATATGTCAGCCTTCAGGTCTGATTTGTGTCATAGGTGTCATATCATCTTCATCATTGTTGTCATAGAGCTAGGGAATCTAGCCCAAGTGTCTCACTAGCTCCAAATTGCCTCTTCCTCTTCCATGGGAGTTACTCTTCCTCTATATTTCAAGCTTGGATGAGTCATGAAATGAATAATACCTTTTTAACTCCCCCAAGTATGTTACCATTCACCTTGAATTCGAATTGGTGAGAGAATGATGCCAAGTGTAGTCGGGAAATCTAGCCATATGTGGGTCCCACTTCCTCCATGTGTCTTCATGATCAAATGCCACTTTGATTTTCACTTGTATATATTTATTTAGATCATTTATTAAATATTTATTCCATTCTAATGTTCAAACATCATTTATTATCCCCCTAATTCCAAATCCCAAAGCTTCCACCCCAAACCTAGGAAACTAGTAATTTTCCTCCTTGGCAATTATTTGATCCTTAACATCAATTTGACAAACTCTAATGAATATGGCCAATGTGATTAGGCCATTGTGACCAAATGCCAAATTTGGTACATGACAAATCCTCCCTTCGCAATATTGCTTGTCCTCAAGCAATTTCAAACATGGGTGTTGAAGAACCTGCTTTTTGTATAATTCTTTGAACTTGCCATTGAATTGCTCAACCTTGAGTCTTTGATTCTCGATGAAGATTTTAGAGAGGAACCACCATGCTTGCTGCTGCACTGCTCTTATAAAAATCACTTTCTTAAGTGGAAAATCCATCTCCCATACTATTTGTTTCTAAAAAAAATTTGAAACCAATGAAACAAAAATTATTCCAGGGTCCCATTGCTTGTATTGCACCCCAACAATTAAAAGTGCTCCCATACCATTAGATAAGAGAATTCTTGGATCCCATTTTCTTGTATGCATTATTCCACACATCATGAGTACAAAATATATATCATCAAAGTACATAACAACATAATGAAAATGTACATAAAGAAGATGATTCATCAAAGAATCATGAAAGCGCTTATACCTCCAAGTAAGTAGACCACCATTTGCCAGGTGCATACAATCTTCAAGTGACCTATCAAATCTGCTCCAATGACATAGGTGAGGATCCCATGTCCAATAATGTTGCTCCAAAAGAATGTGATATGCATTAAAATATCCAGCCATGCATTCTTTCATCCAAGGAGTGAATGAAGAATCTCCACTAAAATCTAAACCAAATAATGAGTAGAAAAAACAAGGGGATTTCAAAGGACTCAAAGAAGTCTCACCCATACATCCATGAGGATATGTATCATCATAAGGTAGAAAAATATGCTGCTGCAATTGTAAATAATGAGGTGCTCTATTCATGTCATCATCAAAGGAGAGGTAGGAGTTTCATACCCCTCATGTGGAACCATTGGAAAAAAACCTTTCACCCAATTTTCATCCCCAATTGATGTGGCTAAAAACGAAGTAGGGGGTGAGGAATTATGAACCAACCTTAAATCCTTACAATTCTTACGCATTGAAATATTTAATTCATCTTCTCCTTAATTGGCTAGTTCAACTATTGTGAGATCATGTACCTCCTCCAAGGCTTTGCAACTCTCTCCATGAGGCAACTCATAATCCCTCTGAACAAGGACAACTGCTTGTCCTTCTTCTTGTTTGAGTGTAGAATATTCAAGAACCTGCATATCAACATGTACCTCATATTCCACAATTACCTTAGGTTCCTCCTTTGTGACATAAATTATTTCATCCATTTCCTTCTTTTTCTTGAAAACAGAACCATTGCTCATTATTTTTGCCATGTTGCTTTCAAACCGACTAATCGACAATTCGAACTCTTGCATTCGTTGCTTCCACTTGTCTTCAAAGGATGGTTTCAGTAATTTTCTAAACTGCTCATTCTCTTCTAAGGTTCCTTTGTCATCCTTACTCATGGTGACCAAGGAATGCACTTCTTCTCCTACTTCTTCCCTTTCACCAAAATACATCCAATTTCAATTTCTAAGGGTGGTGGCTTATTTCTTTGACTCCTGGTATTCATTAATGTTCTACCACATCAATTTCCAAGACCATTCTCTGATACCACTGTAATGTCCCTTGTTAGGAATTTTATTAAAATGGCAATTTTTCACTTTTTTCCCTAGTTAGACCTTTGACTAGTTTTGAGCTCTAAGTCCCCAAATTGCTCCAATTGCTCCCAAATATTTTGAGAAGGTATATGGATGATGTTAGAACATAAATATGTGTTTCAGGGATTCTTTTAGACCTTTAAAATACTTCATCAAATCCTCTTTCAATACTGGCCAATGTAGGGAACTTTACTAGTAATTTCCCTTTGACTAGTATTGGTCTCTAGGTCTCAAATTGAATCCAAATGCCTTCAAATATTCAAGGAAGGTGTACGAATGTTATTAGGACTTGAATATGATTTTCAGGGATGAGATATGGCCACCAAAATACCTCTGCAAACTCTCTTAATATTCTAGACCAAATATGCAATTTTACTAGTAATTTGGGGTTCAAATCCCCCTGGGGTAAGTACTGAAAATGGCTTCCCAAATGCCTCCAAACCCACTCAAATTTCTGAACAGAGGTAGGAAAGTTATTAAGTTCTCATGTGAACCATTAATTTATTATTATATATGTTCCAACCCTCCCCCATTCAGCTGTAAAAATCACCAATTCGACCCTTGGGGAAATGGCACTGTTTCTTCTCCCAAAGCAATTAAACTGAGTAAAAATACTTCAAATGCTCAAGTATAGTACATGAAACTTTTAAAATACATCCATGGCAGTCCATTAATAAAAAAATCATCATAGAATCATCCATTAATTCGAAATCATCAGCATTACATTGATTCACAACAAGGTAGTGGGGAAATGCCATTGTTCTTTCATTAAAATTGCAATTTATACATTTCTACTTGGAATTTCGCCTGAAACTTTCTGGAGATGAATATCAAAGTATTTAATTCATATTACAAAATAAATGGGGCATTATAAAACCCCCCAAAGTGTACAATAGCTCACCAAAAATGCCCTCCCTCAATGATCAAGAATATGCCATCAAAACTGGAAATGGTTGAAGGAGTGAGCTGCAATAGAAGAAACCATGAGATACCCTGTAGCTTAAACCTACAAATAAAGACTCCATTAAATCTCCAAATGAAAGCTCTGAATGGCCTTTCCAATTACCAACTTGGATGGGAATCTTTCACCCTCGAAATTGGCTAAGGCAAGCAACTCCTCATCCTCTAGCTCTCCCTCTTCACAAATGCAATTGCAAATTCTACAAATGATCAAAAGCTGGTTTCATTCTTTTTTATTGAAATTCATAAAGTTCTAATTTCCTCCATGGGTCGAATTCCTTCCAAGAGACTCATGCCAACTCATGTTGGGAAGAGATTCCAAAGAACGCCACTTGTACAATAATTCCTAGTCTCCCACTTCCACCAAATCACATTTGGAAGCATCTTAGCTGCCTAACACCATTTAGCGCCCTCTTGGAGTCTATTTTTAGCCCTTACATGTCATATATGTCATATGTCATCCTTCAGGTCTGATTTGTGTCATAGGTGTCATAGCATCTTCATCATTATTGTCATAGAGCTAGGGAATCTAGCCCAAGTGTCTCACTAGCTCCAAATTGCCTCTTCGTCTTCCATGGGAGTTACTCTTCCTCTATATTTCGACCTTGGATGAGTCATGCCATGAATAATACCTTTTGAACTCCCCCAAGTATGTCACCATTCACCTTGAATTCGAATTGGTGAGAGAATGATGCCAAGTATAGTGGGGAAATCTAGCCATATGTGGGTCCCACTTCCTCCATGTGTCTTCATGATCAAATGCCACTTTGATTTTCACTTGTATATATTTATTTAGATCCTTTATTAAATATTTATGCTATTCTAGTGTTCAAACATCATTTATTATCCCCCTTATTCCAAATCCCAAAGCTTCCACCCTAAACCTAGGAAACTAGTAATTTTTCTCCTTGGCAATTATTTGACCCTTAACATCAATTTGACAAACTCTAATGAATATGGCCAATGTGATTAGGCCATTGTGACCCAATGCCAAATTTGGGACATGAAAAATTGTTTTATCAGGATCACGTTGATTCAATAGACACCTGTACCATTTGACAATGAACATAAATACCTTGAAGGAGCTAAAGTCACATTGAAGAATGTCTTCCAGATACCCATAGTATCGATTTTCAGAGAGTTGTGGATGTCTGTCACTTCTAGAAGAAACATTGGTCACCTCAAAGACTACAGATATTGCACAATCAGATGTTTTCTTTGTTTCATCCAACTTTTTGATGCGATATCTACATCCATTGCACCACATAGCCTTATGGTGTTTTACCTACAACAAGCCATACAGGAAAAGATTACATAATGATCCAATATTTATGATTAACTAGTGCATGTTTATAATGCCATACAAGGAAAAAAATCAGCGTGACGTACAACGACATTATTTTTTACAAAAAAAAATAGTGTGGATGATTAATATTCTTACCTGCTTATCTTTTAAACCTCTTGCTAAATCGATTTCCCTTTGTGCTAGATTGGTGTCTCCATTGTGATTTGCAGCTTTAACCAATGAAGCCACACATTCCCATGATATTCCATGACCAGATTGTTCACATCGTTTGATCCATACCTTCATCAAGTCAAGATTGTTTGCAATGTATAAATGAATTGCATCCCTCTCGACCAATTGTTTGATGACAATAAAATTAAAATTCAATACAAATGCATAGTAACTTAACAAAGTATATTACACTCTAAATTGATGCAAAATACTGAATATAAAAATACTGTTATATTACCTTTCACCTTTCTCGATCTACCTTTCCCCTTCGGGTACTCCCCTTAGAAACACTTATTGGATTTTGGATCACAAATGCGATGTAAATTGAGCTTTTCTGCTAATTTAGGAAGATATTTACTAATATATAGCATGTTTTGGTATACCATATATCCCTCCATCACAGAACCCTCAGCATATGCTCGTTGTCTGACCAAATCCTTCATAAATTTCAAGTGCCTCTCAACCATCCACATGGACCTTGAGTGCGCAGGACCACACAGTTCAATATCCTCAACTTGGTGTATGAGGTAGTGTTCTTGTGCATTGAAAAATGCCGATGGTAGATGCTTCTGCATTTCACACATGAGACGAGGAATTTCTCTCCTCCAATACTTTATGTCTTCTTTATGGAATTCTTTAGATGAAAACCATCTACAAGTGACATGGCAACCAAATCAAGAGATTAAAGGAAAAAAAAACATTATATTACGTAACATGAATTACAGAACGAAAATCAAATATAAGTTCTATGTTGAATTAAACAAACACTAAGCGCATGGAAAAAATTACCACTTACCTCATGTATTTCCCGAGACTATATATTATTTGCTTGACATTGTTGTCAAAGTTGTTCGGGATAGAGAGAGGTAGAACATACTGTAACAATAATATACAAATCGTTTCATTTTATCAACAAAGAGTAGACAAACATAAAATATACCAACCATATTCACTGGAATAGGAAAAAAAAAAATTAAATCCATACCATAATAATTACCTTCATGAATACATGCCAATCGTGAGTTTTCACCCCCGCGAAATCACCTTTCTTTGTTATGATATTCTTCATGTTTGCACAAAATCTGGTGGGAAATTTAATTTTTCGAATGACTTCTTTTACAACATTACTTTGTTGGTCCATTAAAATCCACGGAAGTGAGTTTATATTAATTTTCTCTCTATTGCTATGAAATTGAATGACGTCTTTCATTGCATGGTTGCTATCTTGAATGTCTTTAAAAATTTTGACAATTTTTTCTTTGTCACTCCTTCCTTGTAATATTCGCCAAAATGTTTCGGTCACATTCTTTCCGATATGCATTGTATCAAATAAATGAGCAATCTGTAGGTGCTCATAGTAGGGCAACCTACTAAATTGTTTAGGATAACTTTTCATTCCTCGTGGAAGCCCATTAATGCCTTCATGATCACATGAATGAAAATCATGAAACTACATAAATCAATGTCAATTACAGTAAACAACACACAATATAAAAAAATACAATATAACATGTCATATACAATGATTCATTATACGTACCTTGACGATTTCTATTATATTGCAACTTCCATAGGTGAGGTGTCATTCTCTACTGTTTTAATGCAGTCTCTTGCTTGCCATTGAACATATGCTTTTCAGTAGTTCAATACCTGTGATTCTTAAATAGGAAGTGCCTATACTCATCAAACACCTCCTTTCCTAAGCTTTTTGAATGAAGAGATTTGATCTTAGGACCACAAACTGGACATGCATATTTCCGCTTTGTCTAAAGACCTACATAAAGATATGGAATATCTATGTCAATTATAATTATATACAAAATGAATGGATTATTTAGAAAAACATACGTGCATAGTATATTAACTAGTACTTCTTATAATTTTTTGCAAATAAAGTGGAACTTATAATTACATACCACAAAAATGGGTTAACCCTGGGGCATCATGTATTGTCCATACAAGCATTGCATGTAATTGAAATTGCCATTGTTGTATTGGTCTAGATACGTCATACATAGTGATTCCATTCCATAACTTCAGTAACTCGTCAATAAGAGGTTCGATATATACATTCATATCTTTGACTTGGTACTTACCAGATTGATTTGAACATATAAAAAATATAATTATGAGACGTACCATTTAGATTATATATATTAAACCATATCGCACAATAGAAAAACATTAAATATATATATGACATTATGTGACAAAAATATGACAAATGAGATACCACTACATTAAAAAAAAAATACAAGGTTCGACGTACCTGGAACAATCATCGAAAACATTATGTGCTCCTTATTTATTGTCAACCATGGAGGAATGTTGTTGTTGATAACAAAAATAGGCCACACCGAATAAACGTATCTCATCTCTACAAATGGATTGACACCATATGCTTCCAAAGAAATCCTAATATTACAAGGTTCTTCTTTAAAGTGGGGCCATTTTCCCTTCATATCTCTAAATGCAGACCCATTTGCAGGCATCCGAATAATGTCGTCTTGACTTCTGTTCCATGCATGGTAATCCATAAACCGTGCTATGTTTTTTCACTTGAACAGTCATTGCAAACGTGGAATAATGGGAATATAATGTAGAACCTTGTGAGGCACTTTTTTAGTTACTTGATCTGTGCTATATCTACTGATATGACATTCAAGACATTTTGTTGCAAATTCATGCTGATTGTAATATAGAACATGGTCATCGGGGCATGCATGAATTACTTCATACTACATTCCAATTTATTTCATGATGGCAGATAAATCCCGATATGTGCAAGGTAAAATATTTGACGGCGGTAACAAATATTCACCTATCATGCTACAACAAATTAAAATAAAAATCTAGTTAATATAATATAGAAATAATAATAATGAAACAAATTTCATTCGTAATAATTTGACTTATATATGAATTAACAATAAAATACACAATCATATATATTTTGTGATGTGATATATTACATACCTTAACATCCGTGTGACTGATATGTTTGAAAGACCATTCATAACCTTCAGGTTCATTATCAACAATATAGCAGAGAGAAGATTTGTCTTGGAGCCCTCATAAAGGGGTTCGTATGCCTTATCAAGAAGAGGTATATCATGAATATCATCAAAATGTTCATCATTTTCATGATCATCATCATTGTCATCATCCATTCCAACATTAAATGAATCATGGATCAAAGTATTTGTAACATCATCTTCAACTATGTTATCAGTATGATCATCTTCTTCAATGTGATCATTAACTTGTTCTCCATTAATATTCATAGCTCCATGTTCCTCCGGTACTTGTTCTAGAAGCACTTCCTCCAGACGATATGCCGTAGGTTGTCTTTCTTTTATAATTACATGAAACAATCAATAGATAAAAGTCAATATAAGAAATTAAAATGCAAAATGTAAACATTTATGTGATGCATTTAAAATGTAACAATTTTTTTACTGTTGGGATGAAAAGAACAATGACCAATTGTACTAGTGTTGGTCAAATAGGTGCATCCAAACTATCCAAGAGACATAATAATTGACCCAATTACTGAACAAAGCTACTAAAAAAAACTCAAAATTTCTCATACTGTTCACTAAGGTAAGATAAACGATGCCATGGTTTCTCTAGATAAAATATAAGAGAAATTACAACATGCCAATATAGTCATTATTTCTATTATCATGATGGAAAGTGTCACAAATCTAGAGAGTTAAGTGCTTTCCCCGATGAGTGGGTTAGTCTCACTAACGAACAAATAAATGAGTTATTCTACTATACCCTAGATTCAACATGCACAAAAGAAAAAAAATTATAATAAATAATAAATATTAAAATAATATTTATTGTCCATGTTAGTCCCCATCTATTGAAACCACGATCAATAGATATATAAGTTAATATAAGAAATATTAAAATAATACATAAATTTACAAAGGCAATCAAAATAAAAACATATATAATGAAAAACTTACAAATGGATGGTATTCATGTCCCCCCTCAACATGCCCATGCTCCCTACAATGTTTTGATCAAAATTCTTCTCCTCTTAAAGCACCTGCATTGACTACATGGACAATAGCATTTCCCATCACCCCTTCTTTCAACTCCTTCCCACAATCTAGAAAGCAATTGTCGATTTTGTTCGTCTGGATCAGGAATATTGCTAGTTGACATTTTCTCGTAAAGAGCTTGAATGAAGATTATCGATCTTAGAAAATGAATCTCCACACTTCGCTCGCTTGAATGACAAAAACAATGGAAATAATGAAAAACAGTCCGCCAAAAAATAGTTCGCTGAATAAAAGAACTTCCACAAACCATCGCTTGTATGGAAAACATGTCGAAATGGTTCGATATTTATAGATTTTAAAAGTCATTGGTCTGTCAGATATCCGACGACTAGAACCTAGTTACCGTTGGTGATTTGGTGTCAGCTATCCAATGACTAGAACCTAGTTACCGTTGGTGATTTGGTGTCAGCTATCCAATGACTAGAACCTAGTTACCGTTGGTGATTTGATGTTGGATATCCGACCTTATCAAGTTTCAAAAGACGTTGGATGTCTGATGGCCTAGATCTTAACATGATGTCAGATATCCACAGAGCCGTTGGATAGCCACAAGTCCATCGGATATTCCCGAGGTCTCGTCGGATATCCACAGAGGTGTCGGATATCCGACGAGTCCTTCTATCAATTTAAGAAAAAAAAATCAAATTTTATAATTTTTAAGGTGAAATCCGATGACACAGTCCTTTTTGTCGAAGGTCGGAGGATTTTCTCATCGGATTTTGGGTTCAAATCTTGTAGTGCCAAAACCGAGAGAACCTCAACACGCCTGGATCTTATTCATAGTGACATATCAGGTCCATTCCCCTATGAGTATTTGAACTATTCCAAATACATCCTTACCTTCATAGATGATTTTACCAGGTATTGTTGGATTTATTTCATCAAGCTAAAGTCTGAAGTGTTCGGTCTGTTCAAGCTTTTCAAGGCCTCAGTTGAGAACCGGTCTGGTAGAAATATCAAGATTCTTAGATATGATAATGGTGGGGAGTACATCAAATCTGATTTTCATCAATTTTGTGCCTCTTTAGGCATACAAATGCAACACACTATTCCATATACACCTCAGTAGAATGGTGTTGCTAAGAGGAAGAACATATCATTGAAGGAAATGGCCACATGTATGAATGAGGCAAAGTCCTTATCTCCAAGGATTTGGGCTGAGGCAATAAACTGTGCCACATACATTCAAAGTAGAGTGCCTCACAAATCTCTCAAAGGAATCACTTCTTTTGAGGCTTGGACTGGGCACAAACCTAATATTTCTCATTTCAGGATTTTTGGCTCCAAGGCTTGGGCTAGGATTCCACTTGAGAAGAGGAGGGCTATGCAGCCCCAAATCCAACCTTGTATTTTTTTTGGCTATTCAGAGGACTCCAAAGGCTATAAGTTTCTAAACATTGCTACTCAAAAATCCTTCATTGAAAGAAGTGTTCAATTTGAAGAAGAGCCCTCTCAGAATGTTGAAATTGGAGAACCATCTTTACCACCACATGAAGAAGTAAGTGATGTTGTTCTTGAATTTTTTTATTATGATATTTATGATGTTAGGACCATTTTATTACAGATCCTAATTCACCAACAAGGCCTAAATGGGATGCTAAGACTTTGTAAGGAGCCGGTGAACTAGTGGAAAATCCTCAGGACACAAGGAGGACTAGATCACAATTTGAGACTGCTCTCAATGTGAATGATCTTTACTTGTCTGATAGATGTTATTTGATGGTGGATTTTGATCCTCAGACATATGAGGAAGCCTCACATGACCCAATATTGGTAAGGTGTAAGTGCATCTACAAAACCAAGTGTGAAGCTAATAGTACATAAGTGAAATATAAGGATAGGCAGGTGGCAAAGGTATTCTCCCAAGTCCATGGCCTTGAATACAATGAGACTTTTGCACCAATTGCATAGAAGGATTCGATAAGACAAGTTCTAGAAATTTCTACATCCAAGTGGTGGGAAGTGCACCACATGGATGTCAAGGGTACATTCCTCCATGGGGATCTTGAGGAGGATATTTATATGTAGCACCCAGAAGGCTATACATCTGATCCTAACTATGTGTGTAGGTTGAGGAAGTTCTTATATGGGCTTAAGCAAGCCCCCAAGGATTGGTATGCCAAAATGGACAACTTTCTCTTGTCACAATCTTATGTGAGATGAAAATATGATACTAATGTTTACATGAATCTGATTGATGGTTCAATTATTATTATAGTGTTATATGTTGATGATCTACTAATCGTAGTTAGCTCTACTGATCAAATAGCTTCATTAAAGACTACTTTGCATCAAGCTTTTTCCATGAGTGACTTGGGAATTCTTAAGCAGTTTTTGGGGCTTAGATTTCTCAAAATGAGAATGGAGATAAGGTATCTCAGTCCAAATATGAATCTAACTTGCTAAAGAATTTCAATATGGATAATTGCAAGCCTTCAAAGACTCCTTTCCTTTCAAGAGTTAGACTTGAAGAAGTAGAATCTACACCTTTGGTTGACAACACCTTGTCTAGGCAGGTTGTTGGAAGCTTGCTATACTTGACTCATACTCGACTTGATCTTGCATATGTTGTGAGTGTGGAATCAAGATACATGGAGAAACCACATGAGCTCCATTAGAGGGCTACAAAAAGAATCTTGCATTATGTGCAAGGAACCAAGACTGATGGTGTTATCTCTAGGGTTGTATTCTAGATTTACTTTAGAATTTTCGACTGTACATAGTTACCATTCCTATTTTCACCCTCGATTCCCTTTGAATTTCTCATTTTCTTTATCTCAAAATTTACCCTAGTTTGTTTTGATCAAATGTTTCATTTTTTAAAACCAAAATAAGGCTCATTTTCATTTGATTTTCAAAATGTTTTATTTCTTGACTGAGATAATATAAATGTTACCATGATTAATGTTGTCATGCTTGAAACATTAGCAATTTTCATTTCATATATGATTTACAAGTATATACTGGCAGCATATAAAAAATATCAAACATAATTATGCTGCCAGTATCGATTTTTGAAATGAAGATGAGTGGCAAGGTCTCGTACTAATGTTTTAATTGAAACTACTCTTTTAGTTAAGCATATACAACACATATGAAGTCGTGAATCACTCATTTCAAAGATGTACCCATGAGTGTGAATCACTCATTTCAAAGATGTACCCATAGTATTTCAACATTATCACAAATCATGGACATGAGTTATCAGTTTTCAAGCTAACCTTGTAGCGACCAGTCCTTTGTTGTGGCTTCTGTTTTATGAAATTGAACAGGGTAATAGGAGGAACTGTTGATGAGAAACTCATGCACCATGATGAAAATCAAGAAGCCAGGTGGAATAATTTGCAGATTTGAACTAGATAATTTACAGTGGATTGATCAGTTTCCAAGGTCTGCAAAAAGATGAGAGATGCAGGTTGGTTCCCCTTTTGTGAAAAAATATAGGGTCACAATGTACAAGTAACAAAATCGTTTCTTAAAAATTGTAAAGATGCAGTTGTGCATATTGGAAACTTAGAGATTAGGGTTGATGAAGACACTATTTCAAAAGCCATTGGAGTGTCGTCATAGGGTGATAAATGGTTCAAGCAATAGTCATTTGAAGCTGATTATAGTAAGTTTTTGTTGCCAGGGTTTGAAGAATTGAACTGGAAGAATGGTATACATGTAAGTAAACTTAAGCCAGTTTGGAGAACTCCATTGGAAATGGTTCAAAATTATATAACCTGTGAGGGATGCTATGATAGGGTTCTAAGATGTAATTTACGTTTCTTAATGCATCTTAATGGATATTTGAAACTAAATTTTCCATTTTATTTGTATAAGAGTTTGCAAAAGATGATTGCTAGGGTTTAGAGTCATCAAGAACACATCGCTCATGCTCTCTTTCATCAAGGATCGATAAAATTGTTGATAGTCTTTTAGCTGAATAAGAAGGGACAAACTTGGGACCATTTTCTCTTTTGGTCAGGGTTTGAAGCAGAAAAATAGGAGCATCGTAAAGTTAAGGGAAAAGGAAACAACTCTAAAATTT
Organism: Larix kaempferi; assembly: GCA_027924585.1. Taxonomy (NCBI): domain Eukaryota; kingdom Viridiplantae; phylum Streptophyta; class Pinopsida; order Pinales; family Pinaceae; genus Larix; species Larix kaempferi. The sequence continues at coordinate 135,307 of BSBM01000892.1, forward strand.
CAGGTGAGCAGATGAAAGGAGCAATAGAACCAGTAGGTGAACAAGCCAAAGAGCTCGCAAAGGAGTTTAATGTTGCAAATGATGAAGTTTCAGAAGCATCTGTTACAAAAAGAACAAGAGGAGTATTGGTTATGTCTGCAAATAAAAGTTTGGAAGAAGTTTAAAAATTAGGACAAGGTGAAACTGAAACCCTAAAGGAAAAAGACATGCAATCAGGTTTAAAGCCCAAAACCCGATCTAGAAGTAAATTGGAAATGGAAATAAAAGTTGTACATAATCCAAAACTAAAGAGGATTGAGGTTATGGTCATAGAAGATTCTTCTGGGGAGAAAAATGCACATCTTTCAGATCAAGAGTGTTAGCACTTAGATTTTATCCCGGTTGTAAAAGAATAACACCTAAGGTAACTTATTTCAAACCAAACTTTAGGTAGAAAACTTAGCCATTTTTTCCACCAGAGAGGGCTCTCTCACAAGATATACGCAAAGGCTAAAAATATATAGAAATACGCTCAAAATTTCTCAAAAGGATTTACTTGGTTGAAAAGGAAACAAGAAACATTGGGCATGGAGTCAATTTTCAAATATTTAACGTGCCAGCAAGAGATTTATACCAAACAGATTTCCACAGAGGCAAGATAGCAACCATATCACAGTCAATTTGATTTTGCAGGTGGTATAGAAAGAAATAATGACAGTCCATCAACAACAGGCATCTAACTAGGATGAATCCATTGTCAACTTTAGAAAAATAGTGGATACTTAAATGCGATAAAACGAGGCATAGCCAGTATGAATCCCGATTTATGTCAAACGTTCATTTAAGTATAGAAGAAGAACATAATGGAAGATATAACAAAGAAAGAAGACATGCACATATAAAGATAAGGAAAAACAGACTTGTAAAAATGGTTAGCACATGAATCTTTGGTCTCAAAAGATAGGTATTTCCACTGTACGGCCTTTTATTTATAAAAAAATTGACTTCAAAACATATCGTCTCTCAAAGAGTTTCCAACCCTTTCAAAAATGACTCTCATTGTCTTTTATACAAAATTTGGAAGAAGCTTGACATAACTGCTTCTTTTAACTAGTAATTGAAAATGTCTTAACTCGAAAGATAACTGTCTTTAAACAATAGATAACTGTCTTCAAACAATATTACAAATTTAAAATAAAAGCATCATTTTGCCACTTGGCAGAAATTCTGAATGTATCTATGAATGGACAGAATATCTCGTCCTTCCATATTTGTCCACATAGTTCCATTGGTCGGTCGTGGGTAAATCATAACTGGTCATTTCCTTCACTAGGACTCACATTCCAAGGTGACTTGCATAAGAAACAAGAGGAAGATTCTCACAGGTTGAGATCAACATATTTAAAATTTCAAAGTCTTCCGCAATTTTTTCCATTAAAATCTTTCCTGTAAGCATATGATCCAAATGCTGAAACTTTTTGTGATCCATTCTTATGTCAAACAATAACCTCTTATATTCATTGGGAGGAATCAATTCATTCTTTTCATCCCAAAAAGCAAGGAATCCTTTGTTTATTAATTTTTCAAATCGCTTCTTAAACTTTATTACTTCCTCTCGTATATCTCCAGCTTTAGCTTCAATATTTTCAACATGTGAATATTTTCCCAAGATTCTTCTGGCCCATGTAATGACTGAAATTCTATTCATTCTATTCATTGCTGTCAAGTCTGCTTCAGTTAAACTGTTTAAGAAAGTTATTGCCCTCTGTGCTATTTCTTTTGGCTTCTTATTTAAATTCTCTCTAATTGCTCTGCAACTCTCAAAGGCGTCTTTGGCTACTTTTTCTTTGATTTTCATATAATCAAGATAAGGTCTTAATTTTTCAACTTCCTTTATAATTTGATCCCATACCATATGTTTGCAACCTTGCATTGCATTGCAGCTTGTCCTGTCACATGAGCTGCCAAACCTTTATTATTATCAGTTAATTCCCGATTCATTATTTGCAAAGTTTTAATTTCCTTATCTTTAGTCTCATTTTCTTCTTTGAGCTTCTGTATTCCCATTTTCAATTCTTTAATTTCGACATCTTTAAAACTTACCTGGGACATGGCTTGTAAGAGACCATCTAATCCAGTTTTATCTTCATCTGTATCTGCATGTACCTGTTGCTGACCTAATTCTGCTAACTTTTTCTTTATTTCCTCCAATTGTTCTTCCAAACCAATTTTCTCTTTTTACCAATGAACTTTTTCCTCGATGAGCTTCAACATTTTTGCAGTAATATCCTTTACTTCATTTGACAGCTCTTCTTTTTCTTTTTCCAGTACTATTAGTTCGACTCCTTGGATAAGCAAAGTGTCTGGGATTTTTGGCTTTCGCCTTAACATTAAATTGTATCATCCTTTTCTTTGAGTAATTTTGTTGTTGCATCTCCCTCTTTGTTTATCAAATCTATTTGTAATCTTTTTATTTGTTGTTGTCGAGACTTATTTTCTACTTTCTTTTGTCTCAACTGGTTATTCAATTTATCCACTAAATTTTTCAATTTGTCTACCTTTAATATCGCTCCCAAATAATCTGAATATATAACCTCTCCTGTTTGTCTGTGCAATAAAATTTTATCTGGGGCATTGATTTTTGTCAGATCCACCTTCATCTCTGAGATCTTATCTTTAGTAACAACTGAAAATTTTAAAGAATTTTCTTTGACATTTCTGCTAGTAAACAAATTGACTTCAGTGTTGGATATATTTCTAACCCTCGGAAATAACTGACCAGTTTGTCGAGAGGATTCCTGTTTATTTTGACTATGTTCATTAAATACATCCATCAAACTGTGTGGTTTATTTACATAATCTTCCACCGGGGATTCTTTAATACTCTATTCCTTTACCATGACCTCTGGTATTTTGACTTCGGTTATTCCTTCCTCTTCTGAAACTGCCATTAACTCTTGTTTCTCATCCATTTTCAATTTTTTTTCTTTTTTTGCTTCTTCACTTTCAATGTTCACTACATCTTGTATGGGCCTTTTAAACCCTACCATTGCAGTATTCATCGTGCTTTCTGCCTTTGCTATTGCATCTATCAATATCATTTCTTTATCATGTGAATCTGGAATGATTTCTTCCTTATACTCCAGCCAATTGGCTCTGTCAGACATTCCCTCAATCATCTGACGATTCAACACTTTGATGCGATGATCCGTTCTCCATTTTGATATTATGTTTAACGGATCATATTCAATAGCCATGTCTGTCTCAAAACCCATATCTTTCAATAATTTTTCTATATAAATAGCAGCGTTTTTATTCTTCACTGTGAATGGGCCAAGTGTGAACGGATACTTGATATCTGTTGTTTGTTTGAAAAGCAAGAAATTATTATCCTCAACAATTAACTTCTATCTCAGGAACTCCAAAGCGAAAACCATTAAGGTAAGAAATGCTGGTAAAACATAGGGTTTATGTTTGAAACCATATAACCTGATCACTGTACTGTCCTTTGACAAGAACCAATCTCCTACAGTGTATTCTGCAGTTAATTGCATACATGCTTGCATTTCTAGTAATACTCTAGGAAATTTTTCACCAAAAATCATTCTGTAAATCTCAGAGAGCATATAATTTTTGTAATTAAACATGTTATTTTCTAATAGATTTGTGAAAATGATCTCAGGGAATTGTAACTCTTCATGACTGGCCACCATGATCATTTTCATCAAAAAAGACTGAAATCTGAAATGCCTCAGAGTAGGGAAATTGACCATCTGGTCATGAATCTTCTTGGTCAAGAATTCTTCAAAATTAAGTCGAGGAATTTGATTTTCATCAATCCCTGACTGAATTGTACTCATTTTATACAAAAGGCTTAGCTGAAACTCAGTTACATACATGTCTGTATCGAACCCTAGGATTAAAGCCAACAATGTCAAAACCAGCTGGGTATTTTCATCAAATAAAGTGATATCTAGAGGGTACGAGATATCTGAAATGTTGGTTTCTGCTTTAAGACACGTAGACAAAAACTTTTCTCTATCATCTTGAAGGGTTTGATGATAATATTCAATAACAAAAGTTTCAGAAAAATTCTCAGACTCGAGGGTTTGGGAAAATTCTATTTTTAGGGCTTTAATTATGATGGCAGGCTCTATTTTGCAAACGACTCAGGTTTTTCGACTATCTAAAACAGTTCTTTCTTCTTTGGAATAATTCTCAGCACACCACGACACAAATTCTGGAAAAGATGGGATTTGGTCTGGGCAGAAAGCCAACAAGGATGACTGGTGGACTCTATGTATGTCTATACCTTCTTCTAATAACTTAGACAACCTAAGTTTAAATTCAGCGACTGGTAACTTGATTAGGGTATCATGAATGTCCCCATCTCTATCTTCTAGGGCTTCTTTAGCTTTAAAAACATCTATATCATGTACAGTTTCCATTTAAATCATTTCTACAAACAAATTTCCGTTAAAAATGTGGGCCAGGTCACCAGACCCTACCTGTATAGACACGTCTTTATCCTTCTGTCGCAATTGCTGATCTCCACCAGTCTTCAGAGCTTCCAGGAACAACGACACACAGACAAAATGTCGTTATTTGAAAACCCTTTTGTTTTATATAAGCCCTTTTTCTTAACTTTCTGGCAGCTTTCCAAATGTACTTTATATTCAACCGTTGATCACAGGCCTTTTGATTTGAGCCGTTAGATCTTGCACCTCTTTATTTCCCATGGTGGTGTACGCGATCCCAATAATGGTTTTCTTCTCCGGTTTTCACTGTGTGCGGATCAACCATTTTCTGACACCTGTTAGAGTGGTTTAATTACCGCAACCACTCTTTCCTCTGTTGAGTGCACACTTCCCATGATGCGGATGAATCTTGGCCGTAGATTTTGTGTCAATATATATCGTCCCTCCGATTTATGTCAACATGTGGCATATTCCCTTGTGCCTTCTGCATTTTCCATGTGCTATGGCCCGTCCGTATTATCCTTTGGTGGTTCCGCACGGTGTTATAGTGGTTTGTGATACCACTATCACGTTGATGCGGATCAATAAGAATGTGACACGTACCCGGCGGTCTTATGTCCGCAACTACTCACCAACGTTTGCAAATGATCTTTTGGGCGGTGCGGGAAACCATGACAGCCATTGATCTTTATTATTGTCATCTTCGCTATTGAAACTTCACTAAGACTTAACCTCTTCAATAATTACTTTCGGACTATTGCACATGTAGGTTTTTTCTTTGTTGATTTTGTATTATGACCCTTTATTTCAACCCATCCGTAGTAAATTCACTTCTTTTGGATATTTTTGACAAATCTTTTAGGGTTTGAGTATTTTCAAATATAGTGTCAACAAAGAGTATCTCAGAACAGAGCAGATTATGATGGAGATCCAAAGGGATAAAGCTGGGCATATACCAGAAGAGCTTTGTTAGGATAAACAGAGAGTGGCTGAATATCAAATCAGTGAAAGTTCAAAAATCTCAGAGACTTATGAAACCTCTGTGCAAATGGAGAAAATAAAATCAATTTTGGAATTGGATGAAGATAAGAGGTCTCTGCAATTTCTTAAAGAATAGAACCTACATCTCCATAATTCAAATGCGGATTTAATGACTGCAAATAAAAGACTCCGAGAAGATCTACTGGAAAAAGATGCAAAATATAAGGAAATTGTCACAATGTCCAAACAAGTCTTGGCAAAGAAAAGGGCAGTGCAACAACAATATGAAGAACTTCAAACTCGACTTCAAATGTTGGAAGCAGAAAGATCTCCAGCTGATGGATAAGATACGACTACTCTTTTGAAGAGGCCAGGTCATCTTTTAGATAGGCTTAATGAATTAAATATTTTCTAGATACGCAATTGTTGGTTATATTAGAATAGCTAAGTCATACAACTGTCAGTTCTTTTGATGAATTAGTCATTGAAGAAAATCCAAGTTTATTTTATGTAATTAAAACTATCTATTTTTGGATATTCGGATCCATAGAAAGTGGATCATCAAACTGTTTTCAGTATTATAACTTTTGTATATAAGAAGACTAGAAGGAAACATAAAAGAGGTTGGAAAAGCATATGGAGATCATATTTTTATTACGAATTGCAGGCATGGAAGCATTTTGTTTCTCTTTGTATGAAATGACTGCTTTGAAATTATTATGATCAAATGAGCCATGTTTTGCTTTAATAATTGAATTACATGTTATTCATGATTTTGTTCTGTGTATGGTCTTATTCATCTATGCCATAATTCTTATGATTCACATGAAATTATCTTTAGATATCTGATGCAGAACCTGACGCATTTCTTTTATAAATTCATGCTCGTAGGCTTTTCTATTATTGTACTTTATAGTGATACATTTCCTGCAGTTTAGTTTTTTATCCTATCTTGATCTTTGTAATGTTTGTGTACCTACCATAATTACTATAAAATAATATTCCTAGTTATCCTTTAACTACTATCAAGATTTCTCTAGGCTTGAACCTTAGTAGTCTAGGTCCAACTCTAGTGATAACATCTTCTGGTGCTGTTGTTGGTTGCCAGGGAACGGAGAAACGGAAGTACATCTCTTGTGGGTATTTTACATTTTTACATCTGATTTTGGAGGGTGAACAAGAACAGTATAATTTGTTTGCAGAATACACATTCATGTTGTATTTTGGAAAGTTACAGTGGCTTCAAGACAGATAGGGACTCGAGTAAATCCTTCATCTCCTCTACACTTAGGGGTTTCTGATCCAGAAAGGATTCTAAGAGAAGCTAGAAAAAAGAATGATTTCCCATCATCTAGTAACCCTCAATATTATTCAGCTACAACCATACCTTATGATTTGTTGGATACTCAAGAAGAAAGAAAATCAGATTTATCTCTGTGCATTCCTAAATTCGAAGATTTTAATCCTACTCAAGTTGATGATTTTGAAGTTTATTCAAATCCTCTGCCTTCTGAACATAAACATATACCAGAGCAAACCATCACCTTAAAATATTTGTTAGAACCTTATATACCTCTCACTAACAGAATTCTTATTGGCCAATTGAAAGTTGAGGTGCCATCTCCTCCACACACCAAACCACCATCTCCACAAAATCATCCATCTTCCTCACAGATTTTAGTATCTAATCCACCAAATATGGCTAGTCAACCCCCAAATAGGATGGCTTCTATGGTAGCAGCTAGATATGCCCCTCTAGTATCGCCTCAACCTTTAAATGCTCTCCCAGGTGGAGACTATCATAAATATTTCCCGAGATTCAATGGTCATTGAGGTGTTACAGTAGAGGAACATTGGAATACATACCTCAGTTATGTTGACAATCAGAATTTTGAAAATTAGGATTTGTGGATGAGGGTTTTTGTTCAAAGTCTAGATAGTGAAATAAGAAAATGGTTTAGAGAACTTCCACCAAACTCTATATATGGTATAGATGCTTTAGAAGAGGTGTTCATGAAACAATGGGGAGATACTAAGGATTACCTATATTATGTCACAGAATTTGGAGCACTGAAAAGAAAGAAAGATGAGGCTGTTGGAGATTTTTCTAAACATTTCAATAGAATGTACAGTAGGATACCAGCTGAAATAAAACCTAATGAAGCATCAGCAAAGTTAACCTATGCCAATGCCTTTGATCATGAGTTTTCTTTATGGTTAAGATAAAGAAGATATTTATCTCTCTTGAATATGCAGGAAGCAGCCTTAAAGGTTGAATCTAACATACTTGCTTCAAATAAACTTAAAGAAGAGGCAGAGTGTCAAATGCTTGATAGAAAGGGGAAAAAGGAAGTTATTCCATCTACTTATACACGAAGCATCTCAGATAGTAAGATGGATGAAATGAATAAAATCATCAAAAATTTATCTGCAAATATTAATAGGCTGGAAATAGAAAATAGAAGTCAAAATAGGCCTGCTAGGAAAATGATAATAGAAACCCAAATCAATATAGACGCCCTTTTCCCCCTAGATTCTTTCCAAGAGAAAGAAGGAATAATGATATTCAAAGGGAGAGAAGAGACAGTGAATAGCGGAGGGTACAACCACCTTTCCAAAGCAATTTGATAAGGGATGATGAGTCTTATGAAATAGATGAAGGAGAAGTTGAAGATTTAGAACCTGACATTAATAAACTAGATGATTATTGTTCTTCTAATTTTTTGAATAAGGCTGATTATCATGGTGCACAAATGGCAGACTATTTTGAGACAGATTGTTTTGAAGAGGAATCAGAGGTTTATCAAGAAGCATAGCATAAGTCATATGGTCTCATATCCGGAATGAAGCAAGCAACAGTTGGAAAAAAGAAGGTAAGGACTTTTCCTACTAAAGAAACTTTGCCTTTGGAGAAAAAACATGAATCACATAACGATAAGAATAGAGTCACGGAAACAGAAGAGTTAGGCAAGGTGGTCAATTTTAATCTAGAACATGAAATCAATAAAATTAAGATTCCTATTCCATTGACCAAGATGGTTAGGAACAAATCATATAGAGAGCCTACTCTTAAAATCATGAATTCTTCAGCTTCCTCCATTCCCTCAGATGTGATTAATTTGCAGGAAGAAGATCCAACTATTACTACTGGTTCAAAAACAACTAATCAACCAGATGCCAAATCTCTTTATCCCCCTCCATTTTACATCACTGTTATAATTTATGATCAGATGTTACATAACTGTCATTTAGACTCAAGTGCTTCACATAATCTCATCCCTAAGGCAGTCATGGAGGCTCTAGGGCTTTATGTTACTAAACCTTATCATGACTTGTACGCATTTGATTCTAGGCCAGTAAAATGTATAGGAGTCATCAAAGATATGGTAGTTAGCCTTGTATAGCTGCCCATGGAAAGTATCCTTATGGATGTTGTTGTAGCTGACGTGTCTCCTATATTTGGTATGCTATTATCACGGTCATGGGAAAAAAGGGTAGGAGGAACGATTCAGATGGATTTGTCTTATGCTTCAAAACCCATATTTGGATGAGAGTATAGAAGGCTTTATAGAGAAGTGAAGCTGGAATTTTTGGTAAGTGATGATAAGAGCCCTACAAACCATCCTATTTACTCAGTACATGAAGATATGGGATCTTGCATGTTACATTTGAATGATGATTCTACAGGGGTCTTGCAAGTGCAGAAAGATAGTCTAGTTCAGAATAAGAAGGAGGAGCAGGAAGGTATATGGAAAATGTATGTTGATGGAGCATCAAGTAAGGAAGGAGCAGGAGTAGGTGTTGTACTCATGTCTGCTGGAGGTGAGATTATTTCTCTCATCTATAAGCTGGAATTTCAAACAACTAATAATACTGCAAAAGAATTCAGATGGATTAGAACAACCAATTTCTTTCTTCAGCAAAACATTAAGAGATTCAGAGCTTAAATATAGTACAATGGAAAAGAAAGCATATGCACTGGTTAAATCTCTCAAATTTTTCAGAATTTATGTTTTGCACTAAAAAATTCTAGCCTATGTTCCAAGTTTAGCAGTTAAGGAAATCTTGGTACAACCCGACAATGAAGGAAAAAGACGCAGATCAATAGCCAACGTTATGGAGTATGATGTGGACATTAAACCTACCAAGCTGGTGAAAGGGAGGGGCTTAGCCAAGCTTCTCGCAGAATCAAACTGTCAGGTATTAGATCTTCATCTGATGGATGAAAATTCAGAACAAGATTTGTCAACAGAGCAGAATAAGGAGCAGATTTACAACAGGTATTATGACTCTCCATGGTATGAAAAAATTGTATATTTCTTGTTGAATCTACAATGTCCTCTAGATTTGTTGATCAAAGGCCGATGCTATCACCGCAGAGCTACATGGTGGTGTTTGTGGGGGACACCAATATTGGAAAGCTACTGCATTTAAAATCCTAAGAGCAGGTTATTATTGGCCTTCCCTTTTTACAGATGTGTATCATCAGGTTAGAGCCTTTATGGAGTGCGAAAAGTTTGCAGGTAAACACAAGCTACAGTCTTTACCTTTAAAACCCATAGCAGTAAATGTTCCATTCCAACAATGGGGTCTAGACTTTATAGGAGAGATTCATCCTACTTCTAGTGGTCAACATAAATGGATTTTAACTCCTACTGACTTCTTTACTAAATGGGTGGAGGTAATCCCCACAAGAAGAGAAACAAATCAAATTATTATGAGTTTCCTTCAGGATAGTATTCTTAGTAGATTTGGATGTCCTAGGAAGTTAATCACTGACAATGCCCCAGCTTTTAAATCCAAAAAGATGGTGAAATTTTGTGAAGAAAATAACATTAGCTTAAAACAGTCCACACCTTATTACCCACAGGGTAATGGATTAGCAGAATCCAGTAATAAAAGTATTGTGAACAGTATTATGAAAATGTTGTTGGAAAATAAAAAGAATTGGGATACCAAATTAAAATTTTCTCTTTGGTATGATAGGGTAACCATAAAGAAATCAATTGGGACATCACCTTTTCAGTTGGTATATGGAGTTGATGCATTGTTTCCTGTTCAATTAGCTTCCCCAGTAATCAAATTTTTGCAGGAGGTTTAAGAAGAACCTGATGAAATAAGAAGAAGGATGTTTTAGATTATCCAATTGCAGTGGGAAAGAGAAGCCATTCTGGAAAAAGCTTAAATGCACAGAAAAAAAGGTAAAATAGAGTTTTGATAAAAAGATTAAAAAGGATATATTTTCAGTTGGTGACTTGGTTCTCAGGTGGGATGCATGGAATGAAGACAAAGGTAAGCATGGAAAGTTTGATAATTTATGGTTAGGACCTTTTACAGTGGTTAAGATCTTAGGAAATAATACCTTTGTCTTACAGAATTTGAGTGGTGATGAAGTTGCAGGTCCAATAAATGGACGATTTTTAAAACATTTTCACACATACTAAGTTGCAGAAGGTCAATGTACATACTCAATGTATATATCATTACAATTTTGTAAATAAGACTCCATCCCAATAAGACAAAAATATGATTCTAGCAGGTTTCAGAAGGCACGGGTCAAGATGTTCTTAAAGCCTCACAAGGAGAGCTTTATCCCCAATTGGATCCAGATGTTATCTCTAGGGTTGTATTCTAGATTTACTATAGAATTTTTTACTGTACATAGTTACCATTCCTATTTTCACACAAGCTTCCCTTTGAATTTCTCAGTTTCTTTATCCCAAATTTTACCCTAGTTTGTTTTGATCAAATGTTTCATTTATTAAAACCAAAATAGGGCTCATTTTCATTTGATTTTCAAAATGTTTTATTTCTTGATTGAGATAATATAAATGTTACCATGATTTATGTTTTCATGCTTGAAACATTTGCAATTTTCATTTCATGTATGATTTACAACTATATACTGACAGCATATAAAAAATATCAAAGGTAATGAAGCTGTTAGTATCGATTTTTGAAATGAAGATGAGTGGCAAGGTCTTGTACTAATGTTTTAATTTACACTACTCTTTCATTTAAGCATAAACAACACATCTGAAATCATGTCATCCTATGAGTGTGAATCACTCATTTCAAAGATGTACCCATAGTATTTTATAATGGAATGCCTATAACTTTATTATAAATATTCTATCTTCCATTATCCTTTAATTCCCATTTCCACCCATATGTATGTGTGTGTGTGTCTGCGTATTTTTCGAAGAAAAAATATCTTATTCTATTAGAGTAAACATTGACCGTCCCTTAGGACTTTACATAAGCCTATGCCAATCCTGTCTTTCATGTCAAAACTCTTATCATCCTATTTTACCTTTACAAGTTTTCATCTAATACATCAAAAAACAAAAGGTTTTTTCAAATATACATCCTACATCAAAACTGCATATTATAATCTAGTGAACTAGTTCAACAGATATCGGTCCCTAACTTGACCCTTTGAGTATTCATGTACCTCGATAAATCTGGGCTCGAAGGCCAATGCCATCTTGGATAACACATCTACTTTTGAATTTATCTCACGATATATATGAGTGAAATTGTTGGGCCTGGCTGAACAGGGCCATTTTTTATAGCATTTTTGACGCTAGATGGAGCTGAGCTGAGCGCAGCTCAGAAAAGAAGTAAATTTTGGCTAAGTATTGGGAGTACTGCGAAGCTGTGCACAGTACCGAGTTTTGAAGGATGCTGCGAAGATCAGCGCTGCATAGGTTCAGTGCTGCGATTGTAGCAGGCCACTTGGAGCCAGTAAAGTTGTGTACTGGACGGAGGATGGCCAGATATAGGAGATAGACCAGCGGTGGTCTACTTTTGGTAAAACTACTGGAAAGATGCCGAGTTGAGGGCATAAGTAGATCAGGAAGGCGGTCGACTGTACAAGTCTGTTAAGCAGAGGACGGGTCAGGAAAGTGATAGTTCAGCGTGCAGCAGAGTACGTGACCGTTAAGAGGAAAATGGCGGACGAACAATGACTGGAGCTGAGCCAGTTGTATGCGGCCGTTAAAGGATGGATGACCTGAAGGGAAAGTGATTGGGAGCTGAGCCAGTCGCACAAGTCCGTTAGTGGAAGGGCGGCTTGAAGTGGATGACCTGTTGGTGTGCGCACAACAGGAAGGCTGAAAGCGACGGATCTAAGGTGTGGAGGACTGCCATGATAGCAAAATCACTACTAGAAGCCTGCATGATGGTTCAGAGGGACCGTAGTGGTTTGGAAACCCTAAGGGTTTCGGTCTCCAATGTTGTAAAGACATGACCTTAGGGCATAATCTATATTAAGAAGACAATTTTGTATAGGAAGGGTTGGTTAGTTGTTCTAGACGAGAGAGGCTGGTCACTGTGACCATATTGTATTGTAATATCTTTAGAGCCAAGAAAACATTGAAAAGGCTCTGCAGCTGAGTGTGCAGAGACCTATCTGAGCAAGAAGAGAGCCACAGCTAAGTGTGCGGATAAGAACTATGAACCCTTCCTTAAAAGAAATATCAACAAAATTTCTTGTGGATGTAGCTTCCCATCCGGGGAAGTGAACCACGTTAAATAGTGTGTTGAGTGAATGAATGTTTATATGTGTGTTTATATTTATCTATTTTTGTAGTTGGATGTTTGAATATTGTCTTGCAGTCTGTTATGAGAAGGCTTTTATATGCATTCGCCATCAAGAGAGTATGGAATGATATGTTAGGTCTGCATGAATGGATGTATGGTTAATATTAGCTTTGCTTCTAGGAAGAGTGAATCTATCGTCTACTTGAGCATGGGGAAAGTTGTTTACATGTTTGAATGGATGCAGTCGATGAATGTATAACAGTTATTTCGCACCTGAGGGTTATGCTTAAAATAGTAACATTCTAAGTGTGTGTTATGAGCATTAAGTAGTAAGTTAGTTAAGTGTATGACTGAGTGGATAAGTGGTATTCAGCTCACTGCCTTAAGCATTTTGCACTTAGTCCAAGTATAGGAAGTCAAGTGGCAGTGATTCGTAGTGTAGTATCAAGTATCGCAGTAAGAAAGAAGTTAGTGGTGCGGACCGCAGTGTTGACCATTGCAGCGCATTCCGACCTTCGCAGCACACAGCTGATGCGCTGCAGTGAACTTCGTCACAATCATCAACTCATCACTCACTGTGGACATCTGAGTCTGCAGTGCCCCATTAGAAACACCTCGGATGAGACCTTAGCCTGCTCGCAGGATGTTGCCAAAAGGGACGGTGTGAAGGGGTTTTGTTGGTTTATGGTAACCGCGTAGAAACTGGGTCATCATAAACCTCTGGTCAGCATTGTATAGCCAACAAATGGCATGTTGGGCCTGGCCCAACAGGGCCATTTTTGATAAAATTTTTGAGGCTAGATGGAGCTGAGCTGAGCGCAGCTCAGAAAAGAAGTAAATTTTGGCTAACTATTGGGAGTACTGTGAAGCTATGTGCAGTACCGAGTTTTGAAGGATGCTGTGAAGATCAGCGCTGGGCAGGTTCGGTGTTGCGAAGGTAGCAGGCCACGTGGAGCCAGTAAAGTTGTGTACTATACGGAGGATGGCCAGATATAGGAGATAGACCAGCGGTGGTCTACTTTTGGTAAAACTACTGGAAAGATGTCGAGTTGAGGGCATAAGCAGATCAGGAAGGTGGCCGACTATACGAGTCCGTTAAGTAAAGGATGAGTCGGGAAAGTGACAGTTCGGCATGCAGCAGAGTACGTGACCATTAAGAGGAAAATTGTGGACGGACAATGACTGGAGTTGATCCAGTTGTACGCAGCCATTAGAGGACAGACGACCTGCAGGGAAAGTGACTGGGAGCTGAGCCAGTCGCACGAGTCCGTTAGTGGAAGGCCAGCTTGAAGTGGATGACCTGTTGGTGTGCACACAACAGGAAGGCTAAAAGCGACGGATCTAAGGTGTGGAGGACTGCCATGACAGGAGAATCGCTACCAGAAGCCTGCATGATGGTTCAGAGGGACCGTAGTGGTTTGGAAACCCTAAGGGTTTCGGTCTCCAATGTTGTAAAGACACGAACTTCGGGCATGATCTATATTAAGAAGACAATTTTGTATAGGAAGGGTTGGTTAGTTGCTCCAGACGAGAGAGGCTGGTCACTGTGACCATATTGTATTGTAATATATTTAGAGCCAAGAAAACATTGAAAAGGATCTGCAGCTGAGTGCACAAAGACCTATCTGAGCAAGAATAGAGCCACAACTGAGTGTGCGGCTAAGAACTGTGAACCCTTCCTTAAAATAAATATCAAACACAGTTCTTGTGGATGTAGCTTCCCATCCGGGGAAGTGAACCATGTTAAATAGTGTGTTGAGTGACTGAATGCTTATATGTGTGTTTATATTTATCTGTTTCTATAGTTGGATGTCTGAATATTGGCTTGCAGTTTGTTATGACAAGGCAGTTGAATGATTGATCAACCCTGTTAAATGCTTGATTCTCTGTGTGTATATGCTATTCCAAAATTGGGGTTTCAGTTAATGGGATGTTGCAGAGGATGTGTGAGTGAACTCTGTGTATGAGCACATGAGCGAAGGATGTAAGTTGCAGATTAAACCCTTGGGTCATTGGTCATCAGAAGGATCGATGCTATGTGTATATGAATGTTGCAGGGGGTGTGAAGGGTGAGGCTACGAAGATGATGATCAGATATTCAGAATGAGATCAATCCCATTAACGATTGAAGGGCAGTGATTGATCGATTCTATGATCAATCAACCTAGAATCATAGAGTTGTGGTCGGTTCATCCAACAGAGGTTGAACGATCCATTTCTAAGCCAGAAGATAGATCGACGGTGGGGAACAAATCTATGAAGTAAAGGTTCATAGGAGATAGAGATCCGCAAATCCAAAGTGGATGTTTCGCAAGGATCATAGATAGACAGACGAGAAGGAATCCACAAAAGATTGATGGTTGATACAACGTTCTGCAGGAGGAAGAAGTTCAGGAGTTCATGGATGCGGAGTCATGACTGCAAAAGAATATTTTAGGGAGACGAATTGTGGAAGTAGTTTCGAGAAAAGTTGGAAGGCACACCCGTAACCCACAATTGCAAAAGGGAAGAGCACCCGCAATTTGCGGAAGGGTTCATTGCAGAAGGAAGTGTTGCGGAAACCAGCTGCGGAAGGAGTTCGCAAAAATACGCCCGCAACTATGGAAGGAGGTGGTTCCACAAGGCCATTGCAGAAAGATCGTTGCGGGAAGGAAATTGCAGAAATGCCGCTATGGAGGGATGCAATTGCGGAAGTAATTTTTGTCAAGTGAGGCCTGCATTTGAAGAAAGACTTAGCTTTTTTTGGCTAAGTTTGGTGATTCTATTTGACTGAATCACACTATATCCTGGGGTAAGTAGGTTGGATTGGATTTTTCCTTTCCCACCTGCATCATTTGGTATCGGAGCACAAAAAGATATCAGAACAAGGGTTCAGGTGTATACCACTTATTGATACCATCAAGTGGTATCAGAGATGAGATATCAAATCCAAGAGGTAAATCAAATTCTAATGTTCAATTTATGTTGAAGTTAAATACTAACAATTGTGTTGAGAGGGTTGGTCAAGTGGAAGTATTCCGAATTAAATTAAATCAAGAATTTCAGACAAGGGAGATGTTTTAGCCAAGTGTGCAAGTGGAAAAGTCTTAAGGTATGAACATATTGTTATTCTAACTCTGGTTATAAGAATTTGTTGAAGAAAACATGAGAGGTTTGACAGCAGTAATCACAACTAAAGGAGTTGTATCAAGGATAATTGTATTCTTTATGAAGATTTTGTGACCTCTTAGAGGAGAGAAGAAGAAGCAGTGGAAAAACCTAAAGATCCAACAGAGGTTGGATAAGAAAGAGGACTAGTACATGTTCTCAAAGAAGAAGTGGACTTGTAGAAGGAAAGAGGAGCAAAGGAGTTTCTCAAGAGGTTATAAAGGAAGGAACCATTGGTACCAAAAGGACAAGCTCAAGGAGAGGTAGCTTGTTGAGGTATAAAGGCAGGTATGAAGACTTGCTGAGATAATATTGGAGAAGTCCACAAGTGAACAAGATGAAGTTCACAGAGAAAGAGGATATGGAGATAATGACTACTGAAGGTCATTGCAGAGGTTCAAAAGGAATCCACAATAGAATAAAATATTCCAATGCAGAGGACATCAATAGGATGATTCAAGAGGAGTATGACAGAGAATTAGTGGACATAGGATTGCAACTATTTCATTTAGAGAACCTGCTACAGAAATAATACCAGAGGTATGGTTGGATAATGAAGAAGAAGAAAGTGAGGTGGCATTCACTAGAGGTGAATCTACAAAAAAGGGTGTCTACTAGATTGAAGGAAGAACTCATGAAATATGAGTCTGAGATGGAAGTTTCATACTGTGAACGAAAACAAGGAAGCATCCTTGTAGAGGATGATGAAACAAAGATTGTAGATGATTTTATGAACTCTCTGATAAGTTCAGAACCACCTGAAGATGATATGATTGAGACTACAGATGAGGAGTCTTATATTTTTAAATCTAATGGTTTGTGTATGACTATAGGTATTGAATAACACTTTGGTGATGTGTTTATGAAGGAAGAAACTGAATAGTCATCTTGGACTATCAGTTATGATGAAGGAGGAGAAATGATTTTCAAAAGAATAACAATAGAACATAATTATGTTATAAGGGAGAATGAGTGGATAATGAAGCTTGTAGTTCAAACAGTTGGAGAGATAGATATTGGTGAAGAAATGAAGCTGCTAGAAGAAATGACTGAGATAGAATAGTTCTTGATTGAATGTGTATTCAAGGACAATGAAGATGGACAGTCACTTGAAGAGATGAAGGAAGAAAAATAAATGTGTAAAGACATTTCAGAAGGACAAGATCATAATTGCATTCTAATGAACAGAGAGGCTATGAGTTATCATAGAGACAAGGCAAGGAGAAAACCCTACATAATTGGGTAAAGAGATTGTTGAGAGACAGTTTTCTGCATAGAGTAAAAAAGATTTGGATCTTGAAGATGACCAAAATAAAATTGAAGAGAAGCATTCTGATACTGCAGAGAGACAGGGACAAAGTCTCAATAAATTTTTGGGAAGTTCAGAACAATGTGAAGAGATGGTGCTACAAGTAAGATATCAGGCTAAGGGACTTTATATTTTTAAATCTGATCATTTGTGTGTGGTTGCAGGATATTTCATCGATGGAAGTCTTGAGTTCAAGTATGATGAAGAGTACCTTTTTGATGATATTGACTTGTTGCAGCAAAAAGAACTCATATATGAGTTTCTATTTGAAGAGAGAGAGAGCCATGGGAAGTTGTTATGCAGCAGCAGAAGAAGAAAGATGAAGACGTGTTGTCTCAAGAAGATTTAGACAAGCATATCGGAATGCCATATAATAATTGCATAGTTGGAAAAAAGATGCAACAACTAGTAGATAGCAACAACAATACATTTCAGCTGGGATATAATAGTATTTCTGTTATAGGGAAGCAAGAAAGAAGACATTTAAATGTCTTGAGCATCTATGAGATGGTCTATGCCGAGGAGAAACAAGGTAATAATTTTTAAATTCTGATGCAATTAGAAAAAGAAGAATAGCGACAGTTTCAGAACCAGCAGGTGTACCAACCAGAGGATAGACTGGACTATGAAATTTAAGAAATGAGGATGATGATGGTGAATATGTATCAGAGAAGACATGAATAAATAATGAATATTTACATCAGTAGAGCAAATAAACAAAGAAGTAATAGAAGACAAGTGATAGATGAATATTGCAGAAGCAAGGATAGTGGAGCATTGCATCAAAAAATTTGGAAGCCAGGAGAGTTGCATACAGTAAGAAGACAATAGGACAACCATGAAGCAGCTGGATAGCTTCAGCATAAATTTTGGGATCGAGGCATAAGAAGATTGAAGTTTATGACCAGGAGTTCATATTTCTTTCTTCCTACGGATTCTGATGCAGGAGCATCCTGCTCCCCATCCAAATCCAAGTCCAATGTTTGGACCAGACCTAAAGAGGATCTTCATTTTTGGAGTTAAATAGTTCTTTGATACATTATTGTAAATAATCCTATGTCCTAAGTGAGATTCTAGATGGATGATGAGTCACCAGGTGTGTAATGAGTCACTAGGTGAGTCATTAGGGTAGATGAGTCATGTAACTAAGCCCTCATCTATGGAAGTAATTCAATGAAGTAATCGATGTTTCATGAGCGAGTCATAGAGCTAGGTTAAGAGCTTGCTAATATTATATTATAGTTGCAACAATTTAGGATCTTGTTGAGAGTAATAAGGATCTAAACCATAATTGGTTCCAGAGTTCTGTTTATATAAATGTGTGATTCTACGAGGCATAGAAGGTAGCCAATATTAGACAAACATTGTAAATATGGATAAGTGTGGCCAAATAATGTAAATGTGGCCAAAGGAGATATGGTCATGTTTGTATCAGACCTAGAGTACCAAAACACAGGTTCTATGGTGATCATGATTGTATCAGGTTTCTTTTGATTAATGAAGGAAAGGCTATTTATGCCTTATCTCTGTTGTTGGTAATTTCCCCCATGAAATGGAAAAATTCTGTGTGTATGAATCTATGAAGTTGAATGATCGATGAACCCTTTTAAATGCTTGATTCTCTGTGTGTATGCGTTATCCCAAAACTGGGGTTTCAGTCAATGGGATGTTGTAGAGGATGTATGAGTGATCTTTGTGTATGAGAACATGAGCGAAGGTTGTAAGTTGCAGAGTAAACCCTTGGGTCATTGGTGATAGAAAGGATCGATGCTCTGTGTATATGAACGTTGTAGGGCATGTGAAGGGTGAAGCTATAGAGATGACGATCAGATATTCTAAAGGAGATCAATCCCAATAACGATTGAAGGGAAGTGATTGATCAATCATCTGATCAATCAACCTAGAATCATAGAGTTGAGGTTGGTTCATCCAACAGAGGTTGAATGGTCCAGATCTAATCCAGAAGATAGATCGAAGGTGGGGAAAATATCCGTAAAGTAAAGGTGCAAAAGAGATAGAGATCCACAAATCCAAAGTGGATGTTTTGTAAGGATCATAGATCGACGGACAAGAAGGAATCCGCAAAACATCGACGGTTGATACAGCATTCCACAGGAGGAAGAAGTTCGCGAGTTAACGGATGCAGAGTCACAACTGTGGAAGATGATTTATGGGAGACGAATTGCGGAAGCAGTTTCGAGAAAAGTCAGAAGGAACACCCGCAATTGCGGAAGGGAAGAGCACCCGCAATTTGCAGAAGGGTTCATTGCAGAAGGAAGTGTTGCGGAAACCAATTATGGAAGGAGTTCACAAAATTATGCCCGCAATTGCAGAAAGGATTACACCCGTAATTACGGAAGGAAGGTAGTTCTACAAGGCCATTGCAGAAAGGTCTCTACGGGAAGGAAATTGCGAAAAGGCCGCTGTAGAGCGAAGAAATTGTGGAAGGCAGTTTTGGCAAGTGAGGCCCAATTTTGAAGAGAGACATAGCTGTTTTTTGGCTAAGTTTGGTGATTCTATTTTAGTGAATCACACTATATCTCGGGTTAAGCGGGTTGGATTGGATTTTTTCTTTCCCGCCTGCATCATTTGGTATCAGAGCACAAAAAATATATCCGAACAAGGTTTCAGGTGTATAACACTTACTGATACCATCAAGTGGTATCAGAGCTGAGATATCAGATCCAAGAGGTAAATAAAATTCTGATGTTCAATTTATGTTGAAGTTAAAGACTAACAATTGTGTTGAGAAGGTTTTTCAAGTGGAAGTATTCAGAATTAAATTAAATCAAAAATTGCAGACAAGAGAGATGTTTCAGCCAACTGTACAAGTGGAAAAGTATTAAGGTATGGACTAATTGTTATTCTAACTCTGGTTATAAGAATTTGTTGAAGAAAACATGAGAGGTTTGACAGTAGTAGTGACAGCTAGAGGAGTTGTATCTGTTAGAAAAATAGGATCGCAGAGCAATAACAATAAACAGAAATGCAAATATAATCACACACACATTACAAGAGAGACATAGATATATCGTGGTTCATCGGGCTACGTCCACACTAAATTTGTCAGTCCTTATTATTATACCATACAACAAAGTGAAGGGATACAACCTGCAGCACAGCTGCTGCACTTCCTCTTCACTATTTCAAAGTCCTCTCCTTGATCTTAGAGATATTTGCAATGCATAATACCTAATACATCAACCCTATCCATGGTACAATGTATTTCTTTTATAAGGGAGATACAATGGGAAAATACCACGGGTTACCCAAAACCATGGGCCCGTAAAACAACCCCAAAAATTTCCTCCGGGGGCTTTTCCCCCGGACCCCCCAATTGGGGGTTATAACCCCCCACACTCCCCCCGTTGGGGTGAGTATACAGTTCTTTTTACATATCATATAAAGCTGGGGTACAAACATGGCTGAATAATAATATCTCTGAATCTGGAGATTAAGCTCCACAACCAACAATCTCCCACTTGGAGACTGATCACAACAACTCCACTGTTGCTGTACTTGTTGGACCTTGGACTTGGAAAATTTCTCATCTTCACCTTCACGCTAGAAAGCCAACTGAAATTGAGTAGGAACTCATTTTCTCTTTGGTCACTACCTTTGTAAACATGTCTGCAGGATTCTGGCTAGTATGTATCTTTTCCAGCTTCAACAGTTTATCTTCCAGAATAGAGCATATGAAATGGTAGTTGAGCTATATATGTTTAGTCCTGGAATGGAATGATGAGTTTTTTGCAAGATTAATGGCACTCTGGATGTCACTATACAACCTGCTATCCTTCTGCTTCCTACCCAATTCCTCCATAAACCTCTGCAACCAAATCATCTCTTTACTAGCCTCTGTAATAGCAACATACTCTACTTTCATTGTTGAAAGTGAAACAACCTTCTGCAGTTTCGAAATCCAACTTACTATTGTTCCACCTACAGTAAACACATACCCTATGGTGGTCCTCCTTCTATCCCTATCACCTGCCATATCTGCATCAACATATCCCTGTAGAATAGTGTATGAACCTCCAAAACATAATTCTTGAGTGGTAGTACCTCTCAAATACCTGAAAATCCATTGTACTGCCTTCCAATGTTCTTTACCTGGATTGTTCATATATCTGCTCACAACTCCCGCTGCTTGTGCAATATCTTGTCTTGTGCACACCATGGCATACATCAAGCTACCAACTGCTGATTGATAGGGGACCTTGGACATGTATTTTGTCTCTACCTGTGTCTTGGGACACATTTCCTTACTTAGACTGAAATGGCTGGCCAAAGGTGTACTAACTGGTTTTGCATTCTGCATTCTAAACCTCTCCAACACCTTTTGTATGTACTCACCCTGAGACAATGTCAATTTGTGATTTTTCCTGTCTCTTGTTATTCTCATACCAAGGATTTGGTTTGCAACACCCAAATCCTTCATCGCAAATGAATTAGCTAGCTTCCTTTTGAGTACATTTATATCCTGCATGTTAGACCCCGCAACAAGCATGTCATCCACATACAATAACAAGATAATATATCTTTCATTGTCTAGCTTCTTGAAATAAACACAGTGGTCAGAATGACATCTACTATAACCTTGTTCTGTCATAAACCTATCAAATTTTAAAATATACCACTTCCTTGGAGCTTGCTTCACGCCATACAAGCTCTTCTTCAACCTGCATACCAAATCTTCCTTCCCTTTGACCTCATATCCTTGTGGTTGCTGCATATATATATCTTCCTCCAAATCCCCATGGAGAAAGGCTATTTTTGCATCTAACTGTTCAAGATGCAAATCTTCTACCGCCACTAGACTTAAGATAGTCCTAATTGAAGTCATCTTAACAATAGGAGAAAATATTTCATCAAAATCTATACCTTTCTTCTGTGCAAACCCATTTACAACAAGTCTCTCCTTGTACCGCTTCTTACCTCCTTCTTCTTCCTTCAACCTATAAATCCATTTGTTTTGCAATGCTCTTTTACCAGCAGGAAAATGAACCAAATCCCAAGTCCGGTTTCCTACCAATGAATCCATCTCCTCATTCATGCCTTGCTCCCACTTCTTTCTAGTTTTCACCTACAGTATCAAGGACGATTGTGTTCTTGATGAAGAGTTTTGTGAAATCTTAGAGGAGAGAAGAAGAAGTAGTGGCAGAACTTAAATATCCAACAGAGGCTATATTGTATTGGAGAAAACTCACTATGGCTTGGGGTAGACCACAATAGACAGCTGACTACCAGAAATTAACTCAATTCTCAGTACTATGCTATATAAATGACAATGCTAAGATAATGATGAATATAACCAACCTCGATCCAAACGTTTGATGTAGATCCCCATTGGAGCTTTCAATCCATGCACTTGAATCTGCAAATTAGTCTTGATAGCCAATATACAACATGTACATATAATATATAAATGACATTAACATCATCAATATCAATGGTCCATGATATTATAAGTAAATGCAACCCAATGTAGAATAAACAACATTCACAACATTAATGGACGAGAATATGAGTATTTCTATTAATAAACAAGAAGAAGTACAATGTGATACGACCTCTTGCCGGCAACCAATCTGAACCAAGATCTGGATCAATCCACTTGTGCCTCCACCACTTCAATCCTCCACGGAATGGCAAACTCAAACTATTATAGGAGTTTGGAAGGTGAACGTAAGGGTTCACAACTACAAGGATCAGTGAGTGTAGACTCAAGATAGGGAAAAAATCCACTAGATTTCTCTTGCTCTTCTTTCTCCTCCCGTCCATAAGCCATAAGTGCTCAATATATAGTCCTCTCAAAGGTAAGTGAAAGGACACATCAAGGCGTTTCTTGGGCAAATGGAGGGTCAAAGGTCACCCAATAACCACTTTTTGGGAGTAAAAAGTAATAAACTAGTGATTTTTACCATTTTACATGCTACCCGCGGGCTATAGTGATGCAACTCGTGGGTATGCCCATTGTAATGATGCAGCTAGCATACAAGGGAAAAAATAGGGAAAAAGAGTGTTTGAAGGATATAAAGTGGATCTGAGTTAGTGAAATGGATCCTGCAGGCCAAAGAATGCTGATACTCATAAGGTGGAAAATTACATTGTAACAGATGCCCCCTAATGTGTGAGATCAGGGACTGATGCTACGATGGCCGAAATACATTATAAATATTAGAAGTTGAGTGATGGAGACACAAGTGGAAGGAGCAACTCACTCGTCATAATACAATAGTATCCCTAAATACATGTCGGTATAGTACAACAATCGGATACGATGGCCATGAATAGGCAGTACATAATGAATACATGTCATAAGTGATCATAGCCATGATCCCTCTACAGTAAGATATGGTCTCCTATTGAAAAGGAAACAACTGGTGCAAACTAGAGGTACAAACTGCTGATATCTGAGAGGTGATATCTCAGATGTAAAGTTAGAATCATAAGTAGCATACAGAATGCCACTATCGCCTGGGGTCTTCTACACAAGTCTTTGATGGTGCAAGTCCCATCAAGTGAATAAAGGAGTTGGGGTCGAACCTGATGTGACATCATCTGATTATCGGTCAATGAAGTATACCGTTAACAGATGTGAGATAACCCACCAATAATGAAAATGGGCAGCAAGGCACATAGCACAATCATCAGAGTGTGAATATATGTGTTGAAGTCGAACACTAGGATGAATCCATCAATCAGAAGACATTGATGTATTCCCAAAACTGTTGATGGTGAGAGAACCTGCCACTAATGATTGCAAGCCTCAAGGTACTCAACCAAACTCTAAGCCTCAAGTATCAGAATAAATGGGTTGAAGTCGATGGAACGAAACTCGCTGAGGAGGGCATTAGGGCATCCCCCATCAACCAGCACGAGGTACTAGCTACGCTGAAAGATTTGGAAGAGCTCATGTGAAATAGACTGACTCAATAAGGATGGCTGACATGCAATAGTCAAGAGATCTAAGGAGTGGCCGACTCTGGTTTCAGGACTTCCTTTGAACGAGAGCATGAGCAGATGGATAGACTCAGACAGCATAGACTTGATATAGACTGTGTAATGCAGGAGGCACCACAAAGGGATCCATAATCACTGGAATCTTAACCAATCGATGGAGTAAACTGAGAAACAAGAATAGCTCCTAAGGTCCAACTATAGTCTCGACTCATAATGTACAGAGTGGAATGAATGCTCTGTTCAAAGGTGACACAACAACTGCCAACTAGAAGTAGTAACCATAATCCCGTCCGACTTTTTGGAATATTTAATTTTTTTTTAGTCTTTTTCATATTTGGGAAAAGCTTGAAAAAGAATAAAATTGCTTATAGTACAACAAGTGAGGGAATGAGTGTCAAAGAGCAAGCAGACTAGTCCCAAGCAATGGAACATACCTATGATCAATGCAAGGAAGCATGTGCAGGATGTGGACACTCAGGGGAATGTTCCCTCAGGGTAAAGGGTCATCAAGCCGCGAAAGATAAATTAAGGATCTGCTTGGCTCGAAAGGTAAAGTGCTCAGGCACATGGCTAATAAGTGGGTAAGCGGGAGCCGGCACAAGGCTCAAGCAGCAAGCAGGATAATGCAATGTAATCACAACTAGACATGAAAGGGAAGTCCTTTTTCATAAAGCTAGTCTCCTCACTCGAAAAAGTTTAAAACAATGAGAGAAGAACTCTTCTAGTCACGTATGATTAGAGTATACCTTTTTCGTAATTAATCCACAAAGGTCCAGAAAAGGGGTAAACTTATACCTAAGTGAATGTCACTTCTAATCCTTTAACGAGTCTGAAATGACAAATATACTCGGCAATCTTGTTTGATTTGAAAAAGTCTAACAAGGGCTTAAAAAAGACTTTGTAAAAATATTTTTCCTAAAGGTTTAACGAGCCCGAAAAAGTAAACTCGTGACCTCCTTACTGTTTTTAATGAGCTCAAAGGAGAGATGGAAGAATGCTCGTAATGAGAGCAGACGAGTGTCAGGGACATGCGAGACTAGTTCCAAGCGCATGGGACAAAGCTGCGCATAATGCAAGGAACATGAGCAAGATAAGGACACTCAAGGGGTGTCTACGAATTCAGATAGTAATAGGTTCAAGTGCATCATAACAATGGGGAGGCCTAAACATATATGCAAGGTTCCGAATATTCCTTCCATGATCGAAGCAAATTTCGAAAAGGACCAGTAAACAACTATAAGTCCAGCTAAGAATCATGTCTCCAAGAAACATAAGTACCAAGATCATCTCTAAAACATACGTAAAGTAAAATATGATACAGGTCACTATGGTAGAAAAAATTTCAACTTCACTATTGTTAACCTCAGACAACATGTAGGTAGAGCTAACCACTGAAGGTGCCATAGTACCAATACCCGGGGATCAAAATGATCATCTTCAAAATGAAGAGCAAAGCTGAAGGATGTGAAAGAATTTGCAAGAGCCAATTCATCATCACAGGAGTTGGAAATTCTAGAAATAGAATCAAACTCTTTAGGAATGCTGATTTGCGGATCTATAGGAGAGCTCAAAGACTCATTAGACTCAAATGTCAAACCATGGTTGGATGAGATTGTGACTGGATCCAAATCTAAATGGATGGCAGGTTGTATTATAGGCTCATCTCGTTCAATAAAACCGAGGGTGGGAAGGGAATGAGATCTATGATAGAAATCCTCCCAAGGCTCATCATTACCATGCATGGAATCGAAAAAATATTCATCCAAAGGTAGAGTACCATCAAGGAATTCGTATGAACAAGATGGGTTAACTGCTTGTGCAAGCAGCATAACAGGATCTTCCTCTACTGTCCATGAAGAAGAGAGATTCGAATCTGCAATGGTTGGTTGAACATGATGAGAAATATTGACTGCAGACAAGGGCATATCCATCCTAATGTGTGAAACGTCTCCAAACGGGGAACTCGTGGAAGGAAGATTCCACAAATTACTGAAATATGATGTTCGGAAAGGTACATGATTTAACAAGGAAGGAGCATCATTGGAGATGGTTCCTATAAAATTCATGAGTGCGGGGAAATCATAAGATCCCATCAATGAAGGGTACATACCAACACCCATGTTCCCAATTTCCGGCTGAGAATTAGTAACCTACAGGACTACGGATCCTATGGATGCT
Organism: Larix kaempferi; assembly: GCA_027924585.1. Taxonomy (NCBI): domain Eukaryota; kingdom Viridiplantae; phylum Streptophyta; class Pinopsida; order Pinales; family Pinaceae; genus Larix; species Larix kaempferi. The sequence goes on from BSBM01000892.1 coordinate 161,890, forward strand.
GTGGAAGGGGGATGAACGAAATCCAGCTGATCGATGGTCACAATCTTGCCTTCGTGAGGAAAGCAGATAACTCCGAATACAGTAGACGCGACAGCCTTCATAGCATACATCCAATTCCAACCCAGTAAAAGGTTGTAGTCGATGGGTGCATCAACCACTTCGACTTCAATAGGAACATATTTACCTCCCAAGCAGACAACAAGGGAAGGGATAATTCCATGCGGCTTAAATGACTGACCGTCGAATGCAATGAGCATGGTTCTAGACGCGAGTAGAGGAGGAGAGCCAAGAGCTTTCCAACAAGTTAATGACATTACTGACGTGGAAGCACCTTCGTCAACCATAGTACGTTTGACAAAATTCTGAAGGCACGCCACCTGGATTTGAAAATCCATGTGGTAAGGTAAGCGAGGTTGAACATCAGTAATATCGAACTTGATAACACTAGGACTTCCCCCATCCCAAACTCCTAATTCACTCAAAAGGGCATGCTTTTGAGAAGGAAAGGCCTGCAAAACTTCAAGAGCCGACATGGCACACAAAGTTTGGCCCAAATCTTCCACGATGGAGTAGTTATGGGAAGCTCGAGCATTAGGATTATGCGTAGAGCACTTAAGAACACCTTTCGGTATCCATAGCATATTAGAGGGCTTCTTGATATGAAAGGAATTGTTAGGAGGAGGGGGAGGCTCACTCCCCATATTAGGTTGTGGTGCACCATAATCGCATTGATGAGTGGCAACACTAACCTCCGATTGAACCATATTCACACATCCATAACCACTAGTATTGGAAGAAGATGCTGCCGTCTTAGTAGGTCCATAACCAGTGGTGGGAGCATGCGAAGCCATGTTTTGATGATGAGGAAGGGGATCCTTTAACACAGCTGGGCTCTGTGCCAAATGCTTCAATGCCTCTTCATTTCGAGGACATAAGTGAGTAAGATGGTCTTCCCCACAGAGCTTGCAAGGAAACTTCACCTTACGCCTAGGTTTACGGTCCTCACCAGCATTTCTGTCTTCCCAAGGAGGGTTGGAATTCTCTTTACGAGGGGTATTGCAATTGCTATTATTGTTATTCCCATTGCTTCCACCCCTACGGTTGTTTCTCCCCTTTTTCTTACCACCAGGTTGCTGGTTACCTAACAGTTTCGTTGATTGCACATTGTGTACATAAGACGACGGGGTGGAAGTGGACAAGGTGTGAACCTGTCTGGGAGTAGACTAGTTTAGCGATAAATTTTGCATTTGATTAGCCACCAAATCTACCGGGCGATTACTTACATATCCCACGATGCCATCGGCATGTGGTCTAGGAACTGACATGGGCTCATGGCGTGTTCGTGGTGCGTTAGGAATAATGTCATACAAAATGCCAGACTGAGAGTATAGTAGGTCTAACTGTTGGACTTTCAAGATAGATTGTTCCTCAGTCATAATGCTAGACATCGAAACATCCTTGGCAATGTATGGGAGTAGAGACTTGAGTAACCATTCCAATAGAAACTCTGGAGGAATGTTGGCTTTCACTAATCTCTTCCGCCAACGCCACTCTTGAATGTGGTCAGAAATATGTGTGGCTTTGTTCTGACGGAAGGTAGACAAAAGTTCAGTACCAGTATCATAACAAACCGGTAATTGGAAATGATCCAAGAAAACCAAAGCGATCTCATTGAATCCCCTATAAGTGTTTCGAGGCAACTCAACATACCACTTTGCAGCTGCCCCTGTGAGGGTCCATTGAAATAGTCGTAATCTAACGGAATCGTGATTCAACGAGTTGGAGGAGCACCAAAGGTGAAACGTGGTGACTTGATCACCCGGTTCCTTATCACCTTTCCCCTCAAACTTAGGAATGTCCGAAGGGAGCTTGGTAGGGACCGGGGGTCAATTAGGGTTGTGACACACCGGATCATTTGTGAGCTTCGGAAGATCCGGAAGATTCAAACGTGCAAGGAATGGGAGCTATGGTTGGAAATCTTGATTATAAGCTCCCATAAAAGGTTGGTTGAACAGAACCGAGTTATAAGGTGGACCAAAAGCTTGACCATGAGCATTAAACTGCTGATAATGAGGACCTGATGGACCATAAGCTTGACCATGGCCATAAGGTTGATAACCTCCTCCGACCTGACCTGTATGAGAGTAAGCAGGTATATAAGTATTTTGGGCACCATATTGAGGTGGGTTGTACTGGTGGCCAGCACCGATTGTGTTGTAGTAAGGGTTTCCACCATAAGTATGGAGCATATACGTACTATTCATAGTAGGAACCGAGTTGTAATGACCATAATGGTGAGGTATGTTCCCACCCCCAGTATTAGGATTAGCATGTGCAGTCATGTGGTGACCATAAGCATGAGAAGTATTCCCAACCCTAGTGTTGGTGTTACTAGTAGTAGGAATGGTGGCGTTATGACCATGAGGATAAGATATATTCCCACCTCCTACATTAGTATTACTAGTAGCGGTGATGGACGCAAAAGTGTGCGGTATATGTCCACCCCGTGGTTAGAAGGAGCATTAACATTCGCGAAAGTGGTCTTGGGTTGATGGGTAGCGATATGTGTGCTAGGTGGTGGATGGCGAGTCATGTTTGGACCAATGTTCCTATTAGGTTGGATAGCCCTAGGAGGTGGTCATCTTCCAACATTAGCATTGTTAGGAGGAATATGACTAGTCCCCATATTATGTGTGTGAGTGGACAACGTGGTGCCCCCGGTAAGGGCATTGCCCCCAGTGGGTGCAGTGTTGCTAACACCATGAATGGTTCCAGCATGGCTACCAAAAGTAGTGGAAGGATCAACTGTGGTGTAATTCGGCATACCATATGAGAACGCAGTAGGGTTGACCGTAGGGCCCAAATCATCATGGACCTCTGGCATCCCGTATAAATAATTATGTGGAAATGAAGGATCGAATGGGTCGTCCTCGGGTGGATTTGGACCAAACAAACTAGGTTGGGTCTCAGGTGGATCACCTCCCCACACCTCACGAGGAGTAGGGGTGTCTGAAGTGTGCTCAACTCTACTCGATGGACTAGTAGGGATTTCTCCTATGTCAGAGTGTGAAGCGGTCATGATGTCTAGGATGTAAGTCTCATAAGAATCCAAAGACTCGGAGGGAGCCCACCGACGTCCTCTAGCAACGCAGCATGAAAGTTCGGCAGGCTGCAAACCAGCCAACCGACGGGATCGGCTGAGAGTAAGAATCCGTGCCACGATATCTCCGAAGAGAATATAAAATCAAAACATCCCCTAAAGGCCAACTATTGATAAAAAATAATAAATCAAAAGCACACACCTAGAGAAACTACAACCAAGAGTAGACAAACAGAGTGGCTAAATGAGCTCCCGACACTAGAGCCGGTATGTCTCACCTAGGAGAGGATTGAGACTCCCAAACTATAGCCGGAGGTAACATAATCAGTTATAATGGCCCCCAGACTTCACTGTGTGCATAGGGTCAAGTCCCTATACAACGACAACTCTGCTGTCCGACCCCTATCTGACTCAGGACACAAACAACATAACTACTGCAAGTACCCTATGTGATACCTAGGTAAGGAAACTATGGTCACCGTAATATAACCAATGCTTAGGGGGACAGTTGCAGGTGGGATCCGTCATATGGGTAGGGTAGCTAAGCCCGAAACTCAATGAGGGTCAAATCCCCCAAGAGTCCCCAGATACGAACAAATCCTGGAAATATCTCCCACGTTCAGCGGGTATCAGAGGGATATCTCCTCAACCAACCTCCCGTGACCTCGTGCTTAACTCTAGTTTGAGTAGAGCCTCCTGAGAACACTGATATATACCATGGATTCCTCCACTCCTTAGTCAAACACTTAATGTTTCGTCTAGTAGTCTTGGATTGTTAACTCACAATGATCTATTCCAAGACTCTAAACCTATGCTAGTTGGTGTACCCTATAAATAAAATCGGTCTAATAAATTTTAAGATTAAGCGTTAATTTTAGTGGCTTTGGTTACTCATGGGATATGGTCGTGAAACTAGTGATGTGTATGACTCAATAGTATGCAAAATCGTCAAATCCTAGACTCATCTATCCAATAAAACAATGTCACTAACATGCAAAATCAATCCAACGGTTTCGAAATAAAAATGCAATCTTTTATATTTTCGATGCACAAGCAGAACCTAAATGAAGGAAGCAAGCACTCAATGCAAGATGTAGTACATAAAAGAATTTTTTTTTTGTATTTTCTCTTATAAGCAAAAGGAAAATGCAAAACTATATGTATATTTTTTGTATTTTTCAATATAAGGAAATGAAAAATGCAAGCAAAACCCTACTATCTAGTCACTGATATGCCAAGGAGATCACTAAGACAACTCGGTAGACACCAAACAGTAAGACTCAGCCAAAGGAATGAGCTCAAAAGGAAAAAACCAACAAGGCTAAATCCAAAGATGGGTAAAAAACCAACAAGGCTCAACCAAGAGAAAAGAAGAGTTATGGTCACAACTAAGGCATGGAGCAGTCAAGAAACAGGCTAACAAAGACTCAGGATCATCCAAATCAAACCCAGCAACAACCAAAAGTCATAAATCAACCAAAGCCAGAGTTGTACGCTACTGTCGAAGGAAAACCTGCGGGTACCCGCGAGCAGTACAGTAAACAGAGGTGGGTGTACGCGGGAAGAGCAAATCTAGCCCACGGGTAAGGAAAGGCAAATGGGAGAATAAAGAGTCCAATGGCTCAGAAAAGGCAATTTTTCTATAGTGTATCTCAATGGCCAATCAGTGACATAGAGCTTCGACAAACAACAACTCTAATTAAGGACTAATGCTCAAAAATCCCCAAGCATGGATGTTTTCCCCAGCGGAGTCGCCATTTATGTATTGGAGAAAACTCACGATGGCTTGGGGTAGACCACAACAGACAGCTGACTACCAGAAATTAACTCAATTCTCAGTACTATGCTATATAAATGACATTGCTAAGATAATGATGAATATAACCAACCTCGATCCAAACGTTTGATGTAAATCTGTAATGTCCCCATTCAAATAAGTGCATAGTAAGACAATCCCATCAATCCTACTAGTTTCCTAGGTTGGATGGGCACATGTGGGATGGTAATAAGGAAACTAATAAATGATATTTAGACATTAGAAGGGTTCAAGAATTTAATAAATATGATGAATAAATAAATTCAAGAGAAATTCTAGGTGGCAAGTGGTTTTGGAGACATATGGAGGTGGTGGGATCCACACTAGCTTGATTTTTCAATGACACATGGCAGCTCTCTCTTGCCAATTCGAATTCATGGGAAGGTGAACACTCTTGGGTGAGTTGGTAAGTCATAACACATGGCATTGAGCATATTAGGTCGAAATGGGAAGGAATAGTAACCTCCATGGGAGAGGAAGAGTCAAATTGGAGACTAGTGGACACATGGGCTAGATTCCCTAGTTTTATGACAACAATAATGAAGCATCTATGACATTTTATGACAAAATTCAGACCTGAATTCTTACACCTGACCATTATGACATGTCAGCCCCAAAAATAGGCTCAAGAAGGCGCTCATGGAGTTGGAGGAATCTAAAGAGACTCAAATTCGAATTTGGGAGAAGATGGAAGGTTGGAACTAGGAGACAAGTGGCAAATGAGGAATATTTTCTAAATGGAAAATTATTGAATCTATTGAGAGGATTTCGACCCCTTGAAGGCTAATGTTGGTTATAAAATGTAGAAATCAAGTATGAGAATGGCTTTTTGATGATTTGAGAAAAATTGCATTTGTGAAGAGAGAGCTAGTGGATGACTAGTTTCTTGCCTTAGCCAATTTCGAGGGTGAAAGATTCCCATCCAAGTTGGTGTTTGGAGAGGCCACTCAGGTCTTTCATGGTGCTTTAATGGAGTTTGTATTTGCAGGTAGCAGCTACAGGAAGTTTCATGGTTTGGTTTAGTGCAGCACTTTCTCTCCACCGTTTCCAGTTTTGAAGGCATATTCGTGCTCCTTGAGGGAGGGCGTTTTTGGTGAGCTATTGTACTCTTTGGGGGAGCTTCTAATGCCCCATTTATTTTGTAATATGAATTAAATTCTCTGTTCTTCATCTCCAAAAAGTTTCAGGTCGAAATTCCAAGTAGAAATGTATAAATCTCATTTTTAATGGAAGAACAATGCCATTTCCCCACTACCTTGTTGTGAGCCAATGTATTGATGATGATTTCGAATGTATGGATGATTCTCTGATATATTTGTGATAAATATATTTCCATGGATGTCTTCTACAAGTTTCATGTACTGTACTTGAGCATTTGAAGCATTTTTACTCAGTTTAGTTGTATGGGGAGGTGAAATAGTGCCATTTCCCCAAGGGTCGAATTGGGGGTTTTTGCTGTTGAGTGTGAGAGAGTTAGAACAGTATTAAAAATCAATTAATGGTGCATATGAGACCTTAATCACATACTTAACACATTATATACCTCTGTTCATAAATTTGTGGGAGTTTGGAGGCATTTGGAAGGCCATTTGCAGTGTTACCCGAGGGGGATTTGATGCACAAATTACTAGTCAAAATTACATATATTGATCAGAATACAAATCAAGTTTGCAGCAGTATTTGGAGGGCCATAAAACATCCCTGAACCTTATATTCAAGTCTAAATACCATTCATACACTCCTACAGAAGATTTGGGAGCATTTGGGTTGATTTGGAGGTCAAAACAGTAAAACTAGTCAAAGGTCGAAATTGGGAAAAAAAAGTGAAAAATTGGGCATTTTAATAAAATTTGAAAAAGGGATATTACAAGTGGTATCAGAGCATGGTCTTGGCACCTGATGGTATTAACAAGAAGCCAAACAAATAAAACACCACCCTTTGAATCAGTAGTTGAAGAATTTTTGGTTGAAGAAGAGATAGTAGCAGAAAAAGAGTTCTTTTCTAAAACAATGGGTAGAGAGGAGGAGGAAAAATTAAGACATAAGGAGGAATTTATTGAAGCCTTAAAACCATGTTTTGAAGGACTTACCATGGTTATGCTAGATATGAATAAACAAATGATGAAAGGTTTCGAATTGTTGGGTAGCCAACTTTCAGGCAAAGGGATGATAGGAGATAATAGTGGTTCACACTCAGGGGAAAAGATGAAAGGGAATGAGCATATTTTCTCAAGTACAGGACCTCATAATAGACCTGATGAATTTCAAAGCACACAAAGGCATACTGCACCTAAATTTCTCACACCCAAAGAAGAACCCAATCTTGAATTGGATTACAAGAAACTAGTAAATGATTGGAATGATTTGAATGAAGAGTGTAAAAGAGGTGTACCACTCAGTGACTACATTGATGCTATGCAAAAGATTAAAATGAAGGGAGACAATAGGAGTCCATTCCAAAACAAAGAATTGAATAGTGCTATTGGAAAAATGTCACTTCCTACTTTTGATGGTTCTTCTCAAAATTCTGCTAACACTTGGGTGCAAAAATTGGATGTATATTTTCAGCTGAATCCTATGTTGGAAGATGATGCATTAAAAATGGCCATTTTGCATTTGGAAGGAGATGCCAATGAATGGTGGTTTCATGGGCTGAAAACCTTGGGTCATAATCAGGTTAAAACATATGGAGAATTTGTTGACAGGGTACTAGAAAGATTTGAACAAAAAGATCCAGAATTGCCTTTCAAAGAACTAGCTCAATTGAAGCAAACTGGGTCCCCTACCGAATATATGTTGGACTTTCAAAAATTATCAGTCAAGGTGGCTGATGTATCTATGGGAAGATTAGTATTGCTGTTCACTGAAGGTTTGGCTGAACCCTTAAGAGGTTTGGTCAAAGCCCACAAGCCAACTACATTAAAAGATGCAATGAGCTTGACTAGGGATCTCCAAAATGTGCTTCCTAGAACGAGATTTCCTCCTAAGCCTAGCTATAAATTTGAAAAGAAACCTTGGCAAAGGGATGGATATGATAAGAAACCTTGGCAAAGAGAATCATTTGAGAGGAATAAAAAAGAGGGACTAAACAGGGATGAACTTAGAAAAAAGAAACTATGCTTCACATGCTTCCAACCATGGACACCGGGGCACAAATGTACCAAAGGAAAGGCTCAATACATAGAAGTATTTTCTGATAATGAGGGGTATGATGGGGGCATGGATGAAGATGGACATATTTCAGATCAAGAAGAGGCATATGAGACAGCAGTAGAAGAGGAAAGACAAGAAGAAAATCAGCCTTCACCGGACAAAGCAAGAATGGCAGTGCTTTCAGCAGTACCTCGCTACCATACTATCCGATGCAAAGGTGTGGTACAAGGACAAAGAACTTCAATTTTGGTAGATGGAGGAGCCACTCATAACTTCATTGATGCAGAGATGGTAGAGAAAAGAAATATACCTATTGAACCATTTGATGGCTTCACAGTTGTCATTCCCGGTCACAACACAATGCAATGCAAAACATGGGTTCCAAAGCTGCAAGTCACCGTAGGTAACTATACTTTTGTTGATAGTTTTTATGTGGTTGATGTTGCTGATACTAATGTGGTTTTGCGAGTACAATGGTTGTATTCAATAGGAGAGCATACAGTAAATTATCAAATTCCCGAAATGAAATTCCAAGATTCAAAAGGAGTACAAAGAGTTGTGAGAGGGCAACACACTTATCCAAATCAAGTAGTGACTTGCAATAGCATGAGATCTATATTGAGGCATGGGGATATAGAATGGGCTGCTGAATGTCATATTACATCTCCCAAGCCAACTATAAATATTGTTAAACACCCAAAGGAGATAGAGAGACTTTTGCAAAAATATGAAAAGGTTTTTAGAGACCTTCCACATGGTAGGCCACCAGATAGGGGGGTTGAGCACAGTATTGTTTTGGAGGAGGGTACTTCACCCATTCAAATACCACCTTATAGACATCCTAAAAGGTTTAGAGATGAGATTGAAAAAGCTATCCAAGAACTCCTAGAGTTGGGTCTCATTAGACCAAGCTCTAGCCCTTATGCTTCTTCAGTAGTGCTAGTGAAGAAAAAAGATGGAACATTGAGAATGTGCATAGATTTCAGAGCCTTGAACAAAAAGACTATCAAGAATAGGTATCCTATTCCTAGGATTGATGAGCTCATGGATGAGCTACATGGGGCCAAATACTTCTCAAAAATTGACCTTAGATCAGGGTATCACCAAATTCGAATGAAAGATGAAGATGTGCAAAAGACCGCTTTTCGATGTCATTTTGGCCACTTTGAATTTCTTGTCATGCCTTTTGGGTTAACTAATGCTCCAGCCACCTTTCAAGCATGTATGAATAGGATATTTTGCAAGCAACTAAGAAGGTTTGTTTTGGTTTTCTTTGATGATATTCTCATTTACAGTAAAACATGGGAAGAGCATTTGCAACAGTTAGAGATTGTGTTGAAAATCTTGCAAGAAGAGTCCTTATTTGCTAAATTATCAAAATGTGAGTTTGGGATGAAAGAACTACTGTATCTTGGGCACATTATTGGGCAAGAAGGAGTGAAGGTACACATGGAAAAAATCAGGGCTATCTTGGAATGGCCATCACCAAAAAATATTACCGAATTGAGAGGCTTTATTGGCATATGCACCTACTACAGAAAATTTGTGAAAGGGTTCTCCAAGTTGACTTCTCCACTCACTGATTTGACTAAGAAGGATGCTTTCAAGTGGGATGAAGAGGCTGAAAAAGCATTCCAAAAAATGAAAGAGGTAATGAGTAGTTGTCCCATACTTGCACTTCCTGATTTTACTAAACCTTTTGTTGTGGAATGTGATGCTTCAGGTGGAGGAATAGGGGCTGTCCTAAAGCAAGGCCAACACCCCATAGCCTTTGAGAGCAGAAAGTTGCAGCCTCATGAAAAACTTTACTCCATCTATGATAAAGAAATGCTGGCCATTATGCATGCATTGGCCAAATTCAGACAATACTTGGTGGGCAGCAAGTTTGTGGTGAAAACTGACCATAATAGTCTAAGACACTTTCTCACCCAAAAGGATCTAAATGAAAGGCAACAAAAGTGGGTAAGCAAGATTCAAGCTTATGATTGTGATATTGAATATGTCAAAGGAAAGAATAATATAGTAGCAGATGCTTTGTCAAGAAGGCCTTCCTTTTCTCTCATGGATATTGCCAAGGATTGGAAAAACATGCTACTAGTTGAATATGCCAAAGACAAATTTGCTTGTGATGTGTTGGATGGAATCAAAGGGGATGATAATTATAGGATTTTGAATGGGCTGATATATTATAAGGGAAGAATTTATTTAGTTCATAACTCCAAGCTCAAGTACCGAATTTTGCAAGAAGCACATGATTCCCCACTAGCGGGCCATCCGGGGATCTTCAAAACTTATAGACAGTTGAGGCAAAGATTTTTTTGGAAGGGGCTGAAGGAAGATGTTCAGAAGTATGTGAATGAATGTAAAGCATGTCAACAAAACAAATCAGAACTTACATGTCCAGCCGGCCTATTACAACCATTGCCCATTCCGGAGCAAAAATGGGACAGTATTTCCATGGATTTCATCACCGGATTGCCTAAATCCTTAGGTAAGGATTGCATCTATGTGGTAGTTGATAGGTTGACAAAATTTGCTCATTTCTTTGCTGTTACATCATCTTTTAGTGCTGCACAAGTGGCTGATATTTTTTTCAAAGAAATCTTCAGATTGCATGGGCTCCCCAAGAGCATTGTCAGTGATAGAGATAGTAGATTCATGGGTGCTTTTTGGCAAGAACTTTTTAGATTGGTAGGCACTCAATTGACTCCAAGTACCAGCTATCATCCACAAACTGATGGACAAACAGAGAGGGTAAACCAATGGTTGGAAGGATACCTAAGAAACTATGTGGGAGGGCAGCAAAAAGCATGGGCAAAATGGCTACACTTGGGTGAGTTTTGCTACAACACCACTTATCATATGTCAATAGGAATGTCTCCTTTCAAAGCATTATATGGTTATGATGCACTTACATTTGCTGACATTATATTTGGTGATAGTAGAGCCCCAAAGGCTAAAGATTGGGTGGAAGAGAGCCAAGAAATTTTAAAGCTCTTGAAAGACAATTTGCAGGTTGCTCAAAATCAACAAAAACAATATGCTGATAGACATAGAGAAGAGAGAACCTTTCAAGTCAATGATTTAGTATATTTAAGGTTGCATCCCTATAAACAAACATCTCTCAAAAAGAATGGAGCAGAAAAATTAAAACCAAGGTACTATGGGCCATACAAGGTAGTGCGGAAGGTTGGAGAAGTAGCATATGAACTAGAACTTCCGGAAGGGAGTAAAATCCACAATGTATTTCATGTTTCTTGTCTTAAGAAAGCTCTTGGTCAGAAAATCATCACTTCAGAAATACTTCCTCCTTTGGATGATGAAGGTCAGCTCACACTTGTTCCAGAAAAGATTTTGAAGACACGGGAAAGAAGGTTGAGGAGTAGAATCATCAAAGAATATTTAGTGCAATGGAAGGACTTACCAAATGAAGATGCCACATGGGAAGAGGAGAAGATTTTGCAGCATCCAAATTTGAAATTGCTTGAGGACAAGCAATCTTGGGTGGGGAGGACTGTAATGTCCCCATTCAAATAAGTGCATAGTAAGACAATCCCATCAATCCTACTAGTTTCCTAGGTTGGATGGGCACATGTGGGATGGTAATAAGGAAACTAATAAATGATATTTAGACATTAGAAGGGTTCAAGAATTTAATAAATATGATGAATAAATAAATTCAAGAGAAATTCTAGGTGGCAAGTGGTTTTGGAGACATATGGAGGTGGTGGGATCCACACTAGCTTGATTTTTCAATGACACATGGCAGCTCTCTCTTGCCAATTCGAATTCATGGGAAGGTGAACACTCTTGGGTGAGTTGGTAAGTCATAACACATGGCATTGAGCATATTAGGTCGAAATGGGAAGGAATAGTAACCTCCATGGGAGAGGAAGAGTCAAATTGGAGACTAGTGGACACATGGGCTAGATTCCCTAGTTTTATGACAACAATAATGAAGCATCTATGACATTTTATGACAAAATTCAGACCTGACTTCTTACACCTGACCATTATGACATGTCAGCCCCAAAAATAGGCTCAAGAAGGCGCTCATGGAGTTGGAGGAATCTAAAGAGACTCAAATTCGAATTTGGGAGAAGATGGAAGGTTGGAACTAGGAGACAAGTGGCAAATGAGGAATATTTTCTAAATGGAAAATTATTGAATCTATTGAGAGGATTTCGACCCCTTGAAGGCTAATGTTGGTTATAAAATGTAGAAATCAAGTATGAGAATGGCTTTTTGATGATTTGAGAAAAATTGCATTTGTGAAGAGAGAGCTAGTGGATGACTAGTTTCTTGCCTTAGCCAATTTCGAGGGTGAAAGATTCCCATCCAAGTTGGTGTTTGGAGAGGCCACTCAGGTCTTTCATGGTGCTTTAATGGAGTTTGTATTTGCAGGTAGCAGCTACAGGAAGTTTCATGGTTTGGTTTAGTGCAGCACTTTCTCTCCACCGTTTCCAGTTTTGAAGGCATATTCCTGCTCCTTGAGGGAGGGCGTTTTTGGTGAGCTATTGTACTCTTTGGGGGAGATTCTAATGCCCCATTTATTTTGTAATATGAATTAAATGCTATGTTCTTCATCTCCAAAAAGTTTCAGTTCGAAATTCCAAGTAGAAATGTATAAATCTCATTTTTAATGGAAGAACAATGCCATTTCCCCACTACCTTGTTGTGAGCCAATGTATTGATGATGATTTCGAATGTATGGATGATTCTCTGATATATTTGTGATAAATATATTGCCATGGATGTCTTCTACAAGTTTCATGTACTGTACTTGAGCATTTGAAGCATTTTTACTCAGTTTAGTTGTATGGGGAGGTGAAATAGTGCCATTTCCCCAAGGGTCGAATTGGGGGTTTTTGCTGTTGAGTGTGAGAGAGTTAGAACAGTATTAAAAATCAATTAATGGTGCATATGAGACCTTAATAACATACTTAACACATTATATACCTCTGTTCATAAATTTGTGGGAGTTTGGAGGCATTTGGAAGGCCATTTGCAGTGTTACCCGAGGGGGATTTGATGCACAAATTACTAGTCAAAATTACATATATTGATCAGAATACAAATCAAGTTTGCAGCAGTATTTGGAGGGCCATAAAACATCCCTGAACCTTATATTCAAGTCTAAATACCATTCATACACTCCTACAGAAGATTTGGGAGCATTTGGGTTGATTTGGAGGTCAAAACAGTAAAACTAGTCAAAGGTCGAAATTGGGAAAAAAAAGTGAAAAATTGGGCATTTTAATAAAATTTGAAAAAGGGATATTACAAAATCCCCGTTGGAGCTTTCAGTCCATGCACTTGAATCTGCAAATTAGTCTTGATAGCCAATATACAACAAGTACATATACTATATAAATGACATTAACATCATCAATAGCAATGGTCCATGATATTATAAGTAAATGAAACCCAATGTAGAATAAACAACATTCACAACATTAATGGATGAGAATATGAGTATTTCTATTAATAAACAAGAAGAAGTACATCGTGATATGACCTCTCGCCGGCAACCATTCTGAACCAAGATCTGGATCAATCCACTTGTGCCTCCACCACTTCAATCCTCCACAGAATGGCAAACTCAAACTATGATAGGAGTTTGGAAGGTGAACATAAGGGTTCACAACTACAAGGATCAATGAGTGTAGACTCAAGATAGGGAAAAAATCCACTAGAGTTCTCTTGCTCTTCTTTCTCCTCCTGTCCATAAGCCATATGTGCTCAATATATAGTCCTCTCAAAGGTAAGTGAAAGGACACATCGAGGCATTTCTTGGGCAGATGGAGGGTCAAAGGTCACCCAATAACCGCTTTTTGGGAGTAAAAAGTAGTAAACTAGTGATTTTTACCATTTTACATGATACCCACGGGCTATAGTGATGCAACTTGTGGGTACGCCCACTGTAATGATGCAGCTAGTGTATAGGGGAAAAAATAGGGAAAAACAGTGTCTAAAGGATATAAAGTGGATCTGAGTCAGTGAAATGGATCCTGCAGGCCAAAGAGTGCTGATACTCACAAGGTGGAAAATTACATTGTAACATGGATAAGAAATAATACTAGTACATGTTCTTAGAGAAGAAGTGGACTTGTAGAAGCCAAGAAGAGCGAAGGAGTTTCTCAAGAGGTTATAGAGGAAGGAACCAATGGTACAAAAAGGACAATTGCAAGGAGAGGTAGCTTGTTGAGGTATAGAGGTAGGTATGAAGACTTGTTGAGAGAAGCTTGGAGCAGTCCACAAATGAACAAGATGAAGTTCACAGAGAAAGAGGATATGGAGATAATGACTACTGAAGGTCATTGCAGAGGTTCAAAAGGAAGCCACAACAGAAGAAAATATGCCAAGGTAGAAGACATCAACATGATGAATCAAGAGGAGTATGACAGAGAATTAGTGGACATACGATTGCAGTTATTTCATTTAGAGAAGCTGCTACAAAAATAAGACCAGAGGTATGGTTGGATAATGAATAAGAAGAATGTGAGGGGACATTCACTACATGTGAAGCTACATAAAATGATGTCTACTAGATTGAAGGAAGAACTCAAGAAAGCTGATTCTGAGATGGAATTTTCATACTGTGAACCAGAACAGGGAATCATCCTTGGAGAGGATGATGAAACAAAGATTGTAGATGATTTTATGAACTCTTCGATAAGTTCAGAACCACCTAAAGATGATATGATTGAGAGTGTAGATGAGGAGTCTTATGTTTTTAAATCTAATGGTTTGTGTATGACTGCAGGTATTGAAGAAAACTTTGGTGATGTGTTTATGAAGGAAGAAACTGAACAATTAGTTTGGACTGTCAGTGATGATGAAGGAGAATAAATTCTTTTCAAAATAATAACAACAGAACATAATTCTTTTATAAGGGATAATGAGTGGATAATATAGACTTTAGTTCAAATGGTTGGAGAGATAGATATTGGTGAAGAAATGAAGTTGCTGGAAGAAATGACTTACATAGAAGAGTTATTCACTGAATGTGTATTCAAAGATAATGAAGATGGACAATCACTTGAAGAGGTGAAGGAAGAAAAATCAATGTGTAAAGACATTTCAGAAGGAAAATATCAAAATTGCATTCTGATGAACATAAAGGCTATGTGGTCTCATAGAGACAACCAAGGAGAAAACCCTACGTCATTGGGTAAAGATATTGTTGAGAGACAGTTTGCTGCATAGAGTAAAAAGGATTTGGCTCATGAAGATGACCAAAAGAAAATTGAAGAGAATCATTCTAATGATTCATAGAGATAGGGATGAGGTCTCAATAAATTTTTGGGAAGTTTATAACAATGTCTCCCATTCCCCCTAACTCCGTGAGATCCATGGTCTCCCATACTCTTTTAGTTTTCTTTTCTTAGCCAATTGTATATTTAATTAATACAAACAATCATTCAAAGATAACAATAATGACAATAACAATAAAAAAACATCATTAACACTAATAATAATAACAAATGAGAATAAGTCCATAGTCACATTAACAAATAGAACTTAAGTCCATAGTCAGATAAAATATCATAAGTCCAGGGCTTAACAATCAGAGTATTACATAAGAAGACATTGTGGATGAATATGGGAAACTCAGAAATTGCGACACTCAGAACAAGATTGACAAGGAATGCACTAGGATGAAGAACCAGACCATACTCAACTCATATATAGAGTTGGAAGGTGTTTCCCCACGCACAAAAATAAATTGAAGAGACATTGAGTTTAATTGCATTCATGACCGTGCAATTCGAAGCTGACTAAGAAGACGTAAAAAATCATTGCATGATTTAATAAGATAGGGGAAGAGGAAAAAAAGAGGAAATCCAACTCATTGTTACGTGTGATCGAAATAATGTTGCCTAAAAGACTCGAGTACAAAAATGACATTTCAGATATTTCACACGAGTTATCAGTCACATCGATGAGTTTCCAAGCTAGTTGACGGATGGAAGTATGTGCGACATTAAGAAAGAATCTCTAGATGTTGTGGCAATATGTGTGAACTCAAAAGAAGGATGTATGTCATTAATATCAATATTAAGAAGATGTGATGAAGACTATTCACAACGCAGTATATGTGACAAAAGGAAAGATTGAATTTTGTAAGAAGTCAGCACAAAATATACTGTGAAGCAGGAAGCACAAGGAACTCTGTAGTGCACACAGTAAGTTCGACAGGAAGATAAATAAAGAATCATAAGGGCATAAAGAGTTATATACGACAATTGGCAACTACACAGGAAGAGCATATTCGAGACAACGATAGAGACAGGTTAAATATACTGGTTGCAGAAAGACATAGTGCTGTGCAACGACTTCAACAAAAGGAAAGAATAAAGCACAAAGAGAGGGGGAGTAATCAAAGAAAGAAACTACATGGAAGCAGTGCATCGCTAAAGTGTAAGTGTTGAGGAGAAACTGAAAGTGTGCGTTGAAAGAACCTCTTTTCCATTGAGTCCAAAGGGGGAGAAATATTATGAAGCATGTATTGGTAACATCAAACTACGCATAAATGGAAAACAACAGAGAAGTATTGATTGAATGTTGCACGGAGAAACAAAGAAGAAATATCATGAAGCAATGAGTTGCGCAAAAATGACGAACAATAGAGAAGTACTGGTAGTAGGTCATGCCGAAGAAAACTGGCTCAAACTGGCAAGAACACAGGCGGAGTACACACTGGAGTACTGTCCAGTGTGCAGACAGGACATAGGAATTCATGATTAGGAAGAGCACGGTTTCATAATGTGTTGAAATGTATGCCAAAGTGGGACATTGTTGAAATTTGTTTTCATTGAGAATTAGACAAAAACATGGATCAATTCACTCATAAAACTAAAACACAGATGAAAAATTGTTGTTGATACATTAATTAGTTGTAAGATAGAAATCAAAGAGTGTTACAATAGAATTAATTCGATACTCCTGGGAGAATTCGAATTCACCTCAAGTATAGGCTTAGTTTTCATTGGAACCATCTCCCGATAAGGTTCAGTGGCAACCAATGATGAATAATCAGTTAACTGAGGTAGAACTGAGAATAATTGAATCATGTGGGCACCAAAATAGGGGAGGAGACTCCAAGGGGGAGAAATACTGACTTGTAGTGGTCAAAATATAGGTGCTCCTACACTCAGTAGCAATGAAACTAGGTGTAACAGACAGTTAACTAGGAAATCAAGGGGACAAGGTGCCCTAAATCATGGAACCAACTGTGTTAAATCCTAAAATCATGCATGAGGGCGAATTTGGACTTAAGTTATGTAACCAAGGCACTCTGATTGGATAGGAGGGCTAATTATAGTCAAAATGTCTGAGAATGAACCAACTCACCCAAATGATCAGAATATGCAAAAGTGTCATCATGTGCAGGCTCCATATGGGTAGGATCATGTACCTCCCTCAAAAGGGAAAAACTTTCCTCATAGGTTGGTTCCAATGTAGTGGAATCATACACTTCTTCAAAAATTGTGTAACCATTTCCAAGAGTCAACTCAAGTTCCTCTTCCACCACAACAAGTGCTTGGTTCTCATCATGCTCATATTCAAACAAGTAAAGCACCTGCAAGTTTCCATGTTTATCATGATCCATCATGTCATGATAATCCTCCAAGCAATCTACCATTTGACAATCTGAAACATAGGAGGAATAACAAGTATCTTGCAACCTATCAAGAAGTTGCTCATTTTGAATTTTGATCTTATGAATATCCTCATTATTATCCAAGTATTCTCCATGTAACCATTCATTAAGATCAACCAAATTGTTTCTATCAAAATGCAAAGACATGAAATTACCTTCGATGTTGTACATTGCTATTTGAATATTCTCCATATCTTCAAGGAAGGATGGTTCCTTCATTGAAGAAACTCTCCAACAAGAATTTGACACCATTGCTTGATTGTCATGGAGTATGCTAAGGGTCTCTTGGATCTTCTTTTCATTCATCTTTAATGACCCTTCAAGAAAAAGAGAGGCTCTTGTAGAGGGACCTCTTCTTCTTTGTCCTTTCTGCTTGGATCAATTACATTAAGCTCATGTGGTGATGGGGAATTTGATCTTGATTCTTCTTCAACTACTACAAGGTCTTCATTTTCATGCTTAATGGAATTTTGGATTGAAGCAATATTTTCAAAAGTGATCTCTATGTCACCAACATAGAGGTGTGAGCACCCATCAGTAGGTACTCCTTCATAGTTCAAGCATCCATCAGTAGATGCTCTTTGATTCATGTCCAAGGTAGAATGTGTCTCGAAATGATCTTCAATATTTTCAATAGAGTCTTCTTCATGCTCATGTGATGTCTCTTCATATTTTTCAGAGTCAATTGGGAGTTACTTTCGACCCTCTTCATGTAATGCTTCTCCTGCTTTACCTATTCAGAACTAGGTGGCACATGGGTCTCCTCCTTTTCACTCAAACATATATGATTTTCTCTCCAAGGTATTTTGGGCCTATTTTCAAACACCCAATCAGAAAAGTATTCAAAAGGAATGACATTTTGTGTATCTCCCATATACAGATCAAGATATGCCTGATATTGTTGGGGCAAGGTTTTACATGCTGTCTCAATATTTGTAATTCATTCCTAGAATTATCCTTTGGTGGTCCGGCACATAAATATTCATCATACATAGGGTCATAAGAATATCCTTTGTTCCTTATTAAATTTTAAGAAGTGTTTCATGATGGAACCTCTTCCCTGTACCATTCACATTCTTCTTCATATTGCTCACAAACATCTTCATACTGCTCAATGCTAATAAGAATTGTACTCATAGGATTCATAATAATAGTAATACATGGCTGAAAATTATTCTTCAATGTATTATATTAATGCAAATGTGCAAGGACCATGCTCTGATACCACTGTAATGTCCCTAATTTGAAAATTTTCTCAATTTGGCCAATTTTTGAACCTTGGACTAGTGAAGCTCCAAAATGTTCCAAATGATCCCAAATGGTTTCGAATTATGTCCAGAATGGATTTAGGTGTATTAGGACACTCTAATACAACTATTATATTCTTTTACACCTTCTAATTACTTCAGAAACTTTCATTTACAATTAGAGAATGAAAGGAAAAATTACTAGGAAAATCGATGTTGAAACCCCCAAGGTAGATGGATCCAAAAGACTCCTAAGTATTTCGAATTGGGATTGAGAATGTTTGAAGGGTATTAGGAAATAAAAATTAACCCAATGGGTTCTTAGAGATTATCAAAATAATTCTGCAACATTCATTTAAGTTCAGGAGAAAATAGAGAAATTTGCTAGTAAATTCTAGGTTCAAATCCCCCAAGAGTAGAGGTCACTAATGGCTTCCCAAATGCAGTACAAACCTCCCAAATTTAAAAAATGGGACATGGATTAGTTATAGGAATTCAATGGGAACCCAAATTAATAATTAATCATTTCCTAAAGTCTGCTTCAACTCCCATAAATCCGATATTGGTAAACAGGTATCAACATAGGGGGGAATGAGAGAAAAACGCTATAACTTGCTATGAAATTTTTGAGAAATGTTACAAGTACTTGCATAAGGTGTATGAAAATTATTCACTATATTAATGGATCTACAAAAATAAATAAAACCACATATATTTACTAATACAATTCGATACCAAACAACTTCAAGCTCTCTCAACAAGATATATGAGAAAATGGCTTGAATCTCTTCCTTGAATGTAAATATCACTTGGAATACATGATGTTTAGAGCTGTGGATATCATGATATGATTATTGCAGAGATATGTAGAAGCTAACATGTCCATTAATTATAAATAGCATTCCTTCACTAACTATGTGCAACAACAAGTGCTCTATGCAAAATCTATGGGGGAAAATGACACCATTCACACATAGTTTGGCATTTTTACATGGTTTTACTTGGATATTCAACCTGAGGTTCATATGAACATAAACTATAGAGTGTTTACATCATATTACACATAAATGGGTCCCCTTGGACTCCCCCAAAGAGATCAGCATCTCTCCATGTGCGCCCTTCCTCCAAGATCAAGAATATAGAGAGAAAATTGGAAGAGATGTGGGAGCAAGTTGAAGAAGAAAATATCATGAGAATCCCTGTAGCTTCAACCTACAACAAAATGTATTCATATATCTCCAAATGAAAGGTTTGAATGGCCTCTCCAATTTCCAATTAGGTTGGGATCTTTCACCCTCGAAATTGGTACTAAGGAAAGTAGAGTAAACACTCCACCAGCATGGACAAGCTATGCTCTCCAATTTGCAAAATGAGAAATGATCAAAAGCCCGTTTCTTTCTTTGTTCTTGTATTTTATAAACTTCCAAAGTCCTCCATGGTTCGAATTCATTCCAAAATCCTTATGCCAACTCATGTTGGGAAGAGATTCCAATGTGTGCCACTTGTCTAACAATTCCTACTCTCCATCTTTCCTCAATTCGAATGGGAAAGCTTCTTGGCTTCCATAACTCCCTTGTGCGCCCTCTTGGACACTATTTTTAGCCTTGACATGTCATATATGTCATATGTCATATATTTCATATATGTCATATATTTCATATATGTCATATATTTCATATATGTCATATATTTCATATATGTCATATATTTCATAGGTTTGAAATTTGTCATAAGTGTCATAGAATCTTCATCATTGTTTTCATTGAAGTTAGGGAATCTAGCTCCAAGTGTCACAATTCTTCTAAGATGCCTCTTCCTCTTCCATGGGAGTTTCTATTCAACTCCAATAAAACCTTACATAATTCATGCCATGAATAATACCTCTTCAAATCCCCCAAGTATGTTACCCTTCATCTTGAACTCAAATTGGTGAGAGAATAATGCCAAGTGTAGAGGGGAATCTTGCCACATGTGGGTCCCACAACCTCTTATGTGCCCTCATGATCCAATGCCACCTTATTTTCTTTTTATTATTTTTGTTTACCCATTTAATGTGAATATGTAAGTCTAATGTCATTTTGGGTCTTGTAGCTCCCTTATTCCAACTTTTAATGCTTCCACCCCCAACCTAGGGAACTAGTAATTTTCCTCCATGATAGTTCATTTGGACGGGTATATTACAACTTTGAATTGGGAATTTCTCTTAATGTGACCCACCTTGTCCATTTGGATCTAATTTTACATTATTACTAAATTAGACATCATTCTTGGCAATTATTTGACCCTTAGCACCAATTTGACAAAATATCATGAGTATGGCCAAGTGGCTTAGGCCATTGTGACCCAATGCAAAATTTGGGGACATGACAGATGAGTTTGATGATTTTTGTAGAACCATCTCCAAGCCAATTGTTGTTACTCCAGGATATTTTCTGCAACTCATATGGTTGAAGATCAACAAAAGTGGATACTTGATATTTTTCATATGAGGAATTATTAAGTCATTACTATTGATGTTACTCATGTTGTTACTGCTGCTACTACTCCATGAATCCACCTTGGAGAAACATATTCAGTAGGGGTGATGGATTTTTATAAATCCATTATTTCTATCATTCTTATATGTCTCAAATTATGATGTAAATTATTTGAAGATAAAATGGACAAGTTGGTGGTGGATGAGAGTGCATATTTTGTTTATTTACAAAGATTTGAAGACCTCCATGTAATATATGGTGGACCCAACAAGTTAAATGCTATTAGGAGTCACTTATGATGAGTTTTGGGCATATTATGATGACTCACATCTCTAAATTCGAATTTGACTTCAAAGGAATCCTCAAAAGCATGGAGGTTAGCAAAAGATTTGAGTTGATTTTGAGATCTAATTTATTAGTAATTATTGGCAGGTGGTTTGATAAGTTAGCATCGCAGCATTGCGGATACTGCGCAAGGACAAAGGTACCGCAAAAGGAGGAAAGTAGTGCACATGGCCATAGTACTTTTTGTAGTTTTGGGTCATGTGGACCGCGTCATGTGTATTTTGGGTCATTTGGACCGCATTACACTACAAGAAAAAAGGTAATTGGTAAGGGTCCAAAAATGTCACCATAAGCTCATTTGGTGATGGTCAAGAGGGGTCCCGTCACCAAAACCTAAGCATGACCAAAGGCACCGTCACCTTAAGTGGGGGTATGTGGTGACATTCACGTCCCGCCACCAATAATTATGATTATTCCAGGTTGTGACCGTCACCAATATCTATGAAGTATTGGTGACGGACCTACGTTGCCCCTCAACATTTAATGCATATATGGTGACGATCAATGACCGATCATTGGTGAGGGTTGAGACATGTCACCATAATCTCATCGGTGATGGTGAAAAATGAGGACGTCACCAAAATGTGAATGTCACCAAAGGCAATGTCCCCAAAAGTAGAGGTGGTGTGGTGACATTCAATGTTCGACACTAATAAGGATTATTAGTGACAAATAGTGACCCTCACCAATTTCAATGTTCAACATTAATAGGGATTATTAGTGACAAATAGTGACCCTCACCAATTTATATGAAGTTTTGGTGATGGACCTAAGGGCCTCCATCACCAAAACACTGAATGTCACCAATGACATATGATGAGGGCCTTACAATGACCCTCACTATTGAGGATATTTCCATTCACATATCAATGGTGACAACTGCTATGATATTGTCACCGCTTTTCATTTTGAAAATCTCTTGATGACGCGACATAAAGGACCATCGCCATTGCTTATAAAATTGTAAAAAAAATAATTATAATGGTCTTTAAAGGATAACGGTTCAACGTCACCATTGCTTTCCACAATGGTGACAAACAATTGATTAGAAGAGAAGTATGTCCACTCATTGTTGATAGAGCACCTTCCTTGTTGTTCTGGGCATCTTTTCAATTCAGCCTACATAGATTTGAAGGGATAGTTTTTTGTTGTGTTGACTATACCTTACAAAGGCATATTTATGAGTTTGCTGGTTGTAGTTTACAGGGGCAATTCTTTGAGTTGTTGGTTGTACTTGGCAGGGGAATATTTCTGTTCTTGTTGGTTGTACTTTACAATCATAGGAATTGTTACCTTGCATGAATTAGTTTCAATAGGCCTATAAAATTGCTTGCAAAAAATAATGCAGTAGGACTATAAATATTTAAACATTAAACTATGGTAATTAAAAAAAATTTCTAACTACTATTGCATCATTCCTATTAAAATTCCTGATTCATAATTCTATTGGCCATCATTATTTACGATTTGAGCAAATCCTAGGGACATAAAAGTTTACTATCTAAACTTAGTTTCGTATGTTCCTTCAAAAGAGAATTTTGGAGAATGGATTCAATATGTTGGAACTCATTCCAGTATATCGATTAAAAAACATGCCTGTACCTACTATATAATTTCATGTTGCCTAACCTACTAGTATTGAAGAAAAATGTTGGGTGTGGATGATTTAAGTGGCTTGCCATGATTCCATAATGGAAATTAAGTAGTGTGCAAGGTGCCATAAATTAAGCAAAATCAATGTGCCATTGGGCAGAGTTGATTCAATTTTTTTCCATGTTTGAAACCGCATACAGGGCAGAGAATAGACATGTTTGACACTACAGAATTGATACAAGGCAGAAGAATAGTCATGATTGATATTGCAGAATCAACACAGGGTGGCATTGGGCGAAGCACGCAGTTGCTCGATGGACTATGACTATCATGAGAAGACTGGTCTTGGAAGCTCCAGGTTACCAGGTCAAAGGAGAGAGCTTTAATCTTCTTAATTTATCTATTCAAATCTAATAAATATTTAAATCCAAAAATCGTTGTAGCAGGAAGAAGGATTTTTATTTTTTTTGGTTTGCTAATCGTTGTAGCAGGAAGAATGTGAGAATGACATTCCCAGCTTAGAGGAGTCATAAGAAGTATGTCAGATTGCTCTCTAAACTAAACATGGCAGCACACGGTTAAGGGATCAATCTCCAATAGGTTTTGTTTTGAAAAATTAGAGTTAATAATTTATGTTAGAGACTGGGCAGAGCTAGCTATCAATGGTAGCTCTCGGTTAAGGGATCAGTCTCCCCTTCCATTTGTAATCTGATTCATTTTCCTCTTTTTAATAAAATCTAATTAACCGTCATTGTTAAAAAAAACTTGAGAATTTTCTCTTTATAATTGTCATGTTCCAGAATCCAAGCATTAGTTTCAGCAGGTATATAAACGTGCTTGAATAAACAACAAAGTAGCATATCTTGTGAATTATCGATGTTATCTCAACTTACATTCATTTTTTAATTCTCATATATAACATAAATGTAGAGCACCTATAAAAGTGCAAAATTCCTAAGATTCATATTGGCATGAAATTACACTTTTTTTTTGGAAATGCTTCAACAATCTTCCTCTGATGGGTTACATAGGGTAGACTTTCTTTGCTTACCTGCCCAATATGAGGTGTAGCTACACCCATCAAAATTGCTTGGGACTAGTACCCGGCCTCATCCCTTTTAAACTCATGTCAATCAAGTGGAGCAGGTCACAAGCAAAATGGAACCCTAGTAGATGGTGATGACCAATGGCCTCTTGGAATAAATTGAACATTTGGTTATTATTATTATAACATTTTACTAATTTAAAAAAGCAAAAATATCACATTGTTATAAGTAAAGTAAATAGAATTGATTCACTAACATGTTTACAAAATAACTAAATTATATATCTAAGTTTTTTTAAGCATCTGGAAACAAGATCGCAAAAGATGATATAAAATGCTATAACAACAGTTTAATAACGTATATCTACAGGCTTGGCCTAAGCCTGTAAGATGAGTTGTTTTTTACACTTACAGATGCACAAATGGAAATCAGAAATATGGGCCTTCTTTGGAATCATGTCACCCATCTCATCCTCCTGTTTGTTCCTCCAAGTTCATTCTAATGTTAAATGAGGAGCGGATTTATTGCAGACTAGTCATAGAACAAAGGAAGCATACTTTATTCTTCCGTTGCGACGAAATGTTAATGAAGGTCAATGGAAACTAAACAAGCACTATAAATCAACACTATTGACAACAACAAAAGCATAAGATATTATTCAAAAAGCTATTCAAACAACTTTTTTGAACTCCAGCGAAAAGCATGAACCATAGCTCAGTCATTATTTCTGCCAGCTGCTTGACAATGACCTCATTATTAGGATTACCAACATTGAAAACGTGACTGTTTTCCTTGGAAGGAATTTCTTGAAAAATGAAATAGGTAAGTACTATAAATATATAAGCACCATACAAGATCAGTAGAAATCCACAAAGGATTGTTGTTACTTACCATCATCAAGAGAACAGGTCAGCTAGCATATTGTGCCCCATATGTTTAAAGACTATTTATACAATTCCAAGCATGCAAAACCAACACAGAACAACACTAATTTTTTCGTTAAAGAAATCTATTTTGGAATAACTCCAAGTTAATGATTTAAAAATAAAAAACAAATGCAAAACACAACCAAAAATACACCACTATAAAATGATATAATTCCATACCCAAGTTAACACATCTAGAAAGTCAATATGAAGCAGTTACAACCACATAGCAGTCCACTTACTTTCCAAGAGCATAATCAAACATAAAGGAAGAGCTGTAAATAATCCACTGGATAGTCCAAGAACATCTTAATTCAGTCCAAGACAAAAGATCAAAACTAGCATTTATCAAGAGCATCATTCATTCAATGTAAATCCAAACCATTAGTGACCCAATATGCAAAGTTTGCAAATGTATAAACCATGTAAAGGTGAATAGCGCAGAATCGATATGTTTTATTGTTTAATATTCAACCATATTCCTTCACAATCTGAATGGACATAATCCACGTTCACGTCAACATCGACATCGACTATATCTTCTTCATTTACACATTTTGCTTCTTGAAAGTCTGTAACCCCTGACAAATCTGCATACTCGGGTTCATATGATGTACTATTTCACAATCCTTTTGGAGGACATGCTAACACTACATACCAGTCAGTCTCAACTGGATCTTGTACATAGAATACCTGTTTAGCTTGTGATGCCAGAATAAATGGATCATCTTGCCAATGATTCTGACTTAAGCATTTCTTCATATTCACCATTGTAAAACCCAAATCATCAGTTTTAATCCCTCTCTTATTGTATACATCGACCCAATTACATTTGAACAACGTGTACTCCATACAAAAATAGTCCAATGTAATTATTTCTTCTATTACTCCATAAAATATTGTTTTCTAAAGTACAGGGTTTGGATCTTTGGAACTTGACCTCATCATTGTTTCAGCTTCCAAACACACACCACTATTTTTTGTGGCTCTCATTATCCATTCCTTTTGTATGGTATCTATAACCATTGGTTAGGTATCCCTTGTACTTATTCACAAATTTCCTTGGGCCCTGCGCTAGCCATTTAAGTGTATCAGACACATTTCCGTCTCCTTCCACCTACATATTTTCATTTTTTTTAATGTAGTTAGAACACATACATCCAACCTATGATAAAATATTTAAATTTGTACATGACAATATTCAACATGTAATGATTTGTAAGTACTTATAATATAAATAGTATAAAGTCACCTATTTTTTTAGCCAACTAGAAAATTGTTGGGTGTGGAGTCTCTGCAATAGAGATTCATGTTTTTTGGTTTGGGTTAATGAGTTGAGAATCTCCATTTTGTGCATCCTAATTTGACAATTATGGACAGTAAAAATGGTTGTTAATGTGTTTTGATAAAATATGAATAAAAATAATTTGAAATGTCAAATACATTATTCTATCCATGGATCTGTGTTTTGTTAAACCACAAACAAACAAAATTTTGAAGGTCAAACATGTTACTTACTCTATCCATGGATCAACTTCATTTGTGTGAAATAGAACCCACCTATGTGCTTGTTCCCAACTAATGTTATCCATTTCTAATGGAATTGAAGCAAATAATGACTTTCCATCAAGAATTACTTCTTCAACTTCATCAGTCCACACCTCATTTCGACCATGTGTAGTTCCAATAGCTTCCATACCTTTCAAGTATCCTCCACAAAACTTTATTGTTTCCTCCAAATTGTAGCTTTCAGCGATGCATCCTTCAGCCCTATTTGTGTTCTGAACATAACTCTTGTACACTTTCATACACCTACAAAAAGAGCATATTTTTTAAGTAATGTCAAAAGCTTTGAATAAATTATTCTTCTTGTGGTTCTTGATAGCAAGTAAAGTTCCATGTACCTCTCAAAGGGGTACATCTATCTATATGAAACCGGGCCACAATATCGAAGCTTACGTATCAAATGCACATTCAAATGCATCATTATATCAAAAATGAAGGAGGGAAGTACTTTTCAAGTGAGCACATTGTCTCCATGATATCATTTTCCAACTTGTCAAGGCTCTCTATTGAAACCGATTTTGCACAAATTTGTCTATAAAAGTAACAAAGCTTACAAAGTGTCTTTCGAACAACAATTGGTAGCACATGGCATAGAACTACTGGGAGAAGTTGTTGCATTAGAACATGGCAATCATGTGCTTTCATTCCACAGAACTTAAGCTCTTCCATAGATATATGATTTTTTGGATTAGAGCTATAACCATCTGGCACTTTTAATGTGAAAAGAATGTGACATAGGGTCTCTTTCTCTTTCTTTGAAAGAGTATGCGGTGCAGGTGGAAGCAATATTTTTTTTCCTTTAACTTCTGGCCATAGTGATTTTCTCAAACCCATTTTTTGCAAGTCATCTCATGATTTCTTTCCATCTTTGGACTTCCCTTTTATATCCAAAAGAGTTCCAAAAATGCTTTCACACACATTCTTCTCCACATGCATTACATCAAAATTGTGATGTTGTAGGTGTTTCTCCATTCCAACACATTGAGAATATTGGAAAATTATTTAATATGGAGGAAATCATAAACAATGAATTCAATGAAGACATATAAGCACAATGACATCATATAAGCATGCAATGTATAATAATTGGGAATGGTTGATGTCTCTACATACCTCCCAATATGGCAGATTGAATAGGATTGATTGTTTCTTCCACACCACAACATTAGTTTTTTCACCTTTTTCCTTATTTATTTTCCTTTTCTTTGATTCACTCTTCCCCCAAACTGTTTCGTTTCCCCTTGTTTACTTAAAAATATCTGACACTCTTACAACTGGAGGAGCATAATGAAGCTCCTCCTTCCCATTAAATGGTCCCTTCTGTGAGCGGAACTTATGGTTTTGAGGAAGAAATCTCCTATGTCCCATGTACACACATTTCTTGCTACAATTGAGGTACTCTGATTCTGTGTTCTTTCCACATATGGGGCATGCATTATAGCCTTTTTTTGTGCAACCAGCCATATTCCCATAAGCTGGAAAGTCATGAATCACCCACATAAGAATTGCCTTCATGTTAAAGCATGTGTTATTGTAAGCATCATATGTCCATACTCCTTGGTGCCATAATTTCTTTAGTTCATCTACCAAGGGTTCCAAATACACATCAATGTCATTACCTGGTTTCTTGGGACCAGGTATTAACAATGTTAACATACAAAAATTCCTTTTTGTGCACAACCATGGTGGGAGGTTGCATGTAATCAACACTATAGGCCAAACACTGTATGTACTGCTCAAGTCTCCAAATGGATTAAATCCATCTGCTGCCATTGCAAGTTGTACATTACGTGGTTCGCCTGAAAAACCAGGCCATCTTTCATCAATAGTTTTCCAGGACGGGCTATCAACAGGGTGGCGTATATGACCATCATTGCTTGAATTCTCATGATGCCACCTCATTTTTTGTGACATGTTCGCAGAGCTAGAACAACAAAGAAAATCTTTCATTTATATATAATATTATCATATAATAACACTATGAAAAATGGTAAAGATAATACAAGAAGGTGAAAACTTGAATACAATTATGGTGTTGAAAATCATACCTATACATTCTCCTTAGCCTCGGTGCTATGGGGAAATATCTTAGCACCTTTGTAGGAACACCTTGATGCACCTTTTGAGATTGAGCATCCACCTTCCATCGAGATTTTCCACATGTTGGGCATTCGTCTTTACTTTCGTTACTTCCTTGATATAAAATGCAATCATTGGGATATGCATGTATCATATCATAGTTTAATCCCAATGATTTTATCAACTTTTTTGCAGCGTATGCAAAATATGGAAGTGTGTTATCTCTAGGAAGTGTATTTTTATGCAATTTAAACATTTGGCCAAAACTTCTATCAGACCATCCACTATTCACTTTGAGATTGTAATATTCCACGGTTGTTGATAGTTTTGTGAAATCAACACAACCAGGGTACAATGGCATCTTTGCATCTTCGATTAAGTTCCTATATTCATTAACTTCATTTAGTACATTTCTTGATGCCAACCCCACATTATCACAACCTTTGTTTAGGTTTTGATCAAGACATGGATAAGCATCATTCACCATATGAAGCACTTGATCACCAACAATGGTTGTATCATCATCCTTTTCAAGTGGATCATTACCATTCTGAAACGATGTTCCAGGCTCATCAACCTCATTATCGTAATGGCATTCTACATGTCCATAACCCTATTAATAAGAAAATTAAAATTCATGTAAGTGATTTTATGGTTTTTATGAAAATTAGAATGAATAGATATTGGTCAAATAGGGGCCTTTACCAATGCAAATTGGCTTACCAGTTGAGATGATATATGCTCTATAACTTCACGTGGCTCATTTTTAGAGCATTTCCTAGCCTCATCAATAACGGATGGAATCTAAAGGTGAGAGGAAAACATAATTAAGCACATATAAATATAATTTATATCTTTATTGTAATACAAGTACGTTTGAAACTAGATGAATTCATTTATTTCAAGATACCTGACTGTAAATGCTCTCTCCATGAAAATACAAAATTTTATATTGTTCTATTATTCCATCACAAATCAAGTGCTCGCGTATTTGATCAAATGTTTGTACTTTGACTATGCCACATTTATTACATGGACATTTTATGGACATCTTATTCCTTGAATGCGCCTCGGCAAACTTTAAGAATTCCTCAACCCCATCTCTATATTCTTGTAGTGTCCTACACATAACCAATTTCCATTAAGTCACATAAATTTAATTGAGATCAAGTTAGCACTGATACATTTTTTTGGTATATCACGATGAATAACCAAATATAGAAACTATACCTGTTTTTCAAGTTCATCCAGTTTCTATTGTCCATTTGATAATATGCTCCAAGCTCCTTTGAAATTATATCTACAATGAACTAAAAAAGTTAGTTGATACTAAACCTCATATATATTGAAATCACACAACTTTGCACTAACAACTTGCGGTCAAACAACTGCATAAACCCACATTTCTTATTAAGAGGTATTTTGATATAAAACAACTCCCAAAACTGTTCAAATATTTGACTTAGATCTTTTGGAAATAATCTCTATGGCTTAATGCATTATTGTAATTGTCTCTTTAGATGTCAATTTGTAGAACCATTGAAATTCAAATCAGTATGGCATCTAACTTCTAAGAAAGTAGAACCCATAAATATTCTACCCAGACTCAAAACTAATTCATTCCAAGCAGCCCTTCAATGTAGAGTGTTCAACATCACTCCTCTTCATACTGAGTGTAATTCCAATGTAGTCAACACTCAACCTTAGATCTTAATTCAACCTTAAAATTAAAATGTAGCCCAACAGAGAGTAACACAATTAACTAATTCATTTCCTGGTTAGCTTGTATATTCACCGGAGTTCATCAATCACACAGACATATATGAAATCAGCACACAACATCATGGCAAATAATCCTTTTCCATTTATTACTTGGAAATTTGCAGGCTAATAAACAAAATTTGACCTATCCTCTATTTTTCTTGCCTTGATTCTTACATTGTATAGCTAACCCTCCTAACCATCATTTTTCAAGCCTCTCTCTCTAACCTCTAATGCTCACAGGAATACAAGATATACTTGGAAACATAACTTGTAGCTAAATAACAAACCTCATACATTTATGGAACTAACTCCTAAAGTTTTTGTAAAGTTCTTGTAATTGTAATTGTCACTATCATGTTAAAATAAATTGATTTTCATCCTTAAGACTGTTTAATAATGTATATATACAGGCTCGGCCTAAGCCTATAAATTGAGTTGTTGTTTATACTTACGTATGCAGAAATGGAAATTGGACACATGGGTCTTATTTGGAATCGTGTCACATAGCCCATCCTCTTGTTGGTTCCTCCAAGTTCATTCTGATGTTACCCGAGGAGTGGATTTATTGCATACTGGTCGCAGAACAAATGAATCACTTTTTCTGCCTATATTAGAGGATCTGTCAATTCTTTGAATCTTGACAAATCCTCCCTGAGTCTAAAGGAAAGAGGTCTACTTATCATATTAGTTCTCTCCTCCATTTCGATATATTAGTGCTCCATTCTTGTTACTCTTTTTGACTTTTTTAACTTGCAAGAGAAATGGAAAAATATCATTTCATAATTCTTGTGGCCGATATAACAAACCCTTATATACGCTACTGCATACAACAGAAGTCCACGGTACAATCAAACCAAGCCACCACCAGCTGCGGCCTCATCAATCAGGACACAGAGTAACCCCAACAGATGATGGTAAGGTAGATCAGACCTCAACAGTCCCTCCTCATGCCATGGCTCAGTAGATCAGGCCTCAAACAAACTCACATTAAAAGTTTTTGACAGACCATGAGGTATTGACTCTTGTCCTTAAAACAAGGAGGGGTTCAATGTAAAAATCTTGTAAATGTTCAATAGTTATCAAGGTTAAACTAGAAGTTTCCAAGTGTGATGAGGTGTCAATGATGCATCATCCTTTAGGATAGAGCCGAACTCCTATTTAGGGAGGTAGTTACAAAAATATAGAAAGTTCGTTAGGGTTAAACCGTTAAATTGATTCTTCATATATACAATTGTAAGCCTACGGGCCACAGCAGAGGTAGAGCAGAGGTGAGGCAGAGGCAGAGAGGACAGGAAAATAGAGAGGAGAGGACCAGGGTAGAATACTCCCATATTGTGTAATCAGGTCACGACATTTTGACTAATTGAATTTGATTAATGAAAGCATTTTATATGCATATGGACTTGTGAATATCTCTTTCTATGTATTTTTTATGAAGTTCATTGCCTCTATTGAATGTGAATGGCGTCCTGCTGAAAGCATAAAGTCATTTACTTTGGAATTTGTATGTAATTCCTGCAGCAAAAAATGAGTACATAGGCTTTGTTAATTGGCTGATTTCTTGACAGTAAGCAACTACAGGAATATGCAGTTTCTGCGAAGGATTTGGAATTGGAAGACCCTTATGAAAAGTGACTCGATGTGATTGTTTATCACTCGAGTGTCCTTATGTTATGAGATCTCAGGTTATGCAAATCGGAAGGAAGTGAAGCGATTGAAATTGGAACATAAAGTTACTTCAATTAGATTGTTTAAAGTACATTTTGCATAAAACCCTAACCCTAACCAAAATTTAATAGAATAAATAAATGTGTTGGGTGAGAATCTACTGTCGCTGAAGGTAAAATATTGGAGATTTTAGCATTTGTTTAACATTTTTATATAGAGATCGAGTTACGGAATTGATAGCCAGGTTCCATATTTCAAGGTTAGGGTTTGAGTATTTGGAAGTGTGTTGAAGGGTAGTAGTTATTTTTTTCCACTTGTTCATGAAAAACTAAGTTTCTCAAATGTTGAAACAAACACTGAAGAAATGAATGCTGGCCTGGAGGAAAAATCATGGAAAATTGTCATTGTGCATAAATTTGAATACCTAGGTATACTCTGTTTGGGAATCGAACTCCATTTTAGATTCCATTTGTGTATGAGCAGCAGTAGATCATGGCCCAATTGTAATCATATTATTAAAGGGAAACGCCATTTCTGAACAAAGAAATTGAATTTATACTCAAGGTAAGAGTTCAAGAATTTGGGGAACTATTTTTTGTTGAAATTGCAAGTGGTTCCTACATCAAAAATAAAAAGAAGAGCTGCATGAATAGCGTTGGAACCTGATTTCCGCAGTTCGTCTCACTCCCT
Source organism: Larix kaempferi (assembly GCA_027924585.1). Lineage (NCBI taxonomy): Eukaryota > Viridiplantae > Streptophyta > Pinopsida > Pinales > Pinaceae > Larix > Larix kaempferi. Next base: position 195,027 of record BSBM01000892.1, read on the forward strand.
TTCCTTCCGATCAGCACCTATGTATATCTCTCCATTCGTGGTTCAACCCAACAACATTTCATGCAGATTTTTTGTCTCTCTCTCCATGCACGTGGTTTAAGCCAGAGCAAATCATTCCCACCCTAATTTCATCTGCATCAAAATTCAAAAATTGAATTTTTTAGTCTTTGAAAATGGTATCTTTTGAATCTTTGAAAATGGTATAAAATTGAATCTTTTTTATCTTTAAAAATGGTATAAAATTGAACCTTTCGAATCTTAGAAAATGTAGGCATCGTTTCTTGATGTAATTTAACTTACAATATACAAAGTGACAAAGTGTTACCATTATTGCAGTTTATTATTTAAATATTATTATCTGCAAAATCAAGAGTCATGCATGACTTCACAATGTCTCAGCTTTCCATAAACCCTAGGCGAAGGCACACCTGGTGGGAGACCATGCGTTACACATCAAATAATACCTGAGTATAATTGCTCTACTACATAAGGATAGTGAGCTAGAGAATAACGAACCCCAATCATACACACAAGAGGAAGACCAAGTTGATAGAACATGATGAGAACATGACTCTCTCATATATATTATAGAGGTCTAGGGGTATAAAGCCTCCAATAAGTATATGATCCCACACAAGGACAACTTAACCAACGAGTTAAGTTAGGGGTCACACATCATGACCAATACTCCAACGTTAGGTGATCAGGGGCTCGCAACCGCATAAGGACTTTTCTATACCTATGACACATGGAACACCCATCAAGGAAACCAACTCAATCCACCATCATTAAGTACTGCTACCACCATCAAGGGATAAAAACAGTGAGGGCCAACTATTTGCTGAGGGATCCATCCCCTGGCTCAGTGACATTGGAAAATGCTAACGTCTCTCTGACTAGTCCTCTCACTTTTGTTTCTAGTATTAAAACGCAGATGCACTCTCCATTTCATGACAACCCTGCGATGGGTGGGTCACACCCTCCTATGAATGTGTATTTGGCTATAATGACAAACAACATTATAATATAGGTGGTTCTTTCAAAGATATTTTAATGCAAAACAACATGCTTACGTTCCAACTTCATCCATAGATATGATGGTAGTTATAGAAACAGTAAGCAAATTATAGGATCACATGTTTATAGAAAACGCACAACTACACAACATGTATCATGGGAATCCCTCATGGGGGAGAAAACCCAATTACAACCTTTCAATGTGATAGAATCCGAAAAATCAAGAGTCATGCATGAATTCACAATGTCTTAGCTTGCCATAAACCCTAGGCAAAGGCATACCTAGTGGGAGACCATGCGTTACACATCAAAGAATACCCAAGTATAACTGCTCTACTATAGAAGGATAGTGAGCTAGAGAATAACGTACCCCAATCATACACACAAGAGGAAGACCAAGTTGATAGAACATGATGAGAACATGACTCTCTCATATATATTATAGAGGTCTAGGGGTACATGGAACACCCATCAAGGAAACCAACTCAATCCACCATCATTAAGTACTGCTACCACCATCAAGGGATAAAATAGGTGAGGGCCAACTATTTGTTGAGGTATCCATCCCCTAGCTCAGTGGCATTGGAAAATGCTATCGTCTCTTTGACTAGTCCTCTCACTGGCGTTTGAAAATGCACAACTACACAACATGGCTACTACCCATTAATGTGTCCTCATCGACAAGGAGTGGGAATCGTTAGGGGCTCTAACCACTATATCGACATCAACAGGGAGTGGGACTGATCATCACATAACAACACAATTGTTATAATGTCCACCCACTCTTCTAGTGCAGGAAGAGACACACCATTCTACCAGTCCGTGGAGAATATTGTATCACCGATCTTGCAAACATAAAAAATAATGAGTTTGAGGAATGCATCCATCTTATGGTTCATTTGATTCAAGCCATCTATGTGGTTAGAATAGTCTAATAGTAGGTGAAAACACCAAGGTTAAAATGCATGATTTTTTTGGTATTTGTAAAGGTGTTAATTCCTCAACGTGAAGTCATATTAAAGGATAGGGTATTTTTAGAATAGTGATAATTGCAATCCATGAGAAGAACCTTGGATCACACATTTTGGTTTGATCTTATCTTAGGCATCACTCATGATGTTTGATCAAGGAAGCAAATCACTAGCATGGATGAGGGTGAGAGTTTACTCAAGAGACCTTTTGCATTACTAACCAAAAATTTCCACATATTTAGAGGAACTTTTGGATATTTGAAGGCATAACTCACCATTGAGGTTCATATATATGTTTTTAAATGTCTTTGCTTAGATGGTATACTAGGTCTTGGCACCTATTTTATGGTGTGAGAATGTGTGATGATGTATATGTAACTTCGGAATGTATTTTACCCATGTGTACTGTATTCCTATAGAGATGTTATTATTCCTCTATACGAAAGTGTTGTCATTTATATTATAAGTGTCGTAACTTATACTTGATGGGTTGTTAGACCAGCTTGATGGGGTCGGCCCTGTATGAGTCATGTGGGTAAATGGGTTTCTAGACCACAAAGTGTGGGGTTCCTAGATTAAGTTAACCATGGGTTATTAGGCTAAGCTAGACAAGTCGGCCCCATTATTTTCTTGGGTAGGATAGGACAAGTATAAATAGAGATCGGGAGATCTCTATTTGATCACTCATTACTCACACTTCTCTCATTCGAAAAGTGGCACACTTGTGAGGAGGAGGATCTGCTACTAGGAGAAGACTATCTCTTGTACTTTGGTTGTATCATTGCTCTATCTATCTCTGAGGAAGTTGCGGGGTTTTTCACTTTCTTGGTTTTCCCCGGTGAAACTCTGTGTCTCTTGTGTGCTTGCATTATTGTGTTCATGATTGATATGCTGTACATGTTATTCTATCAGTTAAGATCCTAGATCAGATTGAAATTTTTGAAAAACTAACATGGTATCAGAGCTACCCTGAAAGAAGGCATGGTATGGCATTTATGACACTTGTTGCACTTGCTATAGCTTGATATAGCAAAAACCAGTCATCGTAGAACTTTCTCTATAAATCCATTTCGGGGAGGTTTCAAGATATGAAACTCTTATAGGTCGAAGATAAGCTCCCCATGTACCTTGTATCCGAAGCACAACTTCTAATTCATTGTACTTTGTGTTTTATGATCTGTACAATCTAGGGTTTCTGCCTCTTCCAGATCTCAATCATAAACAGGTGACCTAGGAAAAAAGGTCACAACTTGGGATAGGAAGCTCCAAATGAAATTTCATAAAAATTTACAGGTAGGGCACGGATGGTAGTTTCTCAAGTAAGGGTTTCAGAGGTCGAAGTTGAACCAGTGACATGTGGAACGTCGTACAAGTTTGCTCTCGTGTTTTATCCCATAAACATGTCACATTGCGACACTTGGCATAACTCTATCTCAGAGAATCCAATTGAGGTCAGACCTGTGGGGTTGGAAATATGATAGGTTTGGATACCACAGATCGAAGTGTTAGACACTTTGGATTCATAATTTTGAATTTACACTAGAAATAATCAGGTGCATATTTACAACAGAAATAATCAGGTGCATATTTACACCATGGCTGAATGCTACTCATCAAAATCAAAATTTAGAGATCAAGATCAAATTTTTTGGTTGGGTAGAAGGCCGGGCTTGATCAAACCCTAGTTCGGGACTTTGATCAGAAAAGTTAAAAATTAGGGTTTCTACAAAAATGGGAATTTTTGAAATCTGTGACCATAGCTGGAAGCTCCTTGAAAAAATCGAAGTTTAGAGATTTGGATCAAACTATTTGGTTGGGTGAAGCTCCAGGAAACTCAAACCCTAATTCAGGGTCCTCCCTAGTGAATCCAAAAATCTAAAAGGCAATTTTGAGGGGTGAAACTTTGCAGTTTTCAAATTCTGAGTATACCAGCTTGATCATCTCATCAAGGCGCTTCCTTCTATGGTTTCAGAAGTTTGAAATTCAAAGTTTGAATTTTTAGGGTTTCTCTGACAAACCCTAATCCAGCTCCAGATCCAGTTTCTGCAAATCAAGTGGATTGGGTTAATCTTAGAAGAGAATCGTTTGGTCACCTGCATAAGTGAAGAAGTTCCTATTTCAGAGGGAGATGAGGCTAAGACCTTACATAAGAAAATTACAAGCAATCTCGACAGGTATGACTTATCCAGGTATGTTTCGAGATCTGTCCATGATTAAGTTTATGGTATGTTTGTCTTCATTAAGGTTAGTACAATCTTGATTAACTTTAGACTTGTCGTATCACCTTAATAAAATGCACGATAGAAGATATTCATTGATTAGGGTTTTGACCCTTATAATTGTACTAGTGCATTGTGGTGTTGTATGAGGTTGATGTTGTACGCTAACATGAAAGGTGCATCAAGAAAGACAAATAATTTTCTAGTACAAGAACATATGACCATGGTGACATGAAGACAAAGGTTCATCCATTGCCATGGATCACATAGAATATCTACTTATGAGGTATGTATAACTTGGTTCTATAATGGTTAACCTATGAGATATGCAGGTTACTAGCACAAGTCATTGAAGAGAACAAGAAGACATTACTAGACATAACTAGCAAATATGATAACCAGGTATGTTTTTCCTATATCAAGTTAGAATCCTACCTTGTGTTAGGATCTTATACTGTTGATAATGATTATTCATGAAGTTAGAAATGTAAGTAATCAAGGGTTTATGCATATTATGTCTCTTACCTTGATTGATGATATGACTAACCAGAAAAGTCCTTTGGTCAAATAAGAATATGCATGAGTAAAAGAAGTATTCCCTGAAACCTTGAATACTAATGTTTATTATCTGTGTTTGAAATGATCATGACTATACATGTTTAAGATTATTGTGATTATACTAATGAATGTATGTATGCATGAGACCTCGAGGATAACACAATGATGATACTAGTAAGTATGCATAAGTGATCGAGGATGGATATAAGTTCAAGTACAGGTAATCCAGGAAGCAAAGATCAAGAGGGAGCACACTCCAGTAGCTCTTGCAAGGAAGCAAATATTGGGAGGGAGTCCACCCTACAAAAAAACAAACATAAGTATTTGAATTGTCATTTCTTGTATATTTGATTGTTTAAATAAATACTATTCAATAATGTATATACTTATGTTCCTAGACTTAGGTTGTATATTATGCATATTAGAATAATTACATTAATGAACAGTATACTACTAATATGCATGTAATGGGTAAGTGGACTATGGCACTATACAACATTCCATTTCTACTTATCTAGAATGAAACCTCTTTGCTGACATGTTGAGAGTAGTGCAAAACTCTTAACAATATTCTGGTAGAGATTGGAAGGCATCTAGAAAGTTACAGGATATGGATGAATGTTATATTGAAGCATTGGCTAAAATAATTGCATGACTGTATGACATATTTCTTTATGTGTAAGAATTTGTTCTGAAAACTATGAGATGTTTCTAATCATGCAATTTAACTTTTTTTGTAGGAAATATTGTATACCATCACCTACAAAAGAAGGACTACAACATTTGTTCCAGCAACAAAGATATCTATTGAAGATATTGAAGATATTGAAGTTCCTAGGATCTGGGATGAAGTAATAGAACAATGCCATGATCCATCGATCATGAAGAATGATTTTTGGGATGTGGTCCCAGACCAGAAGGGAAGTCTGTCATAGAAGATCAAGCATGCTGTAGGTGGCAGCATAGAGAATTTTGCTCCTGTAGCCAGATCCATTTCCATCAGATCAGTACTTGCTCTGGCTGCAGTAATGAAATGGAAGATACACCAGATGGATGTCAAGACAGCTTTCTTGAATGGTGTAGTCGAGGAGGAAGTGTATGTGGAGCATCCACTTGGTTTTGAGACACATGATGGGAAGTCATATATGTGCAGAACTTGGTATGGTAGATAAGCTTTCTATCTAGTTTGGGCTTTACCAAGAGTAAAGCGGATTCCAACCTTTATTACAAGGTTGAGGAAGGCAATCTAGTGATACTACTATTGTATGTGGATGACCTGTTTGTAATAGGTGAGGATAGATTGATTGCTGACACGAAGAGGAAGCTTGTTGCCAAGTTTGAGATGAAGGACTTGGGTATGATGCACTACTTTCTTGGTATGGAGGTGTGGCAAAATACAGATGTAATCTTCCTTGGACAAGGGAAGTATGCAGTGGAGATCCTGAAGAGGTTCGGGATGATGGACTGCAAGGCCATGGCCACACCTATGGCATCAAACCTGAAGCTTTTGTGTGATGCCTCTCTGATCCGATTGATGTCACAATGTATTGTCAGATGATTGGGTCCTTGATGTACCTGATGAATATGAGACTAGATATTTGCTTTGCGGTGAACACATTGAGCCAGTTCCTAACGGATCCGAGGAGTGTTCACCTGGTTGCTGTAAAGCATATTCTGAGGTACCTGAAGGGTACGGTTGATTATGGGCTTAAGTATGATGCGAATCAAAAGTTTAACCTGGAGGGTTATGTTGATTTAGATTGGGTAGGTAGTGTTGCAGATAGGAAGAGCACTTCCGGGTGCTGCTTCAGTATGGGATCATGTGTGATCTCTTGGTTTAGCAGGAAGCAGTCCTGTGTAGCACTGAGTACAGCCAAAGCAGAGTATGTTGCAGCTTGTTCGGCTAGTTGTGAGGTAGTATGGCTAAGAAAGCTAATTTCTGAGCTATTTGATCTCTTGTTGGATGCTACTGGTATCTTTTGTGACAACCAGAGTTGTCTGAAGCTATATGAGAACCCGGTGTTCCATGATAGGTCAAAGCACATAGAGATCAAATATCACTATATCAGGGATATGGTGAAAAGAGGAGTAGTGAAGCTCCTGTATGTTGCGACGGATGAGCAAGTTGCAGATGTGTTGACGAAACCACTAGCCAGAGTGTAGTTTGAGTACTTTAGAGGGAGGCTTGGTGTTCTTCAGATTGATGACACTTCAAGGAAGAAGTGATGGACACACTTGCAAAATCCATTCCAAGCATGGTGGTAGGAGGATCCTCCCATGGCTGTGGATGTAAGTGATATGTGATGAGCATTAGGATGATGCTCCAGTTACTGCTCTGGATATGATCAGTTGGATCAGGTATATGATATGCATCAGGTAGATGCATGATATGTATTAGGTGGATACATTGTATGATCAGGTGGATCATGTATATGATATGCATCAGGTAGATGCATGATATGTAAAAGGTGGATCATGTATATGATATGCATCAGGTAGATGCATGATATGTATCAGGTGGATACATTGTATGATCAGGTGGATCATGTATATGATATGCATCAGGTAGATGCATGATATGTATCAGGTGGATACATTGTATGATCAGGTGGATCATGTATGTGATATGCATCAGGTGTATGCATGATATGTATCAGGTGGATACATCGTATGATCAGGATGATCATGGGTGATGAGTATCAGGACGATGCTCTAGATGACTTGCATCAGGACGATGCAGAGATGATGATCAGGATGATCATGGACATTAGGATGATATATGATGAGTATTAGGTTGATACTTTGTGACCGTGGCCAGGTTGTGTAGATAAGCATATAATAGCGCCCTGGGAGATTTGCAGATTCTCTTGCTAGGTTTTTTCACTGGCATATAATAGCTCCCTAGGAGATCTGGCAAATGCTCTTTCGAGGTTTTGCTTGGAGGGACATATAATAGCGCCCTGGGAGATTTGAAGATGCTCTTGCTAGGTTTTGCTACTCGTATATAATAGCTCCCTAGGATATCTGGCAAATGCTCTTGCTAGGTTTTGTCCATGGCATATAATTTCTCCTTGGGATATCTTGCAGGTTGTGCTAGGCACGTAATCAGTCCTGAGATGCTCTTGCTAGGTTTTGCTTGGTCACATGTAATAGCTCCCTAGGAGATTCGATAGGTTGAGCAGTGTGCTTGTAATCAGTCCTGGGATGCTCTTGCTAGGTTTTGTTGACGCACGTAATAAGTGCTAAGGATTCCACAGTATGGCCACTGATGATGAAGACCTACAGGTGGTGGGCCTACATCTAGTATGAAAAAGGACTGGCTCTGTAGAACTTCCTATGACGAGTAGATTTAGAGATTGATTGAGATAGCAGCAGCCATGACGATGACGATGATTCGAGGACGATGATTTGCTGATGATGATCCAGAGAAGAAGACTTGTGCTAGAAGATCTATGTCGAGAAATACCTTCCTAGTTAAGAGGGAGTGTTGATGTATATGTAACTTCAGAATGTATTTTACCCATGTGTATTGTATTCTTATAGAGATGTTATTATTCCTCTATACGGAAGTGTTTGTATTCCTATAGAGATGTTATTATTCCTCTATACGGAAGTGTCGTCATTTATATTATAAGTGTCATAACTTATACTTGATGGGTTATTAGACCACCTTGATGGGGTCGGCCTTGTATGAGTCATGTGGGTAAATGGGTTATTAGACCACCAAGTGTGGGGTTGGCCCGGATTAAGTTAACCATGAGTTATTAGGCTAAGCTAGACAAGTCGGCCCCATTAGTTTATTGGGTAGGACAAGACAAGTATAAATAGAGATCAGGAGATCTCTATTTGATCACTCATTACTCACACTTCTATCTTTTGGAAAGTGGCGCACTTGTGAGGAGGAGGATCTGCTGCTAGGAGAAGACTATCTCTTGTACTTTGGCTGTATCATTGCTCTATCTATCTCTGAGGAAGTTGCGGGGTTTTTCACCTTCTTGGTTTTCCCCGGTGAAACTCTGTGTCTCTTGTGTGCTTGCATTATTGTGTCCATGATTGATATGTTGTAGATATGCTGTACATGTTATTCTCTCAGTTAAGATCCTAGATCAGATTGAAATTTCTGAAAAACTAACAATGTGTTGTAGGCAATGAAGTTTAAGTAGGTCCATTTCAACTTTATTTAATTGTTGCATTAGTTTTTGTAGGAGAAGGGTTAACATTAATAGAAAACCAATGCATTACACTCACCATTATAGACTTTTTTTTCACACCATTAGTTTGATTGAGAAATTATATTGTTTGACTTATAATGATTTTACTCTTGTACATGTGAAGATGTTAAATTTATGTTTTTTCAAATCCATATGCTTTCCTTCTAGTTGTGCATTTTTTAGTGGATTGTGTATCTTCTATAATCATGATTACCGCTTAAAATTTTAAGTTTACATACTTAAAAATGTATAAGTCTTGGCAAATCCAACCAATTCTTAAATTCTAACTATAAAATATTTGGTGAAACTTTTTTAGTTTTTTTTCTAATTTATAAGTATTTTATGTACTTTATATAATAATTTGGAGAAAATAGCAACATCTGTCAATGGAAATAGGAACATCTATTGTCAAGAAAAGAATGTTTGGATTTGTATTTCCCTCCATTGGTTTTAGTATTTAGATTTACCTCCAATTTTTTATTCATTTTGTAATATAAATAAGAACAAAGCTCATATGTATTCAACAATATTTTAATTGAAAACATTTTTTGCTTGGCGTTGAAGTTAGAAAGCTATGAAGACTAGAGGAAATGAGAAGCAAACTCTCTTACAACAGGCAATCTTAACCTGTGGAAACAAAAAGAGGTACCATTGCCTTGTACTATTGCTTGTACTATATTGCTCATACTATTGTTTTGTCTTTATTGTCCCTTTGTACTATATTGTTCATACTATTGTTTTGTCCTTATTGTCCCTTTCCGTCCAGATGAATTAGGATGAGTATTTCAAAATTTAATAGTATTTTAAAATCCATATTTGCAAATGACATTTACCGTGGTTAATTGGCCTTTTGCAAAGACATTTTTTGTTATCTTGTCAGTTGTTTTTGTCCATTCATGAACTAGATATTAAAATACATTACATCATCAAACTGTGGATTTGAAATAAGTAGGCCAACATGTGGTGCCACCGGCCGTTTCCACCCTTATTTATGCAGGAGATGGGCAGACCTGCTCCGTTCCCTAATCTCGTAGTATTAGAATAGGATTACCAGAATTTTCTAGATGTATTGTTACTAGAAATCCACTTACTCACAAATCCAAACAAAAAATGAAGATTCGCTCTTTCCAAAAGTTACAAAGGTCTTATAAACGCCCGAGTCAGTCTCTCCAACATCTAGTTAGCAAAAATCACAGAATTTCTTCAAGGAAAATTACTGGAATCTAAACCAGGAGTAAATGGTGAGATTTACAGATTCTAAACCAGTTAAGCAAATTTATATCAAAATTCTCAAAACCCCACCTCACATCTTCTTAGTATTTAGAGCTGTGCAGCATAATTTCCAAACACTATTCATGAATTAGTAGTCCACAAGAAGATGTTTTGTGGTTTCAGCATTCTGCATACACAGACAACATCTGATGGGACCAATCCGGCCTATTTTTTAAAATATTTTCCCATGTCTTGAGACACCCTTGTTGGCAATATGGCAGTTATGTCCTCAGAATTGCAAACCCTGGAGTCACTCTTGGTTTCTGATGAGCATAACTTTGTGATCAAACAATAGAGGTGACTAGGTCCCGGTATCTGATCTTGTGGGAAAGACAGTTGCTCTATTTTTCTATGACAAGTTTTTCTCCACCATCACTGTAGATCTTATAAAGATGGAGATCTTAATAAGAAGAAGCCAGAAGATTAAAGAAGATCATACCCAATTTTGGGGAGAAAGGAAGCCCGTAGAAAGCCCAAGCATGCAGTTTTGAAGGAAATTAAGCCTACAGGAATGAAGTTAATTTATGAATTAATTGATTAGTTAATTAATTAATTAGTTCATTAAAATAGAGATTTGAAAGGGCGTGAAGCCAACAAACCTGGAATATGTCCATTGATATTTTAATTGGTTAAATAATCAAAATCTGCAAAAGATAGAAATATGAATTAAAAGGTTTAATAATAGAAGATTCGATGAAGCATGTGAAGATTACACATCAAAGAATACCCGAAAAATCTAAATAGAAGCAGAGAGTGTGTCTTGGAGTCATAAGTTGCAGTAGAATCCTGAGCAGTCCAAGATGCAGTAGCATCCTGAACGAGTTAATAACAATAGATTTCATATATTTTTCCTATAAAAATTTTGACCACAAAGTATTCCCAAAAAGCACCCTCTATATTTTAGTATACATTGTTATACATTTTGTTATGAATGAGTTAAAGATATTTGTATAATGTTCATAAATACTATTTAATTTTCAGGATTGTGTTAGTTGGCTTGTTTCAACGATGTGTTAATAAAAATGATTTTTTTTGTTATGCAGTTTATTTGCGGATGTCCATATCAAAGTAAGACATTAATTTTTTTTGTTTGGGATTTCAATAACTTCAATAATTTTTTAACAATTATTGTCCTTTATTTTATACCTTAAAAATTGTCTAACTTTCTTTGAGCACGAGTTGCAATCCATATTTGTAGGGAGCTAACAGGATTAAATTAAGATGTTGCAATACATCACTTTTAACAAAGTCAGGCCGCATTACCAAAAGAAATGACAATGTTATATGTGGCACAACTTCAGGTAAATATTCTAAACATGATGGCAACTTATTATTATTTTTTTAATAAATAAACAATTATATTAAAAAAATTCATAATAAACTTGACCATAGGCTCTAAGATGGGAAACAAATTCCAACGAAATATAGCATCGGGATCCACTGTCCCATTACAAAGTGAATCTACTTGCTATAGTGTCGACAACAATTCTAATGCACATACTCTTGAGAAAGATGTGAAAGAACCACTGGAAGGTATGATCATTTCTAAACATTTTTTGTCCTATACAAGTATTTCAAGATTTCATATTAACAATTTCATATTGTCATTGTCTCAAGAGGGGTACTGGTTTGTTTTTCCAAAAAAATTTCAACAGGAACCACCACAACAAGATCATGTTTTGGAGGAGGATCCACGACAACAAGAGCATGTTTTGGATCATGATCCACCACAACAAGAGCATGGTTTAGAAGATGCAAATGCATCTACCCAAGCTAGTACTGCAATAAATGTGAAAAGAAGGAGTAGATGACCAACAAAATGTCCCTTTGGAACCACTATAGAGGGCATTGCATTGCCTGAAATTCAATTTAATGAGAGGGGCCAACCTATTGGTCCACATTCAGAGAAATTCTCCTCATTTTTAGGTGTTCTTGCAAGGGAAATTCTAGGCATCAAGCACATGGAATGGAAAAAAGTGTCTAAAGTGCAAAAGAAAGACATGTGGAGTGCAATCAATGTGATCATCAACTCATTCTAAACTTTATTGATGCATATTGAGCTTGTGTGTGATGGGTTTAGTTTCAAATAATGCTTGTATCTAATAATGGATTGTTTATCTATTGTAGCATACCTATCAAATAGATCCGTCATCAGAGCAATGGTGTCATAAAACAATATCTCAATGCTTGAGAACCTATAGATATAATTTGTATAAGAAATACTATTTGAAATACAAAACAGATGAGGAGAGGATTGCAAACCTTCCTACTGAAGTAAATGAAACTGATTGGATTGAATTTGTTAGATTACGATTTGACCCTAAATTCAAGGTAAAAATGAAAGACAGATTTGAATGTTATCATCATTGATTTTGAATCCTCTCATACAATCAACTATAATCTTAGCATCTATTTTTTTATTGAGTTGCAGGAGAGGTCAAAAACAAATAAGGAAAATCGGGCATTAGAACAAGAGACCCACACTTCTGGCCGTAGAGGTTACTTTAGGATTGAAGATGACCTCATAAGTTGCAACAAATTCTATTATTTGTTCACAATTAACAACTTTAAATATAGTTAACTAGATTCTTGTATTTGTTGATACTAGAATCAATCTCGTGGTCCAAGTGATAAGCCTATAACTAGGGCTGATGTGTGGATGAAATGCCATAAAAAGAAGGATGGCACTCCAATGTCATCACTCATTGCGGAGAAAATAGTAAGTTCCGAACCTATTCTTGTATGATTTATGCTCTTTTTAGAGTTGATGATGTTTCTTATTGTTGCTTGGTTTTTCAACCAAGCATGTGCAAGGATGCACCTGCTAACTAGTAGCAGCAGTCTCAATAAAGATATGTAAAAACTAATATAACTTGATCTAACATTAATACGTGTAAAAGAAATAAAAAAATGAATTTAAGAACATAAGCAATAAGATCTATGGAAAAACAATAACTTGAAAAATATTTGATTTTATATTACCTCAAATGGTGAGGATGATAAGTGTTGAGCAACTCCAAGGTTGAGAAGCTCCAATATCCAATCGTCTCTTCTTCTCCAAAGCTTCAATGGGGATCTTCAAACTCGAAATGGGAGGCAATGGCTCTCAAAGCGAATTTGGCAGCATAGGGATAGGATGAAATGTGGATGAAAAGTGAGGAGCCCCTATCACCTTTTTATAGTTATTGGTGATGGGGATTACCATTATGGTTTTAAGGAAACCAATGGTATTGGCCAACATGGTTTAGGTCTCTTTTTTCCTCTTTTTACTTTTTTGAATATTTTTTATATTTTTATTCCCTTTTAATATTTTTGGGAATTTTGGACCCTTTTCGAGGGTTTTTTGTGTATTTTGAGGGGGAAAAAGGTGTATTGTGGTCTTTCTTGTGACCTTTTGATGGCTTTAGAGGCTCAAATGGTGGAAAAGTGGACAAATGGGTCATGTGAATAAGGGAATGAACTAGTGAGCACTTTTTGGGTGTTAACAGATTGCCCCCTGATGTGTGAGGGCAGGAGCTCATCGTATGGGCGATAGACATCATAGTTCTTTTGTCCTTTTCCTGGTCTGTGGAGAAGAGAAGAGACCGATTGGAGACTGGAACAACGGCCCCTTGGAAGTTGCAAAAACTAAAAAAATACATGGCCTCAAAATGAATGAGGAATAATCTTTGATAATGGATGAGGTGGGCATACCCATGCTCATATCAAGACATATACATAACAATTAGGCCCAAGAAGGGGGACCTGAATGATACATAAAAATTTGTTGGTACATCATAATGATCCAGAGGGGACACAAAGCTGGGACATACTCATGGTCATATAATGACTGATCTCAATAACTGATACACTAGAGAAGAGCAACAACCATTCTGAATAAAGTTTCAGAAGGGTTGATGAACTGCTAGAGCTGAAGGTGTCCAACATCTGTGGGGATTCAATTACTGTGAGTTAACTTTTGAGGAGTATATGTAACTATATACTCGAGGGAGTATAAAACTGCGGTACATCTGATAATTGTCACCAAGCGCAACCCGGATATCCATAGGAATGTGTGACTGGTTGTTTTCTCAAAAAGACTCATAACTGTGGTAGAGTCAGGTGATATCCGGGGTCTTCAATAAATAACTGAAAGGAACGATACCTTGTACGAGTCTCAACGATGCAATCAAGGTGTTTGAAGTTGAGCATGTGAGAAACAATCATTTGGAGAGGCAATGAGGGCTCCTTTCAAAATGATCCGTAGGCACTCATCATTAATGGTGATGAGTCCAAGGCACAGGGACCTCTAGGTTTATCCCCTGGAATAGATTTGGTTGGCATCAACAAAGGGAGACCAACAACTACCAAGGCAATGATGTTTCCTTGATAGGAGCATGAGGTGTACAACTAAACTGTGATAGTACTGATGGTAGGACTGACATATTGTGGGGATGTGGAAAAACTGGGGTCATAGAGTGGGTGGACTCAAACTTCCTTTGTTCAGAGCATGACGACATGGTTGACTTGGTAGCATATGAAACTATTTGTTAGGTGTGTAGATTATAGCTTAAGGGATTAGGGGTTTGTATTGTAGACTGGAGTGACTATGGGGGACAAGCTGATGGATTCTATTGGGAGACTCCTAGGGTGACATACTGCAGAATACTCTGAACAAAGGTGACCAAAATGGGGAAGCTGCCATATGAGTAGACATGATCTGTTGTGGCGCCGACAAGCACTGTTGGGTCCTTCTTCGTAGTTTTAATGAGCTCCAAGAAGGGATACAAGTTTTCTCTAAAATGGTACTCTCCTGTGGATTTATGCGAGCCCAGGACTGTTCCTGCTCATGAGTGCTTTCATTTTTAAGGAGTCTGAAAATGATAAGAAGACTCTGAATTGGTGGATGGGTATCGTCCTATGGATTTGTACGAGCCCAAGATGGTGACTGCTCATGGTTGCTTTCATTTTTAGAGAGTCTGAAAGCGATAAGTAGACTCCATTGGTGTTCTTTTTCGTATCTTAGTCTCCAAGGCCCGAAAAAGCATAAAATGATGTAGATGGAGAACTCTTCTAGGCAATGTGACTAGAGTATTCCTTTTTTGTAATTAGTCTATAGGATCTGAAAAATGGGTAAACTTATACCAGGTAGATGCCCTTTCAGATACTTTTAGCGAGCATGAAAGGAAGCAAGATTGCGATCTTTTCATTGTTTTAGGAGTTAGAAAAGAGCTTAACAGAAACTCCCTAAGTGTCTTTTTCGTAAAAGAATTGCTCGACCCGAAAAAGGGATAAAATTATACCAAACAAAAAGCTATTGGTGAGAGCGAGGAATGATCTTGAGCATTGTCACGAGCGCGAAAAACTGAATCCGGTGACATAAAGATCATAAAAAATGGGCAACAACCGATGTGGCATGCAAATCGAGGTGATGAGGGGTATTTTGGAGAAATGCCCAAAAACTATGGGGGTGAGAGCGAGAAATGATCTCAAGCATCATCATGAGCACGGAAAACTGAATTCGGTGATATAAAACTCGTAAAAAATGGACCACGGTCGATGTGGCACGCAAATCGAGGTGATAAGGGGCATGGGAAAAATTCCCAAAAAATTTGGTGGTGAGAGCAAGAAATGGTCTCAAGCATCATCATGAGCGTGGAAAACTGAATCCAATGATATAAGACTCATAAAAAATGGACCACGACCGATGTGGCACGTAAATCGAGGCGACGAGGGGCATGGGAAAAATGCCCAAAAAATATGGTGGTGAGAGCAAGAAATGGTCTCAAGCATCGTCACGAGCGCAAAAAACTGAATCCGACGATATAAAATTCGTTTAAAATGGATAACGACTGATGTGGCATGCAAATCAAGGCCACGAGGGGCATGTTAAAAATGCCCGAAAATGGGACCTGGTGGAATCGGGAAAAGGAGTGAACTATCATGAATTTCTCGTTATGCTGATTCCAACAGTACCAACGGTTTGAGAAATGAAAGTCGTATGATGCCGAAATGGTTGATTGAAAAATGGTCAAATTTCTATAAATAGCAAGTGGGCCCAATGTGACAAGCGTCATTTTCACCGTTGAGTTTCACAGAGTAATTGAGTTGGTCAGAGCATTTTCTCGATTTCTGGGAGATTCGACCGTTGGTTTTTCATTCTGCGAGTTTCAGGTAATCCTATGTGCCTTAGCCTTTTAAATTATTTCCTTTCTGATTAGCGTCGGTGCCCCGGAGGCTGTGTAATTCCACATTGGCTTGCCAACGTGGAATATCGTGGGTTTCGACTCATTTTCCGTGATGCACATCGCGGGTATGGGCTTGATAGCCACGATGTTCATCGCGGCTGTGGGTTCGATAGTCGTGATGTTCATCGTGGTTGTGGGGGCAACAATCGCGATGTTCATTGCGGCTGTGCGGGCTTACAGCCGTGATGCACATCGCAACTATGGGGCTGATACCCGTGATGTTCATTGCGGCTGTGAGGACAACAGTTGCGATGTTCGTCGCAGCTGTGGGGGATTACAGCCGCGATGCACATCACGACTGTGGGGATGATACCTGTGATGTTCATCGCGGCTGTGAGGATGAAAGTCGCGATGTTCATCACGACTAAGAGCCTGAAAGTTGCGATGGGATTTTGGGAAAAATTTTGTTTTCTAAAAAATTATTTCTGTGTTTTTTTGGCAGGATGCTGAGGAGGCCGCTAGTGTTGTGGAGGGAGAGTGAGATTGATGTGGGACTGATGGCTAGTATTCGGGATAGCCCACATGTGCGGGTGGCTTTGGCTTTGGGCGGACTACTGAAGTTTTCTCATATCCCTATTATGCATTCAATCAGGGAGCTGCTAAACAAGTTGGTGGACTTTTGGGATCTAGAGGAGGGGGTCTTCATGGTGCAAGGTGAGCGACTGGAGCTCACCTTGACTGATGTGTACTTTTTGACTAGCTTGCCCTGCTTGGGCGAGATAGGGGACACCCAACCGAGGATCCCAGCTGGTATGGACATTGAGGATCTTTTGGAGAGATTATGCGTTCCAGGGGCTCGTGTGCAGAACAACGCACTGAGTCTCACGGATCTGCGGGAGCCGGAGATGCAACGGTAGCAGCTTGTGTTTTGAGGGTGCTTGGTGCACAGGTGCCCCATCGTTTTTCGGGGGGGAAAACGATGATGGTTCATCGTGTTTTGACTGGGACCTACTTTGCATGGGGTTAGATGTTTTTGTCATGTGTTCGGCAAGAGCTGAACAAGGTTAGGTGAGAGGGAGGTGAGTTTAGCTGTGCCTATTTCCTTTGTTATTTCTTTTTTGAGTGAGTACCTACCTTGCAGCCATGTGTGTCGGTTCGGGATGGATTGAGGAGTGAGCCGCGGATGGTACAGTGGGGGGAGATGATTCCCTGGGGTGGTGGTGGTATCCGACAGTTCTTCTCGTCGGAGATGTATGACTAGTGGGAGCAGGTGCCTGTTGTTATTGATGATTATCCGTACATTGGTATGGACTTCCGAGGAGACCCTGAGATGCCTCGAGCTCAGGGATAGGATTGGGGGTTGGACGGTACGTCTTTGTTTTTTATTTCTCTATTATATCATGTTTTGTTATGAGTATAGATAGAGATGTTTTATATGATACTGACTTGATTCTTTGTGGGTTTTTGCAGATGTTGGTCTGAGGCCACTAGTGGATCATATAGTACGTCGGGGACGGATGATGGTGGTCGTACCTCCACCGGTAGCAGCACCGCCGCCTCATGTACGAGGAGTTGTGTGCCCACAAGATGACGCCCTAGAAGACGTACGTGATACCTTGGAGGTGCTTCTAGTGGGTGCACCAGAGGATGGTTGGAGGAGGGTTGTGGTGATGGCCGAGAGCTTCTAGACCGGCCTACTATCGAGCGTTGTTTCGATGCTCCTCATGAGTGGCGGTCGATACTATTGAGAGTAGCTGTGGTGATGGCCGAGAGGAGGGCTCAGGATCAGTATGATTCAGAGGAGCCAGAGGAGCCCGGTGATGATGATGATTAGGTGACCTTTTACCTGCCCCCAAACGCTGATGAGCATATGGGGATGTATTTTGTTGATACATATTTTGTATGGATGGTGTACCTTTTGTATATTTGAGTGCTGAGAGCATGGCTGACGTTATGACTCTTATCATGATATATATATATATATATGCATTTTGGTATATAGTCGTGTATGCACTGTTCGGGTACACAGGGTACTACCAAAGGACCGAACACCAAGAGCAACCACTTCACACAAACAGATCACAGATCAACACACCGATGTTTTGACGTGGTTTAAACCCCCTTGAGGGAAACACTCCACGGCCCCGGCCAAATAGCTTCTACGGGACAATTTATTATGCAAAGAAAGAAAGTTACAAATGAGCTTCTCATAATCGATCAACTAAACAATGACCCTCCATGCTCTTTAAATAGAGATCATGGACCAATCGGGTGTTAAGCCACGGATCAAGGTTAGGTTTGATCTAAGAGAAGTTGAGCCGTCAGATCACTCTATGTCGGAAACATAACGTGACCGTCGGATTAAGTATTTACAAATGCATACTAATGCATACTAAAGAAACACACTATCCCTAACGGATATATTACACAAGTTGATCTTAACTAACTCCTAAGTGTCTAAATATCCTAACATCCCCCCTTAAGAACAACTTGGGATAGGATTGAAGGATTTACAAAAGTGACACTATTAGGAGAAGGAAGGAGGCATTAGAGCCTATCCCCCCTTAATGACAAGTTCCTGAACTCCTAACATGGATCGAAGTTTAGAAAACTTCGCTTCTGTAAGAGACTTGGTGAAGATGTCTACAACTTGATCATCTGTAGGGCAAAAGAGCACTTCAAGAACACGATCATGAACAAGATTTCTGATGAAGTGCATGTGTAGCTCAATGTGTTTGCTGCGTTGATGTAGAACTGGATCTTTGGCAAGCTTGATGGCATTTTGATTGTCGCACCAAAGTGGAGTAGGCTGCTGCTGCTCGAATCCAAACTCTGAAAGGATCTGTCGAAGCCATAAAGCTTCCTGACTGGCATTAACTGCTGCTCGATATTCTGCCTCTGCTGAAGAAAGAGCAAGAGCTTGTTGTTTCTTACAAGCCCAAGTAATAGGTCCAGAGCCCAGACTGAAAACATAACCTGCAGTAGACTTTCGATCATCAGGATCGCCGGCCCAATCTGAATCAGTGAAACCAACCAACAAAGGTTTCCCCCCAGTACTGTAATGAATCCCAAACTGAACTGTACCTCGAATATATCGAAGTATCCTTTTAGCTGCTTTCCAGTGACTTTCATGAGGTGTCTGCATATAACGGGCAACTCGACCGACGGCAAAGGAAAGGTCAGGACGGGAATGAGTCAAGTATAAAAGACAACCAACAAGCTGACGATACAAGGTGGCATCTACTTCAGGTGAAGTACAAGTGGCAGAAAGTTTGACTCCAGACTGGAAGGGAGAAGGGGCTGGTGTACAATCTTCCATGTGAAAGCGACGAAGAAGGTCACAAGCATACTTAGACTGAGAAAGAAAGATTCCTTCTTTGGTTTGTAGGACTTGGAGACCAAGAAAATAATGCAAATGTCCTAAGTCTGACATTTCAAAATTTTGTTTAAGACTAGATTTCACATGGGTTATAAGCTTAGGGTCACTACCAGTAAGAATAAGGTCATCAACATATAGAACAAGTATGATGAGATGGTTTCCTACTTTCTTGGTATAGACATTGGGGTCAGAATGGCATCTAGAAAAACCAGTGTCAAGGAGAAAGTTATCCATTTTGGCATACCAAGCTCTAGGAGCTTGCTTAAGGCCATATAAGGATTTCTTAAGGCGGCAGACAAGGCTAGAGTTATTCTGAACATAGCCAGGAGGTTGTTCCATGTAAATTTCCTCCTGTAAATCACCATGTAAGAAGGCAGACTTGACATCCATTTGATGGACTTCCCAGTTGTGTAAGGCAGCAAGGGAAAGAACAAGGCGGATGGAGTTCATTTTGGCGACGGGAGCAAAGGTTTCATTGTAGTCAATCCCTTCAACTTGGGAAAAACCTTTGGCAACTAACCTTGCCTTAAGTCTTTCAACACTTCCATCTGATGCATACTTAGTTCTGTAGACCCATTTACATCTGAAAAGTTTTCTTCCTTTTGGAAGAGGTACAAGATCCCAAGTATCGTTCGCCATTAAGGAACGATATTCTTCATCCATGGCTGCATCCCAATCTGGATTCCCTGAAGCTTCTGCAAAAGTTTCTGGATCATGATTCTCGGAAACTTGAGCCAAAAGAGAAGAGGCTCGCTGAAACTGAGAACGTGTTCGACGTTGATCTCTAGGATCACCGGCAAGATCACCAGCTGCTTCACATGTTGAACGGACCCATCGAGGAAGCACTTGTGCTGGTGCAACTGGAGGAACATGAGCAGGCGGAGGTGGATTTTCATCCTCACTGTCATCATCAGAAACTGGAGTTGGAAACCTGTCAAGGAAGTTGGAAGAAGAAGAAGAAGAAGAAGGCACAAACGCCGAATCAGGCTCGCAGGCCAAAGATGGCACACTCGCCGAGTTAGGCTCGCAGGCCAAGATATTTTCATCAAATTTAACATCTCTTCTAATGATTATAGCATGAGAAGGTGGTTGAAGAAGTCTATAACCTTTTACATCTTCAGAATATCCAACAAATATGCACTTTTCACTTTTAGGCTGCAATGCTTTCCGTTTTTCATCCGGAATGTGAGCCCATGCTTCACTACCAAACACACGAAAGTGACTTACATCAGGTTTAATTTTACTCCATGCTTCTTCTGGTGTTATACCTTGTAATGCTTTTGTGGGGGTGCGATTAACTATGTAATTTGCACAATTAATGGCTTCAGCCCAAAAGTGAAGACTTAGTCCCTTAGATTGGATCATACAATTAGCCATTTCTTTTAAAGTGCGGTTCTTCCGCTCAGCTACACCATTTTGTTGTGGTGTATATGGAACAGTGTGTTGTTGTTGTATGCTTTGTTCAGTGCAGAAAGTAGTGAACTGTTTGTTAACATATTCTCCTCCATTGTCAGATCTTAACTTAATAATTTGATGACCAGATTGTTTTTCAACAAGGGCCTTGTAGGCCAAGAACATGTTAAATACTTCGCTCTTAAGTTTTAGGAAATAAACCCAAGTGCGTCTGGTGTAGTCATCAATGAAAGTTAAGAAATATTTGAAACCAGAAAAGGAAGCAGATGGAAGAGGACCACACAAGTCACTATGCACAAGCTCCAAGGGAACCGAGGCGTGCCAAGAGGCACGTTTGTCAAAACTGTCCCGATGATGTTTTCCGAGTACACAACCGGAGCAAACACCATCTCTGCAAGATACCATCGGAAGACCTGTCACCATATTTTCTTTACATAGTTGTTGCAATGAGCGATAATTTAAGTGACCAAATCGCTCATGCCAAAGTTTGCTCAAGTTATCACTATGAGCAACAAAAACTGAAGGGAAAGGTGATGACCCAAAGTTGTTAAACTTGTACAACCTGGTAATATCATCAACAATTCCGGTAGCTAGAACCTGTTGAGGATCTTTAAAATCCTTGATTACAACTTGGTGAGGTGTAAAGGTCACAGTTTTACCTTCACCAGAATGAGTGATCTGATAGACTGATAACAAATTGCAGGAAATTCTTGGAACACATAGTACATCACTAAAATGACCATTATCTACTGGAACTGTTCCAGCTCCTACAACACTTAGAGATCTATCATCACCAACAAATATTTGTTTGGTGTTACATTCATGCATAGTAGAAAAGATGGCTTGATCCTTAGCCATATGATAAGATGCTCCAGAATCAATGAGCCATTCATTTGAAGTAGAAGAAGAAGATGCATTATAAGAATAACCAGAAGCACAAAGTGCATGTCCATGAGAGGTAGATTCTGATGGCGAATCTAGGCTGATGTGGTGCTTCTTCATTGCTGCTTCCAAGGCTGCCATCTTCTTAAAACACTTTGATTCATCATGATTATGTTTCCCACAATAGTTGCAATGACGCTCAGTCTTCTTGCCTTTTGGCTTGGATCCTTTGTCATTTTTTAAAGAAGGAGCTGACTGAGAGGGTTTGGGACCCTTTTTTGACTTATTATTGCGAAAATTTTGTTTCTTGGGAGGCTTGGACTTTTCTTTCTGTTGGGACAATAAGGCTTTCCCAGATGTATCTGCATTGTTGATTATTCCAAGATGAATGAGTTTATCTTGTTCCCTAATCAAGGAATCACAAAAGGATTCAAGACTAGGCTCTTGATAGCTAGCTGCATTCAATGACGCTTTCATGGAGTAAAATGTAGATACAAAAACAGAATATGCAGGTCCAAGTTTGGAAAGAATATGATAAATGCATTGTTTGTCTTCCCTGTCAATCTTACATTCTGCACATAAGAGCTTGAGAGTTTTGTACTTAGATAAATAATCTTGAATGCATGAAAAGTCACTTGGATTTAAAGAAATCAACTCATTTTCGAGTTGGTGACCTCGAATTTCATTGTGTTTACCAAACACAGTTTCCAACTTGTCCCAAGCAGCATTAGGTTCATCAATTCCAGATATGTGGAATCGCAAATCAGTAGATATTGACATCCCAATCAATCCACGAGCTTCATCACATCTATTTGCCCATTTTATTTTCTTATCATCATCAGTGGGTTCTTTTTCTTTCCCTGTTGTAATTCTGAAAAGTCCCCTACTTCGTAGAACATCCTCCATACGAGATTTCCATGAGAAATAGTTGGAACTGTTAAGTAGAATATCACAAAGGGCGGCCATATTTGTAAATTAATGGCTATAAAAGCAGAAACCAATAGTCTGGATGTGAAGAGCTCAAAAAAATAGGCGGTTTCAAAAAAAACGGCACTGAAAACGGACTATGTATGATGAAGTTATGCTTGAACAAAGAAACTGTTGAAGATGTCCCCAATAGTGACGTGGCAGCTAGAGAATGTCCAGCAAAAAAAAGAACCCCCCTCTTCCCAAGATGAACCTTTTAACAATCACTTTACAAAAAAAGTTGTTTTTAAGTGAATCACTTTTGTAAAATAAGTGATTTCACTTTTACAATGACATTACATTTAAATAGTGCAACAATAAATAAAAAGCTTAAGTGTCTCACTTGTATTTTTATTTTTTATTATTTAAGTGAGATGCACTTTTACAATAAAGTAAATTGAAAATAGAAATTGCATGCACTTTTCTTTTTAAAAGTAACTTCCTAAGACTTGAACTCAAGACCTATTAAGGAATAAAGCAACTTTGGACCAAGTGAGCTAGTTTAAAAGGTATGTAAAATATGGAAATGAGGAAGGGGGCTTTTTTTTTGCTTTTTTTTTTTTACTCTTCTTGCTCGGTTTGCGTGCTTGCCCTTTTTCCTGCAAAACAAACCACAAAACGAAACAAAAAAAACTTTTCCACACTTGTGGAGTTAGATCTTGTTAGCTTGCCCGGAAAGTCTACGTTTTCTCTCTGTTTCTGATTTGCCGAGATCGCGCAAAGTGCACGGCAAAGAGCATACGCAACCGAAAAAAACCCTTTCCCTTTCTGTTTCTGATTTGCCGAGATCGCTCAAGGTGCACGGCAAAGAGAATACGCAGACGGGAAAGCAACAATCCGAACCAAAAAAAATCTAACAGTAAAAAAAATGAAATATGAGATTTTCTTTTTCAAAAACAAAAAAAAATGCGTCACTGTAACATTATACCTTCAGATCTGATGAAAAACGCGTTTCTGGAGCAACCGGGAACCGTTTTCGATCAAACGAAAACTATTTCCCAATGGAAACGACGCTCCGGACGCAATGGAACACCTCCCACAGCCCAAAAATGCACAGAAATACCAGAACTAGAAACCCTTACGAGTTTCGGCAACAGCAGTTCAAGATCTAGATCATAACCGGAAGCGGCACTTCATAAAAGCTCTGATACCATGTTCGGGTACACAGGGTACTACCAAAGGACCGAACACCAAGAGCAACCACTTCACACAAACAGATCACAGATCAACACACCGATGTTTTGACGTGGTTTAAACCCCCTTGAGGGAAACACTCCACGGCCCCGGCCAAATAGCTTCTACGGGACAATTTATTATGCAAAGAAAGAAAGTTACAAATGAGCTTCTCATAATCGATCAACTAAACAATGACCCTCCACGCTCTTTAAATAGAGATCATGGACCAATCGGGTGTTAAGCCACGGATCAAGGTTAGGTTTGATCTAAGAGAAGTTGAGCCGTCGGATCACTCTATGTCGGAAACATATCGTGACCGTCGGATTAAGTATTTACAAATGCATACTAATGCATACTAAAGAAACACACTATCCCTAACGGATATATTACACAAGTTGATCTTAACTAACTCCTAAGTGTCTAAATATCCTAACATGCACGTGGATGCACATCTTGTCTTTCGTCTATGTTATGTTGCACGTGGATGCAATTGTAGTTTGTTTGTTTGTACGCCCGTGGATGCAATGTTTTGATTTTTGTACACCCGTGGAGGCATATCTTATGCACGTGGATGCAATGTTTTGATTTTTGTATGCCTGTGGAGGCATATCTTATGCACGTGGATGCAATGTTTTGATTTTTGTACGCCCGTGGAGGCATATGTTATGCACGTGGATGCAATGTTTTGATGTCCTACATGTTTTGGTTGACGTTCCAATCTCGAATGTTCTTAGACATTTGTTCTGCTATAGTGTTATGATTTCTTGGGACATGAGTGAAAGAGATGGATTCAAAGTGTCGAATCATTTGTTTTGTGTGCAGGAATTTTCTAAGTAGACATGGATCGTGTACCTGGTAACAATTGTTGAGCTGGGAAACAAGGAGCTGGGAGTCCAGGAAAACACTAAGGTGACTTATGCCCATTTGGAGAGTAGCAGCCAGAAGACCGGTCACGACATCGTACTCAGCTTGGTTGTTTGTGGAAGCGCCTATGCACACTCCGTCAAGGTGGATCAACTCATATGAAGCGGAATAAATTACCCAAGCTGCTGAAGTGGGATTTGGAGACCAACGACTTGCACCATCGGCAAAGTTGATGTGGTAGAGTGGAACAGGATCCATCTATGTTCATGCAGGAAAAAATGAAAATGTAAGGTCTAAATTTACAGCGAAAAAAAATTAATTAAAAAACTGTACAATATGGACCATGGTGTCCATGAGATTTTTATGGGTAGAATCTTTTGAGTTACAACCCGTTACGGGGGTTGCGCATGGGATTGCCTTCTGAGTTAGTCAAAATGTATGCTCCATGTCCAAGGAAAGTCTGTATGATATATGGGCCTTACCACATAGATTGGAACTTTCCTTTGCCCATTTTGTCGTGGGCTTGGTCATAAACAAGTACTAGGTCTCCTTCACTAAATGCTCGTGGGTGAACATGTTTATTGTAATGGAGTTTAGATATGTTCTTTGTGGCTTCGATTGTTTGGAGAGCTGCGCGGTGATCTTCGTCGGCCTGCTCTAAAAGAAGTAAGTGTTCTTCAATTAGTGAAGTATCGGGGAGAAGCTCTACGGAAATTTGTAATGTTGGTATTTGGAATTCAATGGGGAGGACAGATTCCACTCCATGAACTAAATGGAATGGGGTAAAGCTGGTGGTGGTTTTGGTCGACATGCGGTAAGCCCATAATGTGGGAAAAAGCATATGATGCCAATTGGATTTATGTTTGTCGACAGTGCGCTGGAAAATAGTTTTCAAAATTTTGTTAACAGCTTCAACTTGGCCATTCCCTTGGGGGTAGTAGGAAGAGGAGAAATGGTGTTCAAACTTGAGTATTGACAATTCTCTCCAAATGGAGTTCTCGAAGTGATAGCTGTGGTCTAAGACGAGTTTCTTTGGCACTCCAAAATGAGCGATAACATGGGTGAGGAAAAAATGGGCTGTAGTGTTGGCTTTGCAATTGTAAGTAGGCATGGCTTCTACCCATTTAGTAAAGTAATCGACAGCCACAATAATGTGTTTATGTCCTCCTGCGAATGGAGGATTGCAATCCATGATGTTGATGGCCCATTTGCAAAATGGTCCAATGGTGACGACTCGATGAAGGGGGGCGGGGGGGGTTCTTGCCTTGGGGGCAAAAAGCTGGCAATTTTGGCAATGTTTGATTGCTATGATACAATCAGTGAATAATGATGGCCAAAAATAACCTGCGCGAATTACCTTTTGGGCAGTGGCTATTCCAGAGAAATGGCCGCCACAGGCACCGCTATGACAGTTGTTAAGGACTTTTTCGGCTTCGTCTTGGGAAAGGCATCATCATAGTATTGTGTCAACACCACGTCGATAGAGGACATCACCCAAAAGGAGATAACGGGGGGCATGGTGATGTATGCAACGGCGTTCGTCACGGTCGATGTTGGGCCGAAACTTCTGTGTGCGGAGGTATACCAAAATGTCATCATACCAAGGGTCGTTAGACGAGATGATGAACAAATGTTCATCGACTATATCAGTATGGATAGCTGGTGATGATGACGAAGATGGTAAGTCCGTAATAAGTTGAGTGAGTGCTAATGCTTTGGTGCTCTTCGGGGTTTTAAAAGTTAGGTCATATTCTTGTAAGATAATCACCCATTTGGCAACATGACTTTGTAGAAGGCGGTGATTCAAGAGATATACCATTGGGTTGGAATTGGCCACAACCATGGTATGGCTGAGGAGAATTTAATGTCGCAACTTTTGTACTGAAAAGATGATGGCAAGGGCCATTTTCTCTTCATGTGGGTAGCGCAGTGGTGGGCCTGACAAGGTCTGGCTCACATAGTAAATGACATGTTCTTGATGAGTGGAGTCTTCTTGGACGAGTACTCCAGAAATGGCGTGATCTGATGCCGAAATATAAAGGGTAAAGTCTCTTGTAAAATATGGAGGGGAAATCAAGGGGGCGCTTGTAAGTGCTTTTTTCAGGTCTGTGAAAGCCCCTTCTGCTTGTTCGTCCCAATTAAAACGGGTGTGAAGGCACAGTAAATGGAGGAAACCATGTACTGTGGTGGCATAATTTGGGACAAAGCGACGAAGGAAGTTGGATTGCCCCTGGAGGCTTTGTAGTTGTCTTAATGTACAAGGTGATGGTAGGTCTATTATGGCTTGGACCTTCAGAGGGTCAATGGTGATCCCTTTTTCTGAAATGATAAACCCTAGCAAGCGGCCTACTGGAACGCAAAAGACATACTTGAGTGGGTTCAAGCGGATTTTGTATTTTTGACAACGCAAGAAGACTTGTCGAAGATGATCTAAATGGTCAGATCGTTTCTTGGATTGAGCCGTGAGGTCGTCTAGATAAACTAATATGGTATTATTCAGGTCGTGAAAACAATAAGTCATGGCTCATTGGAAAGTGGCTCCAATGTTCTTAAGACCAAAAGGCATGATGCGATAGGCGAAGGTGCCCTATGGGGTAGTAAAAGAGGTCTTGTATTGATCTTCTTTACAGATTTTGATTTGGTTGTATCCGGAGAAACCGTCCATAAAAGAAAGTACCTCATGCCCTGCACATGCATCAATTAGATGGTCAATAAATGGTGTGGGGAAGTTGTCTTTGGGACAAGCTAGGTTGAGGTCATGGAATTTAGTATAGATGCGGATGGTGCCGACTTTCTTATTGACTGGTACTGGGTTTGAAACCTAGGTGGTGTATGCGATAAGGTATATAAAACCTACTGCTCGAAGTTTCTCAATTTCTGTTTTGACAGCTAGAAGCTTGGATGGGTGAATGGGATGTTGTTTCTGGCGGACCGGTGATATGTTGGGCCAAGTGTCTATGTGATGTTCTACGATGGTAGGATCAAGACCAGGCATCTCGGTATAAGACCAAGCGAAGACAACTCAAAATTCTTGGAAGAGTTTCTTATAAGCTTGGGTTTCTTTTTCAGTGCATGATGCGCCTAAAGAGATAAGCTCAAGTTTTCTAGGGGTGGTGGAGATGTCAATTTTTATAATGGGAAAAATGTTAGCCATGTTACCTTCTTCAAAGGCTTCTGGTGCTGGTATTGGATATTTGAACCAATCGACCTTGGTTGGTAACAAGTCCTTGGATTCAACAGATAGTTGGTTCGCCATGGTGGACGTAGATGCCTCAGGGATGAAGTATGATCGATGGTGCATATCATCCCAAGGGTAGTCTGGTGCAGTGAGTGTTTCTAGGATTTCGTCATCAGTGTGGAAGTAGTGTGTCATTAAATCAATTGGTTCGGGTTTGTAGGTGGTTGAAATCATATAAATGGTATTGATTTCTTCTGAAAAGGAAGATTATGGGGGGAATATTTCCTCAATGAGCGATGGGGATATCTCTAGGTCGGTATTATTCAATTCATATAGTGTTGCTCTATAATCTAGGAGATTGGGGCAATGATGTGAAGAATGGTTGTAGATGTCGTATATCGCACAAGGGTGGTTTGTGCACAATGATTTATCGTGAGGTTGAGGGGGTAGTTCTAGTTTGACAACTGGAACGTTGGTGTCGTCATCCAACATATTCATGTGTTCTTGAAGTGCCGGTAGTTGTGGACATAGATGGGTAGCATGGCGTATATCGTCAAACAAGGAGCATTTAGGGAGCACACGGGCTAGGGGATTTTTAGCTAATTTGGGAGTCACTGTGGGGGTGCGAGTTGTGGGTGTAGTGTTGTAGGTTTGTGGACCTTTGCCCCTAGTGTGGCGAGATTGAGGGGGGACATAAATAGATGTCGATGTAGTGCCCCTATTGGAGTTGATTGGTTTTGGGGGTTCGAGACACCAGGTGGTGGGCGGTTGTTGGGGTTTGGTATGCCAGGTGGTGGATGGTTTGAAATGTTCATGGGTTGTATCGGTTGTAAAACAACAGTTGGAGTCGGTGGCAGAGTTGGGGCAGGTAAGTACCATACAGGTAATCCCAACGTTAAACCTGGAAGGTTGAGTGTAGCCATTACTGGCGTGCTGACAACTCCTGAAAATGGAAACAAGAATGGGATAGTGTGAATCAGTGTTGTTCCGATATGACTAGGCATGGTGGGTGGTTGTGGTAGTGGTGGAGGTTGTTGAGGATGTTGTTGTTCATTGTGCGATAGGGTGCACAAATCGGATACTTTAGTTATCCGGAGAGGGGGTGGGATAGAAGGGAAAGTGGTGGTCATGGGATTATTCGAATATATCCCGGGTTTGACTAGGGAGATGAACGATGTGGGTGCACTCTGAATGGGTTGTTCGATCATGGGAAGAAAATTTTTCAGGTGCTGCAGGGGCATTGGGATCATAGTATGTAATCTGGTTGATTTTGACTACACGTCCTTCATGGGGAAACATCATGAGGCGAAAAAATGAAGAAGCGACAACTTTCATTTTATACATGTAGCTTCGTCCTAGAAGGAGATTGTAATCAAGTTGGGCGTTAATGACCTCTATATCTATGAGAACCAATTTTCCCCCAAGCTGTATGGGTATGTTTACTAACAAACCTTGAGGTTGAGCTACACGGCCATTGTAAGCTCACAATGCAGTAGTTGACGGTTGTAGCATTGGGGATCCAAGTTTCTACCATACGAAAGTCGACATAATGCAGGTGGAGGCACTTTCATCGATTATGCATCGATGAACAACGAGGTTGTGAATGGACACAGAAACTTGAAAAGCTAGAGATGAAGGCAGACAAGGTTTGGCTTGGTCTAAGTCGAAAGCCATCATGTTGGAGTCGTTAGGGTCTATGGCACCAATGGTAGATAACAACAATTTTCTCTGTGCAGGACAATTTTTTAGGATTTCCAGTGCGGACATAGCAGCGGGGGACTGAGCTAAATTGTCTACAATGTTATAGTTGGAAGCTGCACGAGTGTTAGGGTTATTGTTAATTCATCTCAAAGGGAAACGAGGTGCTTTTGGACCCCCATCCATAGGCATATTGGGTATGTGAAGTGGTTGATCGGTTGGGAGAGCACTCGAAGATGGGTTGGTAGGTGTGGCCTCAGGGGTGGAGCCGTATTGATTTCAACGGGTTTGAAGATTGACATAATTTGATGACATCATTAGCAAATGGTAAGTGTTGTACTCTGTATGCTGGTAATCGGTTGCTACATAGGTAATTTGCTGCTTTGTTGTAGCGGATCCTTGAGGGGGATCATTTGGACAAGTATTTACCACGCCTTGGTTTGGTAGGGGGTTTTGCAATATCATGGGTTGTGGCTGAGGAGTGGGTACTGGTTGTGCAGCATGTCCTTGGCGTTGGGCATCGTCGGTCCAGAGTTGACGTGCTCGATCTAAATGGGGGAAATTATGCGTGTAATGGCCGTAGACCCTACATATGGAACATGGGTGGTTTGTTCTCAAATTAGGATTTTTGCCCTGTTTTGTTGGATGATCAGGGTTTTGATTTGCAGGAGTAGCGTTTTTATTATTGGGAGGGTTAGGTGGTTTTCCACCTTGGTTTTGTTGTTGGTTATTTCTGTGGTTTCTTCCTCTTTCGCAATTCTGTTGACCTCCTTGATTACGCTGGTTGTGCTGGTTTTGAGGTTTGTTTTGTTGTGCGTACACATGCCCTTGGGTAGTAGGTGGGTTTTGAGGTCGTGCAGGCTCTGGAGTAGGTTGCAGTGGGTAGTAAGTAGGAGGGTTATGAGGTGGACCTGGTGCTTGTTGTGGTTGTGGGTAACTTTGAGCTACTGGAAGTGTTGGAGGAAGAGATGCTGCCTATTGAGGATAATAAGCCGATTGGGCTTGTGGTTGAACCGGAGTTTGATGGGCTTGCTGCTTATAGTATGGAGGTGGTGCATAAGCTGATGGTGCTTTCCCATAACACTGTGGTGGACATGAGGGTCCATGAGTGTGGTGGGTGTGCGTTACTGGGGCATACGAAGTTGTAGCTCCAGAATGAGATGTAGCCCTAGAAAGGTTTGGGGCGTTGTTTGTACTCATCATGGTAAAAGGTTTGTTTTGTACCATAACCTGGCCGATAATACCATTGGCGGCATGGGATTCCCTCGATGCGTCATGGCGGGATGGATCACCACGCAGGGCATCAGGTAAAATGGTGTATAGATATCCAGACTGGGCATATATGAGGTCGAACTGCTGGGCTTTTAAGATGGCTTCTTCTTTCGACTGGGGTCATTCAGAAGCTACGTCTTTGGCTATGAGAGGGAGGAGTGATTTGAGGAACCAATCCAAAAAGATATGGTTGTCAAGCTTTATCTTGTAGAGACTACGGTGCTTACGCCACTCATGTATATGATTAGGGATGTGTGTAGTGGTGTTCTATCTACAAGAAAAAAGTATTTCCACTCCTACATCATAGCATACAGGTAATTGAAAGGACTAAAGGAAAGTTGAGGCGAGAGATGTAAACGTGGGGTGCATCCCATGTGGCTGCTCAATGTACCATTTAGCTGTGGAGCCAGTGAAAGTTCTTTGTAAAAGTCTGAGCCGAATAGAATCATCTACTATGGAGTTTGAGGAACACCATAGGTGAAATGACATGATATGGTTTTGAGGGTCTTCACCAACTTTCCCTTCAAACTTTGGGATGTCTAAGGGGACCTTTGTGGGCATGGGGGGCCAAGTAGGGTCACGTCGGATGGGATCATTTGTTAGCCTAGCCAAGTCTGGTAGGTTAAGGCTAGCCATAAATGGCAAACTAGTAGAGGGGTGTGATGTTTTCATGGGGGCATAAGTGCTGGTGGTGGCGTTATGTATTATGCCACTGCCCCCCAGGGGGATATTTTTCATGGGAGGTATGTGCCCTCCACCCATAAGAGTGTGGGAGGGGCCTGCGCCACCAATTTCAACAGGAGTCACAGATGGGTTGGGAAGATGTCCGAGAGGTGTTGGAATGTGAGTGGTAGCGGGGATAGTAGGTATAGCGTTAGGAACCCGTGTCAACCCTTCTCTTTACTATGTTAGTATATTGTTGTTGGATGCATATGCTTTGTAAGTCGTCCCATAGTATTTGTTGATCCATAGTTTGTATTAGCCCATAGTATTGGACGCATATGCTTTGTAAGTCATCTCGTAGTATTATATGTCCCATGGTTTTGAATCATAGTATTGGGTATAGACTTAGTATATAAGTGTGTGTTGAGGTCATTGAAGGCACTGTGAAGTTAATTGTATTGAGCTTGTTGAAAGGAGGTTGCCCCCTCGAAGTGGCCCGTGATCAATATAAAAGTGATTTTGAGTTCTATTATTTCTGATATCTTGTGTATTTGCATTAATTAATTATTGCAGGTTCATCACATCTGGTATCAGAGCACTTTCTTGGGTTTGTTGGGTGGAATTTCTGCCAAATTTTTTTTTCGCATCTGTTGCAAGTTTGGATTTGGGGATAACCCCTATCCGCTTAACTGTGGGAAGTACTTGGGCATAAGCCCTAAAACTCATTGTGAGGAGTACCACAGGTTCCCCAATGTAGCTGGCCCATTGAGAGGACCTGCCAGCAAAAATGGCAACGACCACTACTTGATTGACTAGTTCCCACCCGTGAGGTAAACCAAGAGCTGTCGTTTGTGGCAAAGTGGTTATCAATTTTACCTGAGCCATGGAGTGAGGGGTACTACCCCAATACGCAAGCCGTCAGATAGCATTGGTGGCTGAGTGAATCCCCTGAACTGATAGGAAGCTGCACATACCTGGGGTCCATATCTATTTTCAACTGAACTGTTGCCGATCACTTCCGCTCCAGATCCAGCCATTTCATATATATTCTGAAAGTTGTTCCAGCTCCAGTCGTCATTTCAGATCCATCCATTTTCAATCATTTCTGCGCTGTTGCAGATCCCTTCCACGCCGCTGTTGCCGATCCATTTCTGGAAAGAAATTTTTTTTATGTTTTTCGGCCATATCTTCCTTGTTTCAACTCTATTTTCCCTGAAACTTCACTGACATCCCTGCAATCCCATTCTGCATATTTCATTCCTGAAGACCCTATCCCAAATTCCACTTCCCAAGACAAGAAATCTCACATTTGTCTATTTTTAGGGTTTTCCATAACTCCTTCAATTTTTACCCAAACGCCGTCAAATTTTGCCATCGTGTTTCTTTCCTAATTCTGCTTCTTTGTCCCTCTCTACCAAATTTTCTCATTCTTTCACCCTGCTTCTGAAATCCCCATTTTTTGCTTCCCTGTCCATCAGCAATTGTCCAAAACCTAGTCAAACCCCAATTACCCATCCGAGTTTTTCCCAAATCCAAATCTTCCTTTACTAAATAAGCTTTTGTTTGTGTTTTTCTATCCATTTCCAAGAAAAAAAAAAAAACCATGGAGGAAGCACTTGCAGCCATCCAATCCAAACTCCAAGATCTGGATGAAAAATTTCTCAGCCTCCATCTTCGGCATTCGGCCATGAACAATAACCGACAGCCAGAATCTTTTGCAGCCACCGGATTCTCTTCTTCCAGCAATTTTCGCGGGCCGAAGCTTGATTTTTCTTTCTTCAATGGTACTGATCCGACTGGATGGATATACCGAGCAGAACAATATTTCAATCTGCATAATACTTTTGATGTCCAGAAAGTTCCACTTGCATCCTTTCATTTGGAACAAGAAGCCCTTCAATGGTACCGTTGGTACATCAAAGCTCATCCCGAGCCAAACTGGAGAGATTTTTTCCAACTCCTTTTGCCATGATTTGGTCCTAGTGCTTTTGATGACTTCACAGGAGCACTCACTAAACTTCACCAAATTGGCACAATGAGAGAGTATCAGACAGAATTTGAGAAATTGGCCAATCACACAGAAGGATTGTCTGATGAATTCCACAGGAGTTGTTTTATCAGTGGTCTCAAGGATGGAATCCGCTCAGAGGTCAAAATGTTCCATCCCAACACAATGATGGAAGTCCTAGGGTTGGCTAAGTTGGCAGAGGACAAGATCACAGCTCAACAACACTCCAAACCCACCTTTGTTCCCTTCAGAAATATGGGTTCCCAATGACCTCCCATCATGCCTGCCCCACAACCAACTCCTATCAAGCATTTGTCTGAAACAAAGATGCAGGCACGCCGAGAAAAAGGGCTTTGTTATAATTGTGATGAGAAATTCACTCAGGGACATAGATGTGTTCAAAAAAATCTCTATCTCTTGGATGTGGATTCTCCGTCTGCCTCAGAACTTGATGAAGAAGCTCTAGATACAGTAGATGATCGGGTCGACATTCAACACCCTCCTGTTGACACCCCATTTCAGGATGACCCACCGAGCTCTCTCTCCATGCTGTAACTGGTGTCACCACCCCACAAACAATGCGAGTCAGGGGATACTTCAAGAAGCTCCCTCTTACCATACTCATTGATTCTGGTAGCACTCATAACTTCATTGACCCTCGGATTTCCAAACAGGCTGATTGTTTTGTCCATCCTTGCTCCAACTTTGAAGTCATGGTTGCCAATGGGGGCACCTTACCTTGCAAGGGGAAGTGTCACAATGTGCGTATCTCTATGGAAGAATATAACCTGCGCTCTGACATGTTTGCCTTGTCCTTAGGCGGATGTGATGTGGTTTTGGGCGTTCAATGGTTATGCACACTTGGCCCCATCTTATGGGATTTTTTGGAACTTTGGATGCAGTTTTTAGTAAATGGGGCACAACACAAATTAATGGGCTTACAACCAGGGTCTCTCTGCATCATCAGTTCACATCACCTAGAAAAAATCCTTAAGAAGAATTCACATGGTATCATCGATGAGCTCCATTCCCTTCAGATGCACCCATCAACAGTCTCCACTACTTCCTTGGATAGATATGCAGGTGTCTTTGTTGAACTAATGAGCTTTCCGCCTTCAAGAGACCTTTTCGGTAAGAATTTAGTCACATCTACCTCTCAGCAGGAACTGATGGCTATTTTGCATGCAGCACAGAAGTGGCATCCATACCTATTAGGGAATTATTTCTGCATCAAGACTGATCTCCAGAGTCTGAAATTTTTTTTGGAACAATGGGTCTCCTCCCCAACACACCTGAAATGGGTTATCCAACTCATGGGTTATTCCTATGCGATCACTTACAAGAAGGGTAAGGACAATATGGTGGAAGATGTTCCTTCTCGCACAATTGATGACCCGGTTTCTCTTACAGCTCTTTCTCTGCTTGTTCCAAATTGGTTGCAATATGTTCAAATGGGTTATCTCTTCTATGAACTCCATGCTTCTTCATCAATAGGGCACTTTGGGTTCTTCAAAATGTATGACCGGGAACAATCTAACTTCTTTTGGCAGGGACTGAAAATGACAATTCAACAGATGGTGGCTGACTGTGATATTTTCCAGGTCAACAAGGGTGAAACGGGATTGCTCAAACCCTTGCCCATCCCTACACAGCTTTGGCCAACTATTTCTATGGATATCCTAGTAGCGCTCTGGTGGTACAATACCACATCTCAAAGGACACCATATGAAGCAGTCTATGGACATACACCGCCAATTCTTCTTCCATACACCCTTAGCAGCTCCCCAGTTCAGGAAATTGACTCGATTCTTCGAAACCGCGATCAGATTCTTCTCATTCTGCAAGACAATCTTCACATGGCCAGAATTCGCCTAAAACAACAAGCCGATCAACACCGTTCTGAGTGCATTTTCTGCACAGCTGATGGGGTTCTTCTTCATCTACAACATTCCAAGCAATCCTCTCTGACACTCCAAATGCATCAGTGGCCTGAAATGCAACCCGAGGATGCTACCGGGGAACCACTTCTTCAGATTCTACAACAATTTCTCCAACCAAAGCTTTGAGGACAAAGCTTTTTCTAAGGGAGAGGGGATGTTAGGAACCCGTGTCAACCCTTCTCTTTACTATGTTAGTATATTGTTGTTGGACGCATATGCTTTGTAAGTCGTCCCATAGTATTTGTTGATCCCTAGCTTATATTAGCCCATAATATTGACCCATAGTATTGGACGCATATGCTTTGTAAGTCGTCCCGTAGTATTATATGTCCCATGGTTTTGACTCATAGTATTGGGCATAGACTTAGTATATAAGTGTGTGTTGAGGTCATTGAAGGCACTGTGAAGTTAATTGTATTGAGCTTGCTCAAAGGAGGTTGCTCCCTCGAAGTGGCCCATGATCAATATAAAAGTGATATTGAGTTCTATTATTTCTGATATCTTGTGTATTTGCATTAATTAATTATTGCAGGTTCATCACATATAGTTGTCGTAGATGGCATGCCTAAGTTAGGTGGGGGTCCTGTATTGCGCAGAGGTCCCATAGTAGGCGTACCTAATGTAGGTGTAGGTCCCATATTAGGAATCCCTAAGGGAGGTGTGGCTTCCGTGATGGTCGTTGTGGTGGCAGGGCTGGATGATGCTCCACCAACAACCCCTGTGAAAAAGTTGTCGTAATGCGAATCGGCCATGGGGCTAGTGGGTGTGGTGTATGTGGGATTTTCAAATTCTGCCTCAGAATCGGATGATGGGGCTCTATTCCGATGACGTGTGGAGTCAAGGGAACCGTATTGCGGGGGTTCTCCCCAGAAACATCGAGAACGTATCGGGGAATCTATGGTGATAGTTTGTAAGTAGACTACTAGTTGGTGGTGAGTGGAAAGCTCTAAAACCCTAATGCAACTATGTGTGCAAGAGGGAGTGTAAAAAAATAAATGGCACTCAGGCCAAAAAACAACCTCAAAAACACTTACTATAACAGCTATGCTATAGTAAGTGGAGTAATAAAAAAATGTGGTCAAGAAACCAACATGCAAACAGTTCCTAAAAATAGAAAAAATTTAGACTCTATGACAAAAGGGAGGTAATGGAGCATGCAAATGCCTAACTGAAAAGTATTATGACTCGACAACGTATATCCTCTGCAAGGTGATGAAATCCAAGTCAGACAATATTTTCATGTCCCAAATTTGGAATTGGGTCACAATGGCCTAATCACATTGGCCATATTTATTAGAGTTTGTAAAATTGATGTTAAAGGTCAAATAATTGCCAAGGAGGAAAATTACTAGTTTCCTAGGTTTGGGGTGGAAGCTTTGGGATTTGGAATAATGGGGATAATAAATGATGTTTGAACATTAGAGTGGCATAAATATTTAATAAAGGAGCTAAATAAATATATACAAGTGAAAATCAAAGTGGCATTTGATCATGAAGACACATGGAGGAAGTGGGACCCACATATGGCTAGATTTCCCCACTACACTTGGCATCATTATCTCACCAATTCGAATTCAAGGTGAATGGTAACATACTTGTGGGATTCCAAAAGGTATTATTCATGGAATGATTCATCCAAGGTCGAAATATAGAGGAAGAGTAACTCCCATGGAATAGGAAGAGGCAATTTGGAGCTAGTGAGACACTTGGGCTAGATTCCCTAGCTCTATGACAACAATGATGAAGATGCTATGACACCTATGAAAAAAATCAGACCTGAAGGATGACATATGACATATATGACATGTCAGGGCTAAAAATAGACTCCAAGAGGGCGCTCAAGGGTGTTAGGGCAGCTAAGATGCTTCCACATGTGATTTGGTGGAAGTGGGAGACTAGGAATTGTTGTACAAGTGGCGTTCTTTGGAATCTCTTCCCAACTTGAGTTGGCATTAGTCTCTTGGAAGGAATTCAAACCTTTGAGGACATTAGAAATTTATAAATTTCAATAACAAAGAATGAAACTAGCTTTTGATCATTTGTAGAATTTGCAATTGCATTTGTGAAGAGGGAGTGCTAGTGGATGACTAGTTTCTTGCCTTAGCCAATTTTGAGGGTGAAAGATTCCCATCCAAGTTGGTAATTAGAAAGGCCATTCAGACCTTTCATTTGGATCTTTAATGGAGTTTTTATTTTCAGGTGTAAGCTATAGGGAATCTCATGGTTTCTTGTATTGCAGCTCACTCCCTCAACCATTTCCAGTTTTGATGGCATATTCTTGATCCTTGAGGGAGGGCCGTTTTGGTGAGCTATTGTACTCTTTGGGGGAGATTCTAATGCCCCATTTCTTTGTTAATATGAATTAAATACTCTTTTCTTCATCTCCAGAAAGTTTCAGTTCAAAATTCCAAGTAGAAATGTATAAATCTCATTTTTAATGGAAGAACAATGCCATTTCCCCACTACCTTGTTGTGAACCAATGTATTGATGATGATTTGGAATGAATGGATGATTCTATGATGAATTTGTGATTAATGGACTGCCATGGATGTATTTTACAAGTTTCATCTATTGTACTTGAGCATTTGAAGTATTTTTACTTAGTTTAATTGCATTGGGAGAAGAAATAGTGCCATTTCCCCAAGGGTCGAATTGGTGATTTTTGCAGTTGAATGGGAGAGGGTTGGAACAGATGTAATAATAAATTAATGGTGCACATGAGACCTTAATAACATCCTTGATACATTACCTACCTATTTTCATAAATTTGAGTGGGTTTGGAGGCAATTGGGAAGCCATTTTCAGTACTTACCCCAGGGGGATTTGAACCCCAAATTACTAGTAAAATTGCATTCTTGGTCCATAATCTTAAGAGAGTTTTCAGAGGTATTTTGGTGGCCATATGTATTCCATGAAAATCATATTAAATTCCTAATATGATTCATACACCTTCCTTGAATATTTGAAGGCATTTGGAGTCAATTTGAGACCTAGAGACCAATACTAGTCAACGGGAAATCACTAGTAAAGTTATCTACATTGACCAGAATTGAAAGAGTATTTGCAGAAGTATTTTAAAGGTACAAAGGCATCCTTGAAACACATATTTATGTTCTAATATCATTCATATACCTTCTTAGAATATTTTGGATCATTTGGGGCAAATTTGGGACCTAGAGATCAAAACTAGTCAAAGGTCGAACCAAGGAAAAAAAGTGGAAAATTGTCATTTTAATAAAATTATTAACAAGGGACATTGCAG
This sequence comes from Larix kaempferi, assembly GCA_027924585.1. Lineage (NCBI taxonomy): Eukaryota > Viridiplantae > Streptophyta > Pinopsida > Pinales > Pinaceae > Larix > Larix kaempferi. Next base: position 234,144 of record BSBM01000892.1, read on the forward strand.
TGGTATTAGAGCATGGTCTTGGAACCTGATGTGGTAGAAAATTAATGAATACCAGGAGTCAAAGAAATAATCCACCACCCTTAGAAACTTAAACTGGATGTACTTTGGTGAAAGGGAAGAAGTAGGAGAAGAAGTGCATTCATTGGTCACCATGAGTAAGGATGAGAAAGGAACCTTAGAGGAGAATGAGGAGTTTAGAAAATTACTCAAACCATCCTTTGAAGACAAGTGGAGACAATACTTTCAAGAGTTCAAATTGTTGCTTAGTGAACTTGGAAGCAACTCGGAAAAAATAATGAGCAATGGTTCTCTTTTCAAGGAAAAGGATGAAATAATTTATGTCACAAAAGAGGAACCTAATGTAATTGTGGAACATGAGGTACATGTTGATATGCAGGTTCTTGAAGATACTACACTAAAACAAGAATAAGGACAAGCACTTGTCCTTGTTCAAAGGGATTATGAGTTGCCTCATGGAGAGAATTGCAAATCCTTGGAGGAGGCACATGATCTCACAATAGTTGGACCAACCAATTATGGAGAGGATGAATTAAAGATTTCAATGGATAAGAGTTGTAAGGATTTAAGGTTGGTTCATAATTCCTAACCCCCTACTTCTTTTTCAGCCACATCAATTGGGGATGAAAATTGGGTGAAAGGTTTTTTTTCTAATGGTGCCACATGAGGGGTATGTAAATCCTACCTCTCATTTTGAGGATGACATGAATAGAGCACCTCATTATTTACATTTGCAGCAGAACATTTTTTTTCCTTGTGTTGATACATATCTTCATGGACACACTTATGATGTTCACTTGAGTCACTTGAAGACTCATGATCTTCCTTGCTCTTTGCTTAGTTCAATTGATGTTGGAGGAACTTCATTAACTATGTGGATGAAAGAATATAGGGCTGATTGTTTTGATGCATCTTACATATTTTTGGGGAAGCATTATAGGACATGGGATGCTCACCTATGTCATTGGATCAGATTTGATTGTTCACTCGATGCTTGTATGCACTTGAAAAATGATGGTCTACTTATTTGGAGGTACAAGAACTTTCATGATTCTTTGATGAATCATCTTCTCGATGTACATTTTTCTTATGTTGTTATGTACTTTGATGATATATATTTTGCACTCATGATGTTTGGAAGAATGCATACAAGAAAATGGGATCCAAGAATCCTCTTATCTAATGGTGTGGGTTGGAGAGCACTCTTAATTGTTGGGGTGCAATACAAGCAATGGGACCCTGGAATAATTTTTATCTCAATGGTTTCAAATTTTTTGAGGAAACAAGCACTATAGGAGATGGATTTCTTAATTAATAAAGTGATTTTTATCAGAGTAGTGCAGTAGAAAGCATGGTGGTTCCGCTCTAAAATCTTCATGGAAACTCAAAGACTCAAGGTTGGGCAATTCAATGGCAACTTCAAAGAATTATACAGGAAGCAGGTTCTTCAACACCCATGTTTGAAATTGCTTGAGGACAAGAAATATTGGGAAGGGAGAATTTATCATGTCCCAAATTTGGAATTGGGTCACAATGGCCTAATCACATTGGCCATATTCATTAGAGTTTGTAAAATTGATGTTAAAGGTCAAATAATTGCCAAGGAGGAAAATTACTAGTTTCCTAGGTTTGGGGTGGAAGCTTTGGGATTTGGAATAATGGGGATAATAAATGATGTTTTAACATTAGAGTGGCATAAATATTTAATAAAAGACATAAATAAATATATACAAGTGAAAATCAAAGTGGAATTTGATCATGAAGACACATGGAGTAAGTGGGACCCACATATGGCTAGATTTCCCCACTACACTTGGAATCATTCTCTCACCAATTCAAATTCAAGGTGAATGGTAACATACTTGGGGGAGTCCAAAAGGTATTATTCATGGCATGACTCATCCAAGGTCGAAATATATAATAAGAGTAACTCCCATGGAAGAGGAAGAGGCAATTTGGAGCTAGTGAGACACTTGGGCTAGATTCCCTAGCTCTATGACAACAATGATGAAGATGCTATGACACCTATGACACAAATAAGACATGAAGGATGACATATGACATATATGACATGTCAGGGCTAAAAATAGACTCCAAGAGGGAGTTCAAGGGTGTTAGGGCAGCTAAGATGCTTCCACATGTGATTTGGTGGAAGTGGGAGACTAGGAATTGTTGTACAAGTGGCGTTCTTTGGAATCTCTTCCCAACTTGAGTTGGCATTAGTCTCTTGGAAGGAATTCGACCCATGGAGAAAATTAGAACTTTATAAATGTCAATAACAAAGAATGAAACCAGCTTTTGATCATTTGTAGAATTTGCAATTGCATTTGTGAAGAGGGAGAGCTAGTGGATGACTAGTTTCTTGCCTTAGCCAATTTTGAGGGTGAAAGATTCCCATCCAAGTTGGTAATTGGAAAGGCCATTTAGACCTTTCATTTGGAGATTTAATGGATTTTTTATTTTCAAGTGTAAGCTACAGGGCAGCTCATGGTTTCTTCTATTGCATCTCACTCCTTCAACCATTTCCAGTTTTGATGGCATATTCTTGATCCTTGAGGGAGGGCATTTTTGGTGAGATATTGTACTCTTTGGGGGAGCTTCTAATGCCCCATTTATTTTTTAATATGAATTAAATACTTTTTTCCTCATATCTAGAAATTTTCAGGTTGAAATTCCAAGTAGAAATGTATAAATCTCATTTTTAATGGAAGAACAATGCCATTTCCCCACTAAGTTGTTGTGAACCAATGTATTGATGATGATTTGGAATGAATGGATGATTCTCTGATGAATTTGTGATTAATGGAATTACATGGATGTATTTTACAAGTTTTATGTACTGTACTTGAGCATTTGAAGTATTTTTATTCAGTTTAATTGCATTGGGAGAAGAAATAGTGCCATTTCCCCAAGGGTTGAATTGGTGATTTTTGCAGTTGAATGGGAGAGGGTTGGAACAGATGTAATAATCAATTAATGGTGCACATGAGACATTAATAACATAATTAATACATTCCCTACCTCTGTTCATAAATTTGAGTGGGTTTGGAGGCAATTGGGAAGCCATTTTCAGTACTTACCCCAGGGGGATTTGAACCCCAAATTACTAGTAAAATTGCATACTTGGTCCAGAATCTTAAGAGAGTTTGCAGAGGTATTTTGGTGGCCATATGTCATACCTGAACATCATATTCAAGTACTAATATCATTCATACACCTTCATTGAATATTTTAAGGTATTTGGAGTCAATTTGAGACCTAGAGACCAATACTAGTTAAAGGGAAATCACTAGTAAAGTTACCTACATTGACCAGAATTGAAAGATTATTTGAAGAAGTATTTTAAAGGTACAAAGGCATCCATGAAACACATATTTATGTTCTAATATCATTCATATACCTTCTCATAAGATTTGGGATCATTTTGGGCAAATTTGGGACCTAGAGATCAAAACTAGTCAAAGGTCGAACCAAGGAAAAAAAGTGGAAAATTGTCATTTTAATAAAGTTATTAACAAGGGACATTACAAATATAAATTGTAGAATCAAAGGCTAGATATCCCCCTACTAGGAGGGATACCGGGTAGACAATCCTAAAAGTTGGGCCACTAAGATACCCCATTCATGACACGTTCGGTTGGGTGAATCTGCAGTTTGGTTCTATCGCCGTTGTACTCCCATAAGGGTGGTACAACGAGAACTGTAAAAGGTATCCTTCGGTTACTAAATGGATAGCAGTATTCCACTCAGGCTTCCGAAACCAGTCTAGCTACTTCAACCCTCCTAAGGGAGAGGCCTTCCCGATAAATTGGTGTTAAACCGTGTCAACAAATAATAAGAGATTTTGGTACCCTAAATGTCAAATCACTATGTCTCAACATGAAAAATGAGTGAGGGGTGTTATTTGGATACTTATCCCCTCAGTCCTACCTAGCTACAAAATTCTTTTTGTTCCCCAAGTGGGGTTAGAATATTTGTTGAGTTAAGGTAACTTTTAAGGCTCACTTGAAATTATGGTGACAGATTGTGTGCTGGTGTAGGTGTATACCAAAACAATGTGCCTCACATGGGCGATTTAATCACAAACTAAAATGATGAATTCAATTTGCAAAAAAGACGAAATACGTTTCAAATTTAAATGCTTTAATAACCTTTTCAAAAAATATGGATTCTTTAAAAAGTAAAGCAAATAAAAGATGTAAAAATAAATGGATTTTTAGAGTCTTTCTTGGGCAAAATATTAAGCAACTTTAGAAATATGGTTCTAACTTTGCAATGTATAGGCTTAGAATCTCAGAAATACTTAAAAATATTTCTTTCAATTAACTAAAAATTTTCAAATAGATAAATGAAGTATTTAACAAATATCAATTTAATAATGCTGCAATAATGACACAGTGGGTTGTAAAAAATTGCAGAAATTGATTTTGGAAAAATGGGTTGATTGGGAGAAATTTTTTTTGAAAACATTTGTTGAGATATTGTAACTTCAAAGAATATTATATTTGTACTTTATTATTCCGGAGATGTTTCATTCCTCCGTGAAGATCTTATTGTATATCCGGAGATGTTTATTCCTCCGTTGGAATGTGGTAACTCGGTTTATTAGACTTCCCTAGTGGGGGTTGGCCCTGTATGTGTCATGTGGGTCAAAGGGTTATTAGACCACCCTAGAGGGGTCAGCCCAGTCAGTTATAATGGGGTATTTAACCTAATGGTTAAATACGAGCCTACATGTACTTGTGTAAAATACATATCAGAGTAGTGTATAAATAGAGGAGGTGTGTTCCTCATTATACACACACACACTTGAGAGAGGCGCACTTGTGGAGGAGAGGTCTGCTATGGTGGAGAAGGAGATCATGTCTTTGGTTTGCATCTTTGTATATTGCTGGTCATCTATATTGAGGAAGCTTTACTGGGTTTTCTACCCCATGAGGGTTTCCCAGGATAAATCTGTGTCTCTTGTGTTTATGCTATGCTTGTTGTTTCTTCAGTGATCCTGTATATGCTATTATTGTGAAATGGAATGTAATGCTGCTATTTTCTGTCTTAGCATATTAAATTTAACATGGTATCAGAGCTAACCTGAAGGAAGGCAAGGTATGGCACTTACGACACTTGCTTTACTTACGACAATTTGAAGGTTAGGGTTTTACATAGCAAAAACCAGTCATCGTGGAACTTTCCCTATAAATCCATTTCTGAAAAGGTTCAGGGTCTGAAAAGTTTATAGGTCGAAGATCACATCCCCAGGTACCTTGTGTCCAAAGGGCACCCTCAGATTCGTTGTACTTTGTGAGTTATGATCAGTACAAGTTAGGGTTTCTGCCTCTTCCAGATCTCAGTCAAAATCAGGTGACCTAGGAAAAAAGGTCATAACTTGTGCTAGGAATATCCAAATGAAATTTCGTAAAACGTGACAGGTAGTACACAGACTGTACTATCTCAGGAAACTTTTTTAGAGGCCGAAGTTCAACCAGTGACACGTGGAACGCCGTACAAGTTCGCTCTCTTGTTTTATCCCATAAACAGGTCACATTGCGACACTTGGCATAAATATCTCTCAGAGAGTCCAATTGCGGTCAGAACTATCAAGATGGAAAGATAACAGGACAGGATATCTCAGGAAAAGTTTTCAGAGGCCGAAGTTCAAACAGTGACACGTGGCATGCCGTACAAGTTCGCTCTCCTATATTATCCCAAAACAGGTCACGTTGCGACATTTAGCATAACTCTCTCTCAGAAAATCCAATTGAGGTCAGACCTGTCAGGATGGAAAGATGACAGGTTAGGCTACTGCAGAAAACGTTTTCGGACCCTGTGGAGCAAAAATTTCGGAGTTATAGCAGAAACAATCAGGTACATATTTCTGTCAAAACAGAATTATTTTTGGAGCACCTTTATTCATGGCTTCCAGAATTTAGGGTTTCAGAGAAAGTTAGAATTCTTGGAATCGGAATCCACGACTAAATGCTACTCAGAAAAATTGAAATTTAGAGACCAAGATCAAATTTTTTGGTTGGGTAGAAGACCGGGCTTGATTAAACCCTAGCTCGGGATTTTGATCGGAAAGATGGAAAATTAGGGCTTCAACAAAAGTTGGAATTTTTGAAGTTTGTAACCACGGCTAGAAGCTCCTCAGAAAAATAAGAGTTTAGAGCCTTGGATCAAACCTTTTCAATGAGAAGAAGGGTGAGCTTCATCAAACCCTAGTTCGGGATCCTGTTTAGAAGATCTAGAAGTTTCAAAGGCAATTTTGAGGGGTAAAATTCTGGAGATTTCAAAATTGAAGTATGCTAGTTTGATCAGCTCAGCAAGACACATCCTTCCATTCATTCGGAAGTGTGAAAGTCAAAAATTGAATTTTTAGGGTTTCTCTAACAAATCTTAATCAAGCTCCAGATCAAGTTTCAGGGGGAGTTGAAGCTAAGGCCTTACATAAGAAGACTACAAGAAGTCTCGACAGGTATGACTTAAGGAGGTTCAGGTATTTCTTGAAATCTGATTCTTGATTAAGTTCATAATGTGTTTTGTCTTCATGTTATTTATTAGTACAATCTTGATTAATGTTAGAATTGTCTTATCACCCTAGTAACAGTATGAATGCATGTGAATGATCGAAGACATTCATTGATTAGGGCTATATGATTGTACTAATGCATTATGGTGTTGTGTGAGGTTGATGTTGTCTGCTAACAAGATACAGGTACATCACAAAAGACAAATCAAGTTCCATGACCATGACATCATGAAGACAAAGACTCATCCATAATCTTTGTTCTACTTACGAGGTATGTATGACTTTGTTATATTATGCTTAACCTATGAGACATGCAGGTTCTAGCTCAGGATCTCTACATCATTGAAGAGATTGTTTAGGTATGTTGTACATAACTAAGCAGGTATACTAATCCAGGTATGTTTTCTTATGTCAAGTTAGAATCTTACCTTGTGTTACGATCCCTTATATAAGTATACTTGGCATGATTAGATATGCTTATTCATTAAGTTAGTAATCAAGGGATTATGCATATTATGTCTTTTATCTTGATTGATGATATGCATGAGTAAAAGAAGTCTTCCCTGAAACCCTGAATACTAATGATCATGACTATACATATTCAAGATTATTTAGAATTAAAATGTTTGGAGAATATACTAATGAACGTATGTTTGTGTATGAGATCATGAGGATGACACTAGTGCACACTTGAGCATGCACAGTGGTACAGAATGAATACAAGTTCAAAAGACATATAGAAGATCAAGCGGGAGGCAACCACACAAACATAAAAGATAAGTATTTGAGTTGTTATTTGAAATAGTAAATGATATTGCCTGTAATAGGTTGTATGCATGATGCTGAGTGTAAACATTCATAAAGCATTGAACAGTATACTACTAATATGCATATGATTGGTAAGTTGGACAAACATTCCATTGTTGCTTGTCTAGAATGAAACCTCTTTGCTGACATGCTGAGAGCTGTGCACACTCTCGATAGTATGTTCTGGTAGAGATGGAAGGCATCTAGATAGCCACTGTATGCATACAGGATATGGGAAAGTGTTGTGCCAAAGTATTGGTCAAAATAGTTGCATAACTATGTAAATGATATCTGTATGCATAATAGGTTATCATGATTTGATGATTATGAAGTATTACTAATCATGTACTTAATTTTGATTTGTAGGAAAGATCATGATGAATGATGAACACTGAACAAGCGATGGATGTTAAACAAAAAAACAAAAAAAAGATTTTCAAATCAAACACACTATAGAAGGCTTGTGGCTCGAAGATTCTCTTAGAAAGAAGAAGAGAATCATGATGAGATGTTTGCTCCAAGTGGCTAGATAAGACCATTCTCTTAATGGTGTAATTAAAGAAGAAGTGTGAATCAGGTTCTGTATGGGTTCCCAGGATCGATAGTAATTGATGAGAATATATGTGAGGATTGCATCATCCTTGAACACAAGTTCTAAAGTGAGCCGTAGACAAGTGTCTCCGAGAAAGAAGAGGGATTGTATCATCCTTGAACACTTGTTCTAAAGAGAGCCGTAGATGTATGTCTTCGAAAATGAAGTCCTTGGTGGACATGAGAGGATTGGATCATCCCTGGACTTCAGTCCGAAAGAAGAGCCGTAGACGTATGTCTTCGAGAATGAAGTTCTTGGTGAACATGTGAGGGGATTGGATCATCCCTGGACTTCAGTCCGAAAGAAGATCCGTAGACGTATGTCTTCGTGAATGAAGTTCTTGGTGAACATGTGAGGGGATTGGATCATCCCTGGACTTCAGTCCAAAAGAAGAGCCGTAGACGTATGTCTTCGAGAATGAAGTTCTTGGTGAACATGTGAGGGGATTGGATCATCCCTGGACTTCAGTCCGAAAGAAGAGCCGTAGACGTATGTCTTCGTGAATGAAGTTCTTGGTGAACATGTGAGGGGATTGGATCATCCCTGGACTTCAGTCCGAAAGAAGAGCCATAGACGTATGTCTTCGAGAATGAAGTCCTTGGTGGACGGTTGAGGATTAAGTCATCCTTGGACGTAGTCCTAAATGTACGGTTGAGGATTAAGTCATCCTTAGACGTAGTCCTAAATGTACGGTGGAGGATTAAGTCATCCTTGGACGTGGTCCTAAATGTACGGTGGAGGATTAAGTCATCCTTGGACGTGGTCCTAAATGTACGGTTGAGGATTAAGTCATCCTTGGACGTAGTCCTAAATGTACGGTTGAGGATTAAGTCATCCTTGGACGTGGTCCTAAATGTACGGTGGAGGATTAAGTCATCCTTGGACGTGGTCCTAAATGTACGGTTGAGGATTAAGTCATCCTTGGACGTGGTCCTAAATGTACGGTGGAGGATTAAGTCATCCTTGGATGTGGTCCTAAATGTACGGTTGAGGATTGAGTCATCCTTGGACGTGGTCCTAAATGTACGGTTGAGGATTGAGTCATCCTTGGACGTGGTCCTAAATGTACGGTTGAGGATTGAGTCATCCTTGGACGTGGTCCTAAATGTACAGTTGTGGATTAAATCATCCTTGGACAGTAAATCCAGTAATTCCGAAAGGAAGGATAGTCCTAAATGAATTGAGTGGATTAAATCATCCTTGGACAGTAAATCCAGTAATTCCGAAAGGAAGGATAGTCCTAAATGAATTGAATGGATTAAGTCATCCTTGGACAGTAAATCCAGTAATTCCGAAAGGAAGGATAGTCCTAAATGAATTGAGTGGATTAAATCATCCTTGGACAGTAAATCCAGTAATTCCGAAAGGAAGGATAGTCCTAAATGAATTGAATGGATTAAATCATCCTTGGACAGTAAATCCAGTAATTCTGAAAGGAAGGATAGTCCTAAATGAATTGAGTGGATTAAATCATCCTTGGACAGTAAATCCAGTAATTCCGAAAGGAAGGATAGTCCTAAATGAATTGAGTGGATTAAATCATCCTTGGACAGTAAATCCAGTAATTCCGAAAGGAAGGATAGTCCTAAATGAATTGAGTGGATTAAATCATCCTTGGACAGTAAATCCAGTAATTCCGAAAGGAAGGATAGTCCTAAATGAATTGAATGGATTAAGTCATCCTTGGACAGTAAATCCAGTAATTCTAAAAGGAAGGATAGTCCTAAATGAATTGAGTGGATTAAATCATCCTTGGACAGTAAATCCAGTAATTCTGAAAGGAAGGATAGTCCTAAATGAATTGAGTGGATTAAATCATCCTTGGACAGTAAATCCAGTAATTCCGAAAGGAAGGATAGTCCTAAATGAATTGAATGGATTAAATCATCCTTGGACAGTAAATCCAGTAATTCGAAAGGAAGGATAGTCCTAAATGAGATTGAGTGGACTAATCATCCTGTAAATAGATTAGGATTGCCTCGTCCTTAGACATGGTGAGATGTCTTAAAGTGATAAGGACTAATCATGCTGTAAATAGATTGGGATTGCCTCGTCCCTAGACATGGTGAGATGTCTTAAAGTGATAAGAACTAATCATCCTATAAATAGATTGGGATTGCCTCATCCCTAGACATGGTGAGGTGTCTTAAAGTGATAAGGATTGATCATCCTGTAAGTTGATCTGGATTGCATCATCCATAGACATGAGAGTTGTCTTAAACCGAGAGGGACTGATCATCCTGTAAGCGGATCAGGATTGTATCATCCTTGGACCTATGTCCTAAAGTGAGAGGGATTGATCATCCCGTAATTGGATCTTGTGTGTTGCAGGGTATGCTGCTATTGTGTATACTTGTATTGATGAGGATACTTGTATTGATGATGTGTATACTTGTATTGATGAGGATACTTGTATTGATGATGTGTATACTTGTATTGATGAGGATACTTGTATTGATGATGTGTATACTTGTATTGATGAGGATACTTGTATTAATGATATTTATACTTGTATTGATGATGTTGTTGATCGTGATGATCTAGATGACGATGTTGTTGATCGTGATGATCTAGATGACGATGCTGCTGATCGTGATGATCTAGATGACGATGCTGCTGATCGTGATGATCTAGATGACAATGCTGTTGATCGTGTGATGACGATGCTGATGATCATGTGATGACGATGCTGATGATCGTGTGATGATGATGTTGATGATCGTGTGATGACGATGCTGATGATCATGATGTTGATGATGATGCTGATGATCGTGTGATGACGATGCTGATGATCGTGAGATGATGATGCTAATGATCGTGAGGATCCAGATGTTGATGTTGCTATAGTTGTTCGAGTGCTACAAAAGATAAAGACTCAGTACTGAAGATGTTGATGTTCCAATATTGAAGATGTTCCAGTAACTGCTTGAGTTACTGATGATGTTGAGAAAGCTTCCAATGATTTATAGATGTATCATGTATGATGTTGATGACTCCTTGCTCGTGCAGATGCTGTTATAATATCCTTCTCGTTAAGGGGGAGTGTTGAGATATTGTAACTTCAAAGAATATTATATTTGTACTTTATTATTCTGGAGATGTTTCATTCCTCCGTGAAGATCTTATTGTATATCTGGAGATGTTTATTCCTCCGTCGGAATGTGGTAACTCGGGTTATTAGACTTCCCTAGTGGGGGTTGGCCCTGTATGTGTCATGTGGGTCAAAGGGTTATTAGACCACCCTAGAGGGGTCGGCCCAGTCAGTTATAATGGGGTATTTAACCTAATGGTTAAATACGAGCCTACATGTACTTGTGTAAAATACATATCAGAGTAGTGTATAAATAGAGGAGGTGTGTTCCTCATTATACACACACACACTTGAGAGAGGCGCACTTGTGGAGGAGAGGTCTGCTATGGTGGAGAAGGAGATCATGTCTTTGGTTTGCATCTTTGTATATTGCTGGTCATCTATATTGAGGAAGCTTTACTGGGTTTTCTACCCCATGAGGGTTTCCCAGGATAAATCTGTGTCTCTTGTGTTTATGCTATGCTTGTTGTTTCTTCAGTGATCCTGTATATGCTATTATTGTGAAATGGAATGTAATGCTGCTATTTTCTGTCTTAGCATATTAAATTTAACAAAATTGGCCAAAATGATACAACAAATATTGCGGCTGTCAGGTCAAAGACCACGATGAGCCGCGTGGCGATGTGGGAAAAAGCCGCGATGTGAATCGCGGCGCGGTGGTCAAACGTCGCGATGAGCTGCGCGGGAAAATGCGAAATAGTCGCGATGGACCACGCGGGAAAAGTTTGCCCAGCCATGATGAGCAGCGCGGGAAAAGGTCAAAAAGTTGCGATGGACCGCGCAGAAAAAAGGCTCACAGTCGTGATGGACCGCACGACTGTGGGTGCCGAAAGTCGCGATGTATGGACGGAAAAACGGCCGGCGAAAAATGAACCTAAAAATTGAAATTTTGGGTTGTTTCGGGCTGCAGAAAGGGCCAATGGCTAGGGCAACTATCAAGAAGCTGACTAGTATGGCAGATCTACAGTTTTAAATGGGAAAAACAAGTAAAATAAAGATCTAAATCAAGAATTTAAAGTTCGAAAACCAGCAAAGTCGCCAAAAAGTGTTGCTTGGTTTTTCAACCAAGCATGTGCAAGGATGCACCTGCTAACTAATAGCAGCAGTCTCAATAAAGATATGTAAAAACTAATATAACTTGATCTAACATTAATACATGTAAAAGAAATAAAAAACTGAATTTAAGAACATAAGCAATAAGATCTATGGAAAAACAATAACTTGAAAAATATTTGATTTTATATTACCTCAAATGGTGAAGATGATAAGTGTTGAGCAACTCCAAGGTTGAGAAGATCCAATATCCAATGGTCTTTTCTTCTCCAAAGCTTCAATGGGGATCTTCAAACTCGAAATGGGAGGCAATGGCTCTCAAAGGGAATTTGGCAGCATAAGGATAGGATGAAATGTGGATGAAAAGTGAGGAGCCCCTATCACCTTTTTATAGTTTTTGGTGATGGGGAATACCATTATCGTTTTAAGGAAACCAATGGTATTGGTCAACATGGTTTAGGTCTTTTTTTCCCTCTTTTTCCTTTTTTGAATATTTTTTATATTTTTATTCCATTTTAATATTTTTGAGAATTTTGGACCCTTTTTTAGGGTTTTTTGTGTATTTTGAGGAAAAATATATATTTTGAGGGGAAAAAAGGTGTATTGTGGTCTTTCTGGTGACCTTTTGATGGCTTTAGAGGCTCAAATGGTGGAAAGGTGGACAAATGGGTCATGTGAATAAGGGGATGAGCTAGTGAGCACTTTTTGGGTTTTAACACTTATATGAGTTTGTTGAAATGTTGACATTGCTAGAATCAAATTGAATTGGCACAAAACGATTCAGTGTCTCCTACATATGCTACAAAGCAAGATGCCCTTGCTATAGTTTTGGGGCCTGAGAGGAGGGGTCATGTATGTGGGGTTGGATTCGGAGTCACTCCAACTGTATTATTTGGAAAAGAGCATTCCTACAAGAAGGAATTTCATAATACTAAAGATAAATTAAGAGAAAAAGACAAGGAACTCAGAAGATTGAAAAAAGCTGTTGAAGAATTAATGGAATGGAAAGCTACCATGGAGGTGGGGAAAGAAAGTGGCAGAGTTGTTCCAAAATCCAATAATGTAAGGATTGCATGTGTAGACTTTAATTTTTTATGTAGGCCATCTTTGAAGTTGGGGATTTCAAAATCATAATGCTAACATGAACATGATCGTATTGTTGTAGGGTGTGTAATATATGAATTATTGCTTTTTCATCCTAACCCTTTATCTTCTGATTTCATGATATCTAATGCAAACTATTATATTGGCAGAGTAATATTTCCATGTCAGATGTTGAATCAAATCGAGGACCTCCGCAACTATCACCTTTTAATACAGTCACCCCAATCCATGCAGTTTTTTAAACCAACTCTTATTTTTTCCATTTTTATTTTCCATTCATTGAAAATCACTCATAAGTATTTATTTTTTAGGAGAGTGTCCAGAATAATCCTAGTCAAGGTTCATTGGAAAAAAATACAATGGCTCCTAGATCATCTAATACATTTGATACTCCAAAGTCTAATACATTTCATACTCCAAAGTCGACGGTGAGTTTTGAAACTATTTAATATTTACTGCAATGTTATAATCGTTATTTCACTATATCTTACAAGTATTTATTTACTAACAGGATTCTCTGAGTCCTCATTGTTAAGATTTAATATGCTAAGACAGAAAATAGCAGCATTGCATTCCATTTCACAATAATAGCATATATAGGATCACTGAAGAAACAACAAGCACAGCATAAACACAAGAGACACAGATTTATCCTGGGAAACCCTCATGGGGTAGAAAACCCAGCAAAGCTTCCTCAATATAGATGACCAGCAATATACAAAGATGCAAACCAAATACATGATCTCCTCCTCCACCATAGCAGACCTCTCCTCCACAAGTGCGCCTCTCTCAAGTGAGTGAGTGTGTGTTAAATGAGGAATACACCTCCTCTATTTATACACTACTCCGACTTGTCTTTTACACAAGACATGTAGGCTCGTATTTAACCAATGGGTTAAATACCCCACTACAACTGACTGGGCCGACCCCTCTAGGGTGGTCTAATAAGCCTTTGACCCACATAACACATATAGGGCCGACCCCCACTAGGGAAGTCTAATAACCCAAGTTACCACATTCCAACGGAGGAATAAACATCTCTGGATATACAATAAGATCTTCATGGAGGAATGAAACATCTCCGGAATAATAAAGTACAAATATATTATTCTTTGAAGTTACAATATCTCAACACTCTCCCTTAACGAGAATGATATTATAACAGCATCTGCACAAGCAAGGAGTCATCAACATCATATATGATACATCTATAAATCATTGGAAGCTTTCTCAAAATCATCAGTAACTCAAACAGTTACTGGAATATCTTCAATACTGGAACATCAACATCTTCAGTACTGAGTCTTTATATTCTGTATCACTCGAACAGCTACAACACCATCAACATCTGGATCCTCACGATCATCAGCATCGTCATCATACGATTATCAACATCAGAATCATCTCGATCTACAGCATCTGGATCATCTCGATCGACAGCATCTGGATCATCTCGATCTACAACATCTGGATCATCTTGATCTATAGCATCTAGATCATCACGATCTACAACATCTGGATCATCTCGATCTACAACATCAGGATCATCTCGATCTACAGCATCTGGATCATCTCAATCTACAACATTTGGATCATCACAATCTATAGCATCTGGATCATCTGTATTAGTATCCACACCAATACATCTATCATCAAAACATGTATTCTTACTAATACATATATCATCAAAAACATATATTCTCACTAATACATCTATTATCAAAAGCATGTATTCTCACTAATACATCTATCATCAAAAGCATGTATTCTCACTAATACATCTATCATCAAAAGCATGTATTCTCACTAATACATCTATCATCAAAAGCATGTATTCTCACTAATACATAGCAGCATATCCTACAACACACATGATCAAATTACAGGATGATCAATCCCGCTCTCTTTAGGACACAGGTCCATGGATGATACAATCCAGATCAAGTTCCAGGATGATCAATCCTTATCACTTTAAGACAAGTCTCATGTCTAAGGACGATGCAATCCCGATCCAGTTCCAGGATGATCAGTCCTTATCAATTTAAGACAAGTCTCATGTCTAGGGACGATTCAATCCTGATCAAATTCCAGGATGATCAGTCCTTATCAATTTAAGACAAGTCTCATGTCTAGGGATGATGCAATCCCGTCACATACATTTTGAACCCAGTTCATGGACGATGCAGTCCTCTCACGTACATTTTGAACCTAGTTCATGGACGATGCAGTCCTCACATACCTTTTGAACCCAGTTCATGGACGATGCAGTCCTCACGTACCTTTTGAACCCAGTTCATGGACGATGCAGTCCTCACGTACATTTTGAACCCAGTTCATGGACGATGCAGTCCTCACGTACATTTTGAACCCAATTCATGGACGATGCAGTCCTCACGTACATTTTGAACCCAGTTCATGGACGATGCAGTCCTCACATACATTTTGAACCGAGGTCCAGGGACGATGCAGTCCTATCTTCAAATCTCGGAGACATCAGTCTACGGATCAATTCTGGGACCTAAGTCCGGAGAAGATACAATCCCCTACCTGTTCATTCAGGACTTCATTTTCGGAGACATCATGTCTACGGCTCTCTTTTAGAACATGTGTTCAAGGATGATACAATCCCTCTTCTTTCTCGGAGACATCTGTCTACGGCTCATTTTAGGACTGAAGTCCAGGGATGATCTAATCCCCAAATGTCCACCAAGGACTTCATTCTCGGAGACATCATGTCTACGGCTCTATTGAGGATGATGCAATCCTATCATGTCCACCAAGGACTTCATTCTCGAAGACATACGTCTACGGCTCTCTTGAGGATGATGCAATCCTATCATGTCCACCAAGGACTTCATTCTCGAAGACATACATCTACGGCTCTCTTGAGGATGATGCAATCCTATCATGTCCACCAAGGACTTCATTCTCGAAGACATACGTCTACGGCTCTCTTGAGGATGATGCAATCCTATCATGTCCACCAAGGACTTCATTCTTGAAGACATACATCTACGGCTCTCTTGAAGATGATGCAATCCTATCATGTCCACCAAGGACTTCATTCTCGAAGACATACGTCTACGGCTCTCTTTAGAACATGTGTTCAAGGATGATGCAATCCCTTTGTCACCTTAGACCCTGTCTAAGGACCATCCACCAACCTCTCTGTCGGCATCACCAATATAGGTATCCACATCATTGACCTCACTGTCGATGTGGGAAATCTCATCATAAGTGATCACATCACTCCCCCTTTTGAGGAGGGTCCTTCTTAACTATATTAAGTTTGTCTTGGAAAACTTTACTTGAGGTAGAGGTTTGGTTAGTACATCAGATCGGTAGAGGTTTGGTTAGTGCATTGGTAACTTGTTACGAATTCGAACATTAACCATATCTTGTATATAGAAATGTCAGATCTCTATGTGCTTTGACTTATCATGGAACACTGGATTCTCTGCCATTTTGGTACAACTCTGTTTGTCACATAGGGTCATAGTTGGGTCCATCTCTAAGTCAATTCTGAAGCCATACCGCTTCACAATTAGCAGAGCAAGCAGCCATATATTCTGCTTGTGCTAAGAGCCATACTGGACTGCTTGTTGCTAAACCACAAGAACATGGCTGATCCCAGACAATAACATCCTCTCGATGTGCTCTACCTGTTTGATACACTTTTTGCTCAATCAACATCTGTGTAGCCATCTGAAGTCATGATCTATAAAATAGCATAGATCAAAGTCTATCGTATCCTTTAGGTACCTGGTCACATGCTTTGCAACTAATAGGTGAACACATCTAGTTTCCACTAGATACTGACTCAAGGTATTCACAGCAAAGCATATATCTGACCTAGTATTTATTAGATACATCAATGACCCAATAATTTGTCTGTACAGAATTATATACACTAACTCTGATGAGTCATTCACCAACAGCTTCAAGTTGGAATCCATGAGAGTGGACATTCCAACATATCAAGTCCTTTTAATATTTCTTGGCATACTTTCCCTGGTTGAGAAAGATTCCTTCTGAGCCTTTCCATACTTCCAGACCTAGGAAGTAATACGTTAATCTAAGATCTTTCATTTTCTTTTATGCAGCCATCTATCTGTGCCATCTCTCGTTAGATGGGTCTACTGATATGAGCCTCAATATCATTCAAACTCTGTGGTGAGTTCCTTCTTGCATCCATGTCATCTGTGTATAGAAACCATATTCAACCTTGTAGCAAAGGTTGAGATCCACATCACCCATGGTGATCATTAAGCTCATCAATTGATTATCGATCCTGGGAATCCATACAAAACCTAATTCACACTTCTTCTTTAATTACACCATTAAGGGAATGGTCTTATCTAGCCACTTGGAGCAAACATCTCATCATGATTCTCTTCCTCTTTCTAGGAGAATCTTCTAGCCACAAGCCTTCTATAGTGTGACTAATTTGTAAATCTTTTGTTGAGCATCCATCGCTTGTTCAGTGTTCATCATTCATCATGATCTTTCCTACAAATCAAAATTAAGTACATGATTAGTAATACTTCATAATCATCAAATCATATTGTCATGATAACCTATTATGCATACAAATATCATTTACATAGTTATGCAACTATTTTGACCAATACTTTGGCACAACACTTTTCCATATTCTGTATGCATACAGTGGCTATCTAGATGCCTTCCATCTCTACCAGAACATACTATCGAGAGTGTGCACAGCTGTAACGTCCCCTTCTCATTCGAACAACAGGGAAGGAAACGTTAACAACATACCGGGCTTTTGGAAATTTCGTCCAATAATTTTTGCACATAAATTCCTAACATTTTGAAACTTATGTATGCAGATTCCATTCAATATAAACACAGCGGAATTAACAATACATATGCACACAGTTTTTATCATGCATTCAACATATAAACAACAGTCATTATTTAAAATGCTTGTAAGGCATAGAATTAATCATCAAGAATACTTATCTCGAATTAGAATGGTCCCAAACGACTGGCTACGTGAGAGCAACGTTCCACCCAACCATAGATCTCTGTCCAGCCTGTATTCTTTCAGCTGAGAGATCACCCCCGAGCTGGGCTGTGTATCCACTAAGGAGGAACTAGATGGCTCACTCACAGTCAGGGTTTCACTCAAACAGCCATGCTAAGCCAACGCACGGTTGGGTTTCTCAAGCATGTAATAGGAGACGGAGGAGGATGCTAGTCCACTAAGCTCAATCTCAGAGCCACATACCCTTCAAGCTAGACTCAGCAATCCCATTCTCTATTCATACATCCACAATCGGATTTCTCACAGCTTTGTTCAGCAATTAACCCAAATCCGTCACTGATTTTCTGGGCAGTTAAAACTGGGTTTTCCCATGGATTTTGGGGTAGCTATTGCTCCCAAATTCGCCCCAAGGTTCCTACCAATGGATCCCCCATTGGATTTCATTGTCCAATACCAAATCGGGACGTTTTTAGCTTCCCAAAACGTGGGTTCCCTCACAGTCGCGATTTTCCATTTTCTCACTATTGGGAGCTCGTTTTTTTGGGTGGGCAAAGATGTCCCATACTTCCACAATGGAATGGGGATAAGGATGGAGCAACCCCCAAGGTGTAGAGTGACTTGTGGGACAAGTCAAAAGAGCCCATACCTTCCCATACGAATTTCAGGGCTGCCCATACTCCATCAAAGTCATGGGCTGAAATCTCAACCACTTCCTTACAATTGGCATTAATGTCACCTAAGGAAGTCAAATGGGTTCTCATAAAGACATATGGCAACCTATGGGTCACTCCCATAGCCCCCTCACCACTCCCTAGTGGATACACGTGGCCCCTTCTCATTCGTTGCCTCCGTAGCCAGTTTTGGACATTTTATATTGCCTGATGTTTATTTACATCCTATTACAATTTCCATGGCTTAAGAGCACATGGTATCAAAATATCAAATACTTGCCCTTTAAATAAAATTCGGCTTTCACTAGCGGGGCCTTGGCCTTGAGCTCCACGCTAGGAAAACATACATCACATGTACACTGATTTACATTAAAGGCTCATATATCCTAAGGGTCGAATTGGGGGTATTACAACAGCTCTCAGCATGTCATCAAAGAGGTTTCATTCTAGACAAGCAACAATGGAATGTTTGTCCAACTTACCAATCATATGCATATTAGTAGTATACTGTTTCAATGCTCTATGAATGTTTACACTCGGCATGATATATTCTAGGAATACAAATATGCATACAAGCAATATCATTTACTATTTCTAATAACAACTCAAATACTTCTTTTATGTTTGTGTTGTTGCCTCCCGCTTGATCTTCTATATGTCTTTTGAACTTCTATTCATTCTGTACCACTGTGCATGCTCAAGTGTGCACTAGTGTTATCCTCATGATCTCATACACAAACATACATTCATTAGTATATTCTCAATATTATCAAAACATTCTAATTCTAAATGATCTTGAATATGTATAGTCATCATCATTAGTATTCAGGGTTTCAAGGAAGTCTTCTTTTACTCATGCATATTCTTGTTTGATTATAGTACTCTTCTATTTAATTAAATCATCAAGATAAGAGACATAATATGCATAAACCCTTGATTACTAGCATGACCAATCATACCAAGTATACTTATATAAGGGATCCTAACACAAGGTAAGATTCTAACTTGACATAGGAAAACATACTTGGATTAGTATACCTGCTTAGTTATGTCTAACATACCTAAACAATATCTTCTTTGTTCTCTTCAATGATTTAGAGATCCTGTGCTAGAACTTGCATAGTTTAAGCATAATATAACAAAGTAATACATACCTTGTAAGTAGAATAAAGATTATGGATGAGTCTTTGTCTTCATGTTGTCATGGTCATGGAACTTGATTTGTCTTTTGTGATGTACCTGTATCTTGTTAGCAGACAACATCAACCTCACACAACACCATAATGCATTAGTACAATCATATATCCCTAATCAATTAATGTCTTCGATCATTCACATGCATTCATACTGTTACTAGGGTGATAAGACAATTCTAACATTAATCAAGATTGTACTAATAAATAATATGAAGACAAACACATTATGAACTTAATCAAGAATCACATTTCAAAACATACCTGAACCTCCTTAAGTCATACCTGTCGAGACTTCTTGTAGTCTTATCCCCATGAAACTTGATCTGGAGCTTGACTAGGGTTTGCTAGAGAAACCCTAAAAATTCAATCTTTGACTTTCACACTTCTGAATGGATGGAAGGATGTGTCTTGCTAAGCTGATCAAACTAGCATACTTCAATTTTGAAATCTCCAAAATTTGACCCCTCAAAATTTCCTTCGAAACTTCTGGATCTTCTGGACAGGAACTCGAACTAGGGTTTGATGAAGCCCACCCTTCTGTCCAATCAAAAGGTTCGATCCAAGGTTCTAAACTCTTATTTTCCTGAGGAGCTTCCAGCCGTGGTTACAGACTTCAAAAATTCCAACTTTTGCTGAAGCCCTAATTTTCCATCTTTCCGATCAAAATCCCGAACTAGGGTTTGATCAAGCCCGGTCTTCTACCCAACCAAAAAATTCGATCTTGGTCTCTAAATTTTGATTTTCCTGAGTAGCATTCAGCCGTGGATTCCGATTCCAAAAATTCTAACTTTCTCCGAAACCCTAAATTCTGGAAGCCATGAATAAAGGTGCTCCAAATATAATTCTGTTTTGACAGAAATATGTACCTGATTGTTTCTGCTATAAATATGAAATTTTTGCTCCACAGGGTCTGAAAATTTTTTCTACAGTAGCCTGACCTGTCATCTTTCCATCTTGATAGGTCTGAACTCAATTGGATTCTCTGAGAGAGAGTTATGCCAAATGTCACAACGTGACCTGTTTTGGGATAATACAGGAGAGCGAACTAGTATGGCATGCCATGTGTCACTGTTTGCACTTAGGCCTATAAACACTTTTCTTGAGATATATTTCCCTGTTATCTTTCCATCCTAACAGGTCTGACCTCAATTGGACTCTTTGAGAGAGAGTTATGCCAAGTGTCGCAACGTGACCTGTTTATGGGATAAGACAGGAGAGCGAACTTGTACGGCGTGCCACATGTCACTGTTTGCACTTCGGCCTCTGAAAACGTTTCTTTAGATAGTAAAGTATGTGTAATACCTGTCACTTTTTACGAAATTTCATTTGGATCTTCATAGCCCAAGTTATGACCTTTTTTCCAAGGTCACCTGATTTTGACTGAGATCTAGAAGAGGCAGAAACCCTAACTTGTACTGATCATAACTTACAAAGTACAACGAATCTGAGGGTGCCCTTTGGAAACAAGATACCTGGAGATGTTATCTACGACCTGTAAAGTTTTCGGATCCTGAATCTTCTCCAAAATGGATTTATGGCGAAGTTTCCACGATGACTGGTTTTTGCTATATAAAACCCTAACCTTCAAATTGTCGTAAGTAAAGCAAGTGTCGTAAGTGCCATACCTTGCCTTCCTTTAGGTTAGCTATGATACCATGTTAAGATTTAATATGCTGAGACAGAAAATAGCAGCATTGCATTCCATTTCACAATAATAGCATATACAGGATCACTGAAGAAACAACAAGCACAGCATAAACACAAGAGACACAGATTTATCCTGGGAAACCCTCATGGGGTAGAAAACCCAGCAAAGCTTCCTCAATATAGATGACCAGCAATATAGAAAGATGCAAACCAAATACATGATATCCTCCTCCACCATAGCAGACCTCTCCTCCACAAGTGCGCCTCTCTCAAGTGAGTGAGTGTGTGTTAAATGAGGAATACACCTCCTCTATTTATACACTACTCCGACTTGTCTTTTACACAAGACATGTAGGCTCGTATTTAACCAATGGGTTAAATACCCCACTACAACTAACTGGGCCGACCCCTCTAGGGTGGTCTAATAACCCTTTGACCCACATAACACATATAGGGCCGACCCCCACTAGGGAAGTCTAATAACCCAAGTTACCACATTCCGACGGAGGAATAAACATCTCCGGATATACAATAAGATCTTCACGGAGGAATGAAACATCTTCGGAATAATAAAGTACAAATATAATATTCTTTGAAGTTACAATATCTCAACACTCATCGTGCTTTTCCAAAACAAACTCCTTTGACTTCTGGAGAACATAATCGTGACCCAATTGGAAAATCAATACAACAGGTAAGTTCTAAGCCTCTTTATTTCTATATTTAATATTCCATTCTTATTCCAAGGAATCTCATAGGAATTTTTTTATTGGCAGGTTCAACTGCAATTACCATCTTCAGATGTGGGATTGAATGGAAAAAAAATGTTTACTAAGATATTTTAATGGTCAATTGAAGGTTGCAAAGGGTTACATCAAAAGAATTGAACCAAACATTGTCATGCCTAATGGGGAAAAATTAGGTGATGGATATTATCTTGTGTGCCCACAATCAATTCTGGTTGATCCTGATTATGAAATCAAGCTTAAGCATAGAAGTAATCAATGCAAGTATTTAGCGAATGCAATTAACAGTTTTATACCTTGGAAAAGCAATGAAATTGAATTGATCAAAGATTGAGAAGAATGTGAACTCAGAGTAAACAACAAGAGGATGGGCTAGGTGACAAGATTCCAAATAAGACCCATGTGTCCGATTTCCATTTGTGGATATGTAATTATAAACAACAACTCAACTTACAGGCTTAGGCCAAGCCTGTAGAAAAGCATGGACTAGCATGGCAAGCAAGCTGGAGGACAAAGACATGGCAAAGGTGACATGGAGGATTGATGACAGAGAATTCACTTTTGGAGAAGCCCAAGCAATGTCTGATTCTGATAATTCCACAAGTACTGTATATCTCCCTCTCGCAAAAGTCATGTCTGATACAAATAACTATCTTCACAGAGATAGATTAAAAAGGGCAGTCACTGCAACTATAACCTTTTCAGCATTATTTCAGGTTTATGGAAAAAATGGATTTGTAAGTGGTTGCAGGACTGATTACCTTGCAATCAATGCTAATAGTTTCATGTCCAGCACATAGTCCTAGTGAACATGGCCCTTCTATAGCTAGTTGTAACAAAACAAGTATAGTTCAGTTGGTGCATTTACATGAAATAAAAGGTCGAAGTTTTTCCTAAAATCACCATAAAAATCCTCCACAACACCCCTATAATCCCCACAACTAGATGGTCATCTTGTTAAACCCATAATAATATCTAAAAATTATAAATAAATTTAAAACCTAAATATGAAAACATCAAAATTGCATTCACACATTTGTAATTTTTATCACAACGAATACACCTTCAAAACCAAGCAAAAAATATTGAAAACTTATCATGAAGATACCCACATCCCACATACGAAATCCTATATGTATCAAAATATCTCTTGGGCTTATCCATTTACATATAAATGTTGGTCTAAAAGCACTAAACAAGACAGTCATCGGATCCCATGGGAAAGCAACTAAAAATAATCATGATATCCACAAACATGTATAGATTCTGCTTAAAACATGATTCAATGAACTAAATCAACGAAACACAATGTAACTTACTGATTTTTTCTATTGTTACCTGTGTTTAAACCAGGCCATATTCATGGAAATACAGATGTAGTGATGAACCCTATCACTCCTTAGAAAAAATGTGAAATGAAACCAAATGAGGGTTCCCAAAACCCATAAAATATAAGATCAATGCAAGTGGTGGATATCTGGGTGGCGGTGGATATCAGTGCATTAGAATTCAATGGCCACTGATGTCTACTTGGACACCTACCAGAAGAGTTCCCTGAGCTTATATTTATTGAATACATCATCAGTGCAAAGCCAATGAAAACAATGGAAAAAATCAAAAATTTTATTTCTAATGTCAAACATTGGGTGTGCCTTACGAGAAATCTTGAACAGTCATATAATTGTGTCCCTGCAATCGCTATATTTCCCATATGGACATACAAATATCAGAGATAAATCCATGGAATAAAATAGGGTATGGAACCATGGTGTGGATACATCCCTAAACACCAAAGAGAACCAGACTAACATGAAACATAGTCAAAATACACAAACAAAATTCCTAGATGTGAAAACACCTCTAGATATGGCTATAGGATAGTCCACATGATAATAAATATGGATATGCCTTAAATACATTGTACAATCGCCCAGTAGGCAAGAGGAATATGCAACACATTGATCAAAAGGATAATCATACTAATTGTCTGCCAATCATATCGAAATTTGAAGCCAATAGGGGATGGAACCTTCCCCATGTTTTTGTTTAGTTCCAAACTTGGGAGGTTGGAATCCAAGTTCCCAAAAGAAGGATTTGAATGCCTAGTCTCTTCAAGACATAGTTTTCTTATCCAGTTTGGTTCACTATAATAGTTTGTTGGTTAACTAGTGAGGTGGATGCAAGGTTAAATCATAGGTTCCCTTCTCATGTTGGTATTCCCTACTTGTATGCCATTACTTTCAAAGGTGTAAGGATAAGTACAAGACCTAGACCAGGAACCTAAATAGAAGGAATTCCACTCTGTTGTGCATCCATGTTACTTAAGAACTTTAGGAGTTAGGAGCTGGTTCCATAAATGTAAGAGTTAGTTCCATGTTACTTGCAATGAGATAATTTTCTGTGTTCAAGGGAATATAAATAATGAGACAAAGTGGACATGTGGTATTGTTTGCAAGGAACCTGTCAATGTACTCCAAGTGAAAGGTAGGACCATAGACAATTAGTTGCTGTAGCTTTTCATCTATTTGGTCATCCCCAAGACACATAACACACTTTCAACAACACCCAAATAGATCTATAGATCTATAGGCATTCTCCTTAGCCCTCTTACAGGCATATTAAGCATGTGGATATACAAAAGTATTGACAATAGGCTGCTTGAGTTCAAGATTGCTCAAGGACAATATACATCAGAATGAACTCGGAGCAACCAACAGGAGGATGGGCTAGGTGACACGATTCCAAATAAGACCCATGTGTTTGATTTCCATTTGTGCATATGTACTTATAAACAACAACTCAACTTACAGGCTTAGGCCAAGCCTGTAGATATACATTAACTAACTGTTAGGAGGCTACAACCCCCAATTTAGTTAGCTACAACTGATAGGGAGCACCTACTCCCCTTTGTAGGCACCAACCTGCCCTAGCACCACCCTGCCACCCTTGTTAATTCTGCATTTACTTCTTGGACTGTTGCTCTCTTTGGTTTGTTCTCGATCTTCAATGTATCAACCGCAGTCACACTTCTTATTCATATGATATCTCCATACTTATACACTTTCCTCACACCTCTTCATGAAACAATGTGTCTCCTCATAGACTTCATACCTCTTTCATTAAAACTCTTAATGTGCAAAAAGATTATTAACTAAAAAGCAGATCAGTTAAACTAGTTTTAGTTATAACCATACTTAGTATTTTCTGTATTTGTTTAAACTTTGCTAACAAAGTTTTACACTATAGCTTAAATATTTATACTAAAACTTATGATAGCCTTTGGCTGTTTACCAAATATATTAGCGTACTGCTAAAAATTTTGATAGGCTATTGTTTAAACACATCGAACGCTTTTGGAGCTTCGCTATATTTTTGGCAGTCCACCAAAACTTCGCTCACGAGTAACACTTTCCATCAATGATACTTACTGCCATGTCTACAACACATCACTGCCACGTCTGCAACATCTCAACGCTGTCATATCATCATCCACGTCAAACAGAGATGCCACGTGTAGCAAAATATAGGGGGCCACATAGGCGTCTCGAGCTCCAGGCTGGTGTTCTTCTCATGGAGAACCAAACACTCAGAGCTCCCACACTATCTTTGCACTACACATCAATGAACATTAGTGAAGACTGCCGATATAAACACATAAAATACTCATCCACACAACCAATGTGGTTTAAACCTCAACGCCAAATGTGATCTCCACTGTTGATCATCGTGATCGGACGGTCCATGATCATTTACCCTCGAAAATCTTCCCAAGCACATTTCCTTGCTGTTTCTTGCTGCAGGGTATGTTCCTTTGGCTTCGATCAAACATTTAACCATCCTCCTTCCTTCAAGAGCTTCCAACGGTTGCTTTAAACCTTTCCAATTTGCAAAAATAACTTATCTGCTGCGTAGTACCATGTCTGCTTCTCGAGCTTCTGTAGACATGGCTTGGGATTCTTGTAGCTCCTTTCTCCTCGATATCCTCCAATATATACAGCTACTTCTTCTAAAACAAGCAAGTTGGCTGGAGGTTTGGCATCCGTTCACTGGTCCATCGAATGCAGAGACTATCTTTACATGTTTTCTCTTCACTGGATTTTTGGGTTTCATTAACAGGATTGATACGAGATTGCAGTGCACCTTCTTCTATAGAAGTATTTTTCCCTTTTATATCTATATAGCAAGAAGTGTGTATTTGCACTTGTTTGTCCATGCTTGATAGAGAACAACTTTCATCCTCTTGGTTTGTAATATTCAGAGAATCATTAGCATCAACAAGCAATGTAAATGCAGGATTAGAATCCTTGTCACATGTTTCTGCCAAATCCTTTTTACATGCTTCTGCAAAATTCTTTCTACAGGTTTCTACATCTCCTGTAACCATGACAAGTTTGTTTATCTAATCAGCCACATCTATAGAAGTAGTTTACATCAGTATCAAAATCCTTCTCTTGGAATGGAAGACCATCGATTCCAGTTAGATTTCCATCATCATAGTGCTCTGTCATTTCTGCCTATGCATTTCCCTCTTTTCATAATGCATTGGACAAGTAGACAAGTAGACATTCTATTTCCCTCTCTCTTTATTATGTTGCTCTTTAATTGTCTCTACCATAACCATCTACTCTGTTTGCTGCCACTATCATCTTCTCTTTTCACATTGCTTGTCATCATTCCTGCTTGTGGCTCTGTCTTCATCTAGTTTCCATCAATGACAACCTACACTGCCATATTTCCAACAATAGCTCCCTCTCGCAAAAGCCGTGTCTAATACAAATAACTATCTTTACAGAGATAGATTAAAAAGGGCGGAGACTACAACTATAACCTTTTCAGCATTATTTCAGGTTTATGGAAAAAAATGGATCTATAAGAGGTTGCAGGACTGATTACCTCGTAATCAAAGCTAATAGTTTCATGTGAACATGGCCCTTCTATAACTACTTGTAACAAAACAAGTATAGTTCAGTTGGTTCATTTACATGAAATAAAAGGTTGAATTTTTTCCTAAAATCACTATAAAAATATCAGATTATTGGATTTAGTAAGTTTCCAAGGAAAAATTTATAGACTTGTTTTGAACAAGTTCAAATTTACATAAACAAAAAAAATACATATTTGGGAAAATCATTATATTTGAAATACCATACTTTAGAGTCTAGATAAACAAAATGCATATTTCCACTATTGTGCATTGAATAAACCTGAAATCCTGACAAACCAATTACATTTTTTTAACATCCTCTGGTATATTTCAAGTAACAACACAATGGAGATCCAAGAGAAAACCTACCCTTTGGGGAACAAAAAAAAAACACCACAAGATGATATTCCATAGTAGGGTGTTATTCAACCTAGATTTGTACTAGGGTGGGTGAATTTAATTCAAGATATTGGGTGAAAATTTGCAAGATGTTAAGGTTTCAAGATTTGTACTCTAGACCAAGTTAAGGTTTCAAGATCCAAAACATCAACTTCTCCGAAGTAATGGTATCCAAAATATCCAACTTATACCACAAGCATGTTTTCAATAGAAATTATAGTGTGGCTATCTCTGGGAGCAATAAGATCCCATTCGCATTAAGGGAAATCCATTTCATTAGCTTCAAGTCCAGAATATGAACATCAATCAAGTAATTTCCTCCCCCTCTCTCGTGGGGATGGTGGAGTTCCTCGAATGCAAGCATGCCTCCATTCCTTGGTCTACAAGTCTAAAGTGTGTAGATCATTTATTTTATTAGACCCGTTTGTTCCCCCAAACACTATGATAGTGTGGTCTAAGAGAATGGCACTATGGATGTCTCTTGTACCTAGCTCTTGCCTAGTTGATACTAATAGGATACAGTACACCATCCTATGCGAGCATTTGAAGCCCCTTTCATTTAAGGTATCTAAAAGACCTTAGGTACACCTTGAGTTCATTGTTGGAGGATGGACTCAAAGGTATATGGTGATCTCTAAGAAACAGGTCCTACGATCGGATTGCTAACATTAATAGAAGGAAAATAGGTAGGGATGAAGTTGTAAATGACTTCCGCTAGCCTTGGATATGATTGACATAAATATCTTCAACTGTCTTTGGTATCTTATTGTATGACTTAGTTTTTTGTATCAATCATCGATAAGACACCTTTTAAATGTCCTGAGAAGAACATCTATCTCTGAACGAAGGAAAAGGAAAGAATAACCTACAGCTGATGAAAGTAAGCAATCTAGAGAGTTATGAGAACATGAGGATGATCTCTATAGGACTCTACAAACCTAAGAGTAGAATTGAAGAATTGTCTGAAGCATTTTTTTTGGCACAATAATTTGTGAATGCATTTGAGAACTGTTCAAAGGCAGGTTTGAAGGCTTTGAAGCTAATTGGGAATGTTCTAGTAATTCCATAAACAATGAAGAATTAGATGCATGTGGATATACAAAAGTATTGACAATAGGCTGCTTGAGTTCAAGCTTGCTCAAGGAAAATCTACATTAGAATGAACTCGGAGCAACCAACAGGAGGATGGGCTAGGTGACACGATTCCAAATAAGACCCATGTGTCCGATTTCCATTTGTGCATATGTAATTATAAACAACAACTCAACTTACAGGCTTAGGACAAGCTTGTAGATATACGTTACTAAATTATCTAAAAACACTAAACAAGACAGTCATCGGATCCCATGGGAAACCAACTAAAAACAATCATGATATTCACAAACATGTATAGATTCTGCTTAAAACATGATTCGATGAACTAAATCAATGAAACACAATGTAACTTACTGATTTTTTCTATTGTTACCTGAGTTTAAACCAAGCCATATTCATGGAAATACAGATGCAGTGATGAACCCTATCATGCCTTAGAAAAAATGTGAAATGAAACCAAATGAGGGTTCCCAAAACCCATAAAATCTAAGATCAATGAAAGTTACGGATCTCTGGGTGGTGGTGGTTATCAGTGCATTAGAATTCAATGGCCACTGATGTCTACTTGGACACCTATCAGAAGAGTCCCCTGAGCTTATATTTATTGAATAAATCATCAATGAAAAGCCAATGAAAACACGAAAAAATAATTATTTAAATAATGGAAAAAAACCAAAATTTTATTTCTAATGTCGAACATTGGGTGTACCTTAAGAGAAAGCTTGAACAGACATATAATTATGTCCCTGCAATTGCTATATTTCCCATAGGGACATAAAAATATCAGAGATAAAGCCATGAAATACAATAGGGTATGGAACCATGGTGTGGATACATCCCTAAACACCAAAGAGAACTAGACTAACATGAAACGTAGTCAAAATACACAAACAAAATTCCTAGATGTGAAAACACCTCCAGAGATGGCTACAGGATAGTCCACATGATAATGAATATGGCTATGCCTTAAATACATTGTACAATCACCCAGGAGGCAAGAGGAAGATGCAACACATTGATCAAAAGGATAATCATACTAATTTTCTGCCAATCATATCGAAATTTGAAGCCAATAGGGGATGGAACCTTCCCCATGTTGTTGTTTAGTTCCAAACTTGGGAGGTTGGAATCCAAGTTCCCAAGAGAAGGATTTGAATGCCTAGTCTCTTCAATACATAGTTTTCTTATCCAGTTTGGTTCACTGTAATAGTTTGTTGGTTCACTAGTGAGGTGGACGCAAGGTTAAATCATGGGTTCCCTTCTCATGTTGGTATTCCCTACTTGTATGTCATTACTTTCAAAGGCGTAAGGATAAGTACAAGACCTAGACCAGGAACCTAAATAGAAGGAAGTTCACATTGCTTGTCATCATTCCTGCTTGTTGCTCTGTCTTCATCCAATTACCATCAATGACAACCTGCACTACCATATTTCCAACAATAGCTCCCTCTCGCAAAAGCCGTGTCTAATACAAATAACTCTCTTCACATAGATAGATTAAAAAGGGTAGTGACTGCAACTATAACCTTTTCAACATTATTTCAGGTTTATGGAAAAAAATGGATCTATAAGAGGTTGCAGGACTGATTACCTCGCAATCAATGCTAATAGTGTCATGTGAACATTGCCCTTCTATAACTACTTGTAACAAAACAAGTATAGTTCAGTTGGTTCATTTACATGAAATAAAAGGTCAAAGTATTTCCTAAAATCACTATAAAATATCAGATTATGGGATTTAGTAAGTTTCCAAGGAAAAAATTATACACTTCTTTTGAACAAGTTCAAATTCACATAAACAAAAAAAGACATATTTGGGAAAATCATTAGATTTGAAATATCATACTCTAGAGTCTAGATAAACAAAATGGATATTTCCACTATTGTGCATTGAATAAACCTAAAATCCTGACAAAACAATTACAGTTTTTTAACATCCTCTGGTATATTATCAAGTAACAACACAATGGAGATCCAAGTGAAAA
Organism: Larix kaempferi; assembly: GCA_027924585.1. NCBI lineage: Eukaryota > Viridiplantae > Streptophyta > Pinopsida > Pinales > Pinaceae > Larix > Larix kaempferi. The sequence continues at coordinate 265,003 of BSBM01000892.1, forward strand.
CCTACCCTTTGGGTAACAATTCAAGCACCAAGCATCTTCCCTAGAAGGAAGTTTGATGCATGTCCCCATGCAACTTATTCCCCCCATAGTAAATTCTGATGTAGCTCGGTCCAACTGTAAGATTGGTGACTTACTCCATTTCTTTCCCGAAAGCCTAAATGACGATCCACTTCCATCCATGAAGAGTTCTCTGCAAAATCATACCACTACCCAGCAACACTGTACTCAGTTTTGCTACACCAGAGCAAAAGGAAATGGAACCTTAACCCAAGCCATTGAGTACCATTTCTTCATAGAGAATTCACATACAAACTTGTTCTTGAAAAGTCAACCTGGAAAAAGGGGTATCCCATGGGGTCCCATTGTTTGAGTACTGGAGGAAGCAAATTCCAACGAGTTTCTAAGGCCTGCAAAGAGGCCAAAGTCCCACAAGATCTAAGTTCTTCAAAGCTCTGTAATGCTGATCTCTGATTCATTCTAAATTGTTTCACCCTCATAGGATCCCTGAGGAATTCACTGTGACTAGAAAAGGCCACTTCAGGATCTGGATGCTCTCCTCTGACGTGAAGTTCAAATTGGAATTCCAACTTATAAAAGAATTTCATCCCTATTTCCCACTTAATTTGATTATGAATAAAGGATGAAAAGGCTCGTAACTGAATATCTCCTACTACAGGATTGGGATTCCATTCCAATTCATGTTCTAGAAATAGTTTAAACTGATAAAGTTCACACAACAAATCCTTTTCCCTTGTAGATGAGTCATTATAGATATCCACAAAGTCATCAACATTTCCTATCATGAACTTTTTGTTATTATTCAATCTAATCATCTGAAGGCCTACCCATTGTTCATGCAGGTACATTGAATAAACTCTAGCAGGACTTCTACAAGAAATGGCTCTCTCAACAAATTGAAACATTTTCCTCTTTTCTTCTCCTTTAATCATTAATTGCTGCTGTAAAGACTGTATCTTGGACTTCCACTTTTGTTCTTGAACCAAGTAAGCAGAAAACCAAGTTTCCTGCATACATTGTACTTCAAATTTATATTGTTGTTGATAAATAAGGCCCAAGTCATATAATTCATCATTTCTTCCAGTCCATTTAACAGTATTTACTTCAGCTGATGCTAAAGCCAAGGTATTAGTCCAGACATCATCAAGAATTTGATTTAAAAATTCATAGATAACATCTGTGACTTTTTCTTTATCTCCAGAACTTTTAGAGGTACTAGGAAGAATGTTTTCTACAGCTGCTGTAGCCAATAATTCCAAACTTGTATTATCCTCAGCCAGTGGTACTGATTCCTTTAGTACTGATTTATCTCTAAGAAATTTATTTTGTTTCCTCAACCTTTTGTTTTGCACTCCATCGGTGAGCCTGATTTCTCAAAATTTTCAGTCTTTTCTTAAGAACACCATTCTTTCTCTGTAATTGTCTACTCCTCTGTTTTAACTTTTCATTTTCATTTTTAACATATCTATCCAAAACTTGAAATTCACAAACCTGCTTCTGAAGTTTCTTAATCCTCTTCTATAACTTACTTGAAATTAAACCAGGAGAATTAGGCCTTACCACTTGATTAGATTCGTCTTCTTCCCTTTGATCTTCATCTTGAAACTGAGTAGCTTCCAATTCTGGCAGGGGTGTTGACTCTAAATTTTGTCTATGTGTATAACGAGTTCTTGAATGTTTGGGTATTGTCGAAAACATATCTTCAGATGTTCTAAGTTTTTCAATAACTTCTTCAAAAATGCCTTCTAGCCTTGCAGATCTTCTTCTCACTGTAACTGAAATTTTATTAACCTCTTCATCATCTCTATGCCTCTTTGGAGATGGTTGGGATTGAATTGGTTCAAAAAATGTTGGTGCTGGATCAAATTTTATCTGAACTGCTGGAGGGGGCAATACAGAATCTTGTGGATCATCATTAACCTGCTCCTGAAAACCTTTTTCCACTAAAAATTGTTCCCACGTTAGGTTTCTCTTCTGTAATTCCTGCACGATCAACAACTTAATTAATCCATGATGATACAAGCTATCACCAAGTCGCTGATCAGGCTGCTTTTGGGTAGTTGAAGCCATTTTAGATAGGCTCTTCCAAAAAAAGTATGGAATGTTCATCAATTCTTCTCCTTTAATGTGAAGGAGAAGACGAATATGATAAAAAAAGACAAGGATATATCGTCCTTCACAAGTCAAATATTTCTGCGAAAACAAAATGACATTACCCCTTTCAGCAGTGAAACAGTTGCGTTCAGCTCCCTTCTTCCAACGAATACTAGAATTAGCCACTTTCACAAACTGTTTCCGAGAGTCAGGGTTTTTCAAACGACCAGCTTTAAAACATCTTTCCCATGTTTGTGGTAAGCCTACAGCGAGACCAATGGATGTTTCTGAAACTGGAAGCAGAAACCCCCGAATGTTAGAACAAGCTCCATCGAAATTGAGAGCAAATTCCTTGGTCACATCTTCGTTGTGCCGTCTGAATTTACTAAAAAATGCATACAATCCAATTTGTTGAAAAATCCTCTTACTAGAGGGATCTTCATCCAATAGTTCAATGGAATATGGCTCCTCCCTACGTGCAACACTAGCCATGCCAACTGAAACTTTCTCTGCTGAAAGGAAGTTAGGTGATCAAACTGGTATCCTTTAACCCAAATTGGTATTTACAGGCTTGACTTATGCATAACAAAGAAATCCAACTTTCAAATCGGGTATACATATAATTGTTCAGAAATGCAGGGACAAAAGGATAGAGCTAATTACGACAATTGATGGGGTCAAATCAGCATATACCCATTCGTCCAAAAAGCAATGAGTTAACGGTCACTCCATTTATGGAGATTATTTGAACAAAAATACTTGGTCTGACATGTCACTATATATAATAAGCCATGAAATGAGCTTGAAAAGATAATTGAAATGTATAAAAATCATTCTTATATGCTAGAATTTATACACATTATTAGGAAAAAGATATTGAATTTAACCTTATAGGAACAATACTTGTCCATAATTAAGAGAAGACTTTGAATATCATACCACATAGGCAGGAGATAAAACCGAGATCCAATCCTTCCAATCATGCAAATACAGATCCTCCATGGATTTTAAAGATATAACTCTATTGGAAGAAATCATTATATTTGCAACTTGAAAAGAATAATTCCAAATAGAACTGAAAGTTTGCTTGTACTGGGAGGGATGAATCCAAGAGAGTGTCAAGGTTCTGTTCATTTTCAGGATTCCCTTCCCCATACACGAGACATTCCATTTTACCAACAATCTGTTCATCTTCAGTGTTTTACTGAAATATTTAAAAAACACATAAACTTGAGATTCTACAGGCTTGAGTCAAGCTTGTAATTGTCTGCTAAAACATGCTGAAATGCAAATTCTTCAACCAAACCATTAGTGATGCAATCCAAACCATGTGAATTAAGGTGTTGGAGTAGAACATGGACGAGTAGACATCCCTCCATTAATGCCAGTGGCTTTCAAAGCTTGGAAGTACAATCTAACAGGATATATGAATCAATTTTGTTGATGTCGAATACCCAAAAGATCAGATTGCTTATGGATCCATTTTGGAATGGTACTTATAAATTGCTAGTGGTTTCTTATGGAAAACCACTAGAGATTGCTTATAGACCTTATGAGTGGGTATTGTGACTAGTATGACCTTGGAAACATATTAATTACAAAGAATCCATAACATTACTAGCTATCTTAAACCATTATATTCTTTTGTCGAAAAATATAGCAACGCTCACATAGTGTCGGCAAAAACCAATTATAATGATAATTGGTGACAAACATTTACTACACTCACCAAAAGTAAAATAAACATGTATTAGTGAGGGCTACTAAAATATTGTCACCAGAAGTGTCACCAAAGAGAATCAATAATGGGCCTTTAACAACCCTCACTAAAAATGTCACTGGAAAGGGTTTTGGTGACGAACCTTAAAGAACAATCTCAAAAGGAACCTATAACGACGATGTTTTAAGGACCGTCATCATCTGTGACATTTGTGACAACTCTTAGAGGTTCGTCACATGTAGGACCCTCACCAATGACCTTTTTCTTGTAGTGTAATTATGTGGGTTTTGGGTTGTCTTTTTGTAGAAGTTTGTTAAGAAGTAGTTAAGCAGTTTCCTAAGTGGACCGTAAATGTAAAGGAGCAAGCCTATAAATAGATGTAGGTTTGTAAGTGGTTATAGATGGGGAAAGAGCTAAAGATTGAGAGAAGAATCTTGAATATATTGTTGTATCTGGGTTTTTGCGGAGATGAATATGATGTGACAGAGCTTTTGAGCAGAATTATTGTGTCTTTTTCGTTTCTCTATGGTAATTGCATTATCTGATATGAATCTGTGAATGATGTGATGTTTCCTTGCTGCAATTAATGCTTTATTGTTATATTTGTTGCACATTTTTTGTCAATGATAAGATCTGTTGAATGATGTTGCACGTATGTTTAAATGCCTGAGTTGAATGCCTATATCTATTTCTAAATGTCGCAATAAGTTAATCGGTTGATGCGGAAAATACTCATCCATTCGGCGGAAACATGGTCCCATCAACTCTCCCTTGAACATCTCAGGTGAGACCTCATCTGCTCTGTAGGTGTTGCTGGACAAGGTAAAACCTGTCTGGGCCGTTGCTCAAGGAGATCACGGTGGTTTGGGTGTCAATAGTGTCGGGAACCCCTGTCGAATGGGTTTGTGTCAAAAAATGGTTCCGTTTCCGGGATCGTAGCGCGAAGTGAAAGGAGGATATGTTGTGGCATCTGATGAGACCTAAGATTCAAGACTGGTTTGACCTAAAGTTGCAAGAGTTCATTGAAAAAGAAAATCGGAACCCTCGGTTTTCGACAGATTGGTGGTTAGAAAAGTACATACACGATGGTCCACACGGATATTTTTTTGCGAGTTCCCAATCATCCTGTATGAATGGTTAGAAAAATTGACCTTTCAGAAGTGAAACTTCCAAGGTGGTGAGTCAACAGCCTGGACCCCAGATCTGATCCTGGAGCTACAGGAAGTCGACAACAAAACATCACGAGCTTTCAAGGTCTGGGTCGACAGTATATTGGAAGGATATATCATTGAATTTGGAGTTGACACAATAAAATCCTATAGTGAAGCTGAAAGGGAGTTTTTCAACGGGCCGCGAGGTAGGTTCCTGTTGTCGCTACAGCTGTCCATTAAGATGCTCATTTGTGAAAAGGGAATATTGAAGATGCATCTCTATCATAAAAACCCTGGTGGGAAGAGACTGTGGATACCATGACAGCAGGGGGTGGTACATGGAATGATATAGGGTAGATGGGTGCAAGTTGCGATGAGACTGTGAAGGAAGCCCAGGAAGAGAGTGTTCTTATGAGGGGACGAGCAAGGTTTCGATAGGAAAAGAGGCAGAGGACAAGAGAATGTCCTTCTGCGATCGAAACGCAAAGCCGCAAAGGAATACCACACAGGATGAAGCGACCTCACAGTGTCGACGAGGACAACCATGCTATGCCCAGGATAGAGGCAAGACCAACCCCTAGTAGCAACGTTCCCACACCTTTGCTCATTATCTCTCAACCAGTAAGAAATAAAACTTTGACACCACCCTGTTCATCATGTCAACAAAACTTGATTGCTAGTAGCTCAGCGGCTGTAGGAAGGAAGCCAAGGATGGAGGGCGAGGATTCAAAGTTGCTACTGTTCCATGGAAATGGAACAGATAACCCTGAGCAATACTAGTTCTTATGTGATGCAGTATGGACTGTTAAGCAAATTACTAATGATGATGCTGAGAAAGGACAACTGGCAAAAACTCTTCAAGGTCATGCATTGGACTGGTTTATGAAGTTTGTTCAAGTTCTGAAAGGAGCTCCAGAGAAGACGCGGGATGACATTAGAAAAGGATTGGTTGCATAATTTAGAAAACCCAAGTCTGAAGCACAATTTATTACAGAACTAAAAGAGATTAAGAAGTATCCCAATGAAACTGTGTGGGATTTCGACCAACGGTTCAAAACATTGATGACGAGGGTCAACTTTGACATGAGCGATGTCTAGCACAAAGAATGGTTCATTGTGGAATTGCTACCTCACATTCGACTACCGCTGATGCAATAGAACATTACCACACCAAGCGAAGCTCTGGAGATTGCAATGTAGTTAGAAGCTTCGCCAATTGGTGAGAACGCAGTGGGTATGTCACAAATTCAGACACAGTTGGAAAACTTGACAATACAGTTGCAAGACCTTAAGAAGGGTAAGGAACATCATGAGGAGGCTTGGTGTACACGATGTCGTGTAGAAGGAAATACTAAGGATAACTGCCCAGACTTCCACAACTATCTGGTATCTGGAGCACCGAACCCATTGAGCGGTGGGGGTATACCGTGTTGCCGCAACTATCAAGTATATGGGAATCACCATGAGGAGTGTCAATACATGCAGAAGATGATTACAAAACTTATGAATCTGTATTATACATTCTACAAGTTCGTGGGACATGAAGATAAGGACTGCTGAGCATATGGGCTATTTCATGAATGAATGTACGATGCCTTCTATGTGAAGGATAACCAGTGTGTCGTACAACAACCGCAACCGCAACCACAGGTATCCCAACTGCTACCTCAACCATAGGTGTAGTTTGTATAGAAGCAACAACCACAACAGTTTATGCCGCAATATACTCAGATACTGATGGCTCTGCAACAACCATAGTACGTTCAGAAGAAGGCGCAATTTGACATTGATACCGAGCATGACACATTCTTCCAAGCGCGTAGTGTGATGGACAAAGACCGTGGTAAGTCCATTATTATGACATGCCCCCGGCTTTTGATTCAATGTCGGAAGCAGGACCGTCGTGTCAGCGTGGTACATTGCAGCACTTCTTGGAAAGTTGTTTATTGCTGGAAAGAGACCCCGGATGCTCTGGATGAGATCAAGAGTCTGTTGCATCGACCGACTCCTGGACGGAGGGAGTCTGCGGTGAACTCCTTGCAACGAATGAAGACGGGAAAAGAAATGCAAATGAATGTTCAGATTGGGGATTATGAGGTCGATTAAGTTATTCTGGATCTCGACTCTGATGTTAACATATTGACAAAGCAAGCATGACAGAAGATGGGGAGCCCAACATTGAGCTAGTCTTTTGTACAGCTACGATTGGCTAATCAGGCCAAGGTGACACCCATTCAGAGGGTTCCCCTCCTTGTTGTGGATATCGAGGGGATGAAGACATATGCGGATTTTGATGTCATTGAGGTTGTCGAAGGAGGAATCTCCTATCCCGCGTTGCTGGGGATTGGATGGGCTAATGACAATGCAACAGTCATCGATTTTAAGAAGCGGATGATGACCTTTGAAAATCTGGATCTCCGTGTCATCGCTCTATTGGATCCAGCAGAAGGGTGACGATATATTGAGCCTGTCAAAGATGAAGTTGGAAGAGGATGGGATCATGCCTATATTATCTCATAAGATTATATCCATCCGACTGTTGGTGGAGAAATTGGCTAGCGCAGCTCCAGCTCCGCGTCTTTCGACTCGGATGATGCTTTAGAGAATTGGTAGAGTCACCTGCATGAGATATCATTTTGAAAATGTGGATTGGTCACACAGTCTCCGCGTCGTGTTGCGATCGAGACTGTCGAGCTGCCGGTATACGAAGGATTTCCTCGATTGTCTAAGTTTCTAGTCCCATTTGAAGCTAAGGTTTCAAAATTGTAGCACTTGCTGGCATTAGAGGATGCACTGAAGGCTACTCCAACAAGGTGGTGGGAGACCCATAATAAGTTGATTACTGGTTGGCCACAGTGTCGCAGTTTGCTGACGGTTCGCTTTGGCGACGCTAAAGTCTACCACACTGGAAGGTACAATGGGAAGAATTACCCTGGAAGTCATATGATGGAATGTCAGAACTTGTGGGCTTCACAACCAAGGGATGAATGGGTCCATGCTTTTATCCATACATTGGATGAAACGCCGCGATCCTGGTATGCTTTAGCTGAGTTGCGAGGGGAAATTACCACCTAGTTAGAGTTGATAGTTTGCATTACTCATACATTCAGCTTCACAGATTCCAACCCCAATGTCCATAATGCTTTGCAGCTCATCCGTGATGTTGTTCTAAAGGTAGTCCTCGTGGTATATCCTGTAGATCCACATACACATTATAAGATGCAATCAATGATGGAATGTTATAATATCACTGGCGGACCAAAGTATGGTGATGATCCGCGGAATGTCAATATTCCAGAATTAGAAGGAAGTCGCGATGTTGTAGCACCGGATGCATTGACAAATCCGATCAGTCAATCATTGAAGCTCAGAAAAGTCAACATTGGGATGGAGGAGAACCCAAAGTTTTCAAATGTTAAGGACTTTTGGGATGAAGAGATGATGGTGCAGGTCACAGACTTGTTGCATGAGTTCCAAGACCTGTTCCCTACGATTTTTTCTGAGATGAAGGGAATCTCAGGGGATTTAGGGGAGATGAAGATTCCGATGAATCCATATGTGAAACCGATTAGGAAGTGACCGCATTGCCTGAATACGCTACATAAGGAAAGAGTCAAGGTTGAGCTTGATTGCATGTTGGATGCTGGCATCATTGAATCAGTTGAAGAATCAAAATGGATTACTCCAATGGTGGTGCAATACAAGAAGACAGGTGAGGTCCATATTTGTGTCGACCTAAGGAAATTGAACGATGCGTGCATGTATGATCCATTCCTGACTGCCACAAGACAACATTCGTGATGGAATGGGGTTGTTTCCAGTACAGGGTGATGCCATTTGGGTTGAAGAACGTACCTACGATATTCTCTCGTGTTGTTGTTGCTTCCTTCCAGGATTTTATTTAGAAGTTTCTGCAAGTTTACATGGATGATTGGACAGTGTATGGTTTGATCAATGATCATCTGGAAAATATGTGACTCATGTTGGAGCACTGTCGGCAGCACTAGATATCGTTGAACTTGAAGAAGTGCATCTTCTGTGCACCTTTTGGGATATTGTTGGGTCACATTGTTTGTAAGCAGGGATTGTTGGTTGATCCAGCAAAGATTGCACTCATTCTGAGCCTAACACCGCCTACCAATGTCAAGCAGTTGAGAGTGATGTTGGGTGTTGGCAAGCATTTCTACCCTATAGTAGGGAAACTAGTGCTATCAACTTGGTTGGGGTGATAGGTAAGTGTATTGATGTTATTACAGAAACATTCACAAAAAGAAAGAAGTTGTAGGTCTTGGGAACACACCTTTTAATCGAAGTCTGATCCTAGCCTTGATTTGATCCCGTGTTCAACTTCCAAATCCACCTTCCCTTCAGCAAACCTGCAATAACAATACCTTTCTCAAAACATTTTGGGCAATATATAAAGCTTGAAAGAAACAAAAACAATGTTTAACATTCAGCATTGACCAAAATAGATCCAACTTAAGATTCCATTTCATAACACATTCGAATTGGAACAAGAAAAACACTTCAACCTTTATTAGTCAAAAGTAGAATGATGTACAAGTATACCTGATCATGAAACAGGCTCCTGCAACTAGATTATGGGCTCTGGCTCTGCTCTGGCTTGGATGTCTTCAGCATCAACTCTTCCAATGCAAGCTTCTTCAAAGTTTTTCCATTAATTAATCTCACTATCTCCAATTTCTAACCCTTCTCCTTTAACCTTCTTGGTATTTATAGGATTAAAGAAGCAGTTCAGGTCGATATGTAGTTATGGAGGAAGTTGGGGGAGTTAGGAAACTGTCACCAACTAATCGTCCTCGATGAATTAATTTATTTTTTAATCATCTTTTAAGATGTATGCGACTCTTGTTCAATGGAGTAGCATGTAGGGCGCTACCCTAGTGTTTAACAACTAGCACCCATTCAATTTTAAATGGCAGGTGCTACTTTGCTGTGAAGGAGTAGCGTGAACTTGGATATGGGTGCTACTATTATACAGTAGAGTAGCGTATGGGCGCTAGTCTCTTTGAGTAGAGTAGCGCTCATATCTCAAAATGATATTTTTTGGGGTTTTCCAGTAATTTCAGGAAATGGAGTGAGTTGTCATATCATCTAAGGTCAACATGCTCCTCCATCCAAGTTGTCATTTTGTGTGATCAGCAGCTCAGGGTGATCACGGACGGAGAGGTGCAAGTTTGACCTGTAATAGATTCCCCCTAATGTGTGAGGTCAGAGGGAAACAATGGCCGAAATACATTATAATCCAAAGCCAGAGGAGGAGTACAGAACCGCAGAAAACAAGTCACAAGAAACCTGCAACAAAGATCAAGGTCAGCGAGCAATTACATTTTTGACATCTTATAGATGTGTAGTGTGATACAACATGATCTCCGATACATAACAAGGAGATGTATATAAAGCATGGCCACTTGAAATACAAGCGTGGATCCATGTCAAACTGAGAGATCATAGCCATAACAACAAACTGGATCTATGTCTCATGGAGAGCCTAATATAAGTGAGGCTCAGTCTTGCGCAACTCGGGTGATAACAAAATGAGGTAATGTCATCAAAATCCCAAGGTCTTCATCCCACAACAACCCTAGGTACAAACCCTAACCATGTGAATAGATGAGTTGATAGTCGAACATGGGGGGTATCGTTTGATTACCGGTCATTGATGTATACCGTTAACAAACGCAAGGACTTCCACCGATAATGATGATGGGGTCCAAGGTACCAAGTACGATTCGCCAAATGTGAATAGATGGAATTGGAGTCGAACACTTGGGAATCCTGTCGAAGAAGAGACATTGATGTATTCTCATCATTCAACAGGGAGGAAAATTGCCACTGGTGACTGCAATCTCCAAGGTACTAACCGAAACTCTAAACTTCAATCCCAGAATAATGAGTTGGTGTCGATGGGAAGAAGTCCGTTGGAAGGGAGGCCTTAAGGCATCCTCCATCATCCAACTCGAGGAACACTCAACTGGTAAGAGCTGATATGGAATAATATGTAACAAGACTGACACTAGGAAGGCCGACACATGAGGTCAAGGGAAACTGCAGAATGTCCGACACAGGGTATATCCTTGAACATTGAGCACGACACAAAGTGACTCAGGCAGTTTCTGACATAATGGGGTAAATAAGTCTGAAATGTAAGAGACATTAACAGACCCTCCATATGATTGGAAGAATAACCAACCGGGGGAGTAAATAACTCGGAGGAAAGGTTCACCTTGAGGTCAAAAACTAAACCCAACCGACAAGATAGACTCAAGTAGGTGCTGTGTTCAAGAATAGAACTTGACTGAAACTACCTTTGACAATGAAGATATGACATGTATTTCCCGTTCCTTATTCTTTTTAGATAAAAGAATACCCTTCTTGTTGTTTTAATGAGTCCAAGAAAGAATGAAAACTCAATAGATCCAACCATGTAAAAGTTTAACGAGCCCATGGGAGGAAGACTCAGGACCTTCTTCATTATTTATAGAGTTCGAAGAAGAGATAGAAGATTACTCTATATGTACTGATCTCTGGATTTTAATATCGAGCCGAGATCTGTTCTTGCTCGCCGGTGTTTTCAAATTTAAGGAGTCTGAAAAACTTAAATAATAACTCCATATATCTGCTCGTGGATTTTAGTATCGAGCCCAAGCAGATTAATGCTCGCTGGTGTTTTCCTTTTTATAGAGTCTGAAAAACTTAAACAATCCTCTTTTCACCTATCTGTGGATTTTATATCGAGCCCGGATTGGTCTGTGCTCGGCGGTGTTTTCTTGTTTATAGAGTTGAAAACTTAAACAGTCCTCTACATACCCTCTCGTGGATTTCACATCGAGCCCGAGTAGGTGAATGCTCGCTTGGTATTTTCATGTTTAGAGAGTCTGAAAACCCTACAGAGAGACTCCAAAAGGTCCTTTTTCGTACAGTTAGTCTCCTCCCCCGAAAAAGTATAAAACAATGAAAGGAGAACTCTTCTAGTGCATACAGGAGTATACCTAGAGTATATCTTTTCCGTAGTTAATCCACTGAAGCCCGAAAAAGGGGTAATTCTATACCTGAGTGGATGAGCCTTCGTGTACTTTAACGAGCTCGAAGAGGACAAGCTTGCTCGGCAATCTTGTTTAGGTTTAGATAGTCCAAACAAGAGCTTAAAATGACTTAAAGGTCAGCTTCTGGGATCATATCTTCATGCCCTGCCAAAACTAGGTCTTCAACAACATATTAGTTGATGCGGCAAAAATATCGAATGATGTATGAATTTGAAATATTTAATTAATTGACAAGGTATATCATCAAGAAATTTGAGCTTAGGAGACGAATCCGACAACAATTAAGTGAAAATTGAGCTTGGATCAGTGTTATACCGTATTGTGTGTTTCAATTGATTAATTAGGGTTTTTTGAAAGTTTTGAAACTATGGAAAATTAACAAATATGGGTAAAAATCAAAATCCAATTTATATATAATTTCATTGTTTTACAAATCAATTTTCAATTTGTGTTGTAGGGAAAAAATTGGGCAACATTTTGCAAATTTCGAATCTCCGCTGCAATCAAACTGAGCATCCAACCACCAAACTTCCTCCACCAAGTAAGTAGAAATCTCCCTGACTTGCAATTTCATGGTTTATTTTTTTATTTTTGAGCAAAAATAGCTTTGAAACGTGATGCTCACAAGCGTTTATGCGCAGGCGCTACTGTGTATACACAGCAGTAGCGTATAAACTCGATGGGTGCTACTGTGCTCAAACAGAGTAGCGCCTACACGCTACTGTGTAGTATACACAGTAGCGTACATACTTGCAAAGCTACCTACAAGCACTGAGACTCAAAAATTTTTGGTTTTTTATGCAGGATGGTCCTTCAATGGAGGGAGAGGGAGCATGAAGACATGGATAGGTTAGCCATGCAAGACCCGGCTACCCTCCATGCACTCCGAAGATGCGGTTTGTTGAATTTTTATCGAACCGTAAACATGAGGGCATTAAACAAGCTGTTTCGGACACTAATTCAGTATTGGGATGTAGATACTAATACCTTCATCATCCGCGGGCAAACTCTTGAGCTTACCATTGAGGACATATACTTTATTACTGGTCTCTCAAGGAGAGGAGACGTAGTCAATCTGAAAGGGTCTTCCCATTTGGGTGCACGATCAGTTCAAGAATATGTGAGTACATACTGTGTTGCCAAAGCAGAAAAATCAGGAAGCCAAGTCTTGATTTCAACTATTGATGGTCTCCCTTTGAAAGTGATAGTGAGCATGATCAACCGAGTAGCCAGTAGTGCATCACAACACTTAGCTTCCAGGCATTCGATGCATATTGGTGTACAATGCTTGCACGGTCATGTTTATGATTGGAGTACTAGTTTACTGGCCAACATGAAGTCTCAATTGATAGGTTGCAAATCCGGCACAATGAAGAATTTTGGGTACGGAAGTATTTTGTGTACTTTCTTCTTCGAGAGGATGCCTGCTATTAGTTTGGGGATGCCTCTACCACAGGTTAACCCCCGTGAGCCCAGACTAGGCCGTTGGGGTGACATTTTCCTCCGCCAGGGTGGTGGGGAAAGTCACTATTGTTACCATACTGATGACTTCTGGGGGTGGTGGGAGAGGCAAGTACCCGCTTTTGAGCAGTTTCCCTATGCTGGATTGGATTTTCATCACGATCCAGAGCTGGTGCTTCCGCCAGGTGGAGCCTGGGGAGATATTGGTATGTTTAAATTCTGAGAATTTATTTAATTTTTTCAAACTTTTTCAAGTATTTGATTTTTATGAATGAGTTTTGAAGTTCTAATCGAGTGTCATATGCAGATGTTGGGCCTGTTCGTCCTGAGGGACATCCTACTATCTATGTGAGGCCAGCTGACATTACCACAGCGAATGCTATGTTGGGAACCCTGGATAGAAAAATGAGTCGGTTGACTCATGAGATTCCTGCATGCCATATGGACCAGATACCTGTTGATATGCAGGAAGATGTTGTTGGGGTGCCCCCAGCATGGCTTAGGTTGCTGCGGAGGGTTGCTAGGCTAGTGATATGCTATCGCAATGCGGTAGATGATGAGGAGGTCCCTCCTTCTCCATAGGAGAAGAAAACATTCTATGTATATATTTTTGAGGCTACCATGCCCAGCTTTTGTACTTTTATGACTTGACCTGATAGACCTATGACTCAAAACTCATATTTTTTGATACGGTACCAACTATATACAGTATCAGTTATTTACATGTGTATGCGTTTAAATTTTATGTGTGTAATGATGTTTATGACAATGTATGATGCAAATGCTAGTCTAACACATAGTTTGCTAATGAATCAGCTAAAGTGTTTAAACTTCTTGGAATGTGTTCATATCTAATAGAATGAAATTGTCTTTCCAATAGTCTAACTCGTAGAAACTGACGTAGCAATCCTGGATCCCTGATCTGATAGACACCTGTTAACTGAAATACAATTAACTGTGAGTCAAGCCTTACCTCCAGGTATGAAATGCCATGACTGAGAGCATCTCGGAGAAGTTCTATATCTGCACTGTATTCAGCCACATTATTCGTGGTGGGTCCCAAACAAACCCCCCCAAAGAAACAAGTTGGTCAGCGGGTGAATAAATGACCCAAGTTGCTGCAGCCAACTGACAGGTGTGGCGACTGGCGCCATCAGCAAATCCTAAGAAATGTTTGGTTGACATCTGGTACACGAAACGAAACACACATAAGATCACCTAACGAGCATAACAAAAAGTAGCTTTACAAAAATATACATCTATGTTACAAGAAAAAGTACTTCAGCCTAAGCGTAATACTTCTTCAGGTAGGGTCAATGCCAGGATCCTCCTCGTGAGGCCGGGCAAAGGTATTATGGAAATCACGGAAAAGATTAGTATACGGAATGATTTCATCCAGATAACATCCCGTTTCAAAGAAAATGATTCCGTTGACCCCAGTGAAAATGTTCACCAACGAGGTATGTAATCTATTTGCTTCAACAATAGCAACTTGTGAAGGAGTGAGACCAGTATTTTCATCAGGTGGTGAACAAAATTCACCTCTCTCTAACAAGTTAAGAAAAGGAAACAATAAAGATGCGTGATCTATATGTTCATGAGGATGGTTCGGGTCATTCAAGGCTTCTAACATTTCCTCATCAGAAGGTAAAGTAATTCCTGAACTGTCGAGAGAATGGATCGGGTCAGGTGTCTGAGTAGTGGCACAATCTATGTTTGACTCGACAGACACCAATTGAGTCGACATATGTTCTGTTGTAGTTTGATGAGAATCCAAGTGGGTAACTTCTACAATAGGAGTGGGCACGGAGGGGTTTATATTAGTTGAGAGAAAATCAGAATCAGTTGTTGAATTAACCATAGGAGTTTCAGACGATGAACATCCCTCAGTACCAACAAATAAAGTAGGAGTGGGTAGGTCAAAAGTGCCAATTAGTGATCCGAAAAGTCCTGCTCCTAAACTCTCGCCAACTGGGGTAGTTTGATCAATCAAAGGAACTGTGGTTTCTGAAGAAGTCTGGTGTTTTCCTTGAGTGAAAGAAAGTTGATCGACTGTAACGATCTTACCTTCAAATGGGAGCATGACCACTCGAAAAACTGCCGATGCAATAGCTTGCATGGCATAAGTCCAACTCCTGCCTAATAACATGTTGTAATCGAGCGGAGCGTCCAGAACTTCCATCTCAACAGCAACTGTCTTACCGGCCAAAGTGACATCAAATGATGGCAAAACTCCATGTGGACGGAAAGTTCTGCCATCAAATGCAGTAAGTAGTGTGTTGGAAGGGGCTAACTCAGGAGAACCTAAAGCTTTCCAATAGGAAATTGACATTACACAAGTTGACGCTCCCTCATCTACTACAGCTCATCTGATGGTCATTGGACCATGAACGACCTCAATCTGAAGGGAAACGTGATATGGAAACCGGTATTTGACATCATTCATATCAAAACGCGCAGACATGTTGGAGGATTCCATGCTCCCAATAGCTGCCAGAAGTGCATTTCATTGTAAAGGACAACTCTACAAGACTTCTAGAGTAGACATGGCACAAGGGGTTTGGGCTAAATCTTCAACCACATTGTAGTTAGAAGCAGCCCGTGTGTTGGGATTGTGCGATGCCCTCTTCAAGACACCTTTCGGAATCTTGGGCATTGGGTCCACAAGTATGTGGAGTGGAGTGGAGGATTCAAGAATCTCCTTATCCTTTTTCTGTGCTTCCGGGGTATAGTTCCTGGCTCTAGTTTGCAAAAGTGCATCCGAATTAACCATGTTTATAAATGTTTGATCAACCGAAGCGTGCGAAGTGCCCCCAGTTTTGGAGGTGCCAGAAGTTGAGCCTTTCCCTTTAGGAAATGGATCTTTCAGGATGGCAGGCTTCTTTTCTCTTAAGAGATTCTGGGCTTCTTCAAGCAGAGGGCATTGATGAGTAAGGTGGTTCTGCTTGCAAAGTTTACAAGGGAACTTAACCTTCTTTTCTTCTTTGTTACCCTCTTCGGCATTGTCTTTTTTGGGCTTTTGTTGGTTCCCCTCTCCTTTTTTTCCCTTCTTTTTGTTGTTGGGCTGCCGAGGGCCCTTTTGATTGTTCTGAACCTGATTGACAGGCTCAGCAGTAGAAGGAGAGGTTGTGATGGAAGAAATGTCCGCAGTTGATTGTTTGACTGATAAGGCGTGAACTTGTTTAGTCAGTGCTTCGAAGGCTGCAGAGTCAACTGAACCCACTATGCCGTCAGCATGTGGTCCAGGTTTGGGTCTACTCAGATCAGTGTTTGATCTCGGTGCGTCAGGTATAATCTCGTACAATAAACCAGATTGTGCATATACAAGGTCTAACTGTTGATTCCTTAAGATGGCTTCTTCTTCATTGGATACTCCAGATGTCGCTACTTCCTTAGAAATATAAGGAAGGAGTGATTTCAAGTACCACTCAAGTAGGAAATCTGGAGGAATGTTGGCCTTTATGAGCCTCTTTCATCTTCGCCACTCTTGGATGTGGTCAGATAAGTGAGTGGCTTTGTTTTGTCTAAAAGTAGACAAAAGTTCTGTTCCGGCATCATACCGAACAGGAAGTTGGAAATGGTTCAAAAAGACTGTTGCAAGATCTACAAAACTAGAGAAAGTGGCCACAGGTAGCTCAATGTACCATTTGGCTGTAGGACCAGTTAAGGTCCTTTGGAACAATCTCAATATGATGGAATCCTTATTTAAAGAATTTGAAGAACACCACAAGTGGAAGGTAGTGACATGGTCACCAGGGTCTTCACCTGCTTTGCCTTCGAATTTTGGAATATCCAAAGGTAATTTGGTGGGTACTAATGGCCATGTGGCATTATGACACACAGGATCATTTGTCATTTTAGAAAGGTCTGGCAAATTCAAGGTTTCCAGAAAAGGTAGACGAGGCCGATAAGATGGTACTTGATAAGGGGAACCGCCCATCGTTTGTCCCATGAATTGTTGGTAGGGCTTGCCCCCAGCCATCTAGTGATAAGGGTTTCCTCCGGCCATGTGCTGATAGGAGTTGCCGCTTACCAACTGTTGATAAGGGTTGCCCCCAGTTAACTGTTGGTAGGGGTTACCCCCAGCTATCTGTTGGTAGGGGTTTCCCCCTACCCACTGTTGTTTTTGTGTGAAAGAGTTATTAAAATTTCCCCACCCATATGAGAGTGGATTAGTGTTTTGCAGGTTCATCCATTGTGGCTGGGAATTAGCCCCGCCATATTGCTAGTTAAAGATATTACCCCCTCCCCCTGAAAATAGGGAAAAAGGGATGTTACTTGTAGGCATGCTACCTTGGTTCATGTTAGGGTCTACAAAGGTATTGAAACCAGTAGAAGCTAGTGTGGACGGTCCAGTCATGGTGCCCATGACTGGAGTGTTTGCAGAAGCACTTGGTCCTACCACAGGTGTGGAAACCCAAGTACTAGGAATCTGATATAGCGGTTGAGTAGCAGAAGGTGTTGCACAATTGGCCGTACTGCTAGGTCCAACAATAGGTGTAGGAATAGATGCCATCGTTGTAGAACTAGGCATACCTAATGTACTAGTGTTGAAACTGAAGGATGGAGTAGGCACAGATGTAGTTTGTGCCTGACTAGGTGTAGTAGTGAAAGAAGGGTTAACTGTGTTGGTGTTCATACCTAAAGTGGGAGTTTGGGGAACTCCTTGTTCACCTCCTAAGTTAGACATCAGATGTCCGGGACAGGAATGATCTGCACTGAAAAGGGGCTGCTGGAAACCAATAGGTGACAGAAGCGGAATTCTAGTATTGGTTAAGGGAGGATTGAAAGGAGTGCTATACTCCGTGGAAGTAAGATCTTCCACCTCAACAGTACTAGAGTGTTGTTGATTTGTGGCACCTGGTAGTGGTTCCTCAGGAACCTCAATTTCAAGGTTTTCTGTTACAAGGATTTCTTCAAGCAATTCTATTTCAGAAGTAATTTCTGAAGAAATACCTGGGTTTACCCGCTGTCGTGTAGCTGGCTGTAAAGGTTCTGTTCTAACTGGTGGAAGGTTTTGAAGCCTTCTTGATCTACGAAGTTGTTGATTCTCTGTGATTATAAATATAAAATAACAGACTAGAACCTAATGGCCACTACAACTAGGGGGAAAACAGCACGCCAACTAAAAAATTCTTAAGTATACAAACCAGGCAAACAAAGATGCCTTCCAGAGAAGAGTCTGGGATGATGAGGGCCCAAAACAGATCAACGAAGGAAGAAAGACAGTTACCCGGGGTCCACAATACAATGACTAAGGGTGCAAGCGCTGGAATCACCCAACCGCCCTCCCAAAGACCTGCAAGGGGTTTCCTCCCACGTCTTTCTTAGGTACAGCAGATATACCCTCTGCTGTCACCTGTGTATGAACCTAGAGTCTGATACTATGGATACCACAACACCGAAAATTCCTGGGGGAACAGTCACCGGTCGAATCAAAAAGCGTGGGCAGGGTAGCTAAGCCCGAAACTCGAAAGAGTCCCCAATACGCAATCCGATCCTGGCGTATGCTCGAACAGAAAGTAGGAGGAGTATTCCCACAAACTGATCTCGCAATGACCTACTGCATAGATCCCAGGCAAATTTTGAGTGAGGTGGGTTTACCTATGATAATCTCACTACGATTTTTGCACAATGTGTGATCTTGGGTGGTTTAAGGTGATTTAAACCCAAGACCCTAACCAAAACTAGTTGGTGTAGTGTACCCTAAAAAGAAAAATGTTTCTATTTCATTTTATTAGCAAATTTTAGGGCTTTTATTACTCAAAAAGGGTAGTGAGTGTGTGAGTGTGGTTATAACAAGAAAATAAAAGTGCAATAAACTCAAAACTTTTTACAACAAATTTTTTTTCATTTTCTCTTTCCAAAACTGAAGATCTAAGCAAACCTACTTAAAAATTTTTGTTTTCTTTTTTGCAATTATACAAAATATACTAAGTTATCTTGTAATAACAAAAACAAGTTCTACTTAAGCTTAAAATACCAATTTTTTGCTTTTTCAATAAACGAAAAAGAACTATACAAAAATGGAAAGCCAAATAAAACTTTATATGCAAAGTGTGTAAGTATGGCTAAAAGTTCTTAGGCCTATAGTTGTCGAAACCATAGCTCGAAAAAGACTTGATCTAGTGGTTTTTTACAAAGAAAAAGCCTCTAAACTTGGGCACCAAGTGGAAGAAAACAAAAGAGAAAGACACAAAAGGACTGGCCTAAAGTATCTAGCCCTAGCAAGACCACTATGTCAAGCACAAGTAGACAAGCAAGCTGCCTTACTAACACAAAGAAACTGAGAAAATGAACTAGCCTACAGCTGTTTAAAAGCACTTGCAACCAGCAAAGACAAGGAGTCCAGGAAGAATGAAACTTGACCAAAAAGAAGACACCCTAGAGGCTCTACCAAGGACCAAACCCTAAACAAAGGATGGGAGTAGTAAAGAGCAGACGAACGTCACCACAAACAGCAGATACAGGAGTATGCAGGTTTGTAAACTGGCAACAGGTAGTCAGGGCCTAAAAAGGTGGAAGTGTTCGCCACCAAACACCACCAAGTCTTCCAAAGAGTCAATAAAAAGTCCCAAAAGTTCCAACGGTCAACAAGTGGTTCAAAAAATGGAAAAAACTTTAAGAAAAGGTTCTATGACTTGACCAAGAGTTAAAAACCTCATGCAACCATCAAAGGGATCCTACAGCAAAGTCAGCAAATCATAAACAGGGGCTAAAACAAGCAAACCAAAAATTGACTGCTTCAGAAAGTGTACCCTATTGTGTAGTAGGGAAACTCACGCCCATACAGAAACGGGCGCTGCTGTATATATAAGACAGTAGCATATGGGCGCTACTGCATATATATCAGAGTAGCGCTCATATATCAAAGGCTTAAAAACTAACTTTGGAAGGTATCAAAAACTAATGAAAGTAGGCAAGAAACAGACAAGGGATACCTATAAAGTTTCTTACCACATCAAAGAAGTCAAGAACAATCTAGGAAGACACCCAAGAACAAGGTTTCCTAAAGCCAAAAACTCTATTTCCCCAGCGGAGTCCCCAGTCTGTTGGCGGGCATTTCTACCCTATAGCAAGGAAACTAGTGCTATCAACTTGGTTGGGGTGACAAGTAAGTGTATTGATGTTATTACAGAAACATTCACAAAAAGAAAGAAGTTGTAGGTCTTGGGAACACACCTTTTAATCGAAGTCTGATCCTAGCCTTGATTTGATCCCATGTTCAACTTCCAAATCCACCTTCCCTTCAGCAAACCTGCAATAACAATACCTTTCTCAAAACATTTTGGGCAATATATAAAGCTTGAAAGAAACAAAAACAAACTTTAACATTCAACATTGACCAAAATAGATCCAACTTAAGATGCCATTTCATAACACATTCGAATTGAAACAAGAAAAATACTTCAACCTTTATTAGTCAAAAGTAGAATGATGTACAAGTATACCTTATCATGAAACAGGATCCTGCAACTAGATTCTGGGCTCTGGCTCTGCTCTGGCTTGGATGTCTTCAGCATCAACTCTTCCAATGCAAGCTTATTCAAATTTTTTCCATTAATTAATCTCACTATCTCCAATTTCTAACCCTTCTCCTTTAACCTTCTTGGTATTTATTGGATTAAAGAAGCAGTTCAGGTCGATATGTAGTTATGGAGGAAGTTGGGGGAGTTAGGAAACTGTCACCAACTAATCCTCCTCGATGAATTAATTTATTTTTTAATCATCTTTTAAGATGTACGCGACTCTTGTTCAATGGAGTAGCGTGTAGGGCGCTACCCTAGTGTTTAACAACTAGCGCCCATTCAATTTTAAATGGCAGGCGCTACTTTGCTGAGAAGGAGTAGCGTATACTTGGATATGGGCGCTACTATTATACAGTAGAGTAGCGTATGGGCGCTAGTCTCTTTGAGTAGAGTAGCGCTCATATCTCAAAATGATATTTTTTGGGGTTTTCCAGTAATTTCAGGAAATGGAGTGAGTTGTCATATCATCTAAGGTCAACATGCTCCTCCATCCAAGTTGTCCTTTTGTGTGATCAGCAGCTCAGGGTGATCACGGACGGAGAGGTGCAAGTTTGACCTGTAACATTGGGACATACCGGTTACTATCTCAAGTTTATGCGGGGTTATGCAGGGATCACGACCCCTATGGAGAAGTTGTTAAAGAAAGATGCGGTGTATTTGTGGAGTCCCGAATGTCAAGTCAACTTTGAGACCATGAAGGCTAAGATGGATTCTGTTCCAATACTGGTATTTCCTGACTAGAGCAAGGAATTCCATGTCCATGCATACGCATCGTTGATTGTGCTCGAAGTCGTGCTCGCACAGCCAGGGGAAGGGGATCTGGATCACCCAATTGCTTTTTCCATCTGGAAGTTGTCGTCTGCAGAGAGGAACTATACCACTACAGAAAGGGAAGGCTTGGCGATGGTATACGCACTGCAAAAGTTTCAGCATTACCTGTTGGGTGGTCACTGTAAGATGTTCACAGACCATTCTGCGTTGAAGTATCTGGTCAATAATCCTGTGTTGGGGGGGGAGATATGTCGCTGGTTACTTCTCTTTCAGGAGTTTGACTTTGAGGTAATTGTGAAACCCGACCACTTGAATGTAGGGCGAGATCATCTATTGCAGATTGAGACAGGGGAGGAACCAACCAACATTGAAGATGGGTTTCCAGATGTGCAACTATTGAGGGTTGAAGTAGCTGATGACTACTATGCAGAAATCATTTAGTTTTTGGCGACTGGTACCGCACTAGAGGGGTACACCATAGGTTAGAAGAAGCAGCTGGTGGTTAAGTCTGTATATTTCTAGTTGATTGCAGGACAATTGTACAAGTTAGGATTAGACGAAGTATTGAGGCATTGTGTCCTACCTCACGAGAAAGGGAAGATCTTATCGGAAGCACATGCAGGAGTGGCTGGTGGACACTATGGCAGTCGTGCGACTGCCAAGAAGGTGCTTCACACAGGGCTTTGTTGGCCCACTCTTCACAATGATGCGACAAATTATGCACGAACTTGCGATGTTTGTCAATGGATTGGAAAACCCTCTAGGAGGGAGGAGATGCTGCTAATACCTCAAGTGACACTGCATCCATTTGATAAATGGGTAGTAGATTTCATGGGACCTATCAACCCCCCTAGGAAGCGCACTGGTGCATGATACATAATCACAGTGACAAATTATTTGACGAGATGGGCGGAGGCTGTACCAGTTGTAGATTGCACCACTGCAACAACAATGCATTTCTTATTTGACAACATTGTCACTCGGTTTGGTTTCCCGAAGATATTGATGAGTGATCATGGGAGTCACTTCATCGATTACACAGTCAGCGCATTGACAGCAGATCTTTAGATACAACATAAGAAGAGTACGCCATATCATCCGCAGGACAATGAAATAGTGGATGCCTTCAACAAGGTGTTGGAGCATGCGCTTACCAAGGTTTGTAATGTGAACAGGGATGACTGGGATTTGAATATTCCAATGGTCTTGTGGGCATATCGTACCACTTGTAAAAGGTTGACGAGCCAGACACCATTCAAATTGTTGTATAGGAAAGAGGAAGTTATTCCCATGGAGTATATTGTTCTGATTCTGTGCATAGCGGTAGCGACAGGCATGAATGATGAGGCAGCGTTGACGGAACGACTCAAGCAGATGGTACAACTTGAGGAAGACCGCTTTATCGCATATTTTCACCAACGTGTGGAGAAGGATCAATAAAAGGCTTGGCATGATCGTCATATCAAGAACACACAGTTTTAGCAAGGTGACTTGGTTCTATTGTATGCCAACACGTTTATGAAGCACCCAGGGAAATTACAAATGCATTGGATTGGTCCATATCGCATCAGTATCATAACTTCAGGAGGCGTAGTGCAGCTGCAGCAGTTAGATGGAGCGATTCTCCCAAAGATGGTGAATGGTAGTAGGTTGAATCCCTACAAGTTGGGCTCAGAGCAGCACGATGTCTAAATAGCATTGCAAAAAAAAAAGTGCAGGATGCTAGGTGGTAGGATGGCGCACCAGTAGGGACAGCATGTGCCAGTAGAAGTGATTGTATCGTAGTTTGGTAGCAGGTCTGTGACAGTTGCAGGGTCGCAACCCTGTCAAATCAACAATCATTATGGATCGTTAGAAGATGGGACTTTTTATTTTTGGTAGGTATGATCATTAGCTGGCCCATATTGGCGCCGGAGTAAGGCACGTTTGGCACATGGAACACATCATGGCAGCATGGCCGGTGGCACCGGGGGTGATGGTTCGCACATTTTGGAACGACTGGAAATTGGTGGAAGTATAGTCACCACTCCACATGTCAGAAGTCTAGTCTACACACATAGGAAACGGAGGAATGGTATGATTGGCACCTTACGTGAACGGGTTTTACAAATGATTTGCAAGGCAGACGTCCAGATGACGGAGATGCATAAATACAGGAACCAGAGGCTAGCTGAGCAAAGAGGTATCTACTAGATGAGAGGAATTCATGCTGCGAGAGGGTCAGGAATCTATCTAAGTTGGGAATTCCAAGGAGGCTGTGGAAATGATCCATTTGATTTCGTGTGGTAGCACACCAGGTGTGATGAGGGCCCGAACGACAAGTATGCGTGAGCGCATGGAGTAGGAAGCGCCGTAGACACTCGGGTGTCACAGAGGTGAAGTCTCATCCAAGATGTCTAGGCATATGGTGGTAGTTCGAAGCTTCGTGGTCCCTACGACCATGTTTGACGGACAATCCACTCGAGTGGACGTGAGCCGGATCTCCCTAGCTCAATGTGAGTCTAGAAAAAATAGAACAGACTACAAATGGATTTCCTAGATCTAATTAAGGATCAAGTGCTAGATGTCTTACCTTTTACTTCGCAATCCTTTCTCCTGAATGTTTCTCCACGTCCAGTGGTCGTCATATCTTAGTTGCAAGACCTGTTAAGACACAAAGAACAACACAAAATGAGTAAAGAGCATCTATACAATAAGAGATCTAAGTAAACAGTTAAGCAGGTAAACTACTCAATATCATCACACATTAACAATATTGGTGGAAAGCATTTGTATTACTATAAATAGGGAAATACATAGTACATACATAGAACTACAACCAAGGCTTAATGCTGCAGTCGTTCTCCATTCAAGCCATTTTCCATATCTTCCCAAGGAAGTATGAGTCTCCCAATAGATGAGTAGAGATCTCTCAAGGATGATTTCACCAGCATGTAAACACTATAGACTTCCTCCCTTTGGAGAGGGGTAGAGCTTCACTTATATAGGACTAAGTGGATAGGGTATGGATAGGGTAGGTTGAGATATGGTAGGAGAGAGATAGGGGATCCTTCCAAGAGGTTAGGAACCAAAGGCCATCTCCCCCAACAGGTCAGGGATAGGGATCCAAGTCAGCAACCTTCGAGAATAAGCTCGAAGAAGCTATTTTTTCCATTTAACTGAATTCGTCACACCCTGTAATGGAGAAAGGTGCAACGTCGGAGGCTGCATGAGTGTAGCCCGCGATGACCTCTCAAAACCTAGCAGAAGCACAATGATTTCCCTTCCAGGTAAATGACTTAGCCAATGGAACTTCAGGGATGTATACACTGAATCTAATGGTGGTAAGATTTTAGGTGTAACAGAATGCCCCCCAAAGCATGAAGTTGTTTAAAGATTGGATAGGTGAAATGATTTGATAGAAAAAATGGCAAAATGGACTTGTCTAATGAAGGACGCTGCTGCAGTACAACTGACTCTGACAATCTTATATGATGTACAACATGGCTGCCGATTAATACAATGCAGCTCCATGGTAGTAATGACCGATTGAACACAATCATGGCTATTGGACACAAGCGTAGATCCATGATGAAATGGTAACACAGCCACAACCAATACAAATGTGGATCCATGTAATATGACTCAATACAAACTCCACCGCAACCTGGGTAAAACATGACTCCCCAAGGTCTTCAAGCTGAACCCACAATGATACGAATCTATCCATGTGATTACAAATGTCTTGACGTCGAACATGGTAGAAACCACTTGATTACCGGTCATTGATGTACACCATTAACAAGTGTGAGGGAAATCACCATTAATGTCAATGATCCCCAAGGTGTCGCAGTACATATCATCAAACGTGAATAAATCAGTTGAAGTCGAACGCAAGATGAAATCTTTCGATCAAGAGTCAATGACGTGAACTCATGTCGAAAACAAGGTAACCTACCATTGAGGCATGCAGGGCCAAGGTACTTGGTTGGTTTCTAGATTCAATCCTTGGATGATGTGTTGAAGTCGACAAGGATGAATCCGTCAAAGGAGGGCCATGATGAATCCCACATCATCGACATGAAACATGACAAAGGATGTGTAGAGTGGATGTCACATACCCACCCATTATTCTAGCATGGGAGAGAACATCACTCTAATTCCGGGAATCTATGCTCCATACTTAGTAAACAAACATTCATATAAAGGGAAGATGGACATATGGGAATGCATAAATATTTGAAAACACGGCAGAATTAAGATCATGTTAATATCTAACATACATTTAGGATTTTCATGACAGTCATTAAATAAAGACATTGCAGAATTATAATAGAGAGTACTTATCTTGAAACAAAGTAGTCCTTGAGCAACAAGCTATGCATCTGCAATGTTCCACCCAACCATAGGCCAGTTGTGCTTATCAATCTCTTGATACAACTTCCACCCCCAAGCTAGGCATGATTTCTACAAGGAAGAAGGGAACAATAAACCCACACATAGCCAAAATATACCAAAATCAGCCAAGCCAATCAGCAGTTGGGTTTATCAGGCTGCTAGGAGAGGGAAAAGGAAGAATTGCTAAGCTAGTGAGCTCAAGCACAGAGCCATGGATACCTCTACAAGATCTATCTAAATTGGAACCCACAATACCTACACACCCAACACAAGGAAGTATTCTCTTCACTGCTACACAGTCCCTCAAGCCATACCTTCCTTTCTAGTGCTCTCAGGGTGTGCATAGAAAAGTAGCCAAAGCCCTCTTGATCTTCTTGAGAGGTTATTTTCCCCACTAGGTTTATCAAGCCAATTCTGTCCACTACCACTCCAAATTTCTTGCTCACAGGTTCAAACCAAAACAGGGATGCACATAACAACAAAAGTATAAATGTTGGGCATGAAGAAACATTTTTACAGTGAGATGCCCAAAGATGGGGTTTTCATTAGCTTCCGAAAAAAGTGGGAAACCCGAAAACAAAAATGGAAGATGTGGAACAACCCTGGGAAGCCAAATCCGATTTCAGGAAAACGTCCATGGACATTATGGGGAAAAAACGACCTCCATAACAGCCCCAAATCATGGTCCTCCTCTCCCAGCCATTGTGCCAAACAAAAACGAGTTCCCAGGCATGGAAAATGCAGGAAAAATGGTGAAAAATGTGATGGGGAAAACCCATCTAGCTCAGACTGCGTGAGAGGGAAAAGGCCATAGGTGAAAGATGGCTTTGGGCACCATTTCGTGGGTGTTTTCTTGCCCAAGGAGCAGAAATACGAATTCCCAGGTTGATGGCTTGCCCCTGCACGAAATTGGCTTCCATGCCTCTTCATTCCTAAGGCATTAACTGCCTCAACCAACTCCTAGAAGAATTAAATGGTTGGGTGCATAACCCAAAATGGGTAGTTGAGGGTTTATGGGTTTTCTCATTAACACATGGGTTAGCACCATTGGCTCAAGGGTTTGAATAATTTCCCTCCCTATTCCTTATAAAAATCATGCCCCCATCTCTTTGTTGCATTGCATAGCTAGTTGTGGGTATTTCATTAAAATTTGTATTTACATGATGTCTTAATTTACATTGTGCCTGTCTAGAACAAGAACCATATGCACCGATTTTAATTGCTGATACATAAAATGATAAATCAATGGTGGGGCCTTGGCCTTGAGCTCCTCACCATGATTTAATAACGATATTTACATCATTTACAATTTTAATGCCACAGGGTCAAAATGGGGACGTGACAGTGGATCAGATGGTACAATAATATGTGAGACTGACTCAGAGTAGACCGACATGATTGAAGGTGTACTGACTGCAAATAGATGAATAGTGAAAGTATTCTTGAACATGGGCATGGCATGACTTGGCAGTATTGACATGACAAGTATGACACAAATTGCTAATGCAACTGATGATGGAAGCTTTCTTTGAATGACTCAAAGGAGTAACAAGACTCAGGAAGTAAGTGGAACTTAAGGACAAACAGATGATCCAAGTGTTGTATGCAAATGCAGATGAGTGCCATGTTCAAGAATGACTAGGTACTGCTACTGATAAAGGTGTAATACAAAATATTTCCTTTTTCCCCATCATGAACAATGAGTACCTCATGTGTTTTTTACAAGCTTGATGAGGGTAACCAGATGCTCGGTATAGCTCATCTCATAGATGATTCCAATCCGAAATGTTTTCCAAACCTGGGATAGGAGGGGTTCGTCCCATGGCGGGCCCTTCAATGTAAGAATTTAACGAGTCCATAGAAGGTAAACTCGGTCATCATTTCATGTTTATAGAGTCTGAAAAGAACCAAAGAAGACTCCAACGGTCCTTTTTCATAAAGTTAGCCTCATTGCCAAAAAAAGGGTAAAACAATGCGGGAGAGGACTCTTCCACTCATGATTTGGCTGGAGTATACCTTTTTCGTAACTAGTACCCCCTGGTCCGAAAAATGAGTAAACTATCACCAGGAAGAAGGCCATTCAAATTCTTTTACAAGCGTGAACGCAACAAGTTCGCTTGGAAATATTTTTGTATTTCGAGAGCTTGAAAAGAGCTTAAAGATAGACTCCAAGGGCGTTCCTTTTCCGTAGGAGTTTAACGAGCTTGGAAAAGTGATAAATCGTGACTCGGTAATGTATTCTCATAGTTTCAAGAGCACGAGAAAGAACAAAGAGTAAGCTCATAATAATTAAATAATTACAATCTAATGAAATGGAAAGATAAACGACAAAATACACAAGGGGTGTTCATACCTGAGATGATCGTTCCAATGTGAAAACGGCGTAGAAAGACATTTCACAACTCCTGCACACTCAGAAACTAGGTCAAATAGTCAACCGAACGTTCAAAAATAATAAAATCGATCCAAACTATAGCAAATGGCATAACGGTATCAAATATTTGAAAAAGCAATATTCCATTTTGTTTATAAATAGAAATAAAAACCAAATATAGCCACTATTGTTCTATTTGCCAAATTTGGAGCCAAATCTTCACTTGTCGATTCTAGGAGCTACGAGCTGCTGTTTCACTCGCCGTCAGGAGTAGGTAACCCTAAAGTTCATCTAGCATGATTGTAGTGGTTTACATTTTTGAATTTCAGTCATTTTTTGGGGTTTTTGCTTGATTTGGGAAGGGCCATTGTGCCCTTGGCTCGTCGCAGTTTGCCCTTTCGGGAACTGCGACGAGCCTGAGTTGTCGCTAGGGTCTCACAACTGGACTGCGACGACATTGCTCTCTTTGTAAAAATGGGGTGTGACGATGGTGACGTCTATCCCCAAAATCAAGCCAAGCTCAAAAGAAGGACTTTCAGTGGTTGAAGCAAGTTCTAACATTGTTAAAATTCTCCTATTGACAGGTTCCAAGCATCCAAAATGGTTTTGGAATGGCGGGAAAGGGAGCATGAAATAGATGAAATGCATGCTGCAAATGATCTAGAATGCATAGAAGCACTGAGGAACTGTGGGCTCCTCAAGTTCTTTCGCATCCAAGGGATGAGATCCCAAATTCCACTATTGACTCATATGCTCCGATGCTGGGATGCGGCCCAGCAATACTTCATGATCGGTGAGCACGAGCTTACCATAAATGTCGAGGACATCTACTTTTTGACTGGATTATCCCGAAGAGGGGACAATGTGCTTCTTATTGGATCACGCAAGAGTGATTGGACCGTGGATGATATGATCCAACAGCATTTTAGTCCCAACACCCGTGCATCTAGTGGGTATATTCCCATTAAAGATGTACGGGAACGTCCATTACGTGCCATACTATTCACCATTACGAGGATGGTGGGGTGCCAAGCTCCTCACTTAGCCACCAGGGCACAGATGCTTTATGCGGAGGACTGTATGTCTCCGAAGATCTTTAACTGGTGTGAGGGAGTCCTTGCAAACATGCGAGCTCAGCTGACAAAGTGTCGGTGGGGAGAGCTCAAACAGTTTGGCTACGGATCAATAGTGATCTCGTTCTTACTGGAACAGGTTCCCTTTTGCATCCTCAAGTACCACTGGAGGATAGGGATCCTAGAGATCCTCACATAGCTAGGTGGACCAATGTGATGGATCGACATGGTGGAGGCCCCATTATTGGATACTCTCCTGTGTTCTTCACTTGTCTGGAGGGCCAGTTACTGATGGTGGGGGACTTCCCATACAGTGGTACAGACTTTAGAGATGACCCGGACTTGCCGTTGCCAGAGGGAGCAGCATGGGGAGACCTCGGTAAGAACAAATGACCCTTGTACTTTTTAATTTTTGTGCATTTATGATTTTTTTGATATAGTGCTGACAGGTGAACAACATGTGTGTGCATAGTGGGGCCTGTACAACTAGTGGGGACCTCTCTTCTTGCTAGGAGAGAGAGAGGAGAGGGAGTAGTTGTGGGTTCGACTGTGCACGCTGCCATTGCAGAGATGGATAGAGTCTATGCCAACCTGATTGGGTTGACACTAGACGTTCCTAAGCCGACGGTAGATGAGGTGCCGTGGCCCATGTAGGTACACACGGTTGGAGCTACTGCGTGCTTCAACGCGCTGCTTTGCAGGGTTGCAAGAGTAGTCGATTGTTTCCAGAATCAGTAGGCTAGAGCTACTAGAGCTCCTAGGGTTGTATGGGCCAGGCGATAGGCCATATGTTGTTACTATGTGTGTACTGAGAGCTTAGCCTCATATTTTTGTACTATTGAAAGCTACGAGGGTTCATATTTTGTAGAGACTCACTGAAAGCCATTGTGCTTTAGACTTTTGTACCAGCACTACCTTTTGAGATTATATATATATACAAACATTTTGGCGATTTATACATTATGTGTTTCAAATGAGTGAATGATGTGGTATTGCTTATGTGTTTTCTTATACAATGAATTAATTACATGTTATGTCTACTTTTAACAGTTCATGAATATGCTTATGTGTGTGCAATGTACCAATCTAAGATGAAGTTGGACATAGAGTCAACAACTGAGTTAACGTCTCATGGAATGTGCAGGTACTGAATGGACTCAAAGGACCTTTCCAGAAGATGGACTCGTCGATATAGACAGAGTAAAAAGGGGTCGTGGATGGCATAAACTTGGTTAAGCTGAGAGACAACTAGTTGAGAGTCCAAATGGATGACAACGTGGTCCATACACAAAGAAATGGCGTCAGTTAGGGTTCCAATGACTGCTTGATATTCTGCAGCATTGTTTGTCGCGAAGCCTAGACACATTCCCCCTGAGCTGATAAGCTCGCCCATAGGTGAATAGAGAACCCAGACTGTCGAAGCACGATTGCGGGTATGCCGACTGGCGTCGTCCGTGAATCCAAAACAAGTTGTCATCTGCACACGCAGACAGAACATGGTATAAGAAACGAAACAAGACCTAAACACGCAAGAAATAAAAGCGTCACACCACAAAGAAAACACACACACACCCCATGTATAGTATATATAGAAGTACTCATGCATGAAAGACTCAAGCATAGTACCTCTTCAGGTAGAGCCCGTAGCGGGGCTCACCCAAAGATATCCTGTCATAGTCTCCAAGCTCATAAGCTCCCTTCTCTAAAACGTGTTTTACTATGTAAGGTCCATGCCACATGGACTCAAACTTGCTTGCCCCTAGCTTATCATGTTTTTGGTCATATGTAAGGACCAAATCTCCTTCGCTGTAAGTGCGGGGTTCTATCGACTTGTCGTACTGCGCTTTGATGCATTTCTTATGAGCCTCATTGGCAAGAGCGGCATCTCGGCAAGTCTCGTCGAGTTTATCTAGGTAGAGGAAACGTTCTTCCTCGGTAGTAGTGTTTGGGAGAAGTTCGATGGCAATCTTGAGAGACGGAATCTCACACTCTATAGGGAGGACTGTCTCCAATCCATACACTAGTTGGAAAGGAGTAAATCCAATGGCAGTTTTAATGGAAGTCCTATAAACCCAAAGTGTAGAGAAGAGCATATTATGCCAGTTGGACTTATGCGTACCTACCATTCATTGGACCATAGTTTTCAAGACCTTGTTGATGGTCTCGACCTGTCCATTCGACTATGGGTAGTATGGTGTTGAGTTTTCATGGAGAAAACCCAATCTATCACTCAACTCGTCAACCATGTGGTTCATAAAGTGTGAACCATGGTCGGTAACTATCGCTTGAGGAACTCCACACCGCGCTATTACATGATTGAACATGAAGAGTGCGACCGTCTTTCCGTCATTTGTTTATGTAGGCATTGCCTCGACCCACTTTGTAAAGTAGTCCATAGCTAAAATGATGTAACTATGCCCCCCGGCCAAGGTAGGCTTACAATGCATGAAATTTATGCCCCATTTAGCGAAGGGGCCAATGGCAATAACCGGGTGTAACGGGGTGGGATGGGTGCACTTTTTCATATGAAAGTGTTGACATGGAGGACATCTTTTAATGGCCTCAATACAATCTTTGAAGATAGTAGGCCAATAATATCCTGCGCGTAAAATATTCTAGGATGTAGCCATCCCAGAGAGGTGATCGCCACACGCCCCAGCGTGACAGTCATTTAGAACGTGTTCAGCCTCATCATGAGTGAGATAGCATCAGAGAATGGAATCGACACCACGACGGTACAAGGTATCACTGATGATCAAGTAATACTTTGCATGGTGGTGTATGTGACGATGGTCGTCATGAAACAGTTGAGGACTGAAATGTTGGGTTTGAAGATACAATGTGATATCTCCATACCATGGGTCAGACGTACTAATAAGAAACAATGAATCATCTGGAAAGGAGTCATTGGGCTCAGACTCTCCATTAGTACGGGGGAGGTCGCAGATGAGCTCAAAAAACGCCAATGATTTTTTAGACTTGGATTTTTCGAAAAGAAGATCAAATTCTTGCAGTATCGCAATCCAACATGAATACTTGCCCCCAAGCACTTGACGTGTCAGAATGTGGTACATGGGGTTCAAATCGGCAATGATGATGGTGGTGCGGAGCAAAATGTAGTGTTGGAACTTCTGCATGGCTACGACGGTCACGAGAGCGAGTTTTTCAACATTTAAATACCGGGTTTCAATGTCAATGAGACCTTTGTTGGCATAATATATCACATGTTCCTGGGCGTCCTGGTATTCCTGAACCAAAACCATGGCGATAGTGGTATCGAAAGTAGCGAGATATAGAATTTAATCCCGATAGTAATTCGGCGGTTGGAGCATGGGGGCATGCATGATGGCATGCTTAAAACTATCAAAAGATTGTTGAGCGCGGTCATCCCAAATGAACGAGACGTCTTTCTTCATCAATATCATGTAACCCTATGTCTTTTGCACGAAATTACAAATGAAGCGCTATAAATAAGTTGCTCATCCTTACAGACTCTGAAGTTCTGTAATATTGGTTGGAGGTGGAAGAGCGACGATGGCTTCCACCTTTGAGGGATTAATGCAGATCCCATATTTCGAGACAATAAACCCTAGGAGGCATCTAGAATCGACACAAAAAATACACTTATGAGGATTCAGACGGATATTGTACCACCTGCATCTGAGGAAAACAACCGTCAGATGATCGAAGTGGAACTCACATTGCTTCGAATGGGCAGGGAGATCGTCCAAGTAAGGTTCCACAAAGTCCTTCACATCGTGGAAATCATACGACATAGCTCGCTAGAATGTGGTACCCCCATTTTGAAGACCAAATGGAAGTTTGCGGTATGCAAGCATTCCCCAAGGACAGATGAAAGCAGTCTTGTGTTGCTTAGTGGGGTGAATCTCAATCTGGTTGTATCCAGAAAATCCATCCATAAATGAAAAGATGACGCTTTCGACACAATTGTCGATAATCTGGTCAATAAAGGGAGTCGGGTAGTTGTCCTTGGGACAAGCTTTGTTTAGATCTTGATAATCGGCGCAGACGCGAATAGTAACCTATTTTTTAGTAACAAGGATGATGTTAGAGACCCACTCTGTCAATGGGATAGGGTAAATGAAGCCGGCCTTCAAGAGTTTCTCAATTTCTGCCTTGATTGCTGCAGTCTTCTAGGGGTGTACCGGCCATAACTTTTGGCGAACAGGTTTGATGTCGGGATAGGTTTTTATCTCATGCAAAACAATGGAGGGTTCGATCCCAGGCATCTCCTCGTAGGTCCAAGCGAATACATCTCAAAATCGCTTGAATAAGGCCGTAGCCTCAATGACTTCTTCAGGGGAACACTTCTAGCCTAACTGAATGTGTTCCACTACACCAGGTTTAACCGAGATGTCGATCAAAGTGGTAGGCTCAATGTTGGCTAAGTTGCCTTCAGAATTCGTTTGACACGCGAGTATCAAAGACTAAGAGCCAGAAAGGACATCCGGTGTAGAGATGGTGCGAATGTTGTTCTCTACAGTAGCCAAAATCAAAAGGGAAGATGAATGGTGATGGAGGTCTTCCCACAGAGTATCATCTGCACTCATGATTTCCATGATGGAATCATTAGAATGGAAAGTCCATAGGAAGGGATCGGAAGATGTCTACTGCAGAGAACTAGAGGTGGATGTCATGGCTATGTGATCCTCCAGGGCTGACTGGATAGCCTCGTACATAATTTCGGCGAGTGATAAAGGCATAATGTCTCCAGTCAGGTGTGTGGTGGCTTCATCAGATACAATCCATGAATCAGTGGAGTTGGGAATGGATGAAATCTGTGAGGAGATCATGTTCACAGTGGAAACATGGTTTAGGGGATCCGAAGTAGGAAAGACTCCCATAAGGGATGAATCCTTAAGGAATCCAACCCCCAAGCTGTAATACTTCTATGAATATTGTCCAATGGAAGGAATGTTATTGCCTGGGTGAGAAGTGGTGTTAGGTGAGCATAAATCCAGTTGGTCAACCATGACAATTCGGACTTGATGGGGGAATTACACTATGTGGAAGACTGATGAGGCAACCGTGGTCATGGCGTAAAACCAATTATGACCAAGCAAAATGTTGTAATCTAAAGGGGCAGCGACTACTTCCACGTTAATGGTTGTGGTCTTTCCCCCCAACTTGACAGGTAAATCTTGTAACAACCCATGAGGTTGAAAGCCACCTCCATCAAAGGCTTTCAAAGTGGTAGGAGAATGGTTCAACTTGGGAGAGCCAATGGCTCTCCAACATGGGATCGACATGATTGAAGTGGAGGCGCCTTCGTCCAAAATGGAACGATGGATTGTCTTCCCAGCGATGTTTGTGGCAACTTGAAATGCCAACTGATGGGAGAGCCTGAGTTTGAAGTATTCTAGCCGAAACATAATAATATTCGATGAGTCTGGGTCAACTGCACCAATGGCAGTGAGGAGAGTTTTGCGCTGATTAGGATAGTTTTGCAGAACCTCCAGCATCGACACAGTGCAAGGAGCTTGCGCTAGGTCCTCTATAATGTTGTAGTTTTGAGCAGCCTGAGCATTAGGATTGAAAACCGATTTTCTAATCATGCTCTTGGGTGGACGCAATACCGACTCTAGAGAGGGATTCTCTATGGTGAGAGAGGTAGTTGGTACGGTGACTTCAAGCATCGATGTGGAAGCATTTTCAGTATTACTTCCAATAGGTTCTTTAGCTGGAACAGAGTCATACGAACGAGAATGGGTGTTCAAGTTGATGGTCTCATTTCGCACCATGTGAACATGTGCGGTGTTGGGTGCTTCTCCTTGGGAAGAAGAAGTGTGAACGATTGACTGTTGATTTTGAGTAGGGAAAGGATCATTGAGAACTGCGGGTGTGGGTTTTCCCTTAAGAAACTTTTGAACTTCGTCTCTATGGGGGCACTCCTTAGAGAAATGGTCATCACCACATAGTAGGCAAGGATACTTTAACTTCCTTTTCTATTTGGTATCATCAGGGGTGCTCTTTTGTTCCTACTGGGTGGAAGACTTCTTAGGTTTACCCTTGTTCTTCTTCTTACCACCAAAATTTTGAGGTGAAGCTGATGAAACAAAATTCACTTCTTAGGTGACAGCAGGAGTGGGTGATTTGGTGGTGCCATGGCCATCCTGTGTTGGTGATGGGGAAGAACCCTGGGGGTTCAACGAACCAATGGTTTGAGAAGAAGGATGGGTGGTAAGGGATCTAATGATGCCATCAGTTTGGGGTCCCTTGGGTGGTTTCGTGGGGTCATAAGTGTTGTGGGGTGCGTCAGGAAGGATATCAAACAATGTGCCGGACTGAGCATAGACCAAGTCTAGTAAATGGGCATGCGCGATGGCTTGTTCTTCAGTGACAACACCACCCATGGCAACATCTCGTGCTATGGTGGGTTGGAGAGACTTTGTAAACCAGTCCGCTAGGAGTTGATCTGGAATAGGAGCCTTAATGAGATGTCGTCTCCTTCACCACTCATGTATATGATCTGATATGTGAGTGGTGGTATTCTGATGGAGCGAGGTTAATAGATCTGTACTAGTTTCGTACCGTATAGGCAGCTAGAAGTGAATCAAAAAGTTCATAGCAAGAGAACTAAAGTCGGGAAAAGAATGCGGTCGTAGTTCAATGTACCACTTGGCAGTTGAACCAGTAAGAGTCCTTTGAAACAATCTAAGATAGATCAAGTCATCCATCAGGGAGTTATATGAACACCATAAATGGTATGTCATCACGTGAGTTTTAGGATCCTCACCCAGCTTGCCATCAAATTTTGGGATATCAGATGGAAGTTTCACCGGAATGGGTGGCCAATTAGTTATGTCATAAATGGGGTCGTTGGTCAAACGAGATAGGTCAGGTAGGTCCAAAGTAGCCAAAAAGGGTAGCTTTGGATTAGGATGCAAGTACTGATAGTACGGATAAGGCATATAAGGACCTTGCATTGATTGACCATAAGGTGTACTAGGAGGAAACTCGCTGTAGGGGTATATGCCGCCTGGACCAAATGGAGGTCCACTGCCATAGTAAGGTGGTCCATTGCCATAATAAGGTGGACCATGACCATAAGGTGGTGGCCCACCTCCACCACCAGGAGGGGGTGGGCTGCCTCCAAATGGTGGTGGTCCACCACCACTACCAGGGTAGGATGGGCCTCCGCCAGGAGGAGGTGGTGGTGGTCCGCCACCACCGTCACCAGGATAATATGGCCTTCCACCACCTCCGCTAGGATAGGACAGTCCTCGAGCACCACCTCCAGGGTGGGAAGGTCCACCACCACCACCTCCAGGGTGGGATGGTCCTCCACCACCGCCTCCGAGGGGTGGTTGGCCATGATGACCAGAATGAGGTGGACCATTGCCAAAAGTTCGGGGTTCGCCTCCTTCGGAATTATGTGCGGCCCCACTTCCTCCAACGGGAGGTGGGGGTGGACCAAATGTGGGTTGAGGGACTTGAGGGACTGTAAGTGGGAGTCCATGTTGTAAAACATTTTGTTGTCTGCAAAGAGTGTAAGGATTACCGGGGTATGGTACCCCGTAGAGTACGTTTCCAGGATTATGTTGACCCGACACAGGGTTAAAATCACCTGGATACGCTTGATTTGATGGAGGTTGGATTACGTTGGACGTTCCTCCAACATGGGATAGTCCCGAAGTGGAAGGTCCGAGAGGTAGGGAAGTTCCAATGGAAGGACCGATAGGAACTCCGGCTGCGGTATTATGGTTTAGAGATGGGGGTTTCCCGCCAGCAACAACTTGCTGACCACTAGGTAAAGGTTGACCCAACACTGGTTGTTGATTATCCACCATAGGTTTGACGTTATCTGTAAAAAGGGTAGGGGGTAAAGATTATCCTCCCCGCAATGTTTGGGGTGGGGGAGGGGCAAGTAATGTAACCGTGATGATAATAGGTGTGTTGGACTGTTGTCCTTCAACCGTTTGGGTAGTAGGAAGTACCAAACTGGTCTCCTGTCTAGGAGATACATGTGCAGGAATGGATGGTTGACCAGTTCTAGTAGTGGTCACGTGTTGTGTGGATGATTCTGGTGACTCAAAAGATAAAGAGCGACCTAGGATTGGTTTGTAAGTGGGTAACGATGGGTGTTCAACCCTTCATTGGAGACTTGAATTTCGACACCTCTCGGCCATAGATCGAAAGTGAGCCAATTGGCTACGGTAGTAGGCCAGGGGATCATCTGGAGTAGTCTCACTGGGTGGGGGGTGCAACGACAAAATGGGCCACTGGGTGACTCGTAGAAGATGTCCAATAAGCTATTGAAGGACCAAAAACTACTGTGGGGTCGTCCTGGGGTTAATTTATCCATTCCAACGATCTAGGCTCTCCCGGAGCAACGTGAGGTAAGTCTTGTGAAGCGATAATTTGTGCTTCTTCATCCAGTGGGGGATGAGAGGCAGGTGAATCTGGAGGAGTATGAGGAAACAAAAGTCCTCCAACATTCAAAGTGGGGTTTTCCACTTCATGTGACCCGACCCTGGCACGTGGATCCATCCTCACCCTCGAAATTACCTTCTGGTTAAGGGGATATTCGGGTGGTAAGTTTTGGATTCTACGGAACCTTCTCCAAGGAAAGTCAGCCAGAGTGACTGAAAGAAAAAATTTCTCCTAAGGCAAGCTAAAAGGAAAGCAAACCAGACAAAACCCTACAAAAACTAAGGCCACAAGCAAAATTATGTGATAAGAGTGGATTCAAGTCTGAATCCTCACAGGATTGTCAAGGCTTCACAACTGACGATATACCACAGGGTCCAACAATATGACGCGACAAGGAGAATTGGGACCATACCCTTGCCTGCATATCCAATTACCTAGATGGTACGTGCGTAGTAGCTCCCCGAGTGCTGTTCTCGGTGTATTGCTCCTCCAAGACAGCCAAAAGGTTAACTTAGTTGGTCTCAGGAATCCTAGTGGTGTCTCCCGATATACACAAGGTACGTGGGAGCTCAAATCCGTAGTGGTGCTATCTAATGCACAACCGTTCGACAAGATACCTTTCGATATACTACCAAGTATGTGATACACCCTTCGATATATGCCAAGTACTCAAGGTGACTTGGTGGGTACGTGAAGGAGCTCAATATAACGATAAGTACGTGGAAGACTACAATACCCCCGGGATACAGTGTTGGAAAATAACGACAGCTACCACACTTAACGATGCCGGAACACGTCTCTAACTTACACACAAGTTTCTAAATATTTTACCCTAGTTCTACTATTAATTTTATCTGGACGATTAGGTGAATGCATGAGGTGAGTACATAATCGAAAACATAATGCAGGCCCTAACTACATGCAAAAAGTATTCTTTTCTTTCAATGAATGCTACCTATGGGAAGGAGAAGTCTTCTTTTTCTTTCCAACAATTTTACTGACAATGATGCAATGCAACACAATCCCAAATCTACGAAAAATGATATGACATATTCTTTTCCTTTTTCAACGAAACATAAAAAATTTCACAACACTACTAAGCCAAATCAAAACATGTTTTTTCTTTTTCTTTTGTCTTTTCAAAACGAAAATGATGTTAAGTAATGAAAAGAGAGGATTTATAAGCAGAGTGTGCAAACTTTTCACTTTCACTACAATGGTCTAAAAGCATAAAAATCAAAAGATACAATGCAACTTTCCAAGCATGGGACTACTTTTGCAAAACTTGATGTCTATTCGAATTTTCCAAGAAAATGAGCAACTCATAATTCATGAAAAACACAAATAATGCAATTTTATTTCAACGTTTCCAAAAGATTCATAAATGAGACATTCCAATGCATATGCAATTCTTCAAATGATCTTGAAAAATAATGGAAGCAAAGTACTTTGATCTTTCAATGAGTCCATCAAAATGACAATTCGATAACAACTATGCTTCTAAACATGGGTACTTGAATTGAAAAGATGACTTGCATCACTCTAACAACTCAGAAAATTCTCAAGAGAAAGCAAGCACTCAATGAACTAAAAATACATTCAAACACTCAAAATCAAATAGTAACAAGTAGCACTAAAGCAAGCAAGACTCACAAATGAAATGCAAAATGAGGTCTGGAACTAATCCAATACACTTGATCAGATCAGGTTAGGAGAGGAGGGAATGCAAAGGTGAAAAGGATGAAGGTGGGTAAGACCAAAGTATCCAACACTACCAAATCTCATATTTGTCCCAGATGGAAACCCACAACAACTCCAATGAGACCAAACAACTCAATCACACAAAGCAAAAGTGATCTTTGACTGGATCATACAGTGCAGAGGGAGTCTGCATACAAACCACACTCAAAACAGAAGAGGAGAAAAGGTGCCTGTATGGAAAAAAGGGTAAATCGGCACACTTTGTGCTTGTACACAGTGTGATGTTGCGGTTCACCAATGCAGGGAGTGCGACGGTGTCGCAGAAGGACAGTGACAGGGTTGTGACGATAAGCAAACAAACAAAGAACAGAGACCAAAAATGACACAGTGTCGCTCTATGTATATCACCCAGGTGCGACAGGCGAGATCTAAGTTCAAATATGAGCCAAATCTCCAAGTGATGAGCAATAAACAGGTTTGGGAATGGGAATGCAAATCCAAAGGAAGTTGATCAGAGTCTTCAAAGTGAAGATCTGATGGTGAAACCAACTTAAGAAGCAAATGACAAATAAAACGTCTTGGCAAGAAATCAACTGAAAATATCATTCAACTTGACAACTAAAAAGCAATGTCTTCCCCAGTATGGTCGCCAGATTTTTTTGACAGACAATCCACTTGAGCGGACGTGAGCCGAATCTCCCTAGCTCAATGTGAATCTAGAAAAAATAGAACAAACTACAAAGGGATTTCCTAGATCTACTTAAGGATCAAGTGCTAGATGTCTTACCTTTTACTTCGCAATCCTTTCTCCTGAATGTTGCTCCACATCCAGTGGTCATCAGATCTCAGCTGCAATACCTATTAAGACACAAAGAACAACACAAAATGAGTAAAAAGCATCTATCCAATAAGAGATCTAAGTAAACAGTCAAGCAGGTAAACTACTCAATATCATCACACATTAACAATATTGGTGGAAAGCATTTGTATTACTGTAAATAGGGAAATACATAGTAGAGACATAGAACTACAACCAAGGCTTAACGCTACAGCCCTCCTCCATCCAAGCCATTTACCATATCCTCCCAAGGAAGTATGAGTCTCCCAATAGATGAGTAGAGATCTCTCAAGGATGATTTCACCAGCATGTAGACACTATACACTTCCTCCCTTTGGAAAGGGGTAGAGCTTCAATTATATAGGACTAAGTGGATAGGGTATGGATAGGGTAGGTTGAGATATGGTAGGAGAGAGATAGGGGATCCTTCCAAGAGGTTAGGAACCGAAGGCCAACTCCCCCAACAAGTAAGAGATAGGGATCCAAGTCAGCAACCTTCGAGAATGAGCTCGAAGAAGCTATTTTTTCCATTTAACTTACTTCGTCGCACCCTGTAATGGAGCAAGGTGCGACGTTTCAGGTTGCATGAGTGCAACCTGCGACGACCTCTCAAAACCTAGCAGAAGCACAATGATGTCCCTTCTAGGTAAATGACTTAGCCAATGGAACTTCAGGGGTGTATACACTGAATCTAATGGTGGTAAGGTTTTAGGTGTAACAGCCCACCAGAATGATAGGGGTGGAAGCCCCCTGGTCCCGGTAGTACGTGATCCCCGATGCGAAACAGATGTGCCAAAGTAGTTGGCCTATTTCACACCTTGGCAATGGTCGTCAACTTATCCTTAGTCTGCACCAGGTTCCCAGAGATTGAAGGATGAGCTTGAGAAGCACATGATAGCAAGTCGGAGGATCACCGCTTTAGGTTTAGAAGTACATGACAGCGAGCCAGTGATCATCGTACTAGAGGGAGTAGTACACAACAACGAGATCTAGACAGGAAGAACAGTTGCAGAGACATAGTCTAGTGAGAGACGAGTCCGAGTACACCATATCCAGTTGACATGGCTCAAGGGCGAGCCACAAGATTGTGTTGGGGGCCTGTTGGCAGGCAGTTTGATGAGTCATCATCGCAACATTGCGGATGCTGCGCAAGGACAAAGGTGCCATGAAAGGAGGAAAGCAGTGCGCATGGCGATAGTACTTTTTGTAGTTTTGGGTCATTTGGACCATGTCATGTGTATTTTGAGTCATTTGGACTACATTATGTGGGTTTTGGGTTATCTTTTTGTAGAAGTTTGTTAAGAAGTAGTTAAGTGGTTTCCTAAGTGGACCGTAAATGTAAAGGCACAAGCCTATAAATAGATGTAGGTTTGTAAGTGTTGATAGATGGGGATAGAGCTGAAGATTGAGAGAAGAATCTTGAATATCTTGTTGTATCTGGGTTTTTGCGGAGATGAATATGATGTGACAGAGTTTTTGAGAAGAATTATTGTGTCTTTTCCGTTTCTCTATGGTAATTGCCTTATATGATATGAATATGTGAATGATGCGATGTTTCCTTGTTGCGATTAATGCTTTTCTATTATATCTATTGCACATTTTCTGTCAATGATAAGATCTGTTGAATGATGTTGCACTTATGTTGAAATGCTTGAGTTGAATGCCTAGATCTATTTCTAAATGTCGCAATAATTTAATTGGTTGATGCACAAAATCCTCCTTCATTCAGGGGAAACATGGTTCTGTCAACTCTCCCTTGAAAATCTTGGGTGAGACCTCATCTGCTTTGCAGGTGTTGCTGGACAGGGTAAAACCTGTCTGGGCCGGTGCTCACGGAGATCGCGGTGGTTTTGGGCATTGATAGTGTCGGGAACCCCCTGTCGATTGGGTTTGTGTCAACAGTAATTTGGTGAGGATATTTTGGATCTTCATTTATTATTTTTTATCCAAAACTCATTTAGAAATAAGAGCTTCTTCTCCATTCCAAGGGGAGAAATCTTAGAGCAACAAGTCCAATTTATGATGGACTAAGAATTATATTTCTTTCAATCTATTTTGAAATTTAGAT
Source organism: Larix kaempferi (assembly GCA_027924585.1). Classification (NCBI taxonomy): domain Eukaryota; kingdom Viridiplantae; phylum Streptophyta; class Pinopsida; order Pinales; family Pinaceae; genus Larix; species Larix kaempferi. The sequence continues at coordinate 307,639 of BSBM01000892.1, forward strand.
TGTGGTATTTAATTTCTTTCTCTTTTGTTAATGTAGATTGTAATTCTTAGTTTCTATAATTTGTAATTAGAATAACTTCTTCTTATTGCTTAGCATAGGAAATATTTTACTTTGATTTATTTATTTTTGTATATGTAATTTTAATTCAAGTTTATTTATTTATGCAAGTGAGTTAGATTCGTAGATTAACATGGTTTCAACCATAGTGTGTAAGTGTGAGTGTGATTTACATTCCGCAAGTGTGATGTACGTTCTCACAAGTGTGATTTACTTTTCTGCAAGTGTGTTTTACGCAAGAGTGTTCAATCAATGCGTGATGGTATGTGAAGAACCTGCAATAATTAATTAATGCAAATACACGAGATATCAGAAATAATAGAACTCAGAATCACTTTTATATTGATCATGGGCCACTTCGAGGGGGCAACCTCCTTTGAGCAAGCTCAATACAATTAACTTCACGGTGCCTTCAATGATCTCAACACACACTTATATACTAAGTCTATGCCCAATACTATGAGTCAAAACCATGGGACATATAATACTACGGGACAACTTACAAAGCATATGTGTCCAATACTATGGGTCAATACCATGCACTAATATAAACTATGGATCAAAAAATACTACGGGATGACTTACAAAGCATATGCGTCCAAGAACAATATACTAACAAAGTAAGGAGAAGGGTTGACACGGGTTCCTAACATCCCCTCTCCCTTAGAAAAAGCAATGTCCTCAAAGCTTTGGTTGGGGAAATTGATGCAGAATCTGAATGAGTGGTTCCCCGGTAGCATCCTCGGGTTTCATTTTGGGCCACTGACGCCTTTTGAGTTTCAGGGAGGATTGCTTAGAAGGATGTAGACGAAGAAGAACCATATCAACTGCATGAAAAGTGCACGCAGAATGGTGCTGATCGGCTTGTTGCTGTGGTCGAATTCTGGCCATGTGAAGATTGTCTTGCAGAATGAGAAGAATCTGATCGCGGTTTCGAAGAACCGAGTCAATTTCCTGAACTGGGGAGCTGCTAAGGGTGTATGGAAGAAGAACTGGCGGTGTCTGTCCATATACTGCTTCATATGGTGTCCTTGTAGATGTGGTATTGTACCACCAGAGTGCTTCTAAGAAATCCATACAAATAGTTGGCCAAATCTGTGTAGGGATGGGCAAGGGTTTGAGCAGTCCCGAAAGGAGTGTCATTTCACCCTTGTTGACTTGGAAAGTATCACAGTCAGCCACCATCTATTGAATTGTCATTTTTAGTCCCTGCCAAAAGAAGTTACATTGTTCCCGGTTATACATTTTGAAGAACCCATAGTGCCCTGCTGATGAAGAAGCATGGAGTTCATAGAAGAGATAGCCCTGTTGAACATATTGCAACCAATTTGGAACAAGCAGAGAAATAGTTATAAGAGAAACTGGGTCATCAATTGTGCGAGAAGGAGCATCCGCCACCATATTATCCTTACCCTTATTGTAAGTGATCGCATAGGGATAACCCATGAGTTGGATAACCCATTTCAGGTGTGTTGGAGAGGAGACCCATTGTTCTAGGAAATTTTCCATACCTTGGAGATCAGTCTTGATGCAGAAATAATTCCCTAATAGGTATGGCTACCACTTCTATACTGCATGCAAAATAGCCATCAATTCCTATTGAGAGGTAGATGCAGCTAAATTCGTACCGAAAAGGTCTCTTGAAGGCAGCAAGCTCATTGGTTCAGCAAAGACACCTGCATATCTATCCAAGGAAGTAGTGGAGACTGTTGATGGATGCATCTGAATGGAATGGAGCTAAGTGATGACACCATGTAAATTCTTCTTAAGGATTTTTTCTAAGCGATGTGAACTGATGATGCAGAGAGACCCTGGTTGTAAGCCCATAAATTTGTGTTGTGCCCCATTGACTGAAAACTGCATCCAAAGTTCACCAAAATCCCATAAGATGGGGCTAAGTGTGCGTAACCATTGACCGCCCAAAACCACATCACATCCGCCTAAGGACAAGGCAAACATGTCAGAGCACGGGTTATAATCTTCCATAGAGATAGGCACATTGTGACACTTCCCCTTGCAAGGTAAGGTGCCCCCATTGGCAACCATGATTTCAAAGTGGGAGCAAGGATGGACAAATCAATCAACCTGTTTGGCAAGCCGAGGGTCAATGAAGTTAGGAGTGCTACCAGAATCAATGAGTATGGTAGGAGGGAGCTTCTTGAAGTATCCCCCGACCCACATTATTTGTGGGGTGGTGATGCCGGTTATAGCATGGAGAGAGATCTCGGGTGGGTCGTCCTGAGATGGGGTGTCAACAGACGGGTGCTGAATGTCAACCTGATCATCTACTGTATCTAGAGCTTCTTCACCAAGTTCAGAGGCAGGTGGAGAATCCACATCCAAGAGATAGAGATTTTGTTGAACACATCTATGTCCCCGAGTGAATTTCTCATCACAATTATAACAAAGCCCTTTTTCTTGGTGTGCCTGCATCTCTGTTTCAAACAAATGCTTTATAGGAGTTGGTCGAGGAGCAGGCGTGATGGGAGGTCGTTGGGAACCCATATTTCTGAAGGGAACAAAGGTGGGTTTGGAGCGTTGTTGGGCTGCGATCTTGTCCTTGGCCAGCTTAGCCAACCCTAGGACTTCCATCATTGTGTTGGGACATAACATTTTGACCTCTGAGCGGATTTCATCCTTGAGACCACTGATAAAACAACTCCTGTAGAATTCATTAGACAATCCTTCTGTGTGATTGGCTAGTTCTCAAATTCCATTTGATGCTCTCTCACTGTGCTAGTTTGATGAAGTTTAGTGAGTGCTCTTGTGAAGTCGTCAAAAGCACTAGGACCAAATCGTGGCAAAAGGAGTTGGCAAAAATATGTCCAGTTTGGCTTGGGATGAGCTTTGATGTACCAACGGTACCATTAAAGGGCTTCCTGTTCCAAATGAAAGGATGCAAGTGGAACTTTCTGGACATCAAAAGTATTATGCAGACTGAAAATATTGTTCTGCTCAGTATATCCATCCATTCGGATCAGTACCATTGAAGCAAGGAAAATCAAGCTTCGGCCCACGAAAATTGCTGGAAGAAGAGAACCCGGGTGGCTGCAAAAAATGTTGGTTGTCGGTTATTGTTCATGGCTGAATGTTGAAGATGGAAGCTGAGAAATTTTTCATCCAGATCTTGGAGTTTGGTTTGGATGGCTGCAAGTGCTTCCTCCATGGTTTTTTCTCCTGCGCGGGTGACAACCACAACCAAAAGTTTTTTTTTTTTTTGGAAATAGATAGAAAAACACAAACAAAAGCTTATTTAGTAAAGGAAAATTTGGATTTGGGAAAAACTTGGATTGGTAATTGGGGTTTGACTAGGATTTGGACACTTTCTGATGGACAGAGAGGCAAAAAATGGGGATTTCAGAAGCGGGGTGAAAGAATGAGAAAATTTGGTAGAGAGGGACAAAGAAGCAGAATTAGGAAAGGAACACGGTGACAAAATTTGAAGGCGTTTGGGTGAAAATTGAAGGAGTTATGGCAAACCCTAAAAATAGACAAATGTGGGATTTCTGGTCTTGGGAAGTGGAATTTGGGATAGGGTCTTCAGGAATGAAATATGCAGAATGGGATTGTAGGGATGTCAGTGAAGTTTCAGGGAAAACAGAGTTGAAACAAGGGAGATATGGCCGAAAAAAAGAAATTTATTTATTTATTTATTTTATTTATTTTATTTGTTTAATTCAGAAATGGATCAGCAATGGCGGTGTGAAAGGGATCCACAACAGATGGATCTGCAATGACGTGGAAGGGATCGAAAAACAGCTGGATCTGAAATGGTGACTGGATCTGGAACGAATTTCAAAATAGATCTGAAACGGATGGATCTGGAGCATAAGTGATTGGCAACAGTTCAGCTGAAAATAGATATGGACCCCAGGTATGTGCGGCTTCCTATCGGTTCAGGGGATTCAATCGGCCACCAATGCTGTCTAACGGCTTGCATATTGGGGTAGTACCCCTCACTCCACAGCTCAAGTAAAATTGATAACTGCTTTGCCACAAACGATAGCTCTTGGTTTACCTCACAGGTGGAAACTAGTCAATCAGGTAGGGGTCGTTGCCCTTTTCATTCGTAGGTCCTCTCAATGTGCCAGCTACTTTGGGGTTCCTGTGGTACTCCTCACAAATATTTTTAGGGCTTATGCCCAAGTACTTCCCACAATTAAGCAGATAGGGATTATTCCTAGATCCGTACTTGCAACAGATGCAAAAAAAAAATTTGGCATAAATTCCACCCAACGAACCCAAGAAAGTGCTTTGATACCAGATGTGAAGAACCTACAATAATTAATTAATGAAAATACACGAGATATCAGAAATAATAGAACTCAGAATCACTTTTATATTGATCACGGGCCACTTCGAGGGGGCAACCTCCTTTGAGCAAGCTCAATACAATTAACTTCACGGTGCCTTCAATGACCTCAACACACACTTATATACTAAGTCTATGCCCAATACTATGAGTCAAAACCATGGGACATATAATACTACGAGACAACTTACAAAGCATATGCGTCCAATACTATGGGTCAATACCATGTGCTAATATAAACTATGGATCAACAAATACTATGGGACGACTTACAAAGCATATGCATCCAACAACAATATACTAACAAAGTAAGGAGAAGGGTTGACACGGGTTCCTAACATGGTAAGGGGTGTTTGACAGACAATCCACTCAAGCGGATGCGAGCTGGATCTCCCTAGCTCAATGTGAGTCTAGAACAAATAATACAGACTACAAACAACTTTCATAGATCTACTTAAGGATCAAGTGTTAGATGCCTTACCTTAACTTCACAATCCTTTCTCCTGGATACTGCTCCACGTCTCACGGTCGTTAGATCTCAGTTGCAAGACCTATCAAGACACATAGAACAATGCAAATGAGTAAAAAGCATCTATACAATGAGATATCTAAGTAAACAGTTAAGCAGGTAAACTACACAATATCATCACACATAAACAATATTGGTGGAAAGAATTTATATTACTGTAAATATAGGGAAGGTACATAGATAAGAATAGACTACAACCAAGGCTTAACATAGTATCCCTTCTCCGTCCAAGCCAATTGCGATATCCTTCCAAGGAAGTATGAGTCTCTTAATGGATGAGTTAGAGATCTCTGCAATATGATTTCACCAGCATGTAGACACTATAGACTTCCTCCTCCTTTGGAGAGGGGTAGAGCTTCACTTATATAGGGATAAGTGGATAGGATATGGATAGGGTAGGTTGAAATATGGTAGGAGAGAGATAGGGGATCCTCCCAAGAGGTTAGGAACCGAGTGCCAACTCCCCCAAGAGGTCAAGGATAAGGATACAAGTTATTAGTCTTTGAGAATGAGCTCGAAAGGCCTATTTTTTTCCATTAACTGACTCCATCGCACCCTCCAATAGAGCAAGATGCGACGTCACAGGTTGCATAAGTGCAGCCTATGACAACCTCTCAATACCTAGCATAAGTGCAATGGTATCCCTTCCAGATAAATGACTTAGCCAATGAAACTTCAAGGGTGTATACACTGAATCTCATGATGGTAGGATTTTAGGTGTAACAGAATGCCCCCAAAAGCATGAAGCTGTTGAAATATTGGATAGGTGAAATGCTTTGACAGAAAGAATGGCAATGGCTTGTCGGATGAAGGACATTGCTACAGTAAAACTGACTCTAAGTACACTATCTCATATGACGTACAACATGGCTGCCGACCAATACATTGCATATCCATGGTAGTAATGACTGACTGAACACAATCATGGCTACTAGACACAAGTGTAGATCCATGATGAGATGATAACACAGCCATGAAAAATACAAATGTGGACCTGTGTGACATGACTCAATACAAAATCCATCGCAACCTGGGTAAAACATGACTCCCCATGGTCTCCAAGTTGAACCCGCAATGATACGAATCTATCCATGTGATTACAAATGTCTTGACGTTGAACATGGTAGAAACCACTTGATTACCGATCATTGATGTATACCGTTAACAAGTGCGAGGAAAATCACCATTAATGTCAATGATCCCCAAGGTATCACAGTACATATCATCAAGCATGAATAAATGAGTTGAAGTCGAACACGAGATGAAATCTTTCAATCAAGAGTCAATGATGTAAACTCATTGTTGAAAGCAAGGTATCCTGCCATTGAGGCATGCAAGGCCAAGGTACTTGGTTGGTTTCTAGATTCAATCCTCGGATGATGATTTGAAGTCGACAAGGATGAATCTGTCGAAGGAGGGCCATGATGAATCCCCCATCATTGACACGAAACACGACAAAGGATGTGTAGAGCAGATCGGATGGTATAGTGACATGCAAGAATAACTCAGAGTAGACCGACATGATGGAAGGTGTACTGACTGTAGATAACGAGGAGTGAGAGTATTCTTGAACATGGGCATGGCATGCCTTGGAAGTATTGACCTGACGAGTTATGATACCAATTCCTAATGCAACTGATGGTGGAAGCATTCTTTGAATGACTCAAAAGAGTAACAAGACTCAGGAAATAGGTGAAACTCGAGGACAAACGGATGATCCAAGTCTAGTATGCAAATGCAGATGAGTGCCATGTTCAAAAAATGACTAGATACTGCCACTAATAAGGGGTGTAACATAAAATATTTCATTTTTCTCCATCATGAATGATGAGTGCCTCATGTGTTTTTTACGATCTTGATGAGGGTAACCAGATGCTCGGTATAGCTCATCTCATATATGAGTCCAATCCCAAATATTTTCCAAACCTGGGATACGAGGGGTTCGTCCCATGGCGAGCCCTTCAATGTGAAATTTTAATGATTCCATAGAAGGTAAACTCGGTCATCATTTCATGTTTAGAGAGTCTAAAAAGAACTAAAGAAGACTCCAATGGTCCTTTTTCGTAAAGTTAGCCTCATCGCCCAAAAAAGGGTAAAAAAAACGCGGGAGAGGACTCTTCCAGTCATGATTCGCTGGAGTATACCTTTTTCGTAAGTAGTGCCCCCTGGTCCGAAAAGGGGGTAAACTATCACCAGGAAGACAACCATTCAAATTCTTTTACAAGCGTGAATGCAACAAGTTTGCTTAGCAATCTTTTCATATTTCGAGATCCTGAAAAGAGCTTAAAGATAGACTCCGGGGGGTTCCTTTTCCATAGGAGTTTAACGAGCCCGGAAAAGTGATAAATCGTAACTCGGTAATGTATTCTCATAGTTTCAAGAGCACGAGAAAGAAGAAAGAGTAAGCTCATTATCATTAAATAATCACAATCTAATGGATTAAAAGATAATGACAAAAAACACACAAGGAGTGTTCATACCTGATATGATCGTTCCAATGAAGAAAACAACGTAAGAAAGACACTTATAACTCCTGCACACTTGAAAAACTAGGCCAAATAGTCAATCAAGCATTCAAATGTAATAAAAATGATCCAAACAATAGCAAATGACCTAAAGGCATCAAATATTTGAAAAAAGAATATTCCATTTTGTTTATAAATAGAAACAAAAACCAAATATAGTCACCATTGTTTCATTTTCCAAATTGGGAGGAGAAGTTCCATTTGGAGCCAAAACTTCACTTATCAATTCCGAGAGCTACGAGCAGCCATTTCACCCACCGTCCGGAGCATGTAACTCTAAACTTCATCCAGCATAATTGTAGTGGTTTACATTTTTGAATTTGGTTCATTTTTTGGTTTTTATCTTGGTTTGTGAAAGGCCATTGCGTCCTCGGGTCGTCACAGTCTGCCCTTTCAGGAACTAAGACGAGACTGAGTCATCGCAAGGGTCAAATGGATATACTGTGATGATGTCACACTGTTAGCAATAACGAGGTGCGACGATGGAAAGGTCCATCCTCAAACACAAACCATTCCCCCAAAAAGAACTTTTGGTGGTTGAAGCAAGTGTTAACAATGTCTATAATCTCCTTTTTGCAGGTTGCCAGCAGCCATAATGGTCTTGGAGTGGCGTGAATGGGAGCATGAGTTAGATGATGAACAAGCTGCAAATGATCCATGATGTGTGGAAGCACTGAGGTACTATGGGATCCTCAAGTTCTTTGATATCCAGGGCATGAGGGCCCAAATCCCACTATTGACACATATGCTCCAATGCTAAGATGTAGCCCAACAATATTTCATGATCGGTGAGCACGTGCTTACCATACATTTCAAGGACATCTACTTCTTGACCAGATTGTCCTAAAGAGGGGGCAATGTGATTCTTACTGGATCATGTGGAAGTGATCGGACTGTGGGTGACATGATCCTGTAGCACTGTATTCCCAACACCCGTGCTTCTAGTGGGAATATTCCCATAAAAGATTTGCAGGAACGTCCATACTTTTCACCATTACGAGGATGGCAGAGAGTCAAGATCCTCACTTAGCCACCAGGTCACAAATTTTATACGCAGAGGAATGCATGTCTCTGAAGATCTACAATTGGTGCGAGGGACTCCTCGCAAACATGTGATCTCAGCTGACCAAGTGTCGGCGAGGAAAACTCAAATAGTTTGACTACAGTTCGATAGTGATCTCGTTCCTCTTGGAGCGGATTCCCCTCTTGTGCCCTCAGGTACCACTGGATGACAGGGATCTTAGGGATCCACACATGGCTAGATGGACAGTGGTGATGTCCCGTCATGGTGGGGTTCCCATCATCTCATATGGCATTGAGTTCTTCAGCTAGCTAGAGGGCCAGTTACTGATGGTAGAGGACTTACCGTATAGCGGTACGAACTTTAGGGATGACCCTGACTTGCCGCTGCTCGAGGGAGCAGCATGGGGAGACATAGGTAAGAACAATAAACCTTTGCACTTTTTAATTTTTGTGTTTTTATAATTTTTTTTTATAGTGCTGACAAGTCAACAACATGTGTGTGCAGATGTGGGCCCCGTACGACCAGTGGGAGTCTCTCTTCTTGTGAGGAGAGAGAGAGGAGAGGGAGTAGTCGTGGGTCCTACTGTACATGCTGCCATTGCAGATATGGATGTGCTCTACGCCAACTTGAGTGGGTTGACATTAGACGTTCCTGAGCTGATGGTAGATGAGGTGCCACATCCCATGCATGTGTACATGGTTGGAGCGACTGCGCGTTGCTTCGAAGGGTTGCGAGAGTAGTTGACTATTTCCATACTCAGCAGGATAGAGCTATTATACCACCTAGGGATGTATGGGCCAGGCGTTAGGCCTTATGTTGTTATCATGTACTAAGAGCTTAGAGGCCTTAGATTTTTTGTACTTACTAAAAGATGTGAGGCTTCAAATTTTGTAGAGAATCACTGAAAGCCGTCGTGCTTCATATTTTGTACTAGCACTACTTTTTATGATCATATATATATATATATACAGACATTCCGGAGATTTATACATAATGTGTTTTAAAATGGATGAATCATGTGGTCTTGTTATGTGTTTTCTTATATAAAATGAGTTATTTACATGTTATGTCTACTTTTAACAGTTCATGATATATGCTTATGTGTGTGCAATGTACCAATCTAAGATGAAGTTGGCCATAGAATCGGCAACTGTGTTCACGTCTCGTGGAATGTGCAGGTATTGAATGGACTCGAAGGACCTTTCCAAGAGACGGACTCGTCGATAGAGACGGAGTAAAATGGGATCGCGGATGGCGTAGACTCGGTTAAGATGAGAGACCATGTTTGATGGACAATCCACTCGAGTGGACGCGAGTCAGATCTCCCTAGCTCAATGTGAGTCTAGAACAAATAATACAGACTACAAACAACTTTCCTAGATCTACTTAAGGATCAAGTACCAGATGCCTTACCTCAACTTCGCAATCCTTTCTCCTGGATGCTGCTCCACGTCTCGCGATCATCAGATCTCAGCTGCAAAACCTGTCAAGACACATAGAAAAATGCAAACGAGTAAAAATAATCTATGCAATAGGAGATCTAAGTAAACAGTTAAGAAGGTAAACTACACAATATCATCACACATGAAAAATATTGGTGGAAAGCATTTATATTACTGTAAATGTAGGGAATGTACATAGATAAGAATAGACTACAACCGAGGCTTAATGCAGTAGCCTTTCTCCATCCAAGCCAATTGCCATATCCTTCCAAGGAAGTATGAGTCTCTCAACGGATGAGTTAGAGATCTCTCCAATATGATTTAACCAGCATGTAGACACTATAGACTTCCTCCCTTTGGAGAGGGGTAGAGCTTCACTTATATAGGACTAAGTGGATCGAGTATGGATAGGGTAGGTTGAGATATGGTAGGAGAGAGATAGGGGATCCTCCAAAGAGGTTAGGAACCAAGTGCCAACTCCCCCAAGAGGTCAGGGATAAGGATACAAGTAAGTAGGCTTCGAGAATGAGCTCGAAAGGCCTATTTTTTTCCATTAACTGACTTTGTCACACCCTGCAATAGAGCAAGATGTGACGTCGCAGGTTGCATAAGTGCATCCTACGATGATCTCTCAATACCTAGCATAAGTGCAATGGTATCCCTTCCAGATAAATGACTTAGACAATGAAACTTGAGGGGTGTATACCTGAATCTCATGATGGTAGGAGTTTAGGTGTAACAGAATGCCCCCCAAAGCATGAAGCTGTTGAAATATTGGACAGGTGAAATGCTTTGATAGAAAGAATGGAAATGGCTTGTCGGACGAAGGACACTGCTGCAGTATAGATGACTCTGAGTACACTGTCTCATATGATGTACAACATGGCTTTCGACCAATACATTGCAGATCCATGGTAGTAATGACCGACTGAACACAATCATGGCTACTAGACACATGCATAGATCCATGATGAGATGATAACACGGCCACGACCAATAAAAATGTGGATCCGTGTGACAGGACTCAATACAAACTCCATCACAACTTGGGTAAAACATGACTCCCCAGGGTCTTCAAGCTGAATCTGCAATGATACGAATCTATCCATGTGATTACAAATGTCTGGATGTCGAACATGGTAGAAACCACTTGATTACCGGTCATTGATGTATACCGTTAACAAGTGCAAGGGAAATCACCATTAATGTCAATGATCCCCAAGGTATCACAGCACATATCATCAAGCGTGAATAAATGAGTTGAATTTGAACGCAAGATGAAATATTTCAATCAAGAGTCAATGATGTAAACTCATTGTTGAAAGCAAGGTATCCTTCCATTAAGGCATGCAAGGCCAAGGTACTTGGTTGGTTTCTAGATTCAATCCTTGGATGATGATTTGAAGTTGACAATGATGAATCCATCAAAAGAGGGCCATGATGAATCCGCCATCATCGACATGAAACATGACAAAGGATGTGTAGAGCAGATCGGATGGTATAGTGATATGCAAGACTGACTCAAAGTAGACCGACATGATGGAAGGTGTACTGACTGTAGATAACGAGGAGTGAGAGTATTCTTGAACATGGGCATGACATGCCTTGGTAGTATTGACCTAACGAGTTATGATACCAATTCCTAATGCAACTGATGGTGGAAGCGTTCTTTGAATGACTCAAAAGAGTAACAAGACTCAGGAAATAGGTGAAACTCAAGGACAAATGGATGATCCAAGTGTAGTATGCAAATGCAGATGAGTGCCATGTTCAAAAAATGACTAGATACTGCCACTGATAAGGGGTGTAACATAAAAGCTTTCCTTTTTCCCCATCATGAATGATGAGTGCCTCATGTGATGAGCTTGATGAGGGTAACCAGATGCTCGGTATAGCTCATCTCATAGATGAGTCCAATCCCAAATATTTTCCGAACCTGGGATAGGAGGGGTTCGTCCCATGGCAGGCCCTTCAATGTGAAAGTTTAACGAGTCCATAGAAGGTAAACTCGGTCGTCATTTCATGTTTAGAGAGTCTAAAAATAACTAAAGGAGATTGCAATGGTCCTTTTTTGTAAAGCTAGCCTCATTTCCCGAGAAAGGGTAAAACAATTGTTGGGTAAAATATATGCACTCTAATTCAACATTTAAATTGTCAACCCGGGAAGGGAGCTTATGAGATGCAATCACTATATGTGCAGGATTGAAGGCTTGAACTATCCTAAGCTGACTAAAGATGCAAATGTGCTAACATGCAACTATATGATTTTAAACTACTTGCATGACTTTCATAATTATTCTATCTATGAAAACAAGAAACTGATTAACAAATGAGGTGAGTAGGAAATTTAATAAAGATATTTAATTGAACTGAATTGATTTGGAAGCAAGTAGAAAACTTGTTAAAGATGTTTAATATAGAAACAAGTAGAAAACTTGACAATGATATTTTATTTTTGATCCAAATCTTATGTTATGATCATCTTCATTAATTATATGAAATGGGAAACTTGTCCTATGATTATGAAGAAACTATTAAAACTGAAATAACTTAGAAAATAAAATTATTAAATCTTATCTGAAGCAAATATTGAAAACTTATAATAAACTGTACTTAAAAATAAAACTGATACATTCTAAAACAGTAACTTATTAGCAAATCCAACATAAAAGACATAATTCTGAAAATTAGTTGAAAAGAAGATTAGAAGAAATAGTAAGGAAAATAAGAAGAATGACAAAACTTAATTAAAATTCTATGTAACATAAAACAAGATCTAAACTACACTAAAAACTGTTAATTAGAAGCAAGAATAATTATGGTTCAAAGGCAGAAGAAATCAGATTTTGAAAAAGGCCTAAAACAGTGCAGAAAGTGTAAAGGTCCGAATGTCGATCCGAATGCCTGTCTGAATGGCAGTCCGAATGGAGGAAAACGAGTTAAACTAAGGAAAAGAAGAATTTTGGATGACTTTAATTACCAGCTGGCTGATGCATATGATCCTTTAGTGCAAAGGAAGCAAGAGAGTGATTATTTAAGGAAAAAACTAACAAGAAGCTATTTACTCTAATCACTATCTAAGAGGATGGACTATTTCTATGAGATGTGAGAAGAAGGTTAGGAAGAAGAGAGTTAACCTATAGCTACAGGAAGAGGCTAATTAACTGAGGGAATTAACCTATAGCTACAGTAAGAAGAAATTGATGGAAGAAACTAAGGAAACTAATGCTAACTAAGGAAGAATTTGCAACAATATTTAACTACAGATTATGGAAGAAGAATTGAAAACAAACTACAAACTATTTAAGCTTCGTCAACCATTCCTAATCCTAAAAAAGAGATTGTGTTAGTAGCAGAATATGATTTACAAGAAAAGAAAGGAAATAACATCTGTTGTAAACAAGAATAATTTAAACAACTGATAAATAAACTATCTACTTACAGAAAGAAAATACAAAATGAAATAAACCTCTGGTTTATGAGGGGTCCTTCCTAGCAATCAGAGGTGGAACTAAATCATCTTAATCACTATCAGCAAAGGATCAACGTATTGAAACTTCCATTAATCTGAGAAAAATTACACAATACTTCTGTCTATTCTCTACGCTATCTGATCCTCTAAACTCTTCAAAGCTATGAACTAACTCTGTTTCTCTATGCAAGCGTCTATTTATAACTTACAATGGATGAAAGGTCGACAAAGTCGACCTCTTGAATAATAGAGGCATTTATGACTATAACCGACTGCTTTAAGTGATGCATGAAAATGCAAGGAGCATCAATTAGTCTTCACGGGGTTGGTTCCTTCACGCAGCTGCTTGGAGCGTCAATCTTCCTTCGACGTGGAATGGGCAGTGTGTTGGCGGACTGAGTGTGGATGGATGAACTCTCCTAGAACACCAGCGTGAATGGGCGTGCGTGATTCCAGGCCGAACGAGCAAGGAAATCGGTGTGTGGAGAGTTTACGTGGAGGTAGGATGTGCTATCGAGTTTAGCAGGCCTGGGAACGAATCTTCCAGAACTAGAGCTCATTATCCATGACCCTCACATGGCAAACAAAACCCACGTGTCCATTTTTTAGTTTAACGACCCAAGGTATGCCAACCGTTGATTCCGTGGGTTGAACGCAAAGCTGAATTATGAGCTGGACGTGATTGAGCATTAGCACGTAATACACATTCTGAATGAAGGATCATTTGAAAAACGCAGCCTGTAAATCAAAACTTAAATGCCAAGTATGCCCAGAAAATGTCATTTAAACATAATAAATCATAATATAGCAAGGTATGAACAAGATTTGCGTAATAAGTAAATATATGCATCTCTGGTCTGTTTGATGGGCTGAATGGCGGAAATAATAACTTATCATAACAAAAATAATGAAAATAATGCCATTCAGAGTAGATTCGATGGTAAAAAATGGTGACAAAAATGGACATCAACAACAACGCAAGAGAGGACTCTTCCAGTCATGATTGGATGGAGTATACCTTTTTCGTATGTAGTGCCCCCTGGTCCGAAAAAGGGGTAAACTATCACCAAGAAGACGACCATTCAAATTATTTTACAAGTGTGAACACGACAAGTTCGCTTGGCAATCTTTTCGTATTTCAAGAACCTGAAAAGAGCTTAAAGATAGACTCCGGGGGGGCTCCTTTTTGGTAACGTATTCTCATAGTTTCAAGAGCATGAGAAAGAACAAAGAGTAAGCTCATTATCATTAAATAATTGCAATCTAATGAATGAAAAGATAACGACAAAAAACACACAGGGAGTGTTCATACCTGACATGATCGTTCCAATGAAGAAAACGGCGTAAAAAAGACACTTATTACTCCTGCACACTCGAAAAAATAGGTCAAATAGTCAATCAAGCATTCAAATGTAATAAAAAAGATCTAAACTATAGCAAATGACCTAAAGGCATCAAATATTTGAAAGAATAATATTCCATTTTGTTTATAAATATAAACAAAACCAAATATAGTCACCATTGTTTCATTTGCCAAATTGGGAGGAGAAGTGCTATTTGGAGCCAAAACTTCACTTGTCGATTTCGGGAGCTACGAGCAGCCATTTCACCCGTCGTTCGGAGCAGGTAACTCTAAACTTCATCAAGCATAATTGTAATGGTTTACATTTTTTAATTTGGTTCATTTTTTTGGTTTTTAGCTTGGTTTGTGAAGGACCATTGCGTCCTTGTGTCGTCGCAGTCTGCCCTTTCGGGAACTGCGACGAGACTGAGTCGTCGCAAGGGTCACATTGATAGAATGCGACGACATCGCACTGTTAGCAATACCGGGGTGCGACGACGAAAATGTCCATCCTCAAACACAAAATTTTGATGGTTGAAGCAAGTGTTAGCAATGTTTATAATCTCCTTTTGGCAGGTTGCCAGCCGCCAAAATGGTCTTGGAGTGGCGTGAATGGGAGCATGAGTTAGATGATGAACAAGATGCAAATGATCTATGACATGTGGAAGCACTGAGGAACTATGGGCTCGTCAAGTTCTTCAAGATCCAGGGTATGAGGGCCCAAATCCCACTACTGACACATATGCTCTGATGCTGGGATGCATCCTAGCAATATTTCGTGATCGGTGAGCACCTGCTTGCCATAGATGTCGAGGACATCTACTTCTTGACTGGATTGTCCCGAAGAGGGGACAATGTGCTTCTTACTGGATCACGTGGAAGTGATCAGAATGTGGGTGACATGATCCCACAGCACTGTATTCCCAACACCCGTGCTTCTAGTGGGAAGATTCCCATAAAAGACATGCAGGAACATCCATTGCGTGCCATAATTTTCACCATTACGAGGATGGAAGGGAGTCAAGATCCTCACTTAGCCACCAGGTCGCAGATGCTATATGCGGAGGACTGCATATCTCCGAAGATATACAACTGGTGCGAGGGACTACTCGCAACCATGAGAGCTCAGCTGACCAAGTGTCAGTGAGGAGAGCTCAAATAGTTTGGTTACAGTTCGATAGTGATCTTGTTCCTCTTGGAGCGGGTTCCCCTCTTATGCCCTCAGGTACCACTAGATGATAGGGATCCTAGGGATCCACACATGGCTAGATGGACAGAGGTGATGTCCCGTCATGGTGGGGGTCCCATCATCTCATATGGCATTGAGTTCTTCAGTTGGCTAGAGGGCCAGTTACTGATGGTAGAGCACTTCCCGTACATCGGTACAAACTTCATGGATGACCCTGACTTGCCGCTGCCTAAGGGAGCAGCATGGGGAGACGTAGGTAAGAACAATAAACCCTTGTACTTTTTAAGCTTTGTGTTTTTATAAATTTTTTTGTTATAGTGCTGACAAGTCAACAACATGTGTGTGCAGATGTGGGCACCGTACGACCAGTGGAAGTCTCTCTTCTTGCGAGGAGAGAGAGAGGAGAGGGAGCAGTCCTGGGTCCTGCTGTACATGCTACCATTGCAGAGATGGATGGGGTCTACACCAACTTGAGTGGGTTTACATTAGACGTTCCCGCGCCGACAGTAGATGAGGTGTCGCAGCCCATGCAGGTGTACATGGTTGGAGAGACTACATGCTTCAACGAGCTACTTCGCATGGTTGTGAGAGCAGTTGACTGTTTCCACACTCAGCAGGCTAGAGATGTTAGACCACCTAGGGTTGTATGGGAAAGGGATTAGGCCTTACGTTGTTATCATGTACTGAGAGCTTAGAGGCCTCATATTTTTTGTACTTACTAAATCTTGCGAGTCTTCATATTTTGTAGAGACTCACTGAAAGCCATCGTGCTTCAGATTTTGTACTAGCACTAATATTTATGATGATATATATATATACAGACATTCCGGTGATTTATACATTATGTGTTTTAAAATGGATGAATGGTGTGGTCTTGTTATGTGTTTGCTTATATAAAATGAGTTATTTACATGTTATGTCTAATTTTAACAGTTCATGATATATGCTTATGTGTGTGCAATGTAGCAATCTAAGATGAAGTTGGCCATAGAATCGGCAACTGTGTTTGTGTCTTGTGGAATGTGCAAGTACTAAATGGACTGGAAGGACCTTTCCAGGAGATGAACTCGTTGATAGAGATGTAGTAAAATGGGATCGTGGATGGTGTAGACTCAGTTAAGATGAGAGACCATGTTTGACGGACAATCCACTCGAGCGGATGCAAGCCGGATCTCCCTAGCTCAATGTGATTCTAGAAGAAATAATACAGACTACAAACAACTTTCCTAAATCTACTTAAGGATCAAGTACCAGATGCCTTACCTCAACTTCACAATCCTTTCTCCTGGATGCTGCTCCACGTCTCGCAATCGTCAGATCTCAGCTGCAAAACCTGTCAAGACACATAGAACAATGAAAACGAGTAAAAAGCATCTATACAATAAGAGATCTAAGTAAACAGTTACGAAGGTAAACTACACAATATCATCACACATGAACAATATTGGTGGAAAGTGTTTATATTACTGTAAATGTAGGGAAAGTACATAGATAAGAATAGACTACAACCAAGGCTTAACGTAGTAGCCTTTCTCCATCCAAGCCAATTGCCATATCCTTCCATGGAAGTATGAGTCTCTCAACGGATGAGTTAGAGATCTCTCCAATATGATTTCACCAGCATGTAGACACTATAGAATTCCTCCCTTTGGAGAAGGGGTAGAGATTCACTTATATAGGACTAAGTGGGTAGGGTATGGATAGGGTAGGTTGAGATATGGTAGGAGAGAGATAGGGGATCCTCCCAAGAGGTTAGGAACCGAGTGCCAGCTCCCCCAAGAGGTCAGGGATCAGGATACAAGTCAGTAGGCTTCTAGAATGAGCTCGAAAGGTCTATTTTTGTCCATTAACTGACTCTTTTGCACCCTCCAATAAAGCAAGATGCGACGTCATAGGTTGCATAAGTGCAGCCTTTGACGACCTCTCAATACCTAGCATAAGTGCAATGGTATCCCTTCCAGATAAATGACTTAGCCAATGAAACTTCAGGGGTGTATACACTGAATCTCATGATGGTAGGATTTTAAGTGTAACAGAATACCCCCCAAACCATGAAGCTGTTGAAATATTGGATAGGTGAAATGCTTTGACAAAAAGAATGGAAATGGCTTTTCAGACGAACGACACTGCTGCAATACAATTGAATCTGAGTACACTGTCTCATATGACGTACAACATGGCTTTCGACCAATACATTGCAGATCCATGGTAGTAATGACCGAATGAACACAATCATGGATACTAGACACAAGCATAGATCCATGATGAGATGATAACATAGCCACGACCAATACAAATGTGGATCCATGTGACATGACTCAATACAAACTTCCTTGCAACCTGGGTAAAACATGACTCCCGAGGGTCTTCAAGTTGAACCCGTAATGAGACGAATCTAACCATGTTATTATAAATGTCTTAACGTCGAACATGGGAGAGACCACTTGATTACCGGTCATTGATGTATACTGTTAACAAGTGTGAGGGAAATCACTATTAATGTCAATGATCCCCAAGGTATCATAGTACATATCATCAAGTGTGAATAAATGAGTTGAAGTCGAACGCGAGATGAAATCTTTCAATCAAGAGTCAATGATGTAAACTCATGTTGAAAGCGAGGTATCCTGCCATTGAGGCATGCAAGGCCAAGGCACTTGGTTGGTTTCTAGATTCTATCCTCAGGTGATGATTTGAATTCGACAAGGAAGAATCCGTCGAAGGAGGGCCATGATGAATCCCCCATCATCAACACGAAACACAACAAAGGATGTGTAGAGTGGATCGGACGGTATAGTGACATGCAAGACTGACTTAGAGTAGACCGACATGATGGAAGGTGCAGTGACTGTAGATAATGAGTAGTGAGAGTATTCTTGAACATGGGCATGGCATGCCTTGGCAATATTGACCTGACGAGTTATGATACCAATTCCTAATGCAACTGATGGTGGAAGCATTCTTTGAATGACTCAAAGGAGTAACAAGACTTAGGAAATAGGTGAGACTCGAGGACAAACGGATGATCTAAGTGTAGTATGCAAATGCAGATGAGTGCCATGTTCAAGAAATGACTAGATACTTCCACTGATAAGGGGTGTAACATAAAAGATTTCCTTTTTCCCCAGCATGAATGATGAGTTCCTCATGTGTTTTTTACGAGCTTGATGAGGGAAACCAAATGCTCGGTATAGTTCATCTCATAGATGAGTCCAATCCCAAATATTTTCCAAAGCTGGGATAGCAGGGGTTTGTCCCATGGCAGGCCCTTCAATGTGAGAGTTTAACGATTCCATAGAAGGTAAACTCGGTCATCATTTCATGTTTAGAGAGTCTAGAAAGAACTGAAGAAGACTCCAATGGTCCTTTTTCATAAAGTTAGCTTCATCTCCCGAAAAAGTGTAAAACAACATGGGAGAGGACTCTTCAAGTCATGATTGGCTGGAGTATACCTTTTTTGTAAGTAGTGCCCCCTGGTCCAAAAAAAGGGGTAAAATATCACCAAGAAGATGGCCATTCAAATTCTTTTACAAGCATGAACATGAAAAGTTCGCTTGGCAATCTTTTCATATTTCGAGAGCTTGAAAAAAGCTTAGAGATAGACTTTGGGGGGTTCCTTTTCCGTAGGAGTTTAACAAGCCCGAAAAAGTGATAAATCGTAACTCAGTAATGTATTCTCATAGTTTCAAGAGCATGAGAAAGAACAAAGAGTAAGCTCATCATCATTAAATAATTACAATCTAATGAATGAAAAAGATAATGACAAAATATACAAGTGGTGTTCATCCGTGAGAGGACTGTTTCAATGTGAAAATGGCGTGAAAAGACACTTAACAACTCATGCACACTCAAAAACTAGGTTAAATAGTCAACCAAGTGTTCAAATGTGATAAAATTGATCCAAACTATAGCAAATGACCTAATGGCATCAAATATTTGAAAAAAGAATATTCCTTTTGCTTATAAATAGAAATAAAAACCAAACATAGTCACCATTGTTCTATTTGCCAAATTTGGGAGGAGAAGTGCCATTTGGAGCCAAAACTTAATTCGCCGATTTTGGGAGCTACGAGCGACCATTTCACCCACCGTCCAGAGCAGGTAGCTCTAAAATTCAGCCAGCACAATTCTAGCGGTTTACATTTTTTATTTTTGTCTATTTTTTCAGGTTTTGAGTGGATTTGTGAAGGGCCATTGCATCCTCGGGTCGTCTCAATTTTCCCTTTCGAGAACTGCAACGTCGTAAGTTCTGCAAGGATCGGGTGCAACGATGTCACCTTGCTGTAAAAAATGGGGTGCGATGGCGGAAACGTCCAACCCCAAACACAAATCCCGCCCAAAAGAAATACTTTCAGTGGTTGAAGTGAGTACTAATGATGTTTAAACTCTCCTTTTGGTAGGTTGCAAGAAGCCAAAATTGTTTTCGAGTGGCGTGAAAGGGAACATGAGGTAGAGGATATGCAAATTGAAAATGATCCATTGTGTGTGATAGCATTGAGGAACTATGGCTTGCTAAAGTTCTTCGAGATCCAGGGCATGAGAGCCCAAATCCCCCTGTTGACTGACATGCCTAGATGTTGGGATGTGGCTCAACAGTACTTTGTGATTGGTGAGCACGTACTTACTATAGATATCGAATACATCGACTTTTTGACTGGGTTTGTCCTGAAGGGGGGACAATGTGCTTCTTACTGGATCACGAGGAAGTGATAGGACTATAGATGACATGATCCTACAACACTGCGTTTGTCACTCTTGTTCTTCTAGTGGAAAGATTTCATAAAACATGTGCGAGAGCGTCCATTGCGTGCCATTCTCTTCACCATCACGAGGGTAGCGAGGAGTCAGGCTCATCACTTGGCTACTCGGTCTTAGATGCTATACGTGGAGGATTGTATGTCTCCGAAGATATTCAACAGGTGTGAGGGACTCCTCGCGAACATGCGATCTCAGCTGACTAAGTATCGGCGAGGAGAGCTCAAACAGTTCGGTTACGGATTGATTGTGATATCGTTCTTACTGGAACGGGTTCCTCACTTGCGTCCACAGGTACCACTGGAGGACAGAGATCCTAGGGATCCTCATATAGCTAGGTGGACATATGTGATGGCCCAACATGGTGGGGGGCCCATCATCACATATGGTCCTGAGTTCTTCACTTGGCTTGAGGGCTAGTTACTGATGGTAGAGGACTTCCCGTACAGTGGTACAGATTTCAGAGATGACTCAGACTTTCCATTGCAAGAGGGAGCAGCATGGGGAGACATAGGGAAGAATAAATAACCCTTGTACTTTTTAAGTTTTTTGCATTTATGATTTTTTTGATATAGTGCTGACAAATTAACAACATGTGTGTGCAGACGTGGGGCCCGTACGACCGGTAGGAGTCTCCCTTCTCGCGAGGAGAGATAGAGGAGAGGGAGTAATCTTGGGTCCAACTGTACATGCCACCATCGTAGATATGGATGGATTCTATGCCAACCTCAGTGGGTTGACATTAGACGTTCCCGAGCCAATGGTAGATGAGGTGCCGTGGCCCATGCAGGTGTACACGGTTGGAGTGACTGTGCGCTTCAACGCGCTACTCCACAGGGTTGCGAGAGAAGTTGATTGTTTCCACACTCAGCAGGCTAGAGATGTTAAACCACCTAGGGTTGTACGGGTCAGGCGCTAGGCCTGATGTTGTTACTGTGTATGTACTAAGAGCTTGGAGGCCTCATATTTTTTGTACTTACTGAAAGCTACAAGGCTTCAAATTTTGTAGAGACTTACTGAAAGCCATCGTGCTTCAGATTTTGTACCAGCACTACTTTTTATGATGATATATATATATACAGACATTCCGACGATTTATACATTATGTGTTTTAAAATAGATGAATGGTGTGGTCTTGTTATGTGTTTGTTTATATAAAATGAGTTATTTACATGTTATGTCTACTTTTAATAGTTCATGATATATTTTTATGTGTGTGCAATGTACCTATCTAAGATGAAGTTTCACCATAGAATCGGCAACTGTGTTCCCGTCTCTTGGAATGTGCAGGTGCTGAATGGACTCGAAGGACCTTTCTAGGAGACGAACTAGTCGATAGAGATGGAGTAAAATAGGATCGTGGATGGTGTAGACTCGGTTAAGATGAGAGACCACTAGTTGAGAATCTAGGTGGATGAAAACATGGTCCATACCCAAAGAAATGGCGTCAGTTAGGGTTCCAATGACTACTTGATATTCTGCAGCATTGTTGGTTGTGAAACCTAGACACATTCCCCTTGAGCTGATGAGCTCGCCGGTAAGTAAATAGAGTACCCATGCTGTCGAAGAAAGGTTACGGGTATGCTGGCTGGCACCGTCTGCGAATCCGTAGCATGTTGCCATTTGCACACGCAGACAGAACATGGCATAAGAAATGAAACAAGACCTAATCACGCAAGAAATCAAAAGCGTCACACCACACAAAAACACACACACGCCATGTATAGTATATACAAAAGTACTTATGCGTGAAAGAATCAGGCATAGTACCTCTTTCGGTAGAGCCCATTGCGGGGCTCACCCAAAGATATCCCATCGTAGTCTTCAAGCTCATAAACTCCCTTCTCCAGGACGCATTTCACTATGTAAGGTCCATGCCACATGGACTCAAACTTTCCTGCCCCTAGCTTATTGTGCTTTTGGTCATACGTGAAGATCAAATCTCCCTTGTTGTAGGTACGAGGGTCTACCGACTTGTCGTACTTCACTTTGATGCGTTTCTTATGAGCCATGTTGGTGAGAGCATCATCTCAGTGAATCTCATCGATCTTAGCTAGGTAGAGGAAGCATTCTTCCTTGGCAGTAGTGTTTGGGAGAAGTTCGATGGCGAGCTTGAGAGACGGAATCTCGCACTCAATGGGAAGGACCGCCTCCAATCCATACAGTAGTTGGAAAGGATTAAATCTAGTGGTGGTTTTAGTAGAGGTTCTATAAGCCCAAAGTGCGGAGAAGAGCATGGTATTCCAATTGGCCTTGTGCGTACCCACCATACGTTGGACCATAGTTTTCAAGACCTTTTTAATGGTCTCCACCTGTCCGTTCGACTGTGGGTAGTAAGGTGTTGATTTTTCATGGAGAAAACCCAGTCTCTCGCTCAACTCGTCGACCATATGGTTCATAAAGTGAGAACCATGGTCAGTAACTATCGCTTGAGGAACTCAAAACCATTATATTACATGGTTAAACATGAAGAGTGCGGCGGTCTTGCCATCGTTCTTGTATGTAGGCATTGCCTTGGCCCACTTTGTAAAGTATTCCATAGCTACAATGACGTAACTAAGCCCCCCGACTGAGGTAGGATTAAAATGCATGAAATCGATGCCCCATTTAGCGAATGGGCCAATGGAAATAACCGGGTGTAACAGGGCGGGATGGGTGCACTTTTTCGTATGAAAATGTTGACATGGAGGACATTTTTTTATGGCCTCGATAAAATCTTTGAAGATAGACGGCCAGTAATATCCTACGCGCAAAATCTTCTGGGCTGTAGCCATCCCAGAGAGGTGACCGCCACATGCCCCAGCGTGACAGTCATTCAGAACACGTTCATCCTCATCATGAGTTAGACAGCGCCGAAGGATAGAGTCAATACCATGACGGTACAAAGTATCACTAATAATCAGATAATACTTCGCATGGTGGCGTATTTGACGACAGTCGTCATGAGACAATTCAGGGCTGAAACATTGGGTTTGAATATACAATGTGATATCTCCATACCATAGATCAGACGTACTGATAAGAAACAATGACTCATCCAGAAAGGAGTCATTGGGCTCAAATTCTGCATTAGTACAGCGTAGGTCACAGATGAGCTCAGCAAACACCAAAGACTTTTTAGACTTGGCTTTTTAGAAAAGAAGATCGAATTCTTGTAGTATCACGATCCAGCATGAATACTTGCCCCCAAGTACCTGACGAGTGAGAACGTGGTACATGGTGTTTGAATCAGCGATGATGGTGGTGATGCGAAGCAAAATATAATGATGAAACTTCTGCATAGCTATGAATGCCGCGAGAGCGAGCTTCTCAACATCTAAATAGCGAGTTTCAATGTCAACGAGACCTTTACTGGCATAATATATCACATGTTCTTGGGCATTCTGGTCTTCTTGAACCAAAACCCTGGCGATAGTGGTGTCGGAAGCAGAAATATATAAAATGTAATCTCGATAGCAATTCGGCGGCTGGATCACAGGGGCATGTGTGATGGCATGTTTTAAACTATCAAAATATTGTTGAGCTTGATCATCCCAAATGAATGGGACATCCTTTTTCATCAATTTCATGTACCCTTGCGTCTTTTGTGTGAAATTAAAAATGAAGCGCTGTAAGTAGGTTTCTCTTCCTTGTAGACTCTGAAGTTCCATAAGGTTGGTTGGAGGTGGAAGAGCGACGATGGATTCCGCCTTTGAGGGATCAATACGGATCCCATCTTTCGAGACGATAAAGCCTAAGAGGCATCTAGACTCGACACAAAAATACTCTTGTGAGGATTCAGACGGATATTGTACCTCCTACATCTGAGGAAGCGATCATCAGATGATCTAAGTGGAACTCACGCTGCTTCGAGTGGGTAGGGAGGTCATCCAAGTAAGGTTCCACAAAGTCCTTCACATCATGGAAGGCGTACGACATGGCCCGCTGGAATGTGGCACCAGTGTTTTTAAGGCCAAACAGAAGTTTACGATATGCAAACAATCATCAAGGGTAGATGAATGCAGTCTTGTGTTGATCAACCGAGTGGATCTCAATTTGGTTGTATCCAAAAAAGCCATCCATGAATGAAAAAATGACACTTCCAGCACAATTGTCGATGATCTGGTTGATGAAGGGAGTCGGGTAGTTGTCCTTGGGACAAACTTTGTTGAGATCCCAATAGTCGACACAGACACGGATGGTACCTTGTTTTTTATTAACGGGGAGGAAGTTTTAGACCCACTCTATCAATGGGAAAGGGTAAATGAAACCGTCCTTCAAGAGTTTCTCAATCTCTGCCTTGATTGTCGCAGTCTTCCGAGGGTGTACCGGTCGTAGTTTTTGGCGGACAAGTTTGACGTCGATATAGGTTTTAATCTTGTGTAAAAAAATGGAGGGGTCTATCCTAGGCATCTCCTCATAGGTCCAAGCAAACATGTCTCAGAATCACTTGAATAAGGCCGTGGCGGTGATGACTTATTCAGGGGAACACTTCTGGCCTAACTGAATGTGTTCCACTACACCAGGAGTAACCAAAATGTCTATTAAAGTGGTAGGCTCAATGTTGGAGAAGTTTCCTTCAGATTCCTTTTGACATGCAAGTATCAAGGAATGAGAGCTAGAGTAGACATTCTGTGTAAAGATAGCGTGAATGCTGTTCTCCATAGTATCCAACAAAGGAAGGAAAGACAAACGGTGGTGGAGGTATTCCCATGGTGGATCATCTGTGCTCATGATTTTCATAATGGACTCATTAGAATGAAAAGTCCATAGCAGAGGATCAGATTATGTCCATTGTAGATGAGGTGGAGGCCACAGCTAAGTGGTCCTCTGGCACTGATTGGATAGCCTCATACATGAGTTCAGTGGGTGATAGAGGCATGGTGTCTCCAATCAGGTGTGTGGTGGCTTCATCAGGTACAAGCCATGAATCAGTGGAGTTAGGTGTAGATGAAATCTGCAAGGAGATCATGTTCACCATGGCAACATGGTTTGCGGGATCCGAAGTAGGAAAAACGACCATAAGGGATGAATCCTTAAGGAGGCCAACCACCACACTCTCATACTTTTGCGATGATTGTCCAATTGAAGGAACATTATCACCTGGGTGAGTAGTGGTGTCAGGTGTGCAGAAATCCAGCTGGTCGACTGTGACAATTCGGACTTGGTGGGGGAATTGTACAATGTGGAAGACAGATGATGCGACTGCAATCGTGGCATAGAACCAATTTCAACCAAGCAGAATGTTATAATCTAATGGGGCAACGACTACTTCCACATTAAGGGTTGCGGTCTTGCCCCCCAGCTCGACTGGTAAAGCTTGTAACAACCCATGAGGTTGAAAGCCACATCTGTCAAAGGCTCTCAAAGTGGTAGGAGAACGGTTCAACTCGAGAGAACCAATGGCTCTCCAACAGGAGATCGACATGACTGACGTAGAGGCTCCTTCGTCCAAAATGGTACACTGCATTATATTCCCAGCAATGTTTGTAGCAACTTGAAATGATAATTGATGGGAGAGCCTCGGTTTGAAGTATTCTAGCCAGAACATGATAGTGTTCGATGAATCTGGGTCAACTGCACCGATGGTAGGGAGGAGAGTCTTGCGCTGATTGGGACAGTTTTGCAAGACCTCGAGCGTCGACATAGCACAAGGAGCTTGTGCTAGGTCCTCTACAATGTTGTAGTTTTGAGCAGCCCAAGCATTAGGATTGAAAACCAATTTTCTAATCGTGCTCTTCGGTGGACGCAACACTGACTCGAGAGAGGGATTCTCTATGGTAAGAAGAGCAGCTAGTACGATGACATCGGGCATCAAAGTGAAATATTTTTCAATATTACTTCCAACAGGTTCTTTGGATGGAACGGAGTCATACGAATGAGAACGGGTTTTCAAGTTGATAGTCTCATTACATACCATGAGAACTTGTGTGGTGGTGGATGCTTCTCCTTGGGAAGAAGAAGTGTGAGCAATCGACTGCTGATTTTGAGCAGGGAAGGGATCGTTGAGAACTGCAAGTGTGGGTTTTCCCTTAAGAAATTTTTGAACTTCGTCTCTATGGTGGAACTCTTTAGAAAAGTGATCATCACCACACAGTAGGCAAGGATATTTCAACTTCCTTTCCTGTTTGGTATCATCAGGGGTGCTCTTTTGTTCCTGCTGGGTGGAAGATTTCTTAAGTTTCCCCTTGTTCTTCTCTTTACCACCAAAATGCTAAGGTGAAACTAATGAAATAGAGTTCACTTCTTTGGTGACAGTAGGAGCGGATGATTTGGTGGTGTTGTGACCAGCCTGTGTCGATGATGGGGAAGAACCTTGGGGGTTCGACGAACCAACAGTTTGAGAGGAAGGTTGGGTGTGAAGGGATCCAATGATGCCATTGTCTTGGGGTCCCTTGGGTGGTTTCGCGGGGTCATAAGTGTTGTGGGGTGCGTCAGGAAGAATATTAAACAACGTGCCAGATTGAGCATAAACTAAGTCGAGCAAATGGGCCTAAGCGATGGCTTG
The DNA here is from genome assembly GCA_027924585.1 of Larix kaempferi. Classification (NCBI taxonomy): domain Eukaryota; kingdom Viridiplantae; phylum Streptophyta; class Pinopsida; order Pinales; family Pinaceae; genus Larix; species Larix kaempferi. The sequence goes on from BSBM01000892.1 coordinate 334,773, forward strand.
TTCCTCAGTGACAGGGCTACCCATGGCAACATCCCATGCTATGGTAGGAATGAGATACTTCATGAACCATTCTGCTAGGATTTGATCGGGAATAGGAGCCTTAATGAGATGTCATCTCCTCTGCCACTCATGTATATGATCTAATATATGAGTAGTGGTATTTTGATGGAGTGAGGCTAAAATCTCTGTACCAGTTTCATACTGTATAGGCAGCTGGAAATGAGTCAAAAAATTCATAGCAAGAGAACCAAAATCAGGAAAAGAGTGAGGTGGTAATTCAATATACCACTTGGTAGCTGAACCATTGAGAGTCTGTTGGAATAACCAAAGATGGATCGAGTCGTCCATCAGGGAGTTGGATGAACACCATAAGTGGCATGTCATCACATGGTTTTTAGGATCCTCACCCGGCTTACCATCAAATTTTGGGATATCTGATGGAAGTTTCACCGAAATGGGTGGCCAATTAGTTCCATGGTAGATGGGGTCATTAGTTAAGAAAGATAGGTCAGGTAGGTCCAAAGTAGCCAATAAGGGAAGCTACGGATCAGGCTGCGAGTACTGATAGTACGAATAAGGCATATAAGGACCCGTGGGACCTGGTATCGACTGACCATAAGGTGTTCCAGGAGGAAACTGGCCATAGGAGTACTGGCCGACCAGACCAAATGTAGGTCTGCTACCAAAGTAAGGTGGTCCATAACCATAATAAGGTGGCCCATTACCATAAGGTGGGGGTCAACCTCCGCCACCAGGAGGGGGTGGGCCGCCTCCAAATGGTGGGGGTCCACCACCACCGCCAAGGTAGGATGGGCTGCCACCACCTCCACCGGGAGGAGGTGGTGGTCCACTACCACCGCCAGAATAGGACGGGCCTCCACCTGTGATGAACCTGTAATAATTAATTAATGCAAATACACGAGATATCAGAAATAACAGAACTCAGAATCACTTTTATATTGATCACAGGCCACTTCGCGGGGGCAACCTCCTTTGAGCAAGCTCAATACAATTAAATTCACAGTGCCTTCATAGGCCTCAACACACACTTATATACTAAGTCTAGGCACCAATACTATGAGTCAAAACCATGTGTAACGCCCCATATTTTGATAGTCTTTAATTAAAAACTGTAAATGTGAATTAGCTTAGCAATGCTTTTTCTTATTATCTATTTACTAAGATAGATTGATCAAGATGATTGTTATGTGGACATGTGGACTCCCTTGAGGCATGTATGATAATTCGAAATATTGTTTTAATTTATTAATGACGATGAATGTGTTATTTCATTTGAACATGCAAAATTGAATATAGAATATCCATATGTAGAACACTAATTTAGTTGTTTACAAAAATAACTTGCATGATTATTTGTAAATGTCATATTAGAGATATGGATTGGCACTTGAAAGAGTTGGTTATGGCTATATATATGTTTCATGTTAATGATGAACTATTCCACATGTTGATTGGCTATGAGATAGGCGGATTCCTATATTTCCAAGGCCCATGATATGTATTGAACATCATGAGTATAATGACGTTATATCAAATTTCATGCTATTTAATTGTGAATTCCAAGATTTCTATGACTTGTGGGTGAGTGTGACTTTTGACAGGAATTGTGACTTGCCCAAAGTGGTTTTTCAATGACGGGACCCCTTAGAACAGTGATGGCACAGTATGGTTGATGTAGGGTGTTTACCCTAGTACTATTAGGGGGGGTGGAGGAAATTCCCACCGTTTATCCCCCGAAACCTGGAGTCATGGGAGGTTTGTGTAGCGCACTCCCCTAGACGTGTGATGACGACTAGCGGATGCCTGCTGGGGAAGCTTGGTCGATGTGGTCGATCGACACTTCCGCTTACGGGTTCTATATGTGGTTAGGTCGTGCAGTCGACGCCACAGTATATTGCAGCAGAGGACGGGATGGAGAGGTCAGGAGACGGAAGTAGTGGTGATTTAGGGGATGGATTACTGATGTGATGAATGGTACCAATGATGGATTGGATGGTGTTCTTGATTGTTATTAACCATCATGATTATATGTTTGATTTCACCATTATCTTTATCTAATTTTGTCTTATTGTTTCCGTATGAATGATTGTGAATGATGAATGATACAGTGTTTAATTGTTCTTCTATATGTTGTTTGAGAGGATGTAATAAGGATTTATTAGGAGCATTAAATGTGATTATTAGTACGCACGCTTAAGATGTGTGCACTGGCCATGCATATGTCAATTCGTGATTACATTACTATGATTGGTCGATCGATGAATAAATTAATATGATTATATTATCTATTAGTAACTTGGTTGATGAATTGATGAAAGCATTACTTGTGTGTTGAAAGTATGAGTTTTTTTGACTTGTTTAAAATGATTTAGATTTATATAAATAGATTGGATTATTAAATAACATATATAATTATATACATATAATATAAAATATGTCATAATATAATATAGTATATGAAAATATCTTATTTGACTTATGAATGAAAGGATAATATAAATAAATGGATAGATAGGATTTGCACAAATTTTTAGAAATTGGTTGTCATAGTTGCATTAATATGGAAGCATGAAAAGTGAGACTTTGCATCCATGTTTATTAATATTTTAATTATTTAAATCAAATTTCTATTTATTTGGAGAAAATGAATTTATTGATGGATGACTATTATTTATGGGAATTTATTGATGGATGAGGATTTTTGGATATAAATATGAGACTTGAGAGTGGAAGGAGAGAGGTTCTTTTGCTCTTGAAGATTATTTTGGGTGAGAGTATTCTAAGATGGAGAATTTTGGTATTTTGGGGTATGAGAAGTTTTGAAGAGTTGGAAGAGTTTGAGAACTCTTGGAAGATTTGATACATAGCCTACTAGTGCATCACTGTTCTGTTCTCTGGGGGTCTCGGGCACGGAGGGCCAGGAGGCCATTTGGATGGGACCGTTCAAATGGTTTCTTGGGGCTAGGGAGCCGGCTAGGCCCCTAGTTGGCTGGGAGGTAAAACCGTGGTCCTGCTTTTGGGCAATGAAGATGGAAGCAACTCGAATGGAGGAGAGAAGCTTGCTCAGTTTGGACTCCGTCACCATTCTTATAACGAGGTATTTTTCTTGTGATTTAAAATCGTTTATATGTTGTTGTAAAATTATCACATGATGCTTTTGCTACATGATTTAGGATGTTAGTTTATGTTGTGTGAATCACCAATGAAGTTTTAAAAATTTTAAGTTATTTGATGCTCTTGCCAAATGCTTAAATTTTGCTTAGATGCTGTTATGGTTACACTTTGACTATTTGTTGTTTAGTCACAAAATCTGTGTTTAATTACATTAAAATTTATAATGCTTATGATGGCATTACACCATGGGCCAATACAAATTATGGATCAACAAAACTATGGGCGACTTACAAAGCATATGCGCCAACAACAATAACACAAACTATGGATCAACCTCTACCTACGGGATGACTTACAAAGCATATGCGTCCAACAACAATATACTAACAAAGTAAAGACATGGGTTCCTAACATCCCTTCTCCCTTAGAAAAAGTTTTGTCCTCAAAGATTTAGATGTGGAAATTGATGCAGAATCTAAAGGAGTGGGTCCCCTGTAGCATCCTCGGGTTGCATTCCGGGCCACTAGCGCATTTTGAGTTCAAGGGAGGATTGCGTGGAAAGCTGTAGACGAAGAAGAACCATATCAACGACATGAAAAGTGCACGTAGAACAGTGCTAATCAACTTGTTGTTTCAGTCGAATTCTTGCCATGTGAAGATTGTCCTACAGAATGAGAAGAAGTTGATCCCGATTTTGAAGAATTGAGTCAATTGCCTAAACTGGGGAGCTACTGACGGTGTATGGAAGAAGAACTGGCGGTGCCTGTCCTGAGACTGCTTCATTTGGTGTCCTTTTAGATGTGGTACTATACCACTGGAGCACTTCTAGGAAATCCATAGAAATAGTTGTCCAAATCTGTGTAGGGATGGGCAAGGGTTCGAGGAGTCCCGAAAGGAGTGTCGTTTCACCCTTGTTGACCCGGAAAGTATCACAGTCAACCACCATCTGTTGAATTGTCATTTTCAGTCCCTTCCCAAAGAAGTTACATTGTTCCTGGTCATACGTTTTGAGGAACCCAAAGTTCCCTGCTGATGAAGAGGCATGGAGTTCATAGAAGAGATAGCCCCGTTGAACAAATTGCAACAAATTTGGAACAAGCAGAGAAATAGCTGTAAGAGAAACTGAGTCATCAAATGTGCGAGAAGGAGCATCTGCCACCATATTGTCCTTACCCTTCCGGTAAGTGGTCGCATAGTCATAACCCATGAGTTGGATAACCCATTTCAGGTGTGCTGGGGAGGAGACTCATTGTTCCAAAAAAATTTCCAGACTCTGGAGATCAGTCTTGATGCATAAATAATTCCCCAATAGGGATGGCTGCCACTTCTGTACTGCATGAAAAATAGCCATCATGTTCGGCTGAGATGTAGATGCGGCTAAATTCTTATTGGAAAGGTCTCGTGAAGGTGGCAAACCCACTGGTGCAACAAAGACACCTGCATATCTATCCAAGGAAGTAGTGGAGACCATTGGTGGGTGCATTTGAAGGGAATGGAGCTAAGCAATGACACCATGTGAATTTTTCTTAAGGAATATTTTCCAGGCAATGTGAACTAATTATGTGGAGAGACTGTAATGTCCCTTGTTAGGAATTTTATCAAAATGGCAAATTTTCACTTTTTTTCCCTAGTTCGACCTTTGACTAGTTTTGATCTCTATGTCCCAAATTTGCCCCAAATGATCCCAAATATTCTGAGAAGGTATATGAATGATATTAGAACATAAATATGTGTTTTAGGGATGCCTTTGGACCTTTAAAATACTTCTGCAAATTCTCTTTCAATTCTGGTCAATGTAGGTAACTTTACTAGTGATTTCCCTTTAACTAGTATTGGTCTTTAGGTCTCAAATTGACTCCAAATGCGTTCAAATATTCAAGGAAGGTGTATGAATGATATTAGGACTTGAATATGATGTTTATGGATGACATATGGCCACCAAAAGACCTCTGCAAACTCTCTTAATATTCTGGACCAATTATGCAATTTTACTAGTAATTTGGGGTTCAAATCCCCCTGGGGTAAGTACTGAAAATGGCTTCCCAAATGCCTCCAAACCCACTCAAATTTATGAAAAGAGGTATGTAATGTGTTAAGTATGTTATTAAAGTATCATATGCACCATTAATGGATTATTACAACTGTTCTCACCCTCTCCCATTCAACTGCAAAAATCCCCAATTCGACCCTTGGGGAAATGGCACTATTTCACCCCCCAATACAACTAAACTGAGTAAAAATGCCTCAAATGCTCAAGTACAGTACATGAAACTTTTATAATACATCCATGGAAGTATATTGATCACAAATATATCATAGAATAATCCATTCATTAGAAATCATCAGCATTACATTGATTCACAACAAGGTAGTGGGGAAATGGCACTGTTCTTTCATTAAAATTGAGATTTATACATTTCTACTTGGAATTTCGACCTGAAACTTTATAGAGATGAATAAAAGAGTATTTAATTCATATTTTGAAATAAATGGGGCATTAGAATCTCACCCAAAGAGTACAATAGCTCACCAAAAACGCCCTCCCTCAAGGATCAAGAATATGCCATCAAAACTGGAAATGGTTGAAGGAGTGAGATGCAATAGAAGAAACTATGAGCTGCCCTATAGCTTACAATTGCAAATAAATACTCCATTAAATATCCAAATTAAAGTTCTGAATGGCCTTTCCAATTACCAACTTGGATGGGAATCTTCCCCCCTCGAAATTGGCTAAGGCAAGCAACTAGTCATCCACTAACTCTCCCTCTTCACAAATGCAATTGCAAATTCTACAAATGATAAAAATCTGGTTTCATTCTTTTTTATTAACATTTATAAAGTTCTAATGTCCTCCATGGGTCGAATTCCTCCCAAGAGACTCATGCCAACTCAAGTTGGGAAGAGATTCCAAAGAATGCCACTTGTACAACAATTCCTAGTCTCCCACTTCCACCAAATCACATGTGGAAGCATCTTAGCTTCCCTAACACCATTGAGTGCCCTCTTGGAGTCTATTTTTATCCTTGACATGTCATATATGTCATATGTCAACCTTCAGGTCTGATTTGTGTCATAGGTGTCATAGAATCTTCATCATTGTTGTCATAGAGCTATGGAATCTAGCCCAAGTGTCTCACTAGCTCCAAATTGCCTCTTCCTCTTCCATGGGAGTTACTCTTCCTCTATATTTCGACCTTGGATGAGTCATGCCATGAATAATACCTGTTGGACTCCCCCAAGTATGTTACCATTCACCTTGAATTTGAATTTGTGAGAGAATGATGGCAAGTGTAATGGGGAAATCTAGCCATATGTGGGTCCCACTTCCTCCATGTGTCTTCATGATCAAATGCCACTTTGATTTTAACTTGTATATATTTATTTATCTCATTTATTAAATATTTATGCCATTCTAATGTTCAAACATCATTTATTATCCCCCTTATTCCAAATCCCAAAGCTTCCACCCCAAACCTAGGAAACTAGTAATTTTCCTCCTTGGCAATTATTTGACCCTTAACATCAATTTTACAAACTCTAATGAATATGTCCAATGTGATTAGGCCATTGTGACCCAATTCCAAATTTGGGACATGACAGAGACCTTGGTTGTAAGCCCATAAATTTGTGTTGTGTCCCATTGACTGAAAACTGCATCCAAAGTTCAGCAAAATCCCATAAGATGGGGCCTAGTGTGCACAACCATTGAACGCCCAAAACCACATCACATCCACCTAAGGACAAGAAAAACATGTCAGAGAGCAGGTTATAATCTTCCATAGAGATATGCACATTGTGACACTTCCCCTTGCAAGGTAAGGTGCCCCCATTGGCAACCATGACTTCAAAGTTGGAGCAAGGATGGACAAAACAATCAGCCTGTTTGGCAATTCAAGGGTCAATGAAGTTATGAGTGCTACCAGAATCAATGAGTATGGTAAGAGGGAGCTGCTTGAAGTATCCCCTAACTCGCATTGTTTGTGGGGTGGTGACTCCTATTACAGCATGGAGAGAGATCTCCGGTGGGTCGTCCTGAGATGGGTTGTCAACAGGCGGGTGTTGAATGTCGACCTGATCATCGACTATATCTGGGGCTTCTTCACCAAGTTAAGAGGCAGGCGGAGAATCCACATCCAAGAGATAGAGCTTTTGTTGAACACATCTATCTCCCCGAGTGAATTTCTCATCACAATTATAACAAATCCCTTTTTCTTAGTGTGCCTACATCTCTATTTCAGACAAATGCTTGATAGGAGTTGGTCGAGGAGCAGTCGTGATGGGAGGTCGTTGGGAACCCATATTTCTGAAGGGAACAAAGGTGGGTTTGGAGCATTGTTGAGTTGTGATATTGTCATCTGCCAACTTAGCCAACCCTAGGACTTCCATCATTGTGTTGGGGCATAAAATGTTGACCTCTGAACGGATTTCATCCTTGAGACCACTGATAAAACAACTCCTGTAGAATTCATCAGATAATCCTTCTGTGTGATTGACCAGTTTCTCAAATTCTGTCTGATACTCTCTGACGGTGCCAATTTGGTGAAGTTTAGTGAGTGCTCCTGTGAAGTCATCAAAAGCACTAGGACCAAATCATGGCAAAAGGAGTTGGCAAAAATCTATCCAGTTTGGCTCGGGATGAGCTTTGATGTACCAGCGGTACCATTGAAGGGCTTCATGTTCCAAATGAAAGGATGGAAGTGGAACTTTCTGGATGTCAAAAGTATTATGCAAACTGAAATATTGTTCTACTCGGTATATCCATCCAGTCGGATTAGTACCATTCAAGCGAGGAAAATCAAGCTTTGGCCTACGAAAATTGCTGGAAGAAGAGAACTCGGTGGCTGCAAAAGATTCTGGTTGTCAGTTATTATTCATGGCTGAATGCTGAAGATGGAGGCTGAGAAATTTTTCATCCAGATCTTGAAGTTTGGTTTGGATGGCTGCAAGTGCTTCCTCCATGGTGTGTGCTCCTGCATGAGTGACAACCATAACCAGGTTTTTTTTTTGGGTGGAATGGGTAGAAAAACACAAACAAAAGTTGATTTAGTTAAGGGAAATTTGGATTGGGGAAACAATCTGATGGGTAATTGGGGTTTGACTAGATTTTGGACACTGTCGAAAGGACAGGAAAGCAAAAAAGGAGGATTTTAGAAGCGAGGTGATAGAATGAGAAGATTTGGCAGAGAGGGACAAAGAAGCAGAATTAGAAAAGGAACTCTGTGGTAAAAATTGAAGGCAATCGGGTGAAAATCGAAGAAGTTATGGCAAACCCTAAAAATAGACAAATGTGAGATTTCGGGTGTTGGGAAGTGGAATTTGGGATAGGGTCCTCAGGAATGAAATATGCAGAATGGAATTGCAGGGGTGTTAGAGAAGTTTCAAGGGAAACGGAGTTAAAACAAGGGAGATATGGTGAAAAAACAGAATTATTATTATTATTATTATTATTGTTATTATTATTGTTATTATTATTATTATTATTATTATTATCATTATATTTTTTTTCCAGAAATAGATCTGCAACAGTGCGGAAGGGATCGGAAAAAAATGGATCTGAAATGGCACCAAATGGACCGAAAACGGTTGGATCTGGAACGGTTGTCAGAATAGATCTGGAACTGCTATCAGAATGGATATGGAACGGCTCGGAATGGATCTGAAACAGCACGGAAGTGATCGACAACAATTTAGCTGAAAATAGATATGGACCTGAGGTATGTTCGGCTTCCTAACAGTTCAGGTGTTTCACTTGGCCACCAATGTTGTCTGACGGCTTGCATATTGGGGCAATACCCCTCACTCCACGGCTTAGGTAAAACTGATAACCGTTTGCCACAAACGACAACTCTTGGTTTACCTCATGGGTGGGAACTAGTCAATCAGGTAGGGGTCGTTTCCCTTTTTGCTGGCAGGTCCTCTCAATGGGCCAGCTACATTGGGGTTCCTGTGGTACTCCTCACAATGAGTTTTAGGGCTTATGCCTAAGTACTTCCCACATTTAAGCGGATAGGGATTATTCCTAGATCCAAAGCTGCGAAAAAAAAATTTGACAGAAATTTCACCCAGCGAGCCCAAGAAAGTGCTCTGATACCAGATGTGATGAACCTGCAATAATCAATTAATGCAAATACACAAGATATCAGAAATAACAGAACTCAGAATCACTTTTATATTGATCACAGGCCACTTCGAGGGGGCAACCTCCTTTGAGCAAGCTCAATACAATTAACTTCACGGTGCCTTCATAGGCCTCAACACACACTTATATATTAAGTCTAAGCGCCAATACTATGAGTCAAAACCATGGGCCAATACAAATTATGGATCAACAAAACTATGGGCGACTTACAAAGCAAATGCACCAACAACAATAACACAAACTATGGATAAACAAATACTATGGGATGACTTACAAAGCATATGCGTCCAACAACAATATACTAACAAAGTAAAGACATGGGTTCCTAACACTACCACCTCCGTCGGGACGGGGGTGGTGGGCTACCGCCACCGCCGGAAGGGTAATATCCTCCTTCGCTACCTCCACCATAGTAGGGCGGTGGTCCACAACCACCACCACCAGGATGAGAGGGTCCTCCACCACCAACACTAGGACGGGGTGGTGCTCCTTCGCCACTGTTGGGATGAGATGGTCCTCCCCCACCACCACTGCCAGGGGGGGGTAGTGGTCCTCCACCACCTCCGCTAGGGGGGGGTGGGCCATGATGACTGAAATGAGGTGGTCCTCCGCGAGAAGTGTTGGTCACTATTTTGATACCTATTTTGCCTTATAAATCCTTCAACTAGCCCCATTATCCTTCATATTTTGCCATAAAATCCTCATTTTCATCCATAGAACCTTGGCATTCATTTATCAAAGGTATAAATTGTTGTTTCTATTAAATAAATTGAATTATGCAGTTTTTAAAGCATTAAAATTGAGATTTTAAATAAATTATAGGATTAATTGACTTCCCGTAATTGCTCCTAGGTTGGATACTTGCAGGCCAGCTGGGCACGAATTGAAAGATAGAGGAGGATCCTTGATGTCCCAGAATGGTTGAATTTCTAACAACTTTTTGAAACAGGTTTTACAAGTGGCAAGTCAACACTAGTCAAATCAATTTTTGAGCATTACCACTTAACACAAAAACAGAGACAATTGCGATTTGGATCATTCTGGTCTATTTTCGTGGATCTGAATAACAAACTCATGAATGGTAGAGATATTAGGGGGATGACATTTAATATTACTAGTTGTTGTAGTGTTTAAGTTTTTGAAAGACAATTTCTATAAATACTGGGATTCACAATGTAATAGATGCGCAATGATAGCAAACTTATGATTTTGAAATAAAGATTTACATTTTCAAATTATTGGTACATATCATTTTATGCTGTGAACACGATTCGATAACTCTATAGTCTCTAATGTGTGTGTGAGTGAAGCATTGGAGGGCCCCCTTTTCTGAACCTGCACACTCATTTCTCCATTATTGCGCATTGGTATGTTTTGACTGTGTTTTGTAGAGTTGATTTCGATTGTCAGTTTATGCATTGCAGATTGGATTGGATTATATATAGATGCACATGATTTTATTAAAGGGTAGGGTTATGAGTTTTTAGTTTGAATGGTTAAACATTGTAGAATCAATCCCAATTACTTTTTATTTGATGTTGAACTGTTGAAATAAGCTAAGCATTGTGAACTCTTTTTCTTGTAAAAGAAATCGATTGTTGTCTACCTTCAATAGTAAGATATTAAGCACTGTAGCTTACCTTCATGATTTAGATGTTTTTAGTTTCAGAGTATTCCATACATGAATTGTTGATTAGATTAAGAAATGAAATGAAGTTACTTCTATAAGGAAGATTTTGTGTTTCTTATTTACAACATTCTAGTATCCATTAGATTTACTTCATAGTAAACTGAATTTTCAACTAAGTCTAGGTCTGAATCTCTATATTTGGGATATGCCTCTAATTCTTACAAACTCTGGATTGACATAAATATAAGATCTAATTTACACTAGTAGATTGGAACCCAACATTTTGGTGCCCTTGCCGGGGATGCATTTTAGATTTAGACTTAAGAAATTTAGTTTTCTTATAAAAAAAATGTGGAAAACACAGAGCATATTTTAGTTTTATGTCAAGACAAAGAGACAAAAAAGGAAGATTTGTCAAAAACCCCCCAAAAATAGAAGTAACAGGAACTTCTTTATCTGATAGAAAAGGATTCATTACAACTTTTGATACTTTTGAAATGACTGAAGAGGAAACATCTAAGAAAGGAGGACTAACCTTCAAGCAATGTAGGGAATATGAATGTAGGATGGAGGTTGAAAATAAACCAAGAGAAATGGCTGAGGGAGAAACATTAAAAGGGCCAACTGCAGAACAGTAAAGGGAGTATGAGAGAAGGTTAGAAATTGAAAATAAACTAAGAGAAGAAAGAAGAAATGAAAGGGAAGAAGAGAGAAGGCATGAGGGGAGGAAAGAGTAGAAGAAGACCAGGAAGCCACCTTTAAATTCCCAATCTTGGACACTAGCATCATCCTAGGAGAAGAGGTAAGGATGAAAAATATTCCACCATCTGTTCTACCAAATTTCTATGGTATGACTTCTGAAGATCCATATTCTTTCTTATTCGAATTTGATATCTTATGTCGTACCTATGGATATACCGATGACACACACAAACTTTGCCTCTTCCCTGCTACTATTAAAGAAGCTACATTGAAATGGTTCATGGGATTTGGAGAGCATTCTATAATTAGTTGGGATGATATGAGGAAAAATTTTCTTAGAAAATATCAAGCATATTGTAGATCAAAAGATTTAAAAGATGACATTTTTAGGATGTCTCAGCAAGAGGATGAAAGCTTGGAAGAGTATCTTGAAAGATTCTCATATAACTTGCAGAAATCCAAATACAATTCCTTGACATCTGATATCACTCGGACAATCTTTTTGGAAGGAATAAGAGATGAATATCTTGATATTTTGAATGTAATGGAAAAATGTGACATCTCCTACTTACCATTTGATGAAATTACAGACTTATGTTAGAAGTATTCAAGATGAAAGGCCATAAATGGAAAGAGGGATGTAACTTCCAAGATAACCAAGTCAGCAACCAGTGGCATATCTAGAGCTGAACTTGGAAACTTGTTAGAAGATTTCAAAATTGATCTTTTGAGTACCTTGGGCACACAGGTTGAGATATCAAAAACCAAGAAGAGATAAGAACAACAAGACCAACAAGATCAAGCCCTATCTATTTTCTGCCCTAAATGTAGAAAGAAACATTCATTAAAAGAATGTCCTCTAAATACTGTTCAAATTTGTGGCTTATGTATTGAAAATCATAAAACTAATGATTGTACCAGATTAAAAGAATTGCAAGTAGCTCGAATGGAAGAGAATCAAAGCATGGAGTCTCTCTATCTTATGGGACAACGAAGACCTTGGAAACCACATTTTTTAGGTATGTCTCAAGATCCTATGCAGTAGTTCCATTCAAATTATCAAACTCCTGTTCAAAATTTATGGAGTGCACGCATGCCTTGGAAAACTTGGTCTCCTCATCAACATCTAGCCCAACCTACTCCAAATTGGTGAGGATATACTCATGGTAATTAGACATATCAACAGGCCTATCCACATCCCTATCAACAACCCTTTGCATATCCCCAATACCAGCAGAATCAAGCTTCATTTTTCGAACAACCAAATCTTGCTCCCCAACTAGGCCAACAACCTCAACAGCTTCAGTTACCATCCAACCAACCTCCACCTCGATAAACAAAGTTGCAAGCCCGGCCTATACCAAATCCTAATAATAAAATGGATGAACCCATGTATAATGTTGATCAAGGAATGGCACTCCCCTACTCAATCCTCCCAATTCAAAATATCAACTTAAGGTCTGGAAAAATTTTGTAAAAAGAATCTCCTGTTATTTTAGAAGAACAAACAGAAAATGAGAAAACTCCAAAAAAATCAAATATAGAAAAATTACAGTCGGATAATCACAGGAAGAAAGGGAAAGCGTTAGTACTTCATACACCTCCTTTTCTAGAGAGGTTAGTTAAAGAAAAAATATCAATTTCTCTCCCTAATTTTGATGTTTTGAATGAATTAACCAATGCCTGTGTCAAAATTCCCTTATTGAAAGCTATAAAGGACATTCCAATCTACACAAAAGCAATTAGATAATTATGTCTCAATAAGAGGAAGAAGGATCCACCAACAATTCATGTGATGGGAAAACTAGCAGGCTTAATGTCTAACACTGTTTTTATTGAAAAATATGTTCATCCAGGAATCCCAATGGTCACAATAACTATCAACAATTTTTCAATTCCAAAAAAATTGATTGACTTAGATGCAGCTATCAATGTAATGACACTGGAAACAATGGAATACCTGGACTTGAAAAATCTCAGACCAACCACTACAGTTTTAGAGCTAGCTGATAGGTCTAAAATCACACATGAAGGGATACTAGAAGATATCATAGTTTCTTTGGATTCTTGGGAGTATCCTATAGATTTCATAGTTCTTCAACCAAAGTCTAATCTAGGAGGGCATCCATTGATCCTTAGAAGACCCTGGTTGGCAACAGTTGATGCTTTTATTGGTTGTAGAACAGGAAGTATGCTCATTTCATAGGGAATGGAGAGAAAATAGATCACACTTTATCCTTCTGCCCAAAGACCTTCTATGTTAGATCAGTTATCATGGATTAATGAAACAAAAGAATAAGAAGAAGTAATTCATCCTGTCTTAAGTATCAATCAACTTTTTTATTTTCAAGAGGAAAACAATGAAGATTTGCTAGATTACTTTATTTATGAACCTCATATTTCCAAGGAATTAAGAAACATGCAGTATGCTATTACAGATCAAGTTTTGGGACAGAATTTTCAGGAAAATTGCACAGTTCATTCTCTGGCATTAGCACTTAATGATATTTTTAATGTTCATTCAATAATTGATGTCCAAAGCAAAACAATTGAAATCAGTCCAGGGAAACATTTGAATATTGGTGCACATCTTACTATAACACAAGAAGAACAGTTGATTGGATTATTGAATAAGTATCACAAGGCATTTGCTTGGGAATACAATGACATGCCAGGAATTCATCACGAACCATGTACTCACCATATCTACATAGATGATAAAATCAGACCTCTCAGACAACCTCAATGTAGAATGAACCCCATATTGAAAGAGATAGTTAAGGAAGAACTGCGGAAGTTATTAAAGGTAGGATTTATCTACCCTTTCTATGAAATCCAATGGGTTTCTCCGTTAGTTGTTCTTCCTAAGAAAAATGGAAAATGGAAGATATGTGTAGATTACAGGGAGTTAAACAAAGAAACACTGAAGATTATTTTCCATTGCCATTTATTGATCAAGTGTTAGATGCCTTAGCTGGAAAACACTATTTTTCATTCTTAGATGGTTTCAGTGGATATAATCAAATTAGAATAGCATCAGAGGACCATGACAAAACTACTTTTACATGTCCCTGGGGTACATATGCCTATAAGGTTTTACCTTTTGGTTTATGTAACGCTCCAGCTACTTTTCAGAGAGCAGTCTTGGCCATTTTTGCTGATATAGTTCATGAATGTGTTGAAGTCTATATGGATGATTTTTCTGTGTATGGAAATGCCTTTGAGGATTCCTTGGCAAATTTGGAGAAAATCTTAAAAAGGTGCATTGAATCAAATCTTTCCCTTAGCAATGAAAACTGTTTTATGATGTTAACTGAAGGGGTAGTCTTAGGACATCACATTTCATCATCTGGAATAAATGTGGATCTTGCAAAAATACAAATCATTGTGAATCTATCTGAACCAAAAAATCAAAAAGATGTGAGAAGCTTTCTCAGATATGCAAGCTATTACCGGAGGTTTATTGAAAATTTCAGTAAAATATATCTTCCATTATTCAAATTAATTTTGAAGGATGTACATTTCAATTGGGATACTAACTGTCAAGTTGCATTTCAAAAAATTAAAGAGAAGCTCTCAATTGCACCCATTTTAAGGGGACCAAATTGGACATTGCCATTTCACATTTCTATCGATGCATCAAATAGTACAATAGGGGCCTCTTTGGGACAAAAAGAGAATACCATGACTTATGTTATTTACTTTATCAGTAAAAATGTAACCCCTGCAGAATTGAATTACACAGTTACTGAAAAGGAGATGTTGGTAGTAGTTCATGCTGTGAACAAATTTCATCATTACATTACTGGTTATGAAATATTTGTCCATACAGATCACTCTACTTTAAGATATTTTATGATTAAGTCGATTACTAATGGCAGGATAACTAGATGGTTATTATTGATACAAGAATTCAACATTACTGTTCTAGATAGACCTGGAAGAGAAAATCAAGTGGCAGATTTTTTGTCTCGATTACACAATTCTGGTGAGGTTGTTCCTGTTTCAGATAGTTTCCCTGATGAACAATTATTTTCTATTTCTGTTATAACCCCCTAGTATGCTGATATAGCCAACTATTTATCATCAGGACAGCTACCTGTCCATCTATGCCATCCAAAGAAAAGAAAAGAATTATTAAGAAAAGTGCTAGACACATATGGGTCAATGGAGATCTTTTCTACACAGGATATGATCTTATCATTAGGAGATGTGTCCAACAAGATGAGGTTTTAGAAATTTTAAAAGCTTGTCATGATGATCCGTGTGGTGGCCATTTTGCAGATAAAAGAACAACATACAAGATATTGAACTTGGGGTATTACTGGCCTTTTATTTTCAAAGATTCTATTAAGTATGTTAGGAGCTGTGATACTTGTCAAAGGATGGGACGACCAGTATGATCTTATGAGATGCCACTCCAACCACAAGTCCTCATAGAACCATTCAAAAAATGGGCTCTTGATTTCATTGGTCCAATCAATCCACCATCACAAGGAAAGAAGTACATTTTAGTATGTACTGACAATGTTACAAAGTGGGTGGAAGCCAAACCATTACCAAGAGCCACAGAGCAAACAGTTTTAAACTTTATCTTTGAATAAATATTTGTTAGATTTGGAGTTCCTAGAGAGATTGTTACTGATCAAGGGGCACAATTTACTTCTAAATTAGTGCAGGAGATAGCAGCCAAGTACAAAATTAAGCACAGAAAATATACACCTTATCATCCACAAGCCAATGGCCAGGTGGATTCTACCAACAAAACTTTGGAAGGAATCATCACCAAAAAAGTCCAAATGCATAGAAAAGATTGGTTAGCTAAGCTTACTGAAGCTTTATGGGCATACAGGATTTCTTGGAAAAACAGTACTGGTTTTTATCCCTATCAGCTAGTCTATGGTAACCAAGTATTGTTACCAATTGAATTTCAAATTCATACTTTTAAATTAGCATCTGATTTAGGGATGGATCTTTCTGAAGCACAACAAGAAAGGATGTTGCAGTTAAATCAATTAGATGAGATGAGACAAGATGTAGTGGAACACAATATTTTGGTACAACAACAGAGAGCCCAATGGCATGATAATTTCATCAAAAAGAAACAATTTCACATCGGTGACTAGGCCTTACTGTTTGATTCAAAGTTCAAAGACTTCAAAGCCAAGTTCACAACTCATTGGCTTGGTCCATATGAGATTGTAGAGGTCTATGACAATGGCTCAGTCAAATTACAAACAATAGATGATGAAGCAAGTACATTTGTGGTTAATGGCCATAGGTTAAAGCTTTACACCAAGCCTATCAACAAAGAAGATTTCCTACAGCAAATTTCTTAGCAGAGGGAGATGGAGGTGATGGACAAACACACTAGTGTTTCTCCTTCACGTTCTTCTTAAAAATGTTATGATATAAAAAATATATATATATATAAAAAAAACATAAAAAAGGGAGTTTAGTTGTGAAAACCAGTGAATTGGCACAACATAAACTCAAATTTTCCTTGGAAAACTAAGTTTTCTTGGCCATTGAAAATTCCCAAAAACAATTTCAAATTCCTAGTTTCAATTCTTTCATGGATTATTTTTGCCATAAGCAGTTTTTTCGTATCATTTTTTATCAGCAAATAAAAATTTTGTTTGACTTGAGGACAAGTCAATAAATAGGCCTATGAGGGATGAGCATATCAGCATATCAAATCTTTCCATAAGCACGTCAATTTTTCCTTTTCAAAGTCTTGAAACCCTCCAAGCCTTCTCTAGATGCTAGAATTTCTTCCCAGCATGAAGTTTCATTTCACATATCTCAAGCCTTGCAGAAGGGATCTAAGACAAAGCATTAGAAAATCAGTAGAAGGGACCTGAGAAGAAGCACATTTCACTTGCAGGGGGACCTGAGACAAATACAAAGCAAGCTACAGCAAGAAGGAATATCGAAACAGTTGCAGCAGAGAACAAATCAAAGTAGAAGGGCCATCAAAAGCTACAACAAAGCAGCAAACCAGATTTCAAAAAGCATGAAAGCAAAGAGGGATATCAAATAAGTCTATAAGAATTTTAATTTTTATGTTTTAAAAGTTTGCATGGTTCTTTTTTTTTTAGTAATGACAACATGCCTATCACCCTCACAATCCTAGCCATCTATCCATTCACCCATTCACTTACCCATTCATCTAACCTAGGTGTCAAATTTAGTGGTCCAACAATGACAAAGGTACTTTCATACTTTTTTAATCCATGCCTAAAAAAGTGCATCCTACAGGCAAGTTTTAAAATCAGTCTCAAAGAAGTAAGAAGGGTTATTTAACCGAGAAATTCAAATTTAATACTCTATTTTGCATTTTATGCATCAAATGAAAAAAAAGTGATAGAAGAGTATGGAGGTGGACTAAAAAGGTACGTGAAGGAACTTAGGGCTAGTTTGAAAAATGATTGCACAGGAAAAGGGGGAAATCATTGAACCTCACCCCCACGAAATCTACCCATACATAGGGAGGCTCACTCTTCCAATTTAAAAATCAGAGTGTTTTTATTTTCTCCCAACCATCTTTGATAAATCCTAGGTTTCACTTCCATGATGCTTAAAGGGGTGAGAGAGTGACAAGTAGACCAATGACAGGAGGTAGAAACAGAGGCATTGCATATAAAATTTAAAAAAAAAATGCAGCCTGTAACTGGTTAACTCGGGAATTTTTCTACATCATCTTTAGTAAGAGTCTTCCATGTGGTATGATGAAGTGAAACCCCAGCTACACGCAGCCATGGAAGTGTTTATCTTAGACATGTGCAAGAAGGAGTCACCAGAGGTAAGGTAAATTTGAAATTCGACTTCCAGGTTTTGCTAGACATAGAAACTATTAAGAACATAATTTTTTTTCAGAAGTTTAGAATTTCAAGCTAGGGTCGAGTTCTGTTTGAAGGTCTTGTTTGCATAAAAAGGATTCTTCCTGTAGAAATTACAAGATGGTGTCTAGACTAGAACCAGAAAAATTTGATTCCTCTATCATTCATGAAAAATGTATGGAAATTTTTGAGAGGAAACGATGGGTTCCTTTCTTTGAAAAAATTGATGGACAAAATGATAATGTTAGCCTAGAATTTGCCTGTTCATTTGATGGAGAAAGGGCTATAGTAGGTAATCTCTCCTTCAGACTGTCTGAAGACATTTTGGCACAAATTATTGGGTTACCTCAACAGGGAGAGAGGTTCTTCAATACAAAACAGTTTGAGGAAAAGGCGTGGACACCCTTCTTATACAGATCAAGGGCAGGCTCAGTACAATGGAAGAAAGGAATACCAAGGAGTTGGTTGATTCATCCTTGGGATGAAATAGCCTACATCATACAGAGATTCATCACTTGAGAAGGAAGGTTCAGCATTATATATCTCTATCATATCAAGATAATGCAGCATTTGAGGGGTGACTATGAGATTAACATACCTCATTTTTTATTACAGAGCCTTTCCAAGATGGCTAAAGCTATTCAGAAACGTGCTCAAGACAAGTTAACCAACCTTTTTCATTGTGGTCTCATTAAGATAATTATCAAACATGAGTTACAGAAACAATCCTTGACATTGAAGCAATTTGTCATTTATCATATGTTTGAAGAACCAAAAGAGATATCTGAAGAAGGAGCACTCATAATAACAAGCATTGAAGTTAAGGAAGATAAGCCTAAGACAACAAGTTCAAAACCTCCCAAGGGAGGAATGGAAGAAGATGAATTGTTGATGATAGAAGGCACTGAAATTGAAGAATATAACCCTAAGGAAACAAGTTCAAAGCTCTCTAAGGGAGGAATGGAAGAAGATGAATTGTTGATGATAGCAGGCACATAAGTTGAAAAAGATAAACCTAAGGAAACCAGCCCAACACCTCCTAAAGGAGGAAGGAAAAATAATGAAGTGCTGATGATAATAGATAATGAATATGACTCTAAGGCAACAAGCCCAAAACAACCTAAGAGAAGAATAAGAACAAGGAGCATGGTGAAAGAAGAGAAGAAATGCCAAGAAAAAGACAATATCTTCAGCACTTATGAGAAGAAAGCAAGAAAACGTCAGCAAGCTAAGAAGAAGCAAACACTGGAAAAAGATGATGAAGCACAGCAAAAATATTATGAATACATTCAATATTTGGAAGGTCAAGAGGAAAGTCCGGCAGGTGAGATTGGAAAACATGATGAAGAGGTGGATATTATGTCTGAACAGTAAACTGTAGAAGAAATTATGGAGAAAGATGTTCAAACAATTGAAAAGACTCCAACTGACAGAGAAAAGCAAGATAATGAGGATGCAACCATCATTTCTCCAGTCTTTGAGCAGCAAGTCACAAAGAAAGATGAGGATACAGCCATCATTTCTCTTGTCTTTGAACAGCAAGTTACAGAAAAAGAAGGAAAAGAGTATTCAGGACAGGAGAATGAAGAAGAAGAAGCTGGAACAGACACTATCTTTGAGCAGCCTTCAATAGAGATGGAAAAGAATAAATCTTTCAAGAATAGCAAAAAGATTGAGAAGCTAAAATTGAAGGTGAAGGAGTTAGAGCTAGCAAATAAGAAATTAAAGGAGAAAAATAGAAAGCTTCAAGCTCAAAAGATGAAAATCTCTAAACATTCATACAAATGGTATCAGTAAAAGAAGACTTTCAAGGAAAAATATCAAATATTGAGGGTCCTTTATGCAACTCGAGCTAGTACATATGCATCATCACAGACAGGAGATATGTTAGATGATGAGTAGCAAAAGTACAACAACAATTTTGTGCATGGGAATATGCAGATTCAGTTTTGGAGACAGTTTTGTGCATGAGGTTATGCAATGGCTTTCTCTTGGGGGAGATGTTGGTCACTATTTTGATACCTATTTTTCCTTATAAATCCTTGTAATGTCCCTTGTTAGGAATTTTATTAAAATGGCAATTTTTCACTTTTTTTCCTAGTTAGACCTTTGACTAGTTTTGATCTCTAGGTCCCAATTTTGCCCCAAATGATCCCAAATCTTCTGATAAGGTATATGAATGGTATTAGAACATAAATATGTGTTTCAGGGATGCCTTTGGACCTTTAAAATACTTCTGCAAATCCTCTTTCAATTCTGATCAATGTAGGTAACTTTACTAGTGATTTTCCTTTGACTAGTATTGGTCTCTAGGTCTCAAATTGACTCCAAATGCCTTCAAATATTCAAGGAAGGTGTATGAATGATATTATAAATTGAATATGATGTTTATGGATGACATATTTCCACCAAAAGACCTCTGCAAACTCTCTTAAGATTCTGAACCAATTATGCAATTTTACTAGTAATTTGGGGTTCAAATCCCCCTGGGGTAAGCACTGAAAATGGCTTCCCAAATGCCTCCAAACCCACTCAAATTTATGAACAGAGGTATGTAATGTGTTAAGTATTTTATTAAAGTCTCATATGCACCATTAATGGATTATTACAACTGTTCTCACCCTCTCCCATTCAACTGCAAAAATCCCCAATTCGACCCTTGGGGAAATGGCACTATTTCACCTCCCAATACAACTAAATTGAGTAAAAATGCTTCAAATGCTCAAGTACAGTACATGAAACTTGTAGAATACATCCATGGAAGTATATTGATCACAAATATATCAGAGAATCATCCATTCATTCGAAATCATCATCAATACATTGGCTCACAACAAGGTAGTGAGGAAATGGCATTGTTCTTCCATTAAAAATGAGATTTATACATTTCTACTTGGAATTTCGACCTGAAAATTTTTGGAGATGAAGAAAAGAGTATTTAATTCATATCACAAAAGAAATGGGGCATTAAAAGCTTCCCCAAAGAGTACAATAGATCACCAAAAACGCCCTCCCTCAAGGATCAAGAATATGCCATCAAAACTGGAAATGGTTGAAGGAGTGAGCTGCAATAGAAGAAACCATGAGCTGCCCTGTAGCTTACACCTGCAAATAAAGACTCCATTAAATCTCCAAATGAAAGGTCTGAATGGCCTTTCCAATTACCAACTTGGATGGGAATCTTTCACCCTCGAAATTGGCTAAGGCAAGAAACTAGTCATCCACTAGCTCTCCCTCTTCACAAATGCAATTGCAAATTCTACAAATGATCAAAATCTGGTTTCATTCTTTGTTATTGACATTTATAAAGTTCTAATGTCCTCCATGGGTCGAATTCCTTCCAAGAGACTCATGCCAACTCAATTTGGGAAGAGATTCCAAAGAACGCCACTTGTACAACAATTCCTAGTTTCCCACTTCCACCAAATCACATGTGGAAGCATCTTAGCTGCCCTAACACCCTTGAGCGCCCTATTGGAGTCTATTTTTATCCCTGACATGTCATATATGTCATATGTCAGCCTTCAGGTCTGATTTGTGTCATAGGTGTCATAGCATCTTCATCATTGTTGTCATAGAGCTAGGGAATCTAGCCCAAGTGTCTCACTAGCTCCAAATTGCCTCTTCCTCTTCCATGGG
Source organism: Larix kaempferi (assembly GCA_027924585.1). NCBI lineage: Eukaryota > Viridiplantae > Streptophyta > Pinopsida > Pinales > Pinaceae > Larix > Larix kaempferi. Next base: position 356,860 of record BSBM01000892.1, read on the forward strand.
AGTTACTCTTCCTCTATATTTCGACCTTGGATGAGTCATGCAATGAATAATACCTTTTGGACTCCCCCAAGTATGTTACCATTCACTTTGAATTCGAATTGGTGAGAGAATGACGCCAAGTGTAGTGGGGAAATCTAGCCATATGTGGGTCCCACTTCCTCCATGTGTCTTCGTGATGAAATGCCACTTTGATTTTCACTTGTATATATTTATTTAGCTCATTTATTAAATATTTATGCCATTCTAATGTTCAAACATCATTTATTATCCCCATTATTCCAAATCCCAAAGCTTCCACCCCAAACCTAGGAAACTAGTAATTTTCCTCCTTGGCAATTATTTGACCTTTAGCATCAATTTGACAAACTCTAATGAATAGGGCCAATGTGATTAGTCCATTGTGACCCAATTCCAAATTTGGGACATGAAAAATCCTCCCTTCCCTATATTTCTTGTCCTCAAGCAATTTTAAACATGGGTGTTGAAGAACCTGCTTTCTGTATAATTCTTTGAAGTTGCCATTGAATTGCCCAACCTTGAGTCTTTGAGTTTCCATGAAGATTTTAGAGAGGAACCACCATGCTTGCTGCTGCACTACTCTGATAAAAATCACTTTATTAAGTGGAGAAATCCATCTCCCATACTGCTTGTTTCCCCAAAAAAATTTGAAAACCAATGAGATAAAAATTATTCCAGGGTCCCATTGCTTGTATTGCACCCCAACAATTAAGAGTGCTCTCCAACCTACACCATTAGATAAGAGGATTCCTGGATCCCATTTTCTTGTATGCATTCTTCCAAACATCATGAGTACCAAATATATATCATCAAAGTGCATAACAACATAATGAAAATGTACATCAAGGATATGCTTCATCAAAGAGTCATGAAAGTGCTTATACCTCCAAGCAAGTAGACCACCATTTTCCAAGTGCATACAAGCTTCAAGTGACCAATCAAATCTGCTCCAATGACATAGGTGAGGATCCCATGTCCTATAATGCTGCTCCAAAAGGATGTGATATGCATCAAAATATTCAGCCATGTATTCTTTCATCCAAGAAGTGAATGAAGAATCTCCACTAGAATCTGAACCAAATAATGAGCAGAAAAAACAAGGAGACTTCAAATGAATCAAAGAAGTCTCACCCATACATCCCTGAATGTGAGAGTCATAAAGATATAACAAAGTATGTGTCTTGCAACAAAAATGTTCTCCAATCATAAATATATTCACCCAAGTGTTGGATGAAGTTCCTCCAACATCAAATGAATCAAGTGTTGAGCAAGAAAAACCATGAGTCTTCAAGTGACTCAAATGCATATCATAGGTGCATTCGTGTAGATGTGCATCATCATAAAGTAACAAAGGATGCTGCTGCAAATTTGAATAAGAATGTGCTCCAACCATATCATCATAAAAAGTAAATCTAGGAGTTCCATACTCCTCATGTGGCACCATAAAAAAGAACCCTTTCACCCATACTTCGTTGGGACTAATGTTGCAAAACATGGAATTGTAGGATGTAGGAGAATGAACCAAATCACCCAAATGATCAAAAAGTACAGAAGTTTCATCATGGGAAGGATCCATATGGGTAGTATCATGCAGCTCCTTCAAAAGTGTGAGCTCTTTGTCATAGTTTGGTTCCAATGTAGAGGAATCATTCTTTAAGAATTGCATAACCTTCATCAAGAGGCAATTCAAATTCCTCTTCCACCACATCAAGTGTTTGGATCTCTTCAAGTTCATCTTCAAACACATCAAGAACATTCAAATTTTCACATTTCTCATGATCCACCATGTCATGAGAATCCTCCAAACAATCTACCATTTGACAATCTGAAACATAGGAGGAAAAACAAGTATCTTGCAACTTTTCAAGAAGTTGCTCATTTTGAATTGTGAGCTTATGAATATCCTCATTATTCTTCAAGTATGCATCATGTAACAATTCATTAAGCTCAAACAAATGGTTTCTATCAAAAAGCAAAGACATGAAATTACCTTTGATGTGGCACATTGCTCTTTGAATCTTCTCCATGTCTTCAAGGAAGGATGTTTCCTCCAATGAAGTAGCTCTCCAACAAGAATTTGACACCAATGCTTGAGTGTCATGGAGAATGCTGAGGGACTCTTGGATCTTATTTTCATTCATCTTTAAGGACCCTTCAAGAAAATGAGGCTCTTGCAAATGAACCTCGTCATCTTCTTCAATTTTGCTTGGACCAACTTCATGAAGCTCAAGTGGTGATGGGGAAGTTGATCTTGGTTCTTCTTCAACTGCTACAAGGTCTTCATTATCATGCTTAATGGAACTTGGGCTTGCAGCAACACTTTCAAAAGTGATCTCTATGTCACCAACATAGAGGTGTGAGCACCCATCAGTAGGTACTCCTTCATAGTTTAAGCATCCATCAGTAGATGCTCTTTGGTTCATGTCTAAGCTAGAAGGTGTCTCGAAATGATCTTCCATATTTTCAATAGAATCTTCTTCATGCTCTTGTGACGTCTCTTCATTTTTATCCTTCAAGCAAGATGATTCATTTTTCCCCTTGTTTTCCTTATAATCAATATCTTTGGAATCTTTTTTTGAAAAATTCCCAAAAGCTCTCCTCAAGTGGGACATAATTTCATGCACACATGTATGATACTCGCTCCAAGGGTTTTTACAAGAAGGGCATAAACCTTTCTTCACTAACTCCACATCTTCATTTTTGGGCCTATTTTCAAAAACATGTTCAGCATAGTACTCAAAAGACATGGCATTTTGTGTATTTTTGCTAAAAGCAAGATATTCTTGATATTTTTGATATTGTTGGGGCAAGGTTTTATATTTTGCTCTCCATCTTTGGAACTCACTCATAGAATTATCCTTGGTTGGTGTGACACACTCATATTCATCAGATTTAAAGTCATAAGAATAATCTTCATTTCTCTTGAAATTGTAAGAAGTGTTGCATGATGGCACCTCTTCCTCATACCATTCACATTCTGCTTTATATTGCTCATAAGCATCTGCATATTCCTCATAAGAATTGTACTCATAGGATTCATCATAATAGTAAGACATGACTGCCAATTATTCTTGAATGTATGTACCTAATACAAAGGTGCAAGGGCCATGCTTTGATACCACTGTAATGTCCCTTGTTAGGAATTTTATTAAAATGGCAATTTTTCACTTTTTTTCCTAGTTAGACCTTTGACTAGTTTTGATCTCTAGGTCCCAATTTTGCCCCAAATGATCCCAAATCTTCTGAGAAGGTATATGAATGGTATTAGAACATAAATATGTGTTTCAGGGGTGCCTTTGGACCTTTAAAATACTTCTGCAAATCCTCTTTCAATTCTGATCAATGTAGGTAACTTTACTAGTGATTTTCCTTTGACTAGTATTGGTCTCTAGGTCTCAAATTGACTCCAAATGCCTTCAAATATTCAAGGAAGGTGTATGAATGATATTATAACTTGAATATGATGTTTATGGATGACATATGTCCACCAAAATACCTCTGCAAACTCTCTTAAGATTCTGAACCAATTATGCAATTTTACTAGTAATTTGGGGTTCAAATCCCCCTGGGGTAAGCACTGAAAATGGCTTCCCAAATGCCTCCAAACCCACTCAAATTTATGAACAGAGGTATGTAATGTGTTAAGTATTTTATTAAAGTCTTGTTATCACACAACTTGTAGTTTCCCCTAGAGGTATCCCATCCGGGACGGTAGAGGAGTCAGGCAACTAAAGAGGTGACCCAAGAGATGCCACGGTTCCCAATGCAATGTGGGAGTCACGTCAACCGAGGCACTCTTCACTTTAGGTCAAGGTGTAACTAGACCAAGGGGGAGACGCTATACCCCAATCACAGTTGATTGGATCCAAACAAGGGTTTCTAAGGGTAGATAAGTAATGAGTTACGGAAACCAATGCAAGGCTAAGTGGACCTAAGGGTTAAGGTATGGTTGAGGGTGATGTAAGAGATTGTTAGTGTTTCAACCTATGTATGGTTTAGGCCACATGATGGGGTATGATAACTAGGTGTAGTACCATGTGTTTACACAAGTGGGTCCAATGTTCTTGGGAAGTGTGAAATGGTTCTAGGTAGGCCCACAAGGTGAAGTCAGGTGTGAGGTTGGTACTATAGGTTAGATGTAGGCTAGATCTATGAGTTTGAGTTGGTTATAGGAGTACCCATGTACTAGATCTAAGGTTTGACACAAATCCCAAGGAGTGCGACTTGCTTGGAGAAGGACTAGTGCCTTATTGGATGGGATAATGGGGTCAAGAAATATGTCAAAGTGTAGATCGGGACACCTAGAAGCCAAGTCAAGTGGATTGAAGGAGATCCAATGGTTGGATCTTACTAGATCTAGGTTTTTATGTGATTACCCTAAGTGGACCACAATCCCTTGAAACAAGGAATGCAACCCCCAAAGCGGATCGTGACAAAAAGACAGTATGGACCTAGGTTTCAAGGCATGGGCATTCCAAATCCATAAAAATCTCAAGCACCCACCTCCTCAAAGTGGACCAACTCAAATTTCCAAGGGGGTGCGATTTGCTCAAGGAGGGCTAAAATGAGGGTTTGGTGGACCAAATCAAGTCCAATGGCCACCAAATTGTAGATCCAAGTAGCTAGTACCCTGATCTATGTATGTTCAAAATTTCAAGTGAACCCAATGGCTAGATCTTAGTAGATCTGAGTTTTAAGATGCCAAGAGAATCAAAAGGGGGTTTTAACCCCTTAAAACATGGAGAGATGTCCACAAGGTAGTTTTCACCAAAGTAAAGATATGGGTATAGGTTATCAAGTGTCTAGATTTCAAATCAAGTGGGATCTCACCTACCCATGTGCTAGATCTAACCCAACAAGCTTCTCTTAGGAAAATCGATTTAGGTTCAAGAGGGCTTTTTTCATTGAAAAGTGTGTCAATTTTTAGCCAATCACCACCAAACTATAGATCCAACTAGGGGTGGATCCTATAGAGGTGGGTTTTTAATATCTTTTCAATTGCAAGACTAGATCTAAGTAGATCTAAAAAAATACCAAAATTAGGGTTTTGATTAATTAGGGTTTTATGACCAATGAAGATAGAATGGATGAAAGAGGCACATACCTTGTAGATCTTACCTCAATTGCTTGTGGCCACCTTGCAAGTTGATAGCATTTTCCTATGTGTATATTCAAGAGTGAGATCTAAGTGCTCCAACCAAAACGTCCTTCTCCAAGATATCCAAATCGTCCTCCTCCTACAAGACAAGATCAAAGAAACAAGTCAAGCAAGATGATTATGAAAATGGTAGAAAGATGTAATAGAAAGCATCAACTATGTCACGAAGATACAATAATGATACTCCCTGTCACAAGATCAACCCAAGAGAGAATATGTGGATCCCTCCAACAATAACCCTCATGAAGTCACCCTCCTCTCTCCAATTCGACTTTCCTGTCAAAAGATTAGTAAAAGCACCAAAATCCACAATGATACATAGAAGAGATACTGTATATTCAATATGCAAGAGAATCCACAATGCAAGAGAGATGTGCTCCACAAAAAATCTTCTATTCCAATATTCCAGAGCTCCAAAGGTGAGCTTTACAATGGGGGGTCTCCTCCTTATATAGGATAATAAAGACCAAAACCCTATACCACTCTACAATACTACATCAAATGAGTGGTTGAGATTATAAGATCTCATCATACAATCAATGGCTAGGATGAACCATAACATAATATCACTTGGATCACCCAATATAACAAAAGCGCCCTCACTAAATGGTACAATGGAGGGTGACGTCATCCCACTAGAGGGGTAAAAAGTACAATGATCCACATCATGATGACTAGGACATGATAAAATAAGCACATGGTGGGGCTAGGAGGAATCAATCCTTACTAGATCATCCCCAAGGCACAATAAAATAATACAATATGTCCAATATAATAAAAATGACCAAAACTGTCCTCAGAATCCATGACAGTCAAGCAGTAAATGTCCTCCTGTGATCAATCCGGGCATACCCACATGGTGAAAACTGACTGGAAGATAGTGATGCCACCTTGGAAGACCTCTGTGAAGACCAAATGCCAAAACCTTGCCTCAATTGCCCAAATCGATTTCCTCAGTGACCACTTTATCCCATTTTTTAACTGCCTCGGGAACTGTGAAAGTGCCAAAACTGCCTCCTAGGGTGCTAGCGCTGTCCATCTGAGCCCACCAGGCTCTCCGGGAGGGGGGATAAATGGTAATAACAAGTGGCTGGACCACCCCCTCCATCATCAGCGCCCTAGGTGAACTGGCCTCTCGGGGCCCCTGCTGCTCAGGCTGGGAAATCATCCCCCAATCTGGTCAACAAGTGTAAAACTGCATCAATCACTGTCAGAAGTTCCCGGAACTGAAAGATAAGTGTCTCAATGGATCCAGAAGACCCAAATCCACTAGGAATGAGTACTCATACACCCTGGGTTTCCCTAATGGGCCTGCTGTAGGGTCCACCATATATGGACAATGTATAATCTGTTGATCTGAAGTAATAATAAACCTGCTGAACTTGATCAAACATCATCTGCATCATATGTCCATCATATGATATCATCATCAAACATGTGGGCCCATAAATCATCATCAATAATCATCCATACATGGTCCATATCATCACGGATCCCAAGAATATATAATCAAGGATAAATCACATCAGTAGACTAAGACAATGCTTCTCTAATCATTCCCATAGCTAAGCTCAAAGTATAAATTCCATTCAGTGGCATTAATCAAGTTAACATATTCCGTTGTTATATAAAATTACTTGCACAATAGTTCAAATGACAAACTCACCCATTGGACATGGTCAAACTGCTAGTGAAGGATGAAGGCTAGGAGCAAGGTTGGGCCAAGGGTTTGACTTGTCTAACTTAAGTCAAAAATACTTTGGACTGGGAGAAGGGGGGAAGCTACAAACTCTGTGCTGGACAAAAAGAACACGGGGGATGGCTGTGTCTCACAAATGGATAAGTTGTTTAGAGAGTGCTTATTCAACTTAGGCATCATGTCTACATCAAGTTGATCTAGGTTCATTAGGATCATTCCATGCCTTTTTGGCCTACATAACCCTTCGGATTTCAGATGTGCTGAGAAGCACAACTAGTTGCAGCTTGCATCCAGGGCATGTTTTTCACATATTTATAAGGTCAGCAATTGTTTAGATATAACTTTTAAGAACCATTGCTTTTTGGACCTTTCTTATACTCTTCGAGGAGTATTTTTAGCTTTTCATCGCTCTTGCCCTTTTTTGTTTCCATGGGCGAATTTATAATTTTCCATAGGTAGAACATGAGCTTTCAGTTTTAGCCAACAACATCTCAAGTGACTAGGGGGAGTTCGAGCCAATGCCAAACATCGGGACAACCGACCAGAATGATTTAGGCCTACAATCCAACTCACCAAAGGCAAGTTCTGTCACCAACTCAAAGCCGAGACACTGAATAAACAGGGATGCGGTCCAAACATAGAGGTAGAAAAATGGGGAAGTCCTCGGTATCAGAAAGTCAAATGAGACAAGTCAGGGTTTAAAGTCAAACAGGAAGGTCATGTATGGATGGAGACAAGTGAATATGGATCCTACACTAGCAGACAACTGGTGTCGGGAAAGACCATATCTATGTAAGGTGAAAAACCAGTGAGTTTTGTTAAATGACCTAAATGTGCAAGCAATTGTCCATTTTATGATTTACAGTTCATTTTAAATAGTTTGCCACATCAGGAATAATATACCAAGCACATGCTATGATCATGACTAAATCAACAAGATAATAATCCACAGTCAGTGAGAACATATCCATAGATCATACAACATCATCATAATAATAATCATCCAGTATCATCTGAAACACTACTGTAATACATCTCTAGACACTGAACTGAAACTGTATTGGATAAGTGGTCACATCAGTCATCAAATCTGAACTCTCAAGGCTCAACCTTGACACAAGGTCATATACAAATCTGAATAATGTACTGCTCTGATCATGAGTGATCCAAAAATATATAGCCATGCTCTGGAATAATGGAAGCTCTGGAATGTGCAGATATCTGCTGAACAAGAATAGTAGCCCTGCTACTATAGTGTGATAACAAGTCTCATATGCACCATTAATGGATTATTACAACTGTTCTCACCCTCTCCCATTCAACTGCAAAAATCCCCAATTCGACCCTTGGGGAAATGGCACTATTTCACCTCCCAATACAACTAAATTGAGTAAAAATGCTTCAAATGCTCAAGTACAGTACATGAAACTTGTAGAATACATCCATGGAAGTATATTGATCACAAATATATCAGAGAATCATCCATTCATTCGAAATCATCATCAATACATTGGCTCACAACAAGGTAGTGAGGAAATGGCATTGTTCTTCCATTAAAAATGAGATTTATACATTTCTACTTGGAATTTCGACCTGAAACTTTTTGGAGATGAAGAACAGAGTATTTAATTCATATCACAAAAGAAATGGGGCATTAAAAGCTTCCCCAAAGAGTACAATAGCTCACCAAAAACGCCCTCCCTCAAGGATCAAGAATATGCCATCAAAACTGGAAATGGTTGAAGGAGTGAGCTGCAATAGAAGAAACCATGAGCTGCCCTATAGCTTACACCTGCAAATAAAGACTCCATTAAAGCTCCAAATGAAAGGTCTGAATGGCCTTTCCAATTACCAACTTGGATGGGAATCTTTCACCCTCGAAATTGGCTAAGGCAAGAAACTAGTCATCCACTAGCTCTCCCTCTTCACAAATGCAATTGCAAATTCTACAAATGATCAAAAGCTGGTTTCATTCTTTTTTATTGACATTTATAAAGTTCTAATGTCCTCCATGGGTCGAATTCCTTCCAAGAGACTCATGCCAACTCAATTTGGGAAGAGATTCCAAAGAACGCCACTTGTACAACAATTCCTAGTTTCCCACTTCCACCAAATCACATGTGGAAGCATCTTAGCTGCCCTAACACCCTTGAGCGCCCTCTTGGAGTCTATTTTTAGCCCTGACATGTCATATATGTCATATGTCAGCCTTCAGGTCTGATTTGTGTCATAGGTGTCATAGCATCTTCATCATTGTTGTCATAGAGCTAGGGAATCTAGCCCAAGTGTCTCACTAGCTCCAAATTGCCTCTTCCTCTTCCATGGGAGTTACTCTTCCTCTATATTTCGACCTTGGATGAGTCATGCAATGAATAATACCTTTTGGACTCCCCCAAGTATGTTACCATTCACTTTGAATTCGAATTGGTGAGAGAATGACGCCAAGTGTAGTGGGGAAATCTAGCCATATGTGGGTCCCACTTCCTCCATGTGTCTTCGTGATGAAATGCCACTTTGATTTTCACTTGTATATATTTATTTAGCTCCTTTATTAAATATTTATGCCATTCTAATGTTCAAACATCATTTATTATCCCCATTATTCCAAATCCCAAAGCTTCCACCCCAAACCTAGGAAACTAGTAATTTTCCTCCTTGGCAATTATTTGACCTTTAGCATCAATTTGACAAACTCTAATGAATAGGGCCAATGTGATTAGTCCATTGTGACCCAATTCCAAATTTGGGACATGACAATCCTCCAGCTAGCCCCATTATCCTTCATATTTTGCCATAAAATCCTCATTTTCATCCATAGAACCTTGGCATTCATTTATGAAATAATTAAATAATTAATAATTAGGTTAACTAAAGTTAGGTTATGAAATGAGGCGTCTCCTCAACATCAAATGCCCGAGCCATATTTAAAGCAGGGCCATCATTGTAACATATCATCTTTTATCCTATCATCTAATATATTATTCTTACTTATTATCCAATATGAGAGTCGGATTCGACTATTAACTTAGTGAACGGATACGTTCACTGCATTTGGTATCAGAGCTCGGTTTCGGCTCTCCCTTCAAATCCAACCGGATAGGGTTGCTGAGCACGGTTTTGGCTCACATTATTTTGAATCCACTCTACATGCTCGGATTCGGATACTTTCATCTTTGAGCTCGGTTTCAGCTCATATCAACCACACATTCTCCCGCTGCTCTATCTCCCCGCCATCTCTCTCCATACTCCTGTGCCATCGTCCGCATCCACCTCCCTGCATGCTCCCCTACTCTCCATTCACGCATGCCCTCTCCTGCGTTTCTGCCAAACCCGCACGCCAGAATCCCCACGCACTCCATTTCCCCCGCTCCTTTTCCCAAACCAGTGCCCTCACTTCGCATCCTCCCCATTCCACCACCATACCACTCGCCCACATTTACTACCTCCTCCCTCTTTCCACAATCACACCTGTTTCCTACTTCATCCTCATGTCTCAACAGTCGTGTCCATTTCACACCTGCATACACCGATTCACCTCCCTTCGTCTCTTCCTAGTTTTCCAATTCCCCGCGCCCACCTCCTGCATCTTCCTCCACAACCCACACCCATCTCTCGTGCCTTAAATTTCCTGCGCCTACACCTGCTCCCTCCTTTGCTTCCACTCCTCGCGTCCACTCCTCCATCTTTCCACACCCAAAATCGCTTCCCACTGCGCTCCACCACAGCCACCCCCCGCGGCCTGCTAAACCACAATGAAGCGTTGCAACCCTGCGTCTGCTCCTCCCTTTCACCGTTCCCCAACTCCCTCACCTTCCTCCCTCTGATCTCGCTTCCAGCCCCCCTCTCGCCCAACTTCATCCTCTCTTGTCCCTGCACATCCCCGCTCCTCCCCTCCCCACACGCTTACCACATCTCCCTTCAGCTCCACGCTAACTCCCTCCTCACGACAGGGCTTGAAACCCTAATTCAAAATAATAATAATAATAATAATAAAATTATTAATTTTATTATTATTATTACACTAAAAATTAAAATTTATATAATAAAAATTAATAATAATATTATTAATAAATAATATTATTGTTAATATTATTATAAGTTATTGTTTTAAATTGGGAAAGCAGAAAAAAAAAATTTCCCTTCTCCAAGACCATGGCGGAATTAAAAGACAAAATTGAGAAGTTGGAAAAGGACATCAAGGACCTCGTTGTCAACCAAGAAAAATTCAGAGAAGAAACGAAAAATAACAAGGCACTTGAGAAAGGAATTAAAGAAGATGTTGTTCTAGTACTAGGAAGAAAACTTGATGACAAAGTAGACATCATGCACGAGAAACAAAAAGAGTTAGATAACAAGATGTGTGTGATGACACAGAACATAAGCACCATGGCACAGAACTTGAGCATCATGATGCAGAACCAGAATACCATAATGGAAATGTTACAAAAACTAAGGTCTAATACAAACCATATCAGTAACTCAGATATGTTGGACCACTATGTCAACAAAAATGACAGTAACAAAATTGATCAAGACAATAAACAAGACAAGGAGACTAAATATCATAAGGATGACCAAAATACCAATAATATTTTTTTTAAAGATGAGCTCAACCAAGATCATAATGAGAGTCAATCCAGTATCATTGACAATAAGGACGATCCATACAATGACAAAAGATGGATCCTACAATATGCAAAGGAATCCAAGTTAAAGGAATCAGATATCATAGATTCATCTTCTACCTTAACTCTTCTAACACCCTGGAGAAACCTAAATGTAGCACTATCAAGTGAATTTGAGTGTGAGAAGCCTCATGAAACGCCACTTCTCAAGATAACTCGTAAGGATAATAAAATGAAAACATTACGTGATGACAGCCTAAATATCGTAGGACAAGCGACTTCTAAAACAAGGCTTGATATGGTCAGTCACAAAAATACTCCTCATATTCATGTACAAGGAAAATGGGATAACAATAATAAACATAATGGAGTACAAATTCAAGTTACAAATGAAAGGAAGGTGACAAACTATTGTGTAAATACCAAGCATATACCTAATACCAGTTCTAAAAAAGACATAAAGGAAGTAATGACATTGTTTCAACACAAAACGAGAATGAAAAGACGACAACAATAATCTAAGCTTTGAGGACAAAGCTTTCCTAAGGGGAAGGCAATGCTGTGAAGATTTATTTAATATTATTATTTATAAATTAATAGATTATTAGGTTACTAAGTGAAAGGGCGTAATGCTTTTATAAATTAATGCTACGAATATAAAATAAGATAATAATTAAATAATTAATAATTAGGTTAACTAAAGTTAGGTTATGAAATGAGGTGTCTCCTCAACATCAAATGCCCGAGCCATATTTAAAGAAGGGCCATCATTGTAACATATCATCTTTTATCGTATCATATAATATATTATTCTTACTTATTATCCAATATGAGAGTCGGATTCGACTATTAACCCTTAACCGGACACGGTTAACTTAGTGAACGGATACATTCACTGCATTTGGTATCAGAGCCAGCCTTTCCTCAGGCTTCTAATGATTTTCGGTTTTTAGCCAAACACTCAAGGATTCCTTGAACTCAGATCTATGATCTGACACAGGCTTTTAGCCATCCATACTTAGATTTTCTGAAGAAATACTCTGCTACAATTTTCCTTTCGCTCGCCCTCACACACTCTATCTTTCCGTTGCTCCACACCTAATCTTCCTTCACTCCCTTCACGCACTATTTTCCTTAATACACATCAAACGCTACACTCATTTCTCCCACACTCCGCCTGCTCCCCATGTTAGATCTTTGTGCCTCTCCCTGCACATTCACATGTGCCTTCCTCATCTCACGCCAAACTCCATCGCACCTCACTCTCCCTGCGCCCTCTGCGCTGCTACCTCCATTCCACTAGCCACCTCTGCACCGACCTCCATCCGACCGACCTTCTATGCCTCCTGCCTGCGCTTGCTGCATCACACCCTCCTCCACCATGCCTGCCTCCTCTGCGTATCACCCTTCCTCCACTCCCCCGTGCATGCTTGCACGCCCCCACTTCCGGTGACCACTCCACTCCCTCACACTGTGCCCCATCTCCATTTTCTTCTCCTAAACACAACTCCACCTCCACGCAGCCTCCATCCCTCCGCTCGCTGCAGCTCCTGCCATCCTCCCTTCTACCACCACTCCTATGCCTCCTTCCTGCGCCCTCCCACGCCACCACGCCTGCATCTCTCCACACTCATCCACCCCACGCTGCTCCACTTCCTCCTGCATCCACCACCCCCTGCGCCCTCTCCACCCACGCCCACCTCATTTCATAACCTAACTTTAGTTAACCTAATTATTAATTATTTAATTATTATCTTATTTTATATTCATAGCAAGATAGTTGTATCAAATTACAGTAATAGACTGGGAAATTAATGTAAATAAAATCATTATAAATGTCAATTTCGGAGCCCAACACAACTTAAAGAAGTATATGCCCAAGATGATGAAGGACTTGGATGACAGTGTGAAGAAGTATATCTAGTATTTGCATGCAGTCTTAATATGTGTTGGGAGCATCCCAATTAAGGGAATTTTTTAAAGCAAAGTGCAGTTAGGCGAGGCCTGACTTTGACCAATTTTGAAGATAAGTGACTTCGCAAATCCTAGGCAGAGGGTATGAATTGAAGTATAGTTGACAAGAAAGAACTTGTTTTCTTAGTAAATACAAAGTACTAAGGATGGCCAGAGGAGGTTGAAGCAGTTAAATACCATGCAAGGACTTGACTGCTACAGGAGCAGGAAGTAAAGAAGTGAAATGGTGTAAAGGATATGCCACTACAAGTCAGAACTACGCCTGTCAAAGAAGCATCAGAGTCAGAAGAAGCGACATCGAAGGGACAACGAATTTAAAGCTAAGGGTGGTGTACAGGATAACCACAAGGTTTTTATGTTTAAGGGTACTATGGGGGTTGGCTCATAGTTATTGTAATATGTGACCTTCGGGCACATCTATATATATGGGTATTTTTGTATAAGGAAGGGTTGGTCTTTTGTTCAGAAAACTAAGTGTTGTTATTGTTTTGGATTGTAGATCTAGAATCAGAGAGAAAAGACTTTATAGATAAGTGCATAGAGAGCTAATTGTAGAGAAGAGTTTGCATCTGAGTGCACTGACTGGAACTCTTACCCTTCCAAGTAATAAGATCAGTTCCTGTGGACATAGCTCCCTCCTAGGGGTGAACCATGTAAATTTAGGTGTTATGTATGAGTTTATGGTATATTTTGAGTTCATTTTCTTATATGTTTATGTGTTTTCTTTCATGTGTATGCAAATTAAAATCATATGTTAAGTAATGGAACACATGTGTATGAATACTGCGAAGTAATACTAAGTATGATGAACTCCTAGTTAACCAGTAAAGATAGCAGCGATTCAGTGTATTTCTATAGGCTGTTGGTAACTACGGAGTGCGAAGTCATTTGTTTATATAGTCATGTTAAGTGTATGTTAAGAAAGGGACATGCTGCGAGGTTGAGTCACCACATCCGCACATCACCACGATTACAGAAACTTGATTCTGTAACCCCCCATACTTCGCTTCAGGTGAGATGTCAGCCTGTTTATAGGTTGATGCCAAAAGGGCCAATGAATGGGTTTTTTTTTTGTCTACAGATAGATTCGTCAAACCTGGGTCATCCTAGGCATACCATACATCATGCATGACTAGTATGAAGAAGCACACAAGGAAGGTACATCATATAGATCTAGTTCAAAGAAGTACAGGAGTAATGTATCCTACTACATGTGGTACCTGCGCAGATATCAAGTCTACCAAGTCATATTCTCTCAAGGTAGAAACTGAGTAATTGGATGGACAAAGTTACATGTGCACAAGAAGCCAAAGTGTTGGTCAAGCAAAGGTATAAGTGTGAAACCATGTCATGAGAAGACTCTGGAATGCGCAAGCATTATATGGTCAAGATAGGAAGTATGCAAACAGTAAGAAATGTTAATTTTTAGCATCAATTCAATATGATCTGGGATCTTAACTGAGAGAATAACATGTACAGCATATCAATCACAAGAAGCAATCACAAGAGACAATAGACACATAGAGTTTCCTTGGGGAAAACCATAAAGGTGAAAAACCCCAATAACTTCCTCAGAGATAGATAGAGCAATGATACAAAACCCAAGCATAAGAGATAGTCTCCTAGTAGCAGCTTCTCCTCCTCCACTAGTGCGTCACTCTCCAATGAGTGTATGAGTGAATAAGTGAATGATCAAATAGATTTCCTCCCACACTCTATTTATACTTGACTTGACTTGCCTAATAACCTTTAATAGATCAGCCTCAACTTAATAACATAACATGATGCTGACAGGGCCGATCCCCAATAGGGTGGTCTAATAACCCATCAAGTATAAGTTAAAACACTTACAATATAAATGATGACACTTCTGTATAGAGGAATAATAACATCTCTATAGGAATACAATATACATATGTGAAATACATTCCTAAGTTACAAATACATCAACACTCCCTCTTAACTAGGAAGGTATTTCTCGACATAGATCTACTAGCACAAGTCTTCTTCTTTGGATCATCATCACTGGATCATCGTCATTGTCACTGCTGCTGCTATCTCAATCAATCTCAAATCTACTCGTCATAGGAAGTTCTACAAAGCAAGCCCTTTTTCATGCTGGATGTAGGCCTGCCACCTACAGGTCTTCATCATCTATAGAGCCAGCCCTTTTTCATGCTAGATGTATCACATCTACAGAGCCAGTCCTTTTTCATGCTGGATGTATCACATCTACAGAGCCAACCCTTTTTCATGCTGGATGTATCACATCTACAGAGCCAGCCCTTTTTCATGCTGGATGTATCACATCTACAGAGCTAGCCCTTTTTCATGATGGATGTAGGCCTAGCCTCCATGTAGGTCCTTATCATCTCTGCGAGCAATCCATCAAGTAAGTACACCTCAGGACTGATTACACTGCCTCTGCAAAACCTGCAAGATCTCCTAGGACTGATTACACTGCCTCTGCAAAACCTGCAAGAGCATCTTAGGACCAGTTATATGCCTCTGCAAAACCTGTGTACCATACTGTCACCTCATCATCTTCAGATCACCTCATAGTCCACGGAGCACAACCCAGATGCACATCACATAGCACTTACATTCAACGGCATGGGAAGACACACTTCAACCATCCATGAAAGGATCGACACTTATATCTACACCATGAGAAGACACACTTCAACCATGTGAGAATGGCATTGCACTTATATCCATAGCCATGGGAAGACACACTTCAACCATACTAGGAATGGCATAGCACTTATATCATAGCCATGGGAAGACACACTTCAACCATGCTCAAATGGCACATCACTTATATCACAGCCATGGGAAGACACACTTCAACCATGCTCGAATGGCATAGCACTTATATCGCAGCCATGGGAAGACACACTTCAACCATGCTTGAATGACACAGCATTTATATCGCAGCCATGGGAAGACACACTTCAACCATGCTTGAATGACACATCTCTTACATCAACGACCATGGGAAGACACACTTCAACCATGTCGGAATGGCCCCAGCCCTTATATCTTAACCATGGGAAGAAACACTTCAACCATGCTAGAATGGCTCATGTGCATCTGTGTCTCTGGACTCATCACTTCCCCTTGGAAGGAATCTCGATCTGAAGTACACCAAGTCTCTCTCTAAAGTACTCAAACTTCACCCTATCTAGCGGCTTGGTCAACACATCGGCTATCTGCTCGTCTGTCGCAACATACATGAGCTTCACTGCTTCTCTCTGCACCATATCCTTGATATAGTGATATTTGATCTCAATGTGCTTCAACCTGTCATAGAACACTGGGTTCTCAGATAGCTTCACACAACTCTAGTTGTCACAAAAGATACCAGTAGCACCCAACAGGAGATCAAATAACTCAGACAATAGCTTCCTCGGCCATACTGCCTCACAACTAGCCGAACAAGCTGCAACATACTCTGCTTCGACTGTACTCAGTGCTATGCATGATTGCTTCCTGCTAAACCAAGAGATTATACATGATCCCATACTGAAGCACCACCTAGAAGTTCTCTTCCTATCTGCAGCACTGCCTGCCCAATCTGAATCAACATAACCCTCTAGGTTAACCTTTTGATTCGCATCATACTTGAGCCCATAATTAACTGTACCCTTCAGGTACCTCAGAATATGCTTTACAACAACTAGGTGAACACCTCTGGGATCCATCAAGAACTGGCTCAATGTGTTCACCGCAAAGCAAATATCTGGTCTCGTGTTTGTCAGGTACATCAAGGACCCAATCATCTAACGATACACCGTGACATCAACCAGCTTAGATGAAGCATCACACAGAAGCTACAGGTTCAATGCCATAGGTGTGGCCATGGCCTTGCAGTCCATCATCCCGAACCTCTTCAGGATCTCTTCTGCATACTTCCCTTGTCCAAGGAATATTCCATCTATTCTCTGCCACACCTCCATACCTAGAAAGTAGTGCATCATACCCAAGTCCTTCATCTCAAACTTGGCAGCAAGCTTCCTCTTCGTATCGACAATCAATCTATCCTCACCTGCAACAAACAGTTCATCCACATACAGAAGAAGTATCACTGGATTGCCTTCCTCAACCTTGTAGTAAGGTTGGAGTCCACTTTACTTTTAGTAAATCTCAAACTAGATAGGAAGCCATCTATCCTGCTGTACTAGGTCCTGGGTGCCTGTTTCAAACCATATAGGGATTTCTTCAGTTTGCACACATGATTCTCTCTGTCATGTGTCTCAAACCCGAGTGGCTGCTCCACATACACTTTCCTCTTTGACTACACCATTCAAGAAAGCTATCTTGACATCCATCTGGTGTATCTTCCACTTCATCACTGCAGCTAGAGAAAGTACTGTTCCGATGGAAGTGTACCTGGCTATAGGATCAAAAATCACGAGCCACAACCTGGCCTTGTATTTCTCTATGCTTCCATCTGTAGCATGCTTGATATTATAGATCCACTTGGAAGTTACAACAGACTTCCCTTCAAGTCTTGGGACCACATCTCAAACATCATTCTTCATGATCGACTGGTATTCCTCAACCATGGCATCCTTCCATTACTGCATCCCGGATCCTGGGAAGTTCAGATTGTTCAATATCTTCAATAGATAGTTTTCTTGAACTTCGTTGTTGGAACAAATGTTGTAGTCCTTCTTTTGTAGGTGATTGTACACGATCTTTCCTACAAGACAAGTTAAATTGCATGATTAAAAACATCTCATAGTTTTCAGAACAAATTCTTACACATACAAAAATATGTCATATAGACATGCAATTAATTTAGCCAATGCTTCAATACAACATTTATCCATATCCCGTAACTTTCTAGATGCCTTCCAATCTCTACTAGAACATTGTTAAGAGTGTGCACAACTTCCAACATGTTAGCAAAGAGGTTTCATTCTAGATAAGTAGCAATGGAATGTTGTACAGTGCCATAGGCCACTTACCCATTACATGCATATTAGTGGTATATTGTTCATTAATGCAATTATTCTAATATGCATGATACACAACCTAAGTCTAGGAACATGAGTATATACATCATTGAACAGTATTACTTAAACAATCAAATATACAAGAAATGACAATTCAAATACTTATCTTTGTTTGTTTGTTGGGTGGACTCCCTCTCAATCTTTGCTTCCTTGCAGGAACTACTGAAGTGTGCTCCCTCTTGATCTTTGCTTCCTAGATTACCTGTCCTTGAACTTATATCCATCCTCAATCACTATGCATGTTTACTAGTATCATCATTGTGTTATCCTCAAGATCTCATACATAATCATACATTCATTAGTATAATCTTAATACTATCAAAACACAATAATCTTAAACATGTATAGTCATGATTATTTCAAACACAGATAATAAGAATTAGCATTCAAAGTTTCAGGGAAGACTTCTCTTACTCATGCATGTTCATATTTGACCATATAAATCTTATGGTTAGTCATATCATCAATCAAGGTAAGAGACATAATATGCATAAACCCTAGATTACTCAAACTTGTAACTTCATGAGTAATCATTATCAATCATACAAAAGTATAAGATCCTTACATAGGGTAGGATTCTAACTTGATATAGGAAAAACATACCTGGTCATCATATTTGCTAGTTATGTCTAGTAATGTTTTCTTGTTCTCTTCAATGACCTACACAACTCATTGTTGATGTATATGTAACTTCGGAATGTATTTCATATATATTTATTGTACCCTTATTAGAGATGTGTTATTCCTCTATAAGGAAGTGTCATCATGTGGATTGACAAGTGTCGCAAGTGTGTGTACTTGTCGATGGGTTATTAGACCACCATGTGTGGGGTTGGACCTGAAATATATATTATATTGTGGATGTATCTAGATAGACAAGTCGGCTCCATAGTGTAACTCGGCAAACAGGTTAGTATAAATAGAGATCGGGAGATCTCTATTTTCATCATTCGGAAAGTTATATCTCTCTCACTCAGAAATAGGCGCACTAGTGAGGAGGAGGATCATCTGCTCTAGGAGACTATCTCAAGTGTATTTTGGTTGTACTTTGGTTGAGCCATTGCTCTCTCTATCTCTGAGGAATTTGTGGGGTTTTTCACCTTAGGGTTTTCCCCATGGAAACTCTGTGTCTCTTGTCTCTCATGCTTTTGATTCTTGTGATGCTTGTCATGCTTATTGTGATTGTTATGCATTGATCTACTATATATGTTATTCTCTTAGTAAAGATCCAAGAGTATTGTGAATTAATGCTCAAAATTTAACATGGTATCAAAGCTAACCTGAGAAGAAGACATTTTTGCAGTGACGGAAACTTGAGTTTCTTGTTTATTGGGTTTCTCTCCACAGTTTTTGGAAAATCAGTATAGTAGATTGACTCTATGCATCAAGGAGAATCTATCTATCCAATCAGAATTCAATTCTGAGCATTTTCAGATTTGTCCCTAAAAATTAGGGTTTCCACAAAAATAGGAATTTCTGAAATCTGAAGACATAGCTGGAAGCTCCTTGCAAAAATCTAAGTTTAGAGCTTTGGATCGAGATTCTGGGCTGGGTAGACCTCCAAGAAACTCAAACCCTAATTCAAGGTTCTCCCTAGTGAACCCGGGAGGACAAAAAGGAAAATCTGAAGGAAAAAGCTTTGCTGATCTCAAATTCTAAATACACCAAGCTGATCAGCTCATCAAGGCGCATCTTTCTATCCTTTCAGAAAGTTGAAATTCACATTTTGAATTTTTAGGGTTTTTTCGACAAACCCTAATCCGGGACCAGATCCAGTTTTTTGCATTTCAAGTGGTAAGACCTAAATCTTTTCTATTTCCATTTGAAGTACTCTTTAAGATGTTTCACCACACCAAGCTTGAGGATAAGCTTGAAGGGGCTGATAACTTCCGAGCTTGGAAGTATAGGATTGGGTTAATCCTGGAAGAGAATGAGTTGGACTCATATATAAAAGAAGACATCCCTATCCCAGAGGATGAAGAGGCTAAGGTAGTGCATAAGAAGAACTTGGTCAAGGCAAAGACAATCATTGCTAATTCTATCAAAGACCATCCCATACCCGATGTGTCTTCTCTAAAGACACCCAAGGCTATGTTTGACTCTTTGACCAAGCTATTTGAAGAAAAGAACATAAATCGGAAGATGACCCTACGGAATCAATTGAAAGGGGTCAAGATGTCGAATGGAGAAACCATTCAATCCTATTTCTCCAAGGTCTCTCAGATCAAGGAACAACTTGAAGCTGTAGATGAAATGGTGGAGAATGGTGAAATTGTTATGACTACTTTGAATGGCCTACCTAGGTCATGAGACTCTTTTATCCAGGGGATCTGTGCCAGAAAGAAGTTAATATCCTTCAGCAGATTATGGGAGGAATATTCTCAAGAAGAAGCAAGGCTTGTGGCAAGAGAAGAGAAGATGGGAAATGAATATCAAGCTCTCACAGCTCACACTAAGAAGAGCAAGTTCAAGACGGAGCCATCCCATCACAAAAAGAAATCTTCTCATCGTTTTCACAAAGACAAGAAAAATCTAAGGTGTTTCACTTGCAATGACAAGGGTGACTTTGCTTCAGAATGCCCCAATAACAAAAGGGACAACCACAACAACTCCAGCAAGAAGAAGAAGGGTAACAAAAGAAGGTACCATGCTCATGCTGCCGAAGATGATGAACCTCCAAAGAAGAAGGCTAGGGCAGAAAGTGATGATAGTAATGATGACTCATCAAGTGAAGAAGAGTATGTTCTAATCTCTGCTCTCACAGGTACTATCTCCCATGGTTGTAATGATTGGTTGATTGACAGTGGGGCTTCCAAACACATGACTAGGTTTAAGGAATCTTTTGTAAACCTATCTGAACATGAATCACCTCATAAGGTGAAACTTGGGGATGATTATCAATACCCAATCAAAGGAAGTGGTGAAGCCTCCTACAACCTAGATTCTGGAGAATCTTTGAAGATGAAAGAAGTCCTTTATGTACCTGGGCTCAAGAAGAACTTACTCTCCATCTTTGCATTGGATGCAAAAGGAATGAGGGTTGCATTTGTGGATGGCAAAGTAATAATGTGGCCAAAGGGAAAGACCATAGATGATGCAGTAGTGATTGGAGAGCAAGAGGGAGGTTTGTATAAATTAAAAGGACAACCTGAACATGCCATTGTGCATGAATCCATGGAGCCAAGTGAACTTTGGCATAGAAGACTTGCTCATATGCACTATAGGGCACTTCCAATTGCAAACAAGGCTGTAGAGGGTCTTCCTAAAATCAAGACTAAACATGAAGGTTTTTGCAAAGGATGTGCAAAAGGTAAGAATATTAAGAAGGCTTTCCCAAGCAGTGAAAGCAAGGCAAAAGATATCTTGGAAATCATGCACTCAGATGTATGTGGTCCTATGTCATCTAGTTCTCTAAGTGGGTATGTTTACTATGCCTCATTTATTGATGACTTCTCCGGGAAGACTTGGGTATACTTCTTGAAAAACAAAGATGAGGTGTTTGATAAGTTCAAGAAATTCAAAACCTTGATGGAGAATCAAACTGACAAAAGGATCAAAACATTTAGATCCGATAATGGTGGAGAATTAACCTCAGGTGACTTCAAGAAGCTTTGCAGTGATTCAGGGATTAAGAGGGATTTTACTGCTCCTTATAATCCTCAACGGAATGGAGTTGCAGAAAGGAAGAACATAACAATCATGGAAGCAGCAAGGGTAATGCTACATGACCAAGATCTACCTATGCATCTATGGGTAGAAGTAGCTAGAACAGCTGTATATGTGCAAAACAGAACACCCCAGAAGATATTGGATAACAAGACGCCCGAAGAGGTCTTTTCTGGTAAGAAACCTGAAGTCAGCCATCTCAGAATATTTGGTTGTCCAGTATACACTCATGTCCCAAAGGAAAAGAGGACCAAACTAGATCCTTCAGGAAAGAAGGGTATCTTTGTGGGTTACATTGAAAGCTCGAATGCTTACAGAATATACTTTCCAGGGTTCAAGAAGATTAATGTCAATAGGGATGTAACATTTGATAAAAACTCAGCATTCATCAAATCAAGGAAGGCACCTATCGAAGTTTATGAAGAACCTAAGGAAACTAGATTTCAAGACACTACCATGACAAAAGCAATTCTAGAAGTTGTTCATGAGTTTGAAGATCCGCAAGAACCTATAGATCCACCCCGTGAGGATAACTCTCATAAGAGGAAACCTGCATGGGATAGAGAGCTCATTCAAGATGCAGAAAGATTTGGCATTCTAGAAGAAGAACACAGAGCAAAGAAGAGAACTAGATCACATACCAGCTATGTTGCTTTAGTCTGTGACATTATGAACAAAGAACCTTCCAGTTCTGAAGAAGCAGCAGAAAAGAAAGAATGGAAGGATTCCATGGTTGCGGAATACCAATCAATAATGAAGAATGATGTTTGGGATGTTGTCCCAAGACCTAAAGAGAATTCTGTTGTGACTTCCAAATGGATCTACAAAATCAAGCATGCTGCAGATGGCAGTGTAGAGAAATACAAAGCAAGATTCATAGCTCGTGGCTTCTCTTAGAAAGAGGGAATAGATTATGAAGAAACTTTTGCACCTGTAGCCATGTATACTTCCATCAGAACAGTACTTGCCCTGGCTGCAGCAATGAAATGGAAAATACACTAGATGGATGTCAAGACTGCTTTCTTGAATGGTGTAGTTGAAGAGGAAGTATATGTGGAGCAGCCACTTGGTTTTGAAATACATGATAGGGAGTCATATGTGTGCAGATTGAAGAAAGCTTTGTATGGCTTAAAACAAGCTCCCAGAACCTGGTATGGTAGGATGGACAGTTTCCTATCTAGTTTGGGCTTTACCAAGAGTAAAGTGGATTCCAACCTCTACTACAAGGTTGAGGAAGGGAATCCTGTGATTCTACTCCTGTATGTGGATGACTTATTTGTAACAAGAGATGACAGACTAATTGCAGATACAAAGAGGAAGCTTGTTGCTGAGTTCGATATGAAATATTTGGGAATGATGCATTATTTCCTAGGTATGGTGGTGTGGCAGAATTCAGGTGGAATCTTCCTTGGTCAAGGGAAGTACACAGTAGATATCTTGAAGAGATTTGGGATGATAGATTGCAAGGCCATGGCCACACCCATGGCATCGAATCTAAAGCTTCTATGTGATGCTTCATCTAAGCTGGTTGATGTCTCTATGTGATTCTTCATCTAAGCTGGTTGATGTCTCTATGTGATGCTTCATCTAAGCTGGTTGATGTCTCTATGTATCGTTAGATGATTGGGTCCTTAATGTACCTGATGAACACAAGACCAGATATTTGCTTTGCTGTGAACACATTGAGCCAGTTCCTGGCGGATCCGAGGAGTGTTCATCTGGTTGCTGTAAAGCATGTTCTAAGGTACCTGAAGGGTACAGTGGATTATGGGATCAAGTATGAAGTGAATCAAAAGTTTAACCTGCAGGGTTTGTTGATTCAGATTGGCCTGAAAGTGCTGCAGATAGGAAGAGCACATCTGGGTGCTGCTTCAGTATGGGATCAGGTGTGATATCTTGGTTTAGAAGGAAGAAGTCCTGCATAGCAGTGAGTACAGCTGAGGCAGAGTATGTTGCAGCCTGCTCAGCTAGTTGTGAGGCAGTATGTCTATGGAAGCTACTGTATGAGTTATTTGATCTCCCATTGGATGCTACTGGTATATTCTACGATAACCAAAGTTGTGTGAAGCTCTCTGAGAACCTAGTGTTTCATAATAGGTCGAAACACATAGAGATCAAATATCGCTATATCAAGGATATGGTGCAAAGAGGAGTCGTGAAGCTCCTGTATGTTGCGACAGACGAGTAGATTGCAGATGTGCTGACAAAGCCACTAGCCAGGGTGAAGTTCGAGTACTTCAAGGAGAGGCTTGGTGTTCTTTAGATCAACGACACTTCGAGAAAGAAGTGATGGACACATTTGCTGAAGCCATTCCAAGCATGTTGGAAGGAGGATCCTTCACATGGCTGTGGATGTAAGTGCTGGATGATGAGTATCAAGACGATGCTCCAGTTACTGCTCTCTATATGCATCATGTTGGATGCTGGATATTATCAGTTGGATCATTTATATTTGTATGTATGTACGCATCGTGTTGATGCTGGATATGATCAGTTGGATCATTTATATTTGTATGTATGTATGCATCGTGTTGATGTTGGATATGATAAGTTGGATCATTTATATTTGTATGTATGTATGCATCGTGTTGATGTTGGATATGATCAGTTGAATCATTTATATTTGTATGTATGTACGCATCGTGTTGATGCTGGATATGATCAGTTGGATCATTTATGTATGTATGCATTATGTTGGATGCTTGGATCATGTATCATGTATTTGTATTTGTATAAGGTGGATACACTGTATGATCAGGTGGATCATGTATGATGATATGTATCAGGTAGATACTTGGTGTGCATCAGGTGGATGCATTGTATGATCAGGTTGATCATGATGATGAGCTTCAGGATGTTGCTCCAGATGATATGTACTAGGTTGGTACAAGTGATGATGATCAATATGATCATGGGCATCAGGATGATGCCTTGTGCGATGATGATCCGTTGGATCATGAGTATTAGGTTGATACTTGGAGGTCAAAGATGATATGTGGCAGGTTGTGCAAATAGAATGTAATCAGTCCTGGGAGATCTTGTCAGTCATGCTGTAGCACATAAATGTTCCTGGGGTACTCTTTCTGGTATTGCTATGTAGTATGTAATCAGTCCTTAGATATCCGATAGGTTGAGTTGTGTGCTCATAATCAGTCCTGGGATGAGGTATTACTATGGAGACATGTAATTAGTCCTGGAGATCCGAGAGGTTGAGCTGTGTGCTCGTAATTAGTCCTGGGATGCTCTTTAGAGATCTTGTCGGTCGTGCTGTGGCACATAAATGTTCCTAGGATGCTCTTTAAAGGTTTTTTCTGTCCACATGTAATCAATCCTGGAGATCCGAGAGGTTGAGCTGTGCATTCGTAATAAGTCCTGGGATGCTCTTTAGAGATTGTTGGGCTAATTATATAACACTATATATATAGCCTTCATAAAATGTCAACCCAAGGAGGTAAGCTTAGAGGCAATGCACAGGAAATGCTGAACTGGAACCTATTTGTCTACTTTGCTCTAATCTTAATTTATCTTAAATGCTAATCTATTCTAATTGAAACAGAAGCATTCTAGCTACTTAACTTTCCTATTTAAATTCTAAAATAGAAATAAGAAATCTCTAACATCTATCTTGAAATTAATCTAGAAGCAAAGTATGAGGAATGAAACTAAATAACCTAATCAGCAATCAAACTAAATAACCTAATCGAGCTAATTTATTTTTTCTACTTTAATTGAACAAAAGCACTCTAACTATTCTACTTCCCTATGTCAATTCAAAGCATAAACGAAACATAAATGAAGTATGCTAGCAAATATCTATGAACTACTCTAGAAGCAGAATACTTCCAGAACTTACTTCAAAAACTAAGGAACATTACACAGAAAACAGAGCATGTCACAGAAAATAGAGTCTAACACAGAAAGTAAACTAATAACACAGAAAGTGAACTGTGCAGAACTAAGGTGCAGAATTAAAGTACAAAATTGAGGTGCAGAATGTAATCAAAGGTGCAAAAAGGATTATGCACCTATACTCATTAACATTACATGAGAAACATAAACTATTCTATTTCAGAATCTAAAGCTACAGCAAGTAAACTTTCAACAGGTAAACTAATCCTACAGCAAAATAAGTAAGCTACAGCAAATTCTATTTTATGGATGCAAAACAGGTAAACTAATCCTACTTTCTATTTCCGTTTCTATCTCACTAGTATCGAATCTTTTAAACTCCCAAACTAAAGAGAACTATACTAACTTCATAACTGTTAACTAACAGAAAATAAATTACAGCTAAAGGAATTTTACTCTATTTGAAATCTACAGGAAATATAACATATTAAAGCTTGAAATCAGAACTATTCCTTTAGAACAAGAACGATGCTAAACAATCTATGAGGCCTCAAAATAAGTTATCTTGTGGATGTAACAATTCAATCTTGCTTCTGAGATGATAACCATTCTACTCATTAATAAACACAGGCTATTGATAACGTTAATCAAATGTAAATCTATTGTCTATACTTCTATCTATTGCAAATGTAAATCTACTTAAGATCTAAATCTATAAAGAGAGGCTTATGGTCTTCTTGGTGGATCCTTGCCAAGAAAACCACAAGTCTCTATTGAACTTGCAGGCTTTAAGAAATCTGACTTACAAGCATATTAAAGAAAAGACAAGTAATAGGAATTGAAACCATGACTTCACATATTATCAAAATGACATTACAATGTTTGAAGCAAAATCCAGCAACGCAGCTCTTCTTTCAATTATTCATTCATAGCGTATCATATACATCAGGCTTTCACTGTCATAACCATCCTCAGACCCCCAAAACTTTCAGCCTCAGCCTCCTAGGATGTATGTATACATCAATAGATCTCTCTATTTCCATCTCAAGCTTTATTTATACATGAACAGATGGACAAGATCCATCCCAAAATTCAGAAATTCGAGCAACTACCCAGAAAACGGCCAACACCAAATCTGGCAAAACCACGTCTGTTTCGGAAGGAATTTCTCCACATTCGTTCAGAAATTCTGAAAACTTCCCATGCATAGGGGTAAATGGGGCCATTTGTGAAGTGGGTTTCTAACCGTTTTGAATAATTGCCAACCATTTGTTCAGAAATTGAGCCCGAAATCAGGGTCCTGATCAAGGACAGAAATGCCATTTTAAGCAAATGACATCCTCAGAACAGCACTGGATAACTGCACCTGCATCCTGGAAGCGATTGGAAATCAACCAAGATGTTATCCTGAGCAATAAAATCCCCGAAATCTCTGGTTCAGCCAACATAGATCTTCTTTGGAGCCCCAGGACAAGCGTTGGGCCAAATAACCAAAAGACTCCTGCATAAAAGAAATAAAGACTCATTAATTGACCCATTATTAAATGAAAACTAAAGGTTCCATTATATACATAAAACAAAGCAAAATAATAAATAAACAATTAAACAGTCACTTCCCAAAGCTCCTAGCAATGTTGCTCTTCAAAAGGCATAACCATGCACAAAACAACACTAAATAAAGCTGATGATTACTTGGTTTCATGAGACTTAAACTAGAGAATATTGTGCTGAACAGTCAAAATAGGAGGCCAACAGAGATCTTATCAGTCGTGTTGTGGCACATAAATGTTCCTGGGATGCTCTTTAAAGGTATTGTGGAGGATATGCATGTAATCAGTCCTGGGAGATCTTGCCGGTCGTGCTTAGGCACATAAAGGTTCCTGGGATACTCTTTCCGGTATTGCATCCGTACATAAAATTAGTCCTGAGCGGCCACCTCTATCAAGCCATTCGCACAGATGATAAAGACCTACAGGTGGTGGGCCTGCATCCAGTATGAAAAAGGACTGGCTCTGTAGAACTTCCTATGATGAGTAGAGTCAGAGATTGGTTGAGATAGCAGAAGCAGTGATGATGATGATGACGATGCATCGATGATGATGATCCCAAGAAGAAGACTTGTCTAGCAAAACTGTGTCGAGAAATACCTTCCTAGTTAAGAGGGAGCGTTGATGTATATGTAACTTCGGAATGTATTTCATATATGTATGTCATATATAGTTATTGTACCCTTATTAGAGATGTGTTATTCCTCTATAAGGAAGTGTCATCATGTGGATTGACAAGTGTCGCAAGTGTGTGTACTTGTCGATGGGTTATTAGACCACCATGTGTGAGGTCAGCCCTGAAATATATATTATATTGTGGATGTATCTAGATAGAAAAGTTGGCCCCATAGTGTAACTGGGCAAACAGGTTAGTATAAATAGAGATAGGGAGATCTCTATTTTCATCATTTGGAAAGTTATATCTCTCTCACTCAGAAAGTGGCACACTAGTGAGGAGGAGGATCATCTGTTCTAGGAGACTATCTCAAGTGTATTTTGGTTGTACTTTGGTTGAGCCATTGCTCTCTCTATCTCTGAGGAAGTTGTGGGGTTTTTCACCTTAGAGTTTTCCCCACGAAAACTCTGTGTCTCTTATCTCTCATGCTTTTGATTCTTATGATGCTTGTCATGCCTATTGTGATTGTTATGCATTGATCTACTGTATATGTTATTCTCTGCGTAAAGATCCAAGAGTATTGTGAATTAATGCTCAAAATTTAACACTCATAAGTTAACCATTGTAGAACCAAATTATACATACCTCTATGTGATCCATGACTATGGATGAGTGTTTGTCTTCATGTCACTATGGTCTTGATCTAGGACTTGATTTGTACCTTCATGTTAGCGGATAACATTCTGCTCATAAAACACCACATTGCATTAGTACAATCATAATGCAATCATAAGTGTCATAACCCTAATCAATGAATGTCTTCGATCATGCATTCATATTTTTACTAGGGTGATAAGACAAGTCTAAAATTAAACAAGATTGTTACTAAACTCAATAACATGAAGACAATCATATTATAAACTTGATCATGAATAGATTTCAAAACATACCTGTAAGCCATACCTGTCAAATTGCTTGTAGTAGTTGTTGTTGTTGATCCTTTTGTTCTTAGGACAATATGAGGAAAAGTGTCCTCTCCTTGTGCTGTGAGAGCTTGATCTTCATTCCCCATCTTTTCTTCTCAAGCTATAATCCGAGCTTCTTCCTGTGAGCATTCTTCTCACAGCCTGCTGAAAGAGATAAGTTTCTTCCTAGCACAAATTCCTTGGATGAAGGAATCCCATGACCTAGGAAGGTCATTAAGAGTGGTCATTACCACTTCTCCATTCTCTATATCTTCTCCCACAGCTTCAAGTTGTTCTTTTATCTGGGAGACCCTTGGGAAATAAGACTGCGTGGTCTATGCATTTTGGATCTTGATATTCTTCAATTGATTCCTCAAGGTCATCTTCCGATTTATATTCTTCCCTTCAAATAGCTTGGTCAAGGAATCAAACATCTCCTTATGTGTCTTCAGAGTTGACACATGTGGTATCAGATGGTCTTTGATAGAATCAGCAATGATCCTCTTAGCCTTGACCAAGTTCCTCTTGTGTAAGGCCTTAGTCTCTTCTCCCTCTGGGACAGGAACCTCTTAACTTATGTAGGTGTCCAATTCATTATCTTCCAAGATTAACCCAATCCACTTGATTTGCTAAAAACTGGATCTAGAGTTGGATTAGGGTTTGTTAGAGAAACCCTAAAAATTCAAACTTTGAATTTCAAACTTCTGAAATTATAGAAAGATGTGCCTTGATGATCTGATCAAGCTGTATACTCAGAATTTGAAAACTGCAAAGTTTCACCCCTCAAATTTGCTTTTCAAACTTCTGGATTCACTAGGGAGGACCCTCAATTAGGATTTCATTTTCCTGGAGCTTCACCCATCCCAAAATTTTGATCTTGGTATCTAAACTTTGCTTTTTCATAGGAGCTTCCTGCCATGATCTCAAATTTCAGAAATTCCAACTTTTGCTGAAACCCTAATTATTGGCGTCACTAGACAGGACCCCAAACTAGGGTTTGATTTTCTTGGAGCTTCACCCAACCAAAAAGTTCGATCTTGGTCTCTAAACTTTGATTTTTTAGAGGAGCTTCCAGCCATGGTCTCAGATTTCGGAAATTCCAAATTTTGCAGAAACCCTAATTTTCAGCTTCATTAAACAGGACCCCAAACTAGGGTTTGATTTTCCCGGAGCTTCAGCCAACCAAAAAGTTCGATCCAAAGCTCTAAAATTTGATTTTTCCAAGGAGCTTCCAGCCATGGTCTCAGATTTCAGAACTTCCACTTTTTGTGGAAACCCTAATTTTTAGGTCAAAATCTAAAAATGCTCAGAATTGAATTCTGTTTCGACATAAAGATGCACCTTGCTGAGGAGAGTCAATCTAGCCTCCTGCCTTTCAAGATCTGTGCTCTTACTTTTCAAGATCTGTGGAGAGAAACCCAAAAAAAAAAGCTCTAGCTTCCAGAACTGCACAGTGTCTTCTTCTCAGGTTAGCTTTGATACCATATTAATTTTTAGCATCAATTCAATATGATCTAGGATTTTAACTGAGAGAATAACATGTACAGAATATCAATCACAAGAAGCAATCACAAGAGACAATAGACACATAGAGTTTCCTTGGGGAAAACCATAAAGGTGAAAAACCCTAATAACTTCCTCAGAGATAGATAGAGCAATGATACAAAACCCAAGCATAAGAGATAGTCTCCTAGCAGTAGCTTCTCCTCCTCCACTAGTGCGTCACTCTCCAATGAGTGTATGAGTGAATAAGTGAATGATCAAATAGAGTGCCTCCCGCACTCTATTTATACTTGACTTGACTTTCCTAATAACCTTTAATAGGTCGGCCTCAACTTAATGACATAACATAATGCTGACAGGGCCAACCCCCAATAGGGTGGTCTAATAACCCTTTAACCCACATGACTTATACAGGGCTGACCCCATCAAGGTGGTCTAATAACCCATCAAGTATAAGTTACGACACTTACAATATAAATGACGACACTTCCATATAGAGGAATAATAACCTCTCTATAGGAATACAATATACATATGTGAAATACATTCCGAAGTTACATATACATCAACAAGAAACTGAATAGTCCTAAAAGTGTGCAAGTCTTTCCAATCAGAATATGTTTTCAGTTATTGAAGTGCGCACAAGTTCCGAGAATGGTGCAGCAATTGAAGTTAGTATATGCACAAATTCCACAGCTAAAGACTCATCAAGTGTGCAAGTCCCACAAGTGATGATACCGCAAGGGTTAAAGTCCCACTAAATCAAGGACTGTTGTTCAGGATTTCTATCTTATAGTGAGGAGATGGACACTACCAACTGGGTGGGGTTTGACAAGTAAACACATTGTTTATATTGCATTTGGTTACTGCAAAAGAAAGAGATCGAGATTAAGAGAAATACCTCTTATCAACGGCTGGTCCTAGCTTTCGTTTGGTCCTTTGCTTAATCTCCCGTTTGATCCTCTGCTTGACGAACCTGCAACACAAAAGATACCTCCCTCAGCATATCTTGGATATAATAAATATGATGAAAGAATAAACAAATTGATCATCAAATATAACAAGATATTAATCCAAATGAATATACAATTTAGTAGACACTCAATTTGGGACAGGAAGGGTGTTTCGGCCTTTTTATTGTCAAAGAAACATAAATTAGTACAATATACCTGACATGTAGAGATGTTTTTGCAACTGGATCCTGGGCTCCTACTCTTCACTCTGAATTGGGAATTCCTCCAGCGTAACAGTACTCAAAGTATTATTTCTAGGTCATTATGACTAACTCCTCTCATGGATCCTCCTTGTATTTATGGGACAAGGTAGCAGTTTAGATCGAGAGGTGGTTGAATTGGGAGGTTGGGGAAGTTGCAGAACCAACTTCAACTAATCCCAATTTGTCAAATTAATATATTTTTGATTTCATCTTAAGATGTACCCGGGTTTCATACAACAAGAGTAGCATACAGGAAGTAACTTCTATGCTTTACAACATGCGTTTACAACATTTTGGGAGATGTACGTTGGTTGTCCTTGAGCAAAGTAGGGTATTTTCTTAAGGTGTATGCTGGTCTACTATGTAGAGAGGGGCGTACATGTGGTAAAATCATGAGAAACTGCCATATTTTCAGCTGAAGAGTGTACTTCTAGCAAGCAAATCATCCATGTAAAATTATTCACAGCAGATCTATTGAATAAGAATATGAATCACAAAGATGTAAAACAATTTGGAGTAAAAACTGTGCAAGAGAGATGCATCAGTGCTCTATAATCCAAAATGGTAGAATTACAATACAATACTATCACAATGAGTGAGCAATTCAAATTAGCAAAGGAGGTCATTCAAATATACTACATGGTGTAGCTTGGCTCCAACTAGGAGTCCTCATCATCAATCAGTGGTGGTCATCAATGCACAAGTCATTGTCAGACAGGTGTCAAACTGAATCTAACTGAGTCTAACTAAGTGTAATAAGTGTAACTAATGGTAAGTGGCACTAATATAGGGATGGATTATCAGTGGAGGGCACATGAGGGGTTAACTGCATTCAGAATAGGTAGTCAAGTCTCATCGAAGGTCAATCGGAGTGATAACAACAGTGAGGAGTCAGTCTATCCTCAAATCAAGGAAAGACTGGTAACTAACTGAAGTGAACTGGACCGGTAGGTGAGAAAAGGTGCCCTTCTCAAGTGGTAGGTGAGAAGTGGGTGCCTCCCTGACAAGGAGGGATAAATCTAAGTGGAAAGTGGCTCCCGAGTGCTGGAAGACTAGGGACTAGGTGCTGGAGGCATCATACTGGTGACTGGGAAGCATGCGGGTGCATGCAATGCATGCATGAATGCAAAGTAAAAATGTGAATGATGAGATATCCTAAAACCCCCCCTCAAGCTATACTATGATGTAAAAAATAAAATGTAGGTCCCTGGTTACTGAGACCAAAGGTCACCCCAATACAATAATCCAAAAAATGTTGAAATAAGCTAAGTGAAGAAAGAGGGAAAACCAAGTGGGAAGAAAGCCCCCCCTCAAGCTAAACATAAAAATGGATCTAATCTGTCTCCACCATGATGGAACTCACCCCCTATAGTGAACGGAGGTAAGAGAACTTCTTCTCAATGAAGCTCTTGGTGAAGATGTCTGCAATTTGCTCATCAGTAGGGCAATATTGCAGAATGATGGTGCGATCATGCACCAACTATCGGATGTAGTGCATATGAATCTCAATGTGCTTGGTCCTCTACCACTGAACTGGATCGATGGAGATCTTAATATCACTTTGATTGTCACAAAATAGGACAGTCAAAGTAGTGCTACCAAAATCAAACTCGAAAAGAATACCCTACAACCAAACTTCCTGAATGCAGGCATTGACTGCCCCTCGATACTCTGCCTCTGCTAAAGAAAGTGCAATGGCTGCCTGCTTTTTGCTTGACCAGCAAATAGGGCCATGGCCAATCATGAAAACATATCTGTAAGTGGAATTCCTATCTATGCTATCACCTGCCCAATCTGAATCAGTAAAACCAATGAAATCTAGCTCAGAATCTGCAACATAATGTATTCCAAAATGTCTCGTACCTTTCACATACTGCAAGATCCGCTTGGTTTCCCACCAATGAAGCTCATGGGGCTGCTTCATATACCTTGATACAACACTCATGACATAAGATATATCAGGCCTTGAGTGTTTCAAGGAGATTAGTGAACCAATCAACTGTCGATTCATAGTGCAATCTTTTAAAATTCTGAGAAAGAAGGAAGGAGTCCATCTTTGCGTACCAAGCTCTTGGGACCTGTTTCAATCCATACAAAGATTTCTTCAACCTTCAAACTAATGATGGATCTGATATGTATCCTTCTGGATGCTTCATATATACTTCTTCATCAAGGTCTCCATGTAAAAAATCACTCTTCACATCCATATGGTGCACTTCCTAGTGCTTAGATGCGGAAATGGCCAAAACTAGGCGGATGGAATCCATCTTTGCAACCGGTGCAAAAGTATCAGTGTAGTCCACACCTTGGACTTGGGAGAAACCTCTTGCCACCAAACTAGCTTTGTATTTTCTGATAGAGCCATCAACAACAACTTTCTTGCAGTAGATCCACTTCGTTGAACTAATTTTCTTCCATGTGGAAGAGAAACTAGCTCCCATGTATTGTTCTTTTGAAGAGAACTGTACTCTTCATCCATGGCGGTTTGCCATCATGGATCTCGGTGGGCATGATAGTATGATTTTGGATCTGAACCAATCATCAAATAACATTTCTCAGATAATAATGCATCAAAAAAATAAAGATCTATACCTACTCTTTGATAGTTTGCTCTTGTTCTCCTTGGATCAGCAAAATTTCCAATGTTTGGAGCAACAGAATGTAGAGTGTTTTGGGCCCACTTTGGTAACTGGGTAGGATAATTATGGAATGATTCTGAACCTGATATGTCATGCCCATCAAATTTTGATAAAATATCAGAAATATCAGATCCAATGCTTTCTTCATACTCTCTCGAATCTTCTTCTTGTGGAGGTTGCGGATCGGCAGTGTTTTCCTCAACTAGTTTCAGATCTGGCAGTGGTTCTTCAAACTTCACACTTCGCTCTATGAATATATTTTTGAATCTGATATTCATGAGTTTATATGATTTTGATTCTTCCCCATATCCTATTAGGATACATTCAATACTTTGTGGATCCAAATCCTTTCTCTTATCAGAAGGAATTCTAGCCCATGCAGTGGAGCCAAAAACCCTCAAATTGGACACATCCGGTTTGCGACCAAAGAATGCTTCGAAAGGAGTTTTACCTCTCAGGGATGAATGTGGAACTTAGTTTTGAATATATGCAGCAACATTAATGGCTTCAGCCCAAATATTTGCAGCCAAACATTTTGACTGAAGCATGCAGGTAGCCATCTCTTTCAGTGACTGATTCTTCCTTTCCGCTACGCCGTTCTACTGGGGTGTGTAGGGAACTGTCTGTTGGATCTGCATTCCGATTTCGGTACAAAGTTGCAAAAACTCAGTCTTGATATATTCTCCACCATTATCAGATCTAATATCTTTTATCTTTCTCTCAGTGGCGGTCTCAACAGAAGCCTTAAAATCCTTGAATTTGCCAAGCACTTCTGACTTGTTTTTGAGAAAAAATACCCAAGTAAAGTGGGAGAAGTCATCGATGAATGTCAAAACATACCTTGAACCATTAATGGACATATTTGGTAGTGGACCACTGATATCAGAATGTATGAGGCCCAAAATAGTAGAAGCTCAGCTAGCTTTGCCGTGGTCGAACTTGTGCTCAGGGTGCTTCCCAACAATGCAACCGGGGCAAATTCCCTTCGAGGAATGGAGTTGCGGAAGACCATCAAGCATGGATTTCCATTGTAACAGCAGCAAATGCTTATAATTAAGGTGTCCAAACCTTTCATTCCAAATACTACCAACCTCATTTCCATGAGTGAGGAGAGCAGTGGGCTTTCCGAGCGGCACAAAGTGTGAAAACTCATAGTATTTTGCAGCATGATTTGCCTTTTCGACTGCAATAAGTCTTCCACTTTCAATATCAGAAATTTCAACTTTGTTAGGGCTGAATGTCACTTGCTTAGGTTCACCAGTGTGTGTCATTTGATACACAAAAAGTAGATTTGAAGCCAAGGAAGGCACATGGAGAACATTCTGAAAACTTCCATGCTCTAAATGGATGGTACCTTTACCCTTTGAAGAAATTTTTGAGTCACCTCCCAAATGGATGAGTATGGAGCTGTTTGGATCGAATGAAGAGAAGGAGTCAATATTTGTAGCCATATGATTCGAGGCACCGGAATCTATCAGTAGAGTGGTGGGTTTCGAAACAGTTTCCATGAGTGCTTGACCTCTTTCATGATCATCATTCCTATCCTTCTTCCGTGCACCGTTGGGAATACATATGTTGTTCTTTTCCAAAAGGAGGGCCATTTGATCTATAGTTTTCTTCATGCATGAACTTTTAGGATGAAAGCCACGTTTGCAATATGAACACTTAGATTTTTCCTTACCCTCTTTACCCTTTTTCTTGTTCCTTGAACCGGATGGTGCATCCGATTGCTTGCCTTTCTCTCTTTTCTTGTTTGGTTCGAATTTGGGATTCTCTTTCTTTTTCTTCCCTTTTCCATTCGAATTCTTGGATCCTTGAACAAATAGGGATGAATCTTTGGATATTATGGACCCCATTTGAATCAACTTGTCATGCTCTTTGATAACAGATTCAATGAAGGCATCTTCCAATTCGGGGTAGTTAGCCGACCAGAATTGAAAGTAGAGACAAATACCAAGTAATATTTCCCAAGATTTGTAAGAATGGAGAGGATCAATTGCTTATCCTCTTTCACAACACCACTGTTCTTCAACTGCAATGACAAGTGCTTGAATCTTGTGAAAAACTCATTGATGGTCTTGAAATTCTCAAGACTAAGAGCAATCAATTCATTTTCCAATTGAAAAGCTCTAAGCTCGTCTTGCTTGCCAAAAAGTTTGTCAAATTGCTCCCATATTGCTTTTGGAGACTTCAATCCACTGAGATGGAAGTGAAGATCCTTGGAGATGGAGAGGCAAAGAAGACCATAAGCTTCATCAAGCTTATTGAAGTATTTTGATTTTTCAATGAGAGTGTTTGGCTCCAATTCAAAGCACATGGTGACTCTAAAGAACCCTTTTGAGCACAATATTATCTCCATGTCATCTTTCCAATCAAAATAATTGAAAGGATTTAGCATAGGCTTTGAAGAAGTGGAATCCATCACTGAAAACAAGTGCAATTGATGAAGGAGAACCTGCAAATCACAAGGTAGCAAATGCACGTGATGGAGAAGATTATCCTGCAAATCACAATCAAAACAAGAACAGTAAGGTCGAACAATCCACCCTTTTAGAGTTGCATCACACCTGGGATTGGAGATCAAGCAAGCTTGAATGGATCCAATGTATCAAATCCAGGAATTATGTGGAAAACTTAAGCTTCTGGAGTGGATTGGAGTGTATTTTCTACTTTGCATGCACATGAGCGAATGCACATGGGATCTTGCATGCCAAAACTTCAGTAATTTTGAGAAAATTCACTCAATTCTTCATGTAGAACACCTGTAGGAGAGAGATCTTGTCCCTACAATGGCTCTGATACCATGTAAAATTAGTCACGGCAGATCTATTGAACAAGAATATAAATCACAAAGATGTAAAACAATTTGGAGTAAAAAATGTGCAAGAGAGATGCATCAATGCTCTATAATCCAGAATGGTAGAATTACAATACAATACTGTCACAACGAGTGAGAAATTCAAATTATCCAAGGAGATCATTCGAATATACTGCATGGTGTAGCTTGGATCCAACTAGGAGTCCTCATCATCAATCAGTGGTGGTTATCAATGCACAAGTCACTGTCAGACAGGTGTCAAACTGAGTCTAGCTGAGTCTAACTGAGTGTAATAAGTGTAACTGATGGTAAGTGGCACTAATCTAGGGATGGAGGCTCAGTGGAGGATGCATGAGGGGTTAACTACACTCAGAATAGGTAGTAAAGTCTCATCGGAGGTCAATCGGAGTGATAATAGCAGTGAGGAGTCAGTCTAACCTCAAATCAAGGAAAGACTGGTAACTAACTGAAGTGAACTAGACTGGTAGGTGAGAAAAGGTGCCCTTCTCAAGTGGTAGGTGAGAAGTGGGAACCTCCCTGACTAGGAGGGATAAACTTGAGTGGAAAGTGGCTCCTAAGTGCTAGAAGACTAGGGACTAAGTGTTGGAGGCATCATACTGGTGACTGGGTAGCATGCGGGTGCATGCAATGCATGCATGCAAAGTACAAAAGTGAATGATGAGATATCCTAACAATCCAAGGCCATCTAGCTCTTCAATCCTTCATGTCCTTTTGTGTGATCAACAAAGCAATGTGATCACGGACGGAGAAGTGCATATTTGACCTATAACAAATGCCCCCTAATGTATGAGGTCATAGGGAAACGATGTCCGAAATACATTATAATTCCAAGTTAGCGGAGGAGCAAGAAACTGCAGAACCAAGTCACAAAATCACCTAAAACAACAATCAAGGTCAGCGGGCAATTACAAACTTGACATCATATATATGTGTAGCATGATACAACATGATCTCCAATACATAACTAGGGGATGTATATATAGCATGGCCACTTAAATACAAGCGTGGATCCATGTCAAAATGAGAGATCATAGCCATAACAACAAACAGGATCTATGTCTCATGAAAAGCCAAAATGAGTGAGGCTCAGTCTTGCGTAGCTTGGGCGATAACATAAATAGGGTGATGCTATCAGAGTCCCAAGGTCTTCATCCAAACAACCCAAGGTACAAACCCTATGCATGCAAATAAATGAGCTGAAGTCGAACATGGGGGGTATTGTTTGATTACCGGTCATTGATGTATACCGTTAACAAAAATGAGGGATTCCATCGATAATGATAATGGGGCCCAAGGTACCTAGTACGATCCAACAAGTGTGAATAAGATGACTTGAAGTCAAACAAATGAGGAACCTGTCGAATAAGAGACATTGATGTATTCCCATTATTCAACAGCAAGGGAAACTTCCACTGATGACTGCAATCCCCAAGGTACTAACCGAAACTCTAAACTTCGTTCCCAGAGCATAATGAGCTGAAGTCGATGGGAAGAAATCTGCTAGAAGGGAGGCATTAATGCATCCTCCATCATCCAACATGAGGAACACTCACAAGTATAAGCTGATGTGGAGTAAGACGAGTAACAAGATGAAACATACTGACACTAGGATTGCCGACACATGAAGTCAAGGTAAATTGCAGAATGCCTGACACAGGCTGTATCCTTGAACAGTGAGCATGACACAGAAGTGACTCAGGAAATTTTCAACATGAGGGGGAAAATGATATAAGTCTGCGATGTAGGAGACATAACAGACCCTCCATATGGTTGGAAGAATAACCAACTGGGGGAGTTGACAACTTGGAGATCAGGTTCACCCTAAGGCCAAAAAATAAAACCCAACTGACATGAAAGACTCAAGTATGTGCTGTGTTCAAGGACATAACTGACTTAACTTCCTTTGAAACTGAAAAAGATATGATATACCCTTCTTATCCCTTATTCTTTTTGATAAAAGAATGTCCTTGTTATTTTAATGAGTCCAAGAAAGATAGAAAACTCAATAAGTCCAACCATGTAATAAGTTTAACGACCCATCGGAGGAAGACTCAGGACCTTCTTCATTTTTCACAGAGTTCAAAGAAGAGATGGACGAATACTCTATAATACTGATCTCTGGATTTTAATATCGGGCCAAGATCTATTCTTGCTCGCCGGTGTTTTCAATTTTAAGGAGTCTTAAAAACTTAAACAATAACTCCATACACCTACTCATGGATTTTAATATCAAGCCCAAGTAGGTTAATGCTTGCCGGTGTTTTCCTGTTTATAGAGTCTGAAAAAATTAAACAATCCTCTATATATCTTCTCATGGATTTCACATCGAGCCCAAGTAGGTGAATGCTCGCTTGGTGTTTTCATATGTAGAGAGCCTGAAAACCCTAAAGAGAGGCTCCAAAAGTCCTTTTTCGTACAGTTAGTCCCCTCCCCTGAAAAAGTATAAAACAATGAGAGGAGAACTCTTCTAGCCAAGTATGACTAGAGTATTCCTTTTTCGTAAGTAATCCGCAAAGGTCCAGAAAAGGGTTAAACTTATACCTAAGCGAATGGACCTTCAATTCCTTTAACGAGCTTGAAGAGAGCAAGTCTGCTCGGCAATCTTGTTTAGTTTTTCATAGTCCAAACAAGAGCTTAAAATGACTTAAAAGACAACTACTAGGATCATATGTTCATGACCTGCCAAAAATATAATCTCAATAATCAAGTTAGTAAGTGATGACAAAATTTCTCTATGACATAATAGATGATCAATACAACGTCTATATTGGTCCGTCAATAAAGAAACTAAGTCATACCAGTTCAATGCTTTGAGAATCTAGTGAAAATTTAAAATATCTAGGGTAGAAGTACTTCACCAAATTTGTAGGTATTAGTGATTAAATAGGACCCTTTAAGAGCAATCTGAAACTATATACTTTTGCAAAAAGTGGGTAAATATTAAAGTCACTTTTATATAACTAGTTTCAAATTAGAAATTCAAATATCACAATTGAAAAATCTAGGGCAAGAATTGGAGCAAACCCTTGATCTTCTTCCACTCACTCCGATCAAACTGGAGTACCAATCCACCTTTCGCTTCCACCAAGTTCATTCCTCCCAAACTTGCATTTTCATGTATTTTTTGTCAATTTCTGTGGTCAAAAATCATTATTAGGCAATGCTCACATCGTGCTCTGCATGTATGCTACTGTGCATAAGGAAGAGCAACGTTCTAAACATGCCTGTGTAGTGTAAAGTGTTAAGATTTAATATGCTAAGACATAAAATAGAATCATTACATTCCATTTCACAATAATAGCATATACAGGATCACTGAAGAAACAACAAGCATAGCATAAACACAAGAGACAGAGATTTGTCCTGGGAAACCCTCATGGGGTAGAAAACCCAGCAAAGCTTCCTCAATATAGATGACCAGCAATATACAAAGATGAAACCCTGAGACATGATCTCCTCCTCCACAATAGCAGACCTCTCCTCCACAAGTGCGCTATCCTCAAGTGTGTGAGTGTGTCAAATGAGGAACACACCTCCTCTATTTATACACTACACTGACATGTATTTTACACAGGTACACGTAGGCTCGTATTTAACCAATGGGTTAAATACCCTACTACAACTAACTGGGCCGACCCCTCTAGGGTGGTCTAATAACCCTTTGACCCACATGACACATACAGGGCCGACCCCCACTAGGTGGGTCTAATAACCCTAGTTACCACAACCAACTTGGAGGAATAAACATCTCCGGATTTATAGTATAATCACATCGGAGGTATGGAACATCTCCGGAATAAATAATATACAAATATAATATTCTTTGAAGTTACAATATTTCAACACTCCCCCTTAACGAGAAGGATATTATAACAGTATCTGCACGAGCAAGGAGTCATCAACATCATACATGATACATCTATAAATCATTGGAAGCTTTCTCAACATCATCAGTAACTCAAACAGCTACTGGAACATCTTCAATACTGGAACATCGACATCTTCAATATTGAGTCTTTATCTTCTGTAGCACTTGAACAGCTACAATAATATCATCATCTGGATCCTCACGATTATTGTCATCACACAATCATCAGCATCGTCATCTCATGATCATTAGCATCGTCATCACACGATCATCAGCATCGTCATCTCACGATCATCAGCATCGTCATCACACGATCATCAGCATCGTCATCACACGATCATCAGCATCGTCATCACACGATCATCAGCATCGTCATCACACGATTATCAGCATCATCATCACACGATCATCAGCATCATCATATCATGATCATCATCATCGTCATCACACGATCATTAGCATCATCATATCATGATCATCAGCATCGTCATCATACGATTATCAGCATCGTCATCACACGATCATCAGCATCATCATCAATACAAGTATCCATAACAATACAAGTATCCACATCATTAGCACAAGTATTCATGCCAATACAAGTATACATATCATCAATACAAGTATCCATACTGATACAAGTAACCATGTCATCAATACATGTATCCTACCGATACAAGTAACCACATCATCAATACAAGTATCCATACCGATACAAGTAACCACATCATCAATACAAGTATCCTACCGATACAAGTAACCACGTCATCAATAGAAGTATCCTACCGATACAAGTAACCACGTCATCAATACAAGTATCCTACCGATACAAGTAACCACATCATCAATACAAGTATCCTACCGATACAAGTAACCACATCATCAATACAAGTATCCTACCGATACAGGTAACCACATCATCAATAAAAAATCACTTTCTCGGAGACCATTCGTCTACGGATCAATTCAGGGACCAAAGTCTGGGGATGATACAATCCCCACTTCTCGAAGACCACACGTCTACGGATCAATTCAGGGACCGAAGTCCGGGGATGATACAATCCCCACTTCTCGGAGACCACATGTCTACGGATCAATTCAGGGACCGAAGTCCGGGGATGATACAATCCCCACTTCTCGGAGACCACACGTCTACGGATCAATTCAGGGACCGAAGTCCGGGGATGATACAATCCCCACTTCTCGGAGACCACACGTCTACGGATCAATTCAGGGACCGAAGTCCGGGGATGATACAATCCCCACTTCTCGGAGACCACACGTCTACGGATCAATTCAGGGACCGAAGTCCGGGGATGATACAATCCCCACTTCTCGGAGACCACACGTCTACGGATCAATTCAGGGACCGAATTCCGGGGATGATACAATCCCCACTTCTCGGAGACCTCACGTCTACGGATCAATTCAGGGACCGCAGTCCGGGGATGATACAATCCCCTGCCTGTTCATTCAGGACTTCATTATCGGAGACCCAGTCTACGGCTCTATTCTGGGACCTCAGTCCGGGGATGATGCAATCCCCTGCCTGTTCATTCAGGACTTCATTCTCGAAGACCTCACGTCTACGGCTCTCTTTAGGACTGAAAGTCCAGGGATGATCCAATCCCCTCAACTGTCCACTAAGGACTTCATTCTCGGAGACCTCACGTCTACGGCTCTCTTTAGGACTGAAAGTCCAGGGATGATCCAATCCCCTCAACTGTCCACTAAGGACTTCATTCTCGGAGACCTCACGTCTACGGCTCTCTTTAGGACTGAAAGTCCAGGGATGATCCAATCCCCTCAACTGTCCACTAAGGACTTCATTCTCAGAGACCTCACGTCTACAGCTCTCTTTAGGACTGAAAGTCCAGGGATGATCCAATCTCCTCAACTGTCCACTAAGGACTTCATTCTCGGAGACCTCACGTCTACGGCTCTTTTTAGGACTGAAAGTCCAGGGATGATCCAATCCCCTCAACTGTCCACTAAGGACTTCTTTCTCGGAGACCTCACGTCTACGGCTCTCTTTAGGACTGAAAGTCCAGGGATGATCCAATCCCCACCTGTCCACTAAGGACTTCATTTTCGGAGACCATACGTCTACGGATCTCTTTAGAACAAGTGTTCAAGGATGATACAATCCCCACATGTATTCTGATCAATACAAGTACATTAATCAATACATGTATCATCAAAAGTATGTATTCTTACCAATACATCTTATCATCAAAAGCATGTATTCTCACCAATACATCTATCATCAAAAGCATGTATTCTCACCAATACATCTATCATCAAAAGCATGTATTCTTACTAATACATCTAACATCAAAATCATGTATAAGTAAAACTAAGTATTCTAAGTATAAGAGTCCTAAATCTAAATATTTCTAAGTATCTAGGTGTAGAGAACAGGTTACCTCATCATCGACCTTGTTGTTCGATGAGACAACCTCATCATCAGTGACTATACTACTCCCCCTTTCGAGGAGGGTCCTTTTGAACTACACCAAGCTTGTCTCGGAAGTATTCAAATTTCACTCGAGACAGAGGTT
Source organism: Larix kaempferi (assembly GCA_027924585.1). Classification (NCBI taxonomy): domain Eukaryota; kingdom Viridiplantae; phylum Streptophyta; class Pinopsida; order Pinales; family Pinaceae; genus Larix; species Larix kaempferi. Next base: position 400,624 of record BSBM01000892.1, read on the forward strand.
TGGTTGGTAACTTATTCACTTGAGGTAGAGGTTTGGTTAGTATAAAGGTAACCTGTTACAAATTCAAACTTTATAGTTCCTTTCCGCGTCATATATTGTTAGTTCCCTATGATCTTTGACTTATCATGGAACACTAGATTCTATGTCATCTTGATACAACTCTATTTATCACATAGGATCACAGTTGGTTCTATCTCTAAGTCAAACAATCCTGAAGTCAAACTTCTTCACAACTAGTAGAGCAAGCAGCCACATATTCCGCTTGTGCTGAGAGCCACACTAGACTGCTTCCAGCTAAACCATGAGATCATGGCTAATCCCAGACAATAACATCCTCTCGATGTGTTCTTCCTGTCTGATACACTTTCTTCCCAATCAGCATCTGAGTAGCCATCTGAAGTCATGATCTCCAAGATAGCATAGATCAAAGTCTATCGTATCCTTTATGTGCCTCATCACATGCTTTGCAACTTTCAGGTGAACACATCTAGTTTCCACTAGATACTGACTCAAGGTGTTCACAACAAATCATATATCTAACCTAATATATGTTAGATACATCAATGACCCAATAATTTGACTGTACAGAGTTATATCCACTAACTCTGATGAGTCATCTCCTAACAGTTTCAAGTTGGAATCCATAAGAGTGGCCATTCCATCATATCAAGTCTTCTCAAGATTTCTCAGCATACTTTCTCTGGTTGAGAAAGATTCCTACTGAGCCTTTCCATACTTCCAGACCTAGGAAGTAATACATTAATCTAAGATCTTTCATTTTTCTTTTCTACAGTCTTCTATCTGTGCCATCTCTCATCAGATGGGTCTACTGATATGAGCCTCAACATTATTCCAACTCTGTGGTGAGTTCCTTCTTGCATCCATGTCATATGTGTATAGAAGCCATATTCAACCTTGTAGCAAAGGTTGAGATCCACATCACCCATGGTGATCATTAAGCTCATCAATTGATTATCGATCCTGGGAACCCATATAAAACCTGATTCACACTTCTTCTTTAATTACACCATTAAGAGAATGGTCTTATCTTAGCCACTTGGAGCAAACATCTCATCATGATTCTCTTCCTCTTTCTAAGAGAATCTTCTATCCATGAGCCTTCTATATTTTGTTTGATTTGTAAATCTTCTTGTTGAACATCCATTGCTTGTTCAGTGTTCATCATTCATCATGATTTTTCCTACAAATCAAAATTAGGTACATGATTAGTAATACTTCATAATCATCAAATCATATTGACATGATAACCTATTATGCATACAGATATCATTTACATAGTTATGCAACTATTTTGACCAATACTTTGGCACAACACTTTCCCATATCCTGTATGCATACAGTGGCTATCTAGATGCCTTCCATCTCTACCAGAACATACTATCGAGAGTGTGCACAACTCTCAGCATGTCAGCAAAGAGGTTTCATTCTAGACAAGCAACAATGGAATGTTTGTCCAACTTACCAATCATATGCATATTAGTAGTATATTGTTCAATGTTCTATAAATATTTACACTCACCATGATATATTATAGGAATACAAATATGCATACAACCTATTACAGGCAATATCATTTACTATTTCAAATAACAACTCAAATACTTATCTTTTATGTTTGTGTGGTTGCCTCCTGCTTGATCTTCTGTATGTCTTTTGAACTTCTATTCATTCTGTACCACTGTGCATGTTCAAGTGTCATCCTCATGATCTCATACACAAACATACACCCATTAGTATGTTCTAAATGTTATCAAAACATTATAGTTCTAAATAATCTTGAAAATGTATGGTCGTGATTATAGTTAATAAACATTAGTATTCAAGATTTCGGGGAAGTCTTCTTTTACTCATGCATATCATCAATCAAGATAAAAGACATAATATGCATAATCCCTTGATTACTAACTTTATGAATAAGCATAACCACTCATACCAAGTATACTTAAGGGATCCTAACACAAGGTAAGATTAATGGGAAACATACCTGGATTAGTATACCTACTTAGTTATGTACAACATACCTAAACAATCTCTTCAATGATTTAGAGATCCTGAGCTAGAACCTGCATGTCTCATAGGTTAAGCATAATATAAAAAAGTCATACATACCTCATAAGTAGAACAAAGATTATGGATGAGTCTTTGTCTTCATGTTTTCATGGTCATGGAACCTGATTTGTCTTTTGTGATGTACCTGTATCTTGTTAGCAGACAACATCAACCTCACACAACATCATAATGCATTAGTACAATCATATAGCCCTAATCAATGAATGTCTTTGATCATTCACATGCATTCATACTGTTACTAGGGTGATAAGACAATTCTAACATTAATCAAGATTGTACTAATAAATAATATGAAGACAAACACATCATGAACTTAATCAAGAATTAGATTTCAAGACATACCTGAGCCTCCTTAAGTCATACCTGTCGAGACTTCTTGTAGTCTTCTTATGTAAGGCCTTAGCCTCAACTCCCCCTGAAACTGGATCTGGAGCTTGATTAGGGTTTGCTAGAGAAACCCTAAAGATTCAACCTTTGACTTTCATACTTCTGAATGGATGAAAGAATATGTCTTGCTGAGCTGATCAAACTGGCATACTTCAATTTTGGAATCTCCAAAATTTGACCCCTCAAAATTGCCTTTGAAACTTCTGGATCTTCTGGACAGGATCCTGAACTAGGGTTTGATGAATCCCACCCTTCTGCCCAAACAAAAGGTTAGATCCAAGGCTCTAAACTCTTATTTTTCTTAGGAGCTTCCAGCCGTGGTTACAGACTTCAAAAATTCCAACTTTTGCTGAAGCCCTAATTCTCCATCTTTCCGATCAAAATCCCGAACTGGGGTTTGATCAAGCCTGGTCTTCCACCCAACCAAAAAATTCAATCTTGGTCTCTAAATTTCGATTTTCCTGATTAGCATTCAGCCGTGGACTCCGATTCCAAAATTTCTAACTTTCTCCGAAACCCTAAATTCCGGAAGCCATGAATAAAGGTGCTCCAAAAATAATTTTGTTTTGACAGAAATATGCACCTGATTGTTTCTGCTATAAATATGAAATTTTTGCTCCACAGGGTCTGAAACCCTTTTTCTACAGTAGCCTGACCTGTCATCTTTCCATCCTGACAGGTCTGACCTCAATTGGGTTTTCTGAGAGAGAGTTATGCCAAGTGTCGCAACATGACCTGTTTATGGGATAAAACAGGAGAGCGAACTTGTACGGAATGCCACGTGTCACTGTTTGAACTTCGGCCTCTGAAAACTTTTTCTGAGATAGATAGACCTGTCATATTTCCATCCTGATAGGTCTGACCTCAATTGGACTCTCTGAGAGAGAGTTATGCTAAGTGTCGCAACGCGACCTTTTTATGGGATAAAACAGGAGAGCGAACTTGTACGGCGTGCCACGTGTCACTGGTTCACCTTCGGCCTCGGAAAAAGTTTTTTGAGATAGTACAGTCTGTGTACTACCTGTCACTTTTTACGAAATTTCATTTGGAGCTTCCTAGCCCAATTTATGACCTTTTTTCCAAGGTCACCTGATTTTGACTGAGTTCTGGAAGAGGCAGAAACCCTAACTTGTACTGATCATAACTCATAAAGTACAACGAATCTGAGGGTTCCCTTTGGACACAAGGTACCTGGGGATGTTATATTCGACCTGTAAACTTTTCAAACCTTGAAACTTCTCATAAATGGATTTATAGCGAAAGTTCCACGATGACTAGTTTTTTGCTATGTAAAACCCTAACCTTCAAATTGTCGTAAGTAAAGCAAGTGTCGTAAGTGCCATACCTTGTCTTCCTTCAGGTTAGCTCTGATACCATGTTAAGATTTAATATGATAAGACATAAAATAGAATCATTACATTCCATTTCACAATAATAGCATATACAGGATCACTGAAGAAACAACAAGCATATCATAAACACAAGAGACAGAGATTTGTCCTGGGAAACCCTCATGGGGTAGAAAACCCAGCAAAGCTTCCTCAATATAGATGACCAGCAATATACAAAGATGAAACCCTGAGACATGATCTCCTCCTCCACAATAGCAGACCTCTCCTCCACAAGTGCGCTATCCTCAAGTGTGTGAGTGTGTCAAATGAGTAACACACCTCCTCTATTTATACACTACACTGACATGTATTTTACACAGGTACACGTACGCTCGTATTTAACCAATGGGTTAAATACCCTACTACAACTAACTGGACCGACCCCTCTAGGGTGGTCTAATAACCCTTTGACCCACATGACACATACAGGGCCGACCCCCACTAGGTGGGTCTAATAACCCTAGTTACCACAACCAACTTGGAGGAATAAACATCTCCGGATTTATAGTATAATCACATCGGAGGTATGGAACATCTCCGGAATAAATAATATACAAATATAATATTCTTTGAAGTTACAATATTTCAACATAAAGAGCAGCGTACACCCCTGAAGATAGGCAAAAAGTTGAAAAATGACTGAAATTTGACTGTTGTTTGGCAGGATGGTGTTGGTATGGAAAGAAAGAGAGCATGAGGACATGGATAAAGAAGTAAGATCCAACGACCCTTCATATGCTCAGAAGATGTGGATTACTGAAATTCTATAGAACGGTCAACATGCGGGCACATTGATCCTTCCTCCAGGTGCAGCCTGGGGAGAGGTAGGTATGTTTATGTTTTTGAAAAATTATTTAATTTTTTTTTAATTTTATGTATATATGATTTTTATGATGAGTTCCAAATACTGAAAGAAAGTGTCAAATGCAAATGTTGGACCAGTACGCCCTGAGGGACACCCATATACTTTCATGAGGCCCCACCTTCTCCATAGGAGAAGGTTATTCTATGTATATTTTTTAGACCATCGAGCCCAATTTTGTATCTTATGACATGACTCTGTGACAGACTTATGATCCAAACTCATACTATTTTTTGATACAGTATCAGATATATATACAGTATCGGTTATATTTACATGTGTGTTATTGTGTTTTATGCATGAATTACTTATGTATGTGAATGATGCAAATGCCAATCTAGAACATAATTTGCAAATGAATCAGCTAATGCATTCAGATTCCTTGGGATATGTTGATATGTGATATAACTAAACTGTCTCTCAAGTAACTTAACGCACATGAACTGACGTAGCAAAGTAGGATCTCTAACCTGATAAACACCCTATAACTGAAAAACAACTAACTATGAGTCGAGCCGTACCTCCAAATGTGAAATGCCATGAAACAGGGCATCTCGGAGTAGCTCTATGACTGCACTGTATTCAGCCACATTGTTCGTTGTGGGACCTAAACAAGCCCCTCCCGAAGACACCAATTGACTAGTTGGTGAGTAAATAACCCAAGCAGCCGCGACCAACTGACGGGTGTGGTAGCAAGCGCCATCATCGAACCCTGTAAAGTGTTTAGTCGACATCTGAAACACAAAGCAATAAATGCATTAGACGTAACTACAACTATAAACAAAACTTGACTATACAAAATGTATAGCTAAAAATACATGAAAAAGAATGGATGCACAAGCGTAGTACTTCATCAGGTGGGATCAATTCCTGGAATCTCATCATGAGATCAGGAAAAGATGTCACGGAAATCATTAAAAATATTGGTGTACAGAATGATCTCATCAAGATAACAGACCACTCCAATAAAGATGTTTTCGGTGACCCCGGGTTCAATGGAAATATTGAACGAGATGGTTCCCGTTGTACTCATCCTATTTCCTTCAACAAAAATAGCTTGTGGCGTGGAAGGGATAGAGGACCAATCAACATTCTCATTGGGTCTCAGGGGGAACTCACCTCTCTCTATCAAGTTTAGAATGGGAAGTAAATAGGACCTGGGGTGTAACTATTCCCAAGGGTGTCTCAGACCTATCATTGCTTCCAAAAATGTTTCTTCGGAAGGAAAAAATGTGTCCAAACTCTCAGGAAAGAAGTTGGAGTCCGTTGACCATGCAGAAGCATATTCCATATCCGACTCGTTAGAGACCAATGAAGTCATGATATGTTCTATTGTGGGTTGTTGTGAATCCACATGAGTTATCTCTACAACAGATACAAGCACAACTGGTTCTGATTCAGTAGGGAGATTATGTGGATCTGTCGCTGAACAGACCATGGAAGTTTCGGAAGATGAACATTCTTTAGAACCAACAAACAAGGTGGGAGAAGGTAGGTCAAAATTGCCTATTAAGGACCCATAGCGACCTACTCCTAAACTCTAAATGACTGGGCTGGAATGATCACTCAATAGAATAGATGAATCTGATGAAGTTTGGTTGTTCTTCGGGTAAATGAAAGTTGATCGACTGTGACGATCTTGCCTTCATGGGGGAACATTATGACCCAAAAAATAGCTGACAACACTTCCTGCATGGCATATGTCTAGCTCCTACCCAACAGCAATTTATAGTCGAGTGGAGCATCCAGAACTTCAACCTCTACTGATACTAGTTTTCCTGCAAGTTCGACATCAAAGGATGGTAAGACTCCGTGTGGATGGAAATATCTTCCATTGAAGGTAGTAAGTATCGTGTTCGAGGGAGCTAACTCAAGTTTGCCCAAATCTCTCCAATAAGAAATCGACATTACGCACGTAGATGCATCCTCATCCACAATAGCTCTTCGAATGGTCTTGGGACCATGGACGACCTCTATCTGTAGAGAAACATGATATGGAAACCGGTACTTGATATCTGTCATATCAAAGCCCGCAAGCATGGTAGATGAATCAACACTCCCAACCGCTGCGAGGAGTGCACTGCATTACAATGGGAAACTTTGCAGTACCTCCAGGGTATACATAGCACAAGGGGTTTGGGCTAAGTCCCCCACAACATTTTAGTTGGGAGTAGCCCATGCGTTAGGGTTGTGCACAGCTCATTTGAAAACACCTTTTGATATCTTCGACAGTGTCTCCACAGGTATGTGAAGAGGAATAGAGGATTTAGGAGCATCTTTTTGTTGTGGATCCGGTGTATAGTTCTTTGCTTGATTTTGTCGTAGAGCATCTGAGTTAATCATGTTAACGAAAGACTGATTAGCATAGGTGGCACGAGTGGTGCCCCCAACACTAGAGCTTCCAGAAGCTGAACTTTGTCCGTGAGGAAAAGGGTATTTTAAAATAGCTGGTTTCTTCTCACGGATCAGCTTCTAGGCTTCTTCCATTAGAGGGCATTGATCGGTAAGGTGGTCCTCTTGACACAGTTTGCAAGGGAACCCTCCTCAGCATTTTGCTTGTTGTTGGGATTTTGTTGGTTTCCCTCCCCTTTCTTGCCCTTTCTTTTGGGCTGCCGAGAGCCCTTTTGGTTTGTCTACACCTGTTGTACAGATTCTATAGTAGAAGGGGAGGATGCAACAGAAGTTGCTTCTGCAGCAGACTGTTTGATTGACAAGGCGTGAACCTGCTTTGTTAAGGCATCAAACGCTGCAAAATCGATTGAACCTACAATGCCATCGGCATGTGGTCCAGGTTTAAGTTTACCTAAGTCTATATTATACCTCGGTGCATCAGGAATAATTTCATATAAAATCCCAGACTGGGCATAGACCAAGTCTAGCTGTTGGGTTCTCAAAATGGCTTCCTCTTCGGAAGACACCCCTGAAGTGGAAACTTCCTTAGAAACATAAGGAAGAAGTGACTTAAGGTACCATTATAACAAGAATGCTGGGGGGATGTCGACTTTAATGAGCCTCTTTCGCCTTTGCCACTCCTGAATGTGATCAGATAGGTGAGTGGCCTTGTTTTGTTGAAATGACAACAGAAGGTCAGTACCGGCATCGTACCCAATTGGAAGTTGAAAGTGGTTCAAAAACACAATTGCAAGATCCAAAAAGGTGCCATAGGCAGCAGTGGGCAATTTGATATACCACTTGGCTGCAACACTAGTTAAGGTTCTTTGAAAGAGCCTCAACCTTATGGAATCATCGTTCAGTGAGTTGGAGGAACACCAGAGATGAAAAGTTGTGACATGGTCATTGGGGTCCTCACTAGTCTTGCCTTCAAACTTCGGAATGTCCAAGGGAAACTTTGTGGCAATGGGTGGCCATGTAGCATCATGAGGCATGGGGTCATTCGTAAGCTTTGAAAGATCTGGCAAGTTTAAAGTTGCCAGAAACAGTAAACATGGTTGAGCTGATGGCATCTGGTAAACAGGAACCTGGTATTGGGAACCACCCATTGCCTGGTTTGTGTACTGTTGGTTGGGGTTGCCCCCAGCCATCGGTTGTGAAATGAAAGGACTGAAATTATTCCACCCAAAAGATAGTGGATTGAAACCCTGTGTGTTGGTCCACTGTGGCTGGGTGTTAGCCCCACCGTATTGCTGGTTAAACATATTACCCCCTCCTCCAACAAACAGAGAGAAGGGAACATTCCCGTAGGTATGTTCAATGGATTCACATTGTACCCTGTATAGGGGTTGAAACTAGGTGTGGTTGTGGTGGACAGTGCAGTCATGGTACCCATGATAGGCATACAAGTAAAGGGAATCGACCCTACAATGGAAGTGGAAGCAATAGCTTGTGTTACACCTTGAACCTGTTGTGTGGTAGAAGACTGAGTGAAGTTCACTGTGGGTATCCCTGACAAAGGGACATTTTTTGGTCCAAAAGTTGGTGTGGAGGCTAGCATTGAAACTGAAGGATGGAGTTGAGGCAGAAGCAATCTGTGACGAACTCAGGGTAGCAGTGTTTGTGAAGGAAGGATTACCATCCTTGCATTCATAGAAGTTGTGGGAGTTTGTGGGACTCCCTGCTCGTCTCCTGGGTCAACCATGATATAACCCGGTGTAAACAGATAAGTACTATACTCGAGTTGTTGGAAGCCAACAGGAACCAGAAGTGGATCGTTGGGTCCTGTAAGAGGAGGGTTAAAAGGAGTATTAAACTCTGTAGCAGGTAAATCCTTAACCTCGACAGTATCAAAGACTTGTCGATCCGGTGTTCTAGGCTGTGATTTTCCAAGAACCTCTGTGTTTCCCATAAGTTCAAAAGAACCACAGGAATTGGTTCTCCTACGTCGCGGTGGTGGTGGAGGCTCCACTATGAGTGGCGGAAGGTTTTTCAACCTCCGAGACCGAGGAAGATGTTGGTCCTCCACAGCTAAAACAAAATAAAACTAAGTAAAAACCTAGTGGCCACTACAACTAAGGAGAAAACAGCATACCACTAAAAAATTCCTAAGTAGTCAAACCAGGAAAACAGATAGCAAATACTCTCAGAAGAAAGTCTGGGATGATTAGGGCCCGGAACAGACTAACAAAGTATTGATGGTCAGTTACATGGCGTCCTCCAGAGGTCCACTAGGTGCAAGCGCTTGAATCACCAAACCACTTTCTTGGGATTACTACCAGAGGGTTACCTTCCATGTCTGTCCGAGGTGAAGTGGGGAATAACCACCCACTCTACCTGTGTAGAATCCTAGAGGTCTGATACTAAGGCTACCATCAATACGAAATAACCTGGGGGGATAGTCATTAGCCTAGTCGAAACGCATGGGCAGGGTAACAAAGCCCAAAGTCTGAAAGGACCCCCATACGCGAGTCAATTCTGGTTTATGGTTGAGAGGAAAGTGAGGGGCTATCCTCAACAATTCCAATCTCCCACAGCCTCATGCCTAGCTTTGGTTTGAGTAGAGCATCCTAGGACTATTTGATATAGATGGATTTACCTAAATGAAAGTCGTACTACGATTGTTGAGTAATGAAGCCAGTTCCGAGCAGTTGTTAACACCCAAAAAGTGCTCACTAGCTCATTTCCCTATTCACATGACCCATTTGTCCACTTTTTCACCATTTGAGCCTCTAAAGCCAACAAAAGGTCACCAAAAGGCCTTAGTACACCCCTTTTCCCACTCAAAAAGATTATTTTTCCTAAAAAAGCATAAAAAACCCTCAAAAAGGGTCCAAAATTCCCAAAAATATTAAAAAAGGAATAAAAATAATAAAAATATTCAAAAAAGGAAAAAGGAGGGAAAAGTACCTAAACCATGTTGGTCAATACCATTGGTTTCCACAAAACCACAAATGGTATTCCCCACCACCAAAACCTATAAAAAGGTGGTAGGGGCTCCTCATTTCACATCCATCCATCTTCCTATCCTCATGCTGCCAAAATCTCCCATGAGCTTTTGGCCATTGTAGCAACCTTGGAGAAAGGACCCTTTGGAGTTTGGAGTTGCTCATCCTTGGAGCTTCTCAACTATCTTCATCACTTGGAGGTATTACTATTGCAAGCCCTTGCTTGCCCCCCATTTTCAATACAAATTTATTTTCTCTATTTTCTTGTTCTTGTTTTTTAATTCAAAAGTTTATTATGATATGCACATGTTAGTTTAGCTTAGATTTAGATTTAGTTTATTGTTTTTGCTTAATATTGAAACTACTGCTACTAGTTAGCAGGTGCCCATAGCACTAAGCTTGATTGCAAAACCAAGCCAACAGTTTTTGGCGACTCCGCTGCTTTCGAATTTCTAGATCTTACTTTTGCTTTAGATCTTGGTTTTTGATTGTATTAGTTAGTTTAATTCATAGATCTGCCACCCTAGACAGCAGATCCATTGCTGTTCTAGATCTTGGCTCATTTCATTGCCATTAACAGCCCAAAATTTTCAATTTTCGGGTTTGTTTTTCGGCATCCGCGTACGGATTTCGCCTCGCGGCTTTTTGCCCAACAGTCATGCGGCTCATCGCGACTGCACGGCTCTTTTCCGTGTGGTTCACCGCGGCTTCGCGGCCCATTAGCGCGCTGCACATCGCGGCTTCGCGGACCTTTTCCGCGTTGCACATCGCGACTGTGTGACGAAATCCCGCCCTGCACATCGCGGCTTCGCGATCAAAACCCACGCTGCCCATCGCGACTGTGCGACAGAAACCTGCACGGTCCATCGCAGCTGTTCTGTTGAAACTCGCGATGCTAATTTTTTCATTCGGCCGAATCATTTAAAAAATTAACTTTTTACTGTATTTTTTGCCCACATAGCACATTTTTACAGTATTAAAATCCCTACGTATTTTACAGCCATAGAAAAATTTTACTATTTAGAATGCACCTTTGAAAGAGTCTTTTTAAAAAATTTCAAAAATTGAAAGAAGGATCTATTTTGCATTTTATCTAGATTAAAAAAATTTGCTGTTTACTTCTTTAATATTTTGCCCATAGCAATCTTTGAAAAAGAAATCCATTTATTTCTTAAAGAAGTCATATTATTTGCTTCCCTATTTCAAAAGATCCTTTTTTTTTTTTTTTTTGAATAGTTGTTGCAAAGCATTTAATTTCCATTTATTGAAGAAGTCATATTATTTGCTTTACTATTTCAAAAGATCCTTTGTTTTTTGAATATTTTCTGCAAAGCATTTACTTTTTCAATTTCAGTTCAAAATACCACACGTGCACCCACTCAAACACATAATTTAAACTGAGCCTTAAAACGAACCCTAACTTCAAAAAAATTTTAACCCCAGTTGGGGAACACTTAAAAGAACTTTGTAGCTAGGTAGTATTGAGGGGATACGTGTTCCAATAACACCCCTCAGTTATTACATTTGAGACATAGAAGTTGTCCATTAGGGAACCAAAATATCCTAGTATTTTTTGGCACGGTCACAACTGGTTTATGGGAAGGCCTCTCCCCTAGGAGAGTTGAAGTCGCGAGGATGGTTCCGGAAGCCTGAGTGGAATACCAAAATCCATTCAGTAACCGAAGGGCTACCATTCGCAGTTTTCGGGATATCCCTGTATGGGGGTATTGCGGTAAAAGGACCAAACGACAGATTTACCTTTTCTCGACGTGTCATGAATGGAGTATCCTAGTTGCCATTCTTTAGGATTGATTACCCGGTGTCCCTCTCGGTAGGGGGATATCTAGCCGTTGACTCAACACTCATATTGTCTGACTTGGATTTCATCATCTTGCAGAGAATATCGTTTGTTGATTCACAATACTTTTAGTTAGGTGTTTGCATGATTCAATCCACCTTTGGTCTAGTTACACCTATTTTTTCTAGAAGCTGTTTGCATGTTGGTACTCTGACCATTTGTTGCATCCCTCCACTTATTATAGCACAGCTGCTATAATAAGTGCTTTTTGAGGTTGATTTTTTGGCCTGAGAGCCTTCATTTTCACTCCCCTTCTTGCACCCTTGGTTGCATTAGCGTTTTGAGTTTTTTCTACATTACCATTTTACACAGACGATTTTTACACATAGAACTTATTTCTCACCATTGAGAATTTTAGACGCTCTCGTCGTCTTTAGGGAAAACTCCCAGAGTTCAGTCTACTTGGCTTTCCATGTCACCGACGTAGAGCCTTATCCCTTGACTCGACACATCGTTGGTCAACCATACGGTCATCCGATTCTGACACGCCTCACTTTAGTTCTGATTCTGAGGTAGAATCCAAAAACCCCACTGCGTTATTCCCAACCAACCTTATGGCTGGAACACCATTTGACCCACTTTTTACCAGCACCATAGGAGAGACGTCTACAGACCCTGCTACTGCGGTGCCATCAATGGAAACACCCACCCCCCTAGGTATGCCTAATATGGGAAACACTCCACCTTTAGGAATGCCCAACACAAGGCCACCTCCTGTTATAGGAATTCCCACCACAGGGCCACCACCTGTTATGGGTATTCCCAACATAGGGGTCACACCCCCTCTGATTACCACAACCTAGATTCCAGGAATCACCACTACTATTCCTAACCCCGGTGTAACCCATGTTGCACTTGGGAACGCTGGCCCATACTAGACCACAGCTATTGGAGGACACATACCTTCAATACCTAGCATACCTTTAGGCACTACTAGACCCCTACATCATACCACCATGACTAGTCATGTCCCAGTCACTACGCCACATCCATCTGCTACCTCACCTTACATGGCGAGTCTGAACTTACCAGACTTAGCTAGGCTCACGAATGACCCTATCAGACACGACCCTGCGTGGCCTCACATGCCCACCAAACTCCCCTCCGACATCCCTAAGTTTGAGGGCAAGGCAGGTGAGGACCCCCAGAACCATATTATGTCCTTCCATCTATGGTGTTCCTCCAACTCCATAGTGGATGAATCTATCCGCCTCCGTCTGTTACAACGCACCTTCACTGGCTCTGCAGCTAAGTGGTATATCGAGCAGCCCCATGGGACCCATTCCACCTTTACCTCCCTTGCCTCGACCTTCTTGTAGTTCTTCCAGTTACCTGTCCGCTATGATGCAGGAGTGGAGATCTTACTATCTTGCAGACAGAACACGGCCACCCACATCACTGACCACATTCATGAGTGGCGTCGACGCTAAAGCCTCTGCAAAATCAAGTTAGATGACCATATCTTCCTAGATTGGTTTCTAAAATCCCTCCTCCCTCTCATTGCGAAGGATGTGGCATCCGAAAGACCCCAGTCTGAAGAAGAGGCCATCCTCAAAGCCCAACAGTTTGACCTCATTTACGCCCAATCGGGTTATCTATATACCATTATACCAGATGCCCCTCGGGGTGAGTCGTCCCAACACGATGCGCCGGGGGCATCCCATGCCGCAGATGGCATCATTGGTCGTATGGCCTCGCAACCCCAACCCTTTTTCTATTGCACATCCTAGCCATGGTCCCGACCTTTCGCAGGCTACATCTCAATCTGGAACAACCAATTCATATGCTCCCATGGCACATCACCACCATACCCATGGACCTTCATGTCCACCTCAGTGCTTTGGTCATGCACCACCCGCATACGCCCCCCCAGCCGCACCTCAACCAGTGTATTATCCACAGCTAGCTGCGACAGCTAACCCAACACCTCCAATAGCTCAGGGTTACCAACAACCCCAGCAGGTATCTGGTCCACTTCTAGCCCCACTGGTTTATTATCCACCACAACCTGCTCCCGCACCTGCGGTGAACCAAAATCCTCCCATTTCTCAAGGGCAAGTGTACACACAGCACAACCAGCCCCAGCACCAAAACAACTAGCGCAACTAGGGAGGGCAACAAAACCGTGGAAGAGGACGTAACCGCGGAAACAACCAACAACAACATCAAGGTCCTCCACCTCCCAATCCTCCGCAAAATAATAATGCTGCGCCTCCCAACCAGAATCCGGATCGTAATCCCAGGCAGCCCAAAAACGATAACCTTAGAACAAATCATCCTTGTTCTATTTGCGGGGTTTATGGTCATTACACACATGCTTGCCCACATTTGGAGCGAGCTCGGCAACTCTGGACTGACGATGCCCATCGTCAGGGGCAAGCGGCTCCTCAGCCACCACCCAACCCTCCACCACCACAACATCAACCTTTGGTGTTGCAAAATCCCTTTCCAACCCAAGGCATAGTGAACACTCAGCCGTTAGCTCCCCTTCAGAACAACGCGCCACCACAACAAATCACTTATGCTGCTCCTGATCAACCCATGTTTGATTCAGGTACTCACCACTTGTTGATGATGTCAACCACCGATGCCAACCTTCAAACCCATCGGAACCAATATGGCTCCACCTCTGAAGCCCCTCTCATCGACGAGAACACTAACGTTAATCCCACAGATCAGACGTTACGTATACCACCGACTCCGCTTGATAGCGCTCCCAAAGCACCTCGCTTCCCACTTCGTCGCATCAATAATAACCCCAATGCTCGCGCTGCATCAAATTACAACATTGTAGATGACTTAGCCCAATCTCCTACAGCCATGTCTGCTTTAGAAGTCCTAAAAAACTGTCCTTCGCAGCGCAAGACTTTGCTCTCTGCCATTGGCGCTATTGACCCCAACGATTCACAACTGATCGCATTCGATTCAGACCAGTCTGAACCACGACTGCCTTCCATTTTAGCATTCCAAGTTTCCATTTTCGTTCAGAATCTTGTCATCCATCGGTGCATTATCGATGAAGGGGCCTCTACATGCGTCATGTCCACATTCATTTGGCAGAAGTTGGGATCTCCTACTCTCCAGCAGTCCACCACTGCGTTGCGAGCTTACGACGGCCATTCGGCATAACCCCAAGGTCTCTTACCTAATGTCCCTGTCCAGCTGGCTGGTAAAACCGTACTCATTGACATTGAGGTCATCAATGCCCAACTCGATTATAACCTTTTACTTGGCCCCAACTACATGTATGCCATGCGGGCTGTCGCCTCATCCATTTTTCGTACCATGCAGTTCCCCCATGAGGGTCGCGTGGTCAAGGTCGACCAACTCACCTATTACGATCCCAAGGCCCCCGCTGCACCTGAAAATGTTCTCCCCATGGTTGAACAACCTGTTTGTGGTGCAACTACCTCCTTTGTGTCTTCTGTGGGACCCGGACTCTACTCAGATACACCAATGACCTCTACATTCCAGGCCATTCCTGATCGACCACCTAAGCAAGCAAAAAATGCTAATTTACGAACAAACCATCCTTGTTCCATTTGCGGTGTCTATGGCCACTATACCCACGCTTTCCCACATCTGGAGCGAGCTCGACAACTATGGACAAATGATGCCCATCGTCAAGGGCAGGCAGCTCCTCAGCCGCCACCCAACCCCCCACCACCTCCACAACAACCGTTGGTACTACAAAACCCTTTTCCAACACAAGGAGTGGTGAACACTCAGCCGTTAGCCCCCCCACAGGGCAACGCGCAACCACAACAAATCACTTACGCCGCTCCTGATCAACCCATGTTTGATTCAGTCACTCACCACTTATTGATGATGTCCACAGCCGACGTCAATATCCAAACCCGACGGAACCAGTATGGTCCTACCTCCGAGGCTACCCCCGTCGATAAGGATACTAACGCTAATCCCACCGATCAGACGTTACGGATACCACCTCTTCCACTCGATGGTGCCTCTAAAGCACCTCGTTTCCCTCTTCGTCGTATAAACAACAACCCCAATGCACGGGCTGCGTCAAATTACAACATAGACTGGTTCCTTAAATCCCTCCTTCCTCTCATTGCGAAGGATGTAGCATCTAAAAGACCCCAGTCCGAGGAAGAGGCCATCCTCAAGGCCCAACAGTTTGATCTCATCTATGCCCAGTCGGGTTACTTATACACGATCATACCGGACGCCCCACGAGGCGACTCTGCACGCGGTGACACACCGGGGGAATCACATGCCGCTGATGGCATTATTGGCCAAATTACACCGCAAGCAAAACCTTTCAGCATGGTGAGCACCATGCCCGCCCCAGACCTCTCTAGGGCTACATCCAGTTCCGGAGCAACAACTTCTTATGCTCCAACAAACCAGACCCATCACATTCATGGACCCTCTTGTCCACAACATTGTTATGGGCAAACGCCATCAGCATATGTACCTCCTACATACTACGCTCAACCTACTACACAGAACCCCATTCAGTTCTCACCACAACCGTTGCAATACCCACAGCAAACTGCACCAGCTAATCTACCACATCCAATAGATCAAGGGTACCAACAACCCCAACAGGCAACTGGACCACCTCCAGCTCCACCTGCATACTACCCACCGCAACCTGCTCCCGCACCTGCGGCTCCCCAGAATCCCCCCAATGCTCAAGGGCATGTGTACGCACAACAACATCAGCCCCAATACCAAAATAACCAACGCAACCAGGGTGGGCAACCAAACCGCGGAAGAGGACGCAACCGTGGAAACAATCAAAACCGTAACCAAGCTCCACAACCTACCCATCCTCCGCAAAACAATAACACAGCGCCTGCTCATCAGAATCCTGATCGACCACCTAAGCAAGCAAAAAATGCTAATTTACGAACAAACCATCCTTGTTCCATTTGCGGTGTCTATGGCCACTATACCCACGCTTTCCCACATCTGGAGCGAGCTCGACAACTATGGACAAATGATGCCCATCGTCAAGGGCAGGCAGCTCCTCAGCCGCCACCCAACCCCCCACCACCTCCACAACAACCGTTGGTACTACAAAAACCTTTTCCAACACAAGGAGTGGTGAACACTCAGCCGTTAGCCCCCCCACAGGGCAACGCGCAACCACAACAAATCACTTACGCCGCTCCTGATCAACCCATGTTTGATTCAGTCACTCACCACTTATTGATGATGTCCACAGCCGACGTCAATATCCAAACCCGACGGAACCAGTATGGTCCTACCTCCGAGGCTACCCCCGTCGATAAGGATACTAACGCTAATCCCACCGATCAGACGTTACGGATACCACCTCTTCCACTCGATGGTGCCTCTAAAGCACCTCGTTTCCCTCTTCGTCGTATAAACAACAACCCCAATGCACGGGCTGCGTCAAATTACAACATCGTAGATGACCTAGCTCAATCTCCCGCAGCCATGTCTGCGTTAGAAGTCTTGAAAAACTGTCCAACGCAGCGCAAGACTTTACTTTCCGCCATTGGGGCGATCGACCCAAATGATTCGAAATTGATGACCTTTGATTTGGACCAGTCCGAACCACGTCTGCCTTCCACCATAGCAGTCCAAGTTTCCGTTTCTATCCGGAATCTTGTCATCCATCGATGTATCATCGACGAAGGTGCCTCCACATGCGTCATGTCCACATTTGTTTGGAAGAAGTTGGGATCCCCTGCTCTCCAACAATCCACCACTGCATTGCGGGCCTATGACGGCCGGTCAGCTCAACCTCAAGGTCTACTACCCAAGGTCCCCGTCCAATTGGGTGGGAAAACTGTGCTCATCGACATTGAGGTCATTAATGCCCAACTCGATTATAACCTTTTACTTGGCCGCAGTTACATGTACGCCATGAAAGCAGTTGCCTCATCCGTTTTTCGTACCATGATGTTCCCCCACGAGGGACGCGTGGTCAAAATCGATCAACTCACCTACTATGATCCCAATGCCCCTGCAACACCCGAAAATGTTCTTCCCATGATTGAACAACCCGCTTCGAGTGCGGTTACCTCCTTTGTGTCTTCTGTGGGACCCGGACTCTACTCAGATACACCAATGACCTCTACATTCCAGGCCATTCCACCACCGTCACCAGAGACCCAGGTCGCAAACCTCTGTACTCTTTCACAGAATACACAAACACCCGGTAATCAACCCTCCTTGTTACCTAAACCACCATTGGTCCCTAGTCACATTGGTGTTACACCCATCCACACAATCCCCTTTCTATTTCCTCCCTCAGGCGTAGTAAGCGCTCCGGTTATGGATACCCTTAGTTTCCCCGGGTTAACCTTGGGATTACCCATGTGGTATATTTCACCTCCCGTTCCCCTGCCGACACCAAATGTCATCCTGCAAGTGGTGCAGCCCATTGTCACTTCTACCCAACCACCTCCCGGTATCACTACTCCTTCGTTAGCTACGAATCCCCTTCCTCTCATCAGGCCCACTAGGGGCAGAGGCCCACAACCATACACTGCGGTACCCCCACCCAAAGCAGTTAAACCTCCCCCCGTGTTTCGTGCTCCTCCTAAATGCTCGTTGTGTGATGAGTTAGGCCATCCAAATCATCAGTGTCCACAGTTACCTGCATTACAGGAACACATGCAAATGCTTGATGACGACCCCAACATCCCGGTTGTCAAACTCAACCCAAATCCCAAGCCTCGTGATAAATCACTGCGCACTAACCACCCTTGTGCCATATGCGGTGTTTACGGCCATTACTCACATCACTGTCCTGATATCCCAGATTATAGAGCAGTGTTTTGCGAACTGAACAACGTCGACTTAGAAATATCTCCTCCCCTCATTGAGGAGATCTACCCTCCCGCATCATCCTCATCCGGAGAGATTAACACCATTTATATGATCTCTTCGACTACCACTACCTCATCACTTGATTTGACCACACAAAACTCCCACAATGATAAAGAGACTCTAGAGGCTCCTACCGCCCTTGACAATCCCTGGGAAGACATGCACCATCGTTCATACTTCCTCCCATAAGAGACCTCATCCACCACCGCTACCCAATTTTCGGTTGAGTCCAAAGATTTTCTTCCTACTAAAGTCGACTGGTTCAAGTATCCTATTCCTACTCCTGATGCTTCCGAGGAAAATCACATGGCCAATATTTCTCCCATCATCCACATCGACATCTCCGACCCACCTAGTGCCCTTCATACCATTACATTAGGAGCCTCCTGCAGTGAGTTTGAGATCGGAGAGTACAAAAAACTTTTCCAAGAGTTCCGTGATGTCTTTGCCTGGTCCTATACCGAAATGCCTAGTCTTGACGCCACTATCATCGAGAACCACCTTGACACCTCTGAGTCAAGGGACATAATAGATTACCTTGACCCTGGGATAGGGGGCATGATCAATGATTTTGACCCTACCCCATCACATTTATCCCAGCATGTCGATGAACCCATCGTTCAAATCAACCCATATATGATCCACAATCACAAACCCTATGCACATAGCATGGGGGCAGGTCATTAACCCTGCTCACTTTTTCACATTTGTGATCTCAACCATTTTTGAGGTCATGTGTCACTTGTATATTTGATTTGATATGCATAGGTCTTTCCTTTGACCATTTCGGAGTCCTTATGACCTCCGTTTTTCGCACCATTTGCACTACCGGATTCATTTTTCCGTGCTCGTGATGATGCTTGAGATCATTTCTCGCTCTCAACAGGACCAATATCAACATTGTGTCCCGACAACTTGTTTCCCCAGTTTGCGTGCCACATCGGCCGTAGTCCATTTTTAATATACTTTATATCATCAGATTCATTTTTTCGAGCCCGTGATGATGCTTGAGATCATTTCTCGCCCTCACGCCCAGATTTTTTGGGCATTTTTTCCCATGCCCCCTCGTCACCTCGATTTGCATGCCACATCGGTCGTCGTCCATTTTTGACGAGTGTTATGTCATCGGATTCATTTTTTCACGGTCGTGAGGATGCTTGAGATCATTTCTTGCTCTCACGCCCATATTTTAGGGCATTTTTTCATGCCCCCTAGTCGCCTCGATTTGCGTGCCACATCGATCGTCGTCCGTTCTTGACATGCCTTATATCGCCGGATTCAGTTTTTCACGCTCGTGATGATGCTTGAGATCATTTCTCACTCCCACCTCTAGATTTTTCAGGCATTTTTAAAAAAATGCCACCCATCACCTCGGTTTGCATGCCACAATGGTCGTTGCCCCTTGTTGACAATCTTTATGTCACTGGATCCAGTATACCGCACACATGATGACGCCTGAGACCTTTTATCGCTCCCATCAATCCCTTGTTGTTTGGTATAATTTTATCCCTTTTTCAGGCCGAGCAATCCCTTTTACGAAAAAGGCACTTAGGGAGTTTCTGTTAAGCTCTTTTCTGACTCCTAAAACAATGAAAAGATCACCGAGCAACCTTGCTTCCTTTCATGCTCGCTAAACGTATCTGAAAGGGCGTCTACCTGGTATAAGTTTACCCATTTTCCTTACCTTGTAGACTAATTATGAAAAAGGAATACTCTAGTCACATCGGCTAGAAGAGTTCTCCATCTACATCATTTTATGTTTTTTCGGGCCTTGGAGACTAAACTTACGAAAAAGAACACCAATGGAGTCCACTTACCGCTTTCAGACTCTCTAAACATGAAAGCGACCACGAGCAATCACCATCCTGGGCTCGTAAAACCAACAGGACAGTAGTCATAACCACTGCAGAGTCTTCTTATCATTTTCAGACTCCTTAAAAAGTGAAAGCACCAATGAGCACGAACAGTCCTGGGCTCACAAATCCACAGGACAGTACCATTTCAGAGCACACTTTTATCCCTTCTTCGAGCTCATTCAAACTATGAAGAAGGACCCAATGGTGCTTCTCGATGCCACAACAGATCACGTCTACTCATAGGGCAGCTTCACCATTTTGGTTGCCTTTGTTCAGAGTATTCTACAGTATGTCACCCTGAGAATCCCTCAACAACACCCATCAGCTTGACCCCCCCCCAGAGTCAAACATACCCTTCAGCCCTTCAAAGCAATGATACCCACACCTAAAAGTCAGTTCCCTATGCTGCCAGGTCAACCATGTCATCATGCTCTGAACAAAGTAAGTTTGAGTCTACCCACTATATGACCCCAGTTACTCCCCATCCCCACAAGTATGTCAGTCCTACCATCAGTACGACCACACTTCAGTTTCTACACCTCGTGCTCCTATCAAGAAAACATCATTTCCTTGTTAGTTGCGGGTCTCCCTCTGTCGACGACAACCAAATTTATTCCAGAGGATAGACCTAGAGGTCCCTGTGTCTTGGACTCATCACCATTTATGATGAGTTCCTAAGAATCATTTCGAGAAGAGTCCTCAGTGCCTCTCCAAATGGTTGTTTCTCACATGCTCGACTTCAACAACTTGATTGCATCGTTGAGACTCGCACGGGGCATCGGTCCATTCAGTTATTAGTCAAAGACCCTGGATACCATTTGACTCCTCCACATTTGAGAGTCTACCTATGGATACAACCAGTTATACTTTTCCTATAGATATCCGGGTTGCGCATGGCGACAGTATTCAGATGTACACCAGTTTTATACTCCCTCGATTATACAATTACATATACTTCCAAGAGATGGCTCACAGTCATTATGTCCCTACAGATGTTGGACACCTTCAGTTTCAGCAGTTCATCAGTTATTCCAGTGTATCAGTTATTGAGATCAGTCATGATCATGAGTACATCCCAAAATAATGTCGCCTCTGGACCATTATGATGTACCAGTATATTTTGTATGTATTAGATCCCCCTTTCTTGGGACTAATTGTTATGTATATGTCTTGATACGAGCATGGGTATGCCCGCCTCGTCCATTATCAGAGATTATTCCTCATTCATATTGAGGCCATGTAACATTTGTTTATTTTTTGCAGCTTCCAAGGTCCGTGGATCTAGACTCCAAACGGTCTCTTCTCCTCCCCAAACCCCAGAAAAAAGATAAAAGAACTATGATGTCTATTGGCCATATGATGAGCTCCTACCCTCACACATGAGGGGGTAATCTGTTAACACCCAAAAAGTGCTCACTAGCTCATTTCCCTATTCACATGACCCATTTGTCCACTTTTTCACCATTTGAGCCTCTGAAGCCAACAAAAGGTCACCAAAAGGCCTTAGTACACCCCTTTTCCCACTCAAAAATATTATTTTTCCTAAAAAAGCATAAAAAACCCTCAAAAAGGGTCCAAAATTTCCAAAAATATTAAAAAGGGAATAAAAATAGTAAAAATATTCAAAAAAGGAAAAAGGAGGGAAAAGTACCTAAACCATGTTGGTCAATACCATTGGTTTCCACAAAACCACAAATGGTATTCCCCACCACCAAAACCTATAAAAAGGTGGTAGGGGCTCCTCATTTCACATCCAACCATCGTCCTATCCTCATGCTGCCAAAATCTCCCATGAGTTTTGGCCATTGTAGCAACCTTGGAGAAAGGACCCTTTGGAGTTTGGAGCTACTCATCCTTGGAGCTTCTCAACTATCTTCATCACTTGGAGGTATTACTATTGCAAGCACTTGCTTGCCCCCCATTTTCAATACAAATTTATTTTCTCTATTTTCTTGTTCTTGTTTTTTAATTCAAAAGTTTATTATGATATGCACATGTTAGTTTAGCTTAGATTTATATTTAGTTTATTGTTTTTGATTAATATTGAAACTGCTGCTACTAGTTAGCAGGTGCCCATAGCACTAAGCTTGGTTGCAAAACCAAGCCAACAACAGTTTAAGGTGATTTAAGCTCAAAACTCTAGCCTAAGCTAGTTGATGTGATGTATACCTAAAAAGAAAAATGTTGCTAATAATTTTATTAATATTTTCTTTTTAAGGCTACTTGTTACTCAAGGGTTGTAGTGCGGTGTGTGGAATGGTTTGTAATGAAAGTAAAGTACTTGTAAAATAATGCTTTCAAATTCACAAAACTTTTCTCTTTTCATTTATAATTCTTTCAAAAATTTGAAACTTAAGCAAACCTAAAACAAAATCTTTTTGTATTTTCTTTTAATGTTTCGAAGAAAACTATGCTACTTCAAAGCAATGCTAGACCTTTCTATTGAGCTACTTTAAACAATTTTTTCTTTTTCTAATAAATGTAAAAGAAAAAGAACTTGTAAAAGTGCAAGTAAGACCTAAATGTGAAGTGCAAGTAAGACTAACACCTAAATGGTTCAAAGCAAACAAATCAAATGATTTGAGGAAGACTTGACTTACCAAGTTTTTGCGAAAGAAAAACTTGAGACTTGGAAATAAAGTGAAAAAGAGATAGGGAAAAGAAATGCTCTTGACGGAAAGGTAGGCCAAACAGGCTACTCCTAAGCATCAAAACCCTAAGAAAACACTAATCCAAGTAAAGAAGTAAGCAAGCGAACCAACAAGTGACCTTACTAAACACACGGACTCAAAAGAAGGCTAACTACAAGGCTTTGACTCACTTGAACTGAACTGAAAAAACAATCAGGAAGTATCTAAACCAAGCAACCTTTCGGAAGAAACCCTAAGGACTCAAACTTGAAGGTCAAACCCTAATGGAAAGGATAATACAAAGAGAAAGTGTGCGAACGTTGACACAAAAAACTAACGATAATAACGTAGGTTTGTATGAATGCAACCAGCAACTAGGGCCAAAGCGTGCAGCTGTGTCAAAAAGAGAACAGTGCACGAACTTCAAAAAGGGATGGAAAGCAGTAAAGACACTTACAAAGACTCAAGCAAGCAAAAACAAGCTAAAAGACATCTGAGAGGCATACAAGACTCAACAGAGACATGGAAGGTCTCAGGGGTCAGTGCAGACAGCAAAGCAACAGGCTGGAAAAGAAACCAAAAGCTTGGAAATCAACCCCTAACAGCAAACTGGACACTACAGGAAAATACACTACTGTGCAGTGTATGAACCAACATACATCAGGAGAGGCATGCTATTGTGCAGTGCAAGGAGGGGTGTTTATCAGGCAACAAACGCTACCACAACTAGGGAAGACTAGCATACATCCTCATAAGGGCACAAACAGGCTTTGCAAACAGTCAACTGAGATGAATCAAGCAAAAAGAGCAAGTAACAAAGACTTACAAGGCCTATAAGACAATCAAAAAGACTGAAAAAATGGGCTGGAAGAACACCTAACTAGGTCTCCTAGAGCAGTGAAACACACGGTTACTCCCCAGCGGAGTCGCCATTCTATTGTTCAGGATTTCTACGTTATAGTGAGGAGATGGACACTACCAACTAGGTGGGGTTTGATAGGTAAACACATTGTTTATATTGCATTTAGTTACTGCAAAATAAAGAGATCGAGATTAAGAGAAATACCTCTTATCGACGGCTGGTCCTAGCTTTCGCTTGGACCTTCGCTTGATCTCCCGCTTGATCCTATGCTTGAAAAACATGCAACACAAAATATACCTCTCTCAGCGTATCTTGGATATAATAAATATGATGAAAGAATAAACAACTTGATCATCAAATATAACAAGATATTAATCCAAATGAATATACAATCTAGTAGACACTCAATTTGGGATAGGAAGGGTGTTTCAAACTTTTTATTGTCAAAGAAACTTAAATCAGTACAATATACCTGACGTGTAAAGATGTTTCTGCAACCATATCCTGGGCTCCTTCTCTTCACTCTGACTTGGGAATTCCTCCAGCGTAACAGTACTCAAAGTATTCTTTCTAGGTCGTTATGACTAACTCCTCTCATGGATCCTCCTTGTATTTATGCGACAAGGTAGGTAGTTTAGATCGAGAGGTGGTTGAATTGGGAGGTTGGGGAAGTTGTAGAACCAACTTCAACTAATCCCCATTCGTCAAATTAATATATTTTTTATTTCATCTTAAGATGTGCGCGGGTTTCATACAACAAGAGTAGCATATAGGAAGCAACTTCTGTGCTTTACAACATGCATTTACAACATTTTGGGAGATGTACGTTGGTTGTCCTTCAGCAAAGTAGGGTATTTTCTCAAGGTATACGCTGGTCTACTGTGCAGAGAGGGGCATACATGTGGTAAAATCATGAGAAACTACCATATTTTCAGTTGAAGAGTGTACTTCTAGCAAGCAAATCATCCAAGGCCATCTAGCTCTTCAATCCTTCATGTCCTTTTGTGTGATCAACAGAACAACGTGATCACGGACAAAGAAGTGCAGATTTGACCTATAACAAGGACCAAGTATGCGCAATTTCTACAAGAGATGGCATGACAAAAGCACAAGATGAGGTCAAAGTCCCACCAAGTCGAGGACCATGGATGCACACATACCTCAAATCAATGGCACATGAAGAGCACAAGAGTACACCACTAAGGTGTAAGTCCCACTAAGTCATGGACCATGGATGCACAATACCCACAAAGTATGACACATCAACAATGCAGAAGATGACATGTGGAAAAAGCAAAATCCGTGAAGTATGGAAGAAAGGATGCCACAACAAAATTGTGGACATACAATCCATGTAGGACATGTATAAAGAGAGATGCATGTTGGATATTTGAAGTAAGCATGATGGTGATTTCATAGAGCTTCAAGAAGAAGATACAGATTTATATTCATGGCATCAAGGGCTCGAGGAAAGAATAGCATGATCTAGCAAGGAGTCGAGTGCGCACATGTAGCAAAAGGGAATATTGATGGTGTGCAGAATGATACTATGGATCTTTGATGATTGCAAAAACATCGAAAGGCAGAAACACAAAAGTATGTGCAACTGTGTGAATATTGAATGATAGAATTGTAGAAAACACACAGAGAGTCACATATGTTGTAAGTAATAAAGTAGCATAGAAAAATAACTGAAGTATATTAGAAGATGCACAGATGTTTAGCTTATGCACACAGACTGAAGTGAAGTGTGTGAAGTTGAGAAGTCCATCTGATGTGCAATTATAGAGAAACAGTTGGATCTAGTAAGTGCATTATGATGTGGATGATCTGAGACAAGTGCCTTAAACTGAAAGGATGAATCAATTGATGCACGACATGTCGCAGGTTGTCTAAAAGACTATGGCACTTAAACAGAACGAACACATCAGTAAGTGTGTAGTTCCATTTGTTTCTAGTATATTATCTCATAGAAGAAAACTATCAATTGAAAGCAATGTATTAGTTGGCAAGTGCAGATGTGCAGTAGCAGATCGATAGAGCACATCTTAGTGTAGACTGCAGAATCAGCAAGCACGCTATTCATGAAGTGAGACATCAGCAAAAATGTAAAATTGAGAGGAATGAGAAGTCAAGTGATGTATGCACAGTGGTAGTGAATCCTCTACATACGTGGATAGCGCACAACATAACTAATATCAGAAGATTAGAAGTGTGCATGATTTGGAAGTTCAGTAATTCAGAATAATATCTTGGATATCTAGGAAGCAGCACGGGGAAAGGAGCAGGGGGTTGTAGCCTCCTTCCAATTGGAGCTGGAGAACATAGGGATTTGGAGCTTCCTTCAGGTCAGTTCCTGTAAAACCAAGGGGTCAGTGACTCCTTCCAGTTGGTGTTGGTAAACACAGGAATTCGGTGCTTCCTTGAATGTATACTTTTCATTACAAAAGAACATTTTGTGTTTTTCTCCCAATTGGGTTTCCTCGTCAAAAATCCTATGTGTTCTGTGTTCTTTGTATTGGTGCATTTATGGATGAATGATTTTTTTATATTGGATGAATAACTAAAGATAAATATTAATTTAAGAGTAATCTATTAAAAAAGGTAAAAACTGTTGATAACTGCCCTAATACTGATTCACCCCCCTCTAAATATTAAACCCGTTCCAACATAAACACATACAAGCATAGAAAGAGTCGAGTTATGCTACCATGATAGAGTATCAAAGGTTGTCTGAAGATAAATAAAGAAAATTGATTAACTGCATTGGAATATTTTTAGGATATTCTCACCATCATATTTATGTTTGCGTGCATGCATGCATCCCAGTCATCAGTATGGTGTCCCCCAACACCTAGTCCCTAGTTTACTAGCCCCGAGAGCTTATTTATGTTCAATTCTAGCCCTTTTAGTCCATCATGCGCCTTGTTTTCATCTCCTATGACCAAGTGCACCCTCTCTTACCTACCACCAGTGACACACTCAGTTAGTTGCTTGATTTGTGGATCTGTTCCTTGATTTGAGGACATATTGACTAGTTAACTAACTGAAACACTCTGATAGACATCCAGAGAGACTAGTTTGACTATTCTGACTCCAGACAGCTCCTCATGCACCCTCCTTAGATTCTCCTTCACTACATTAGTGCTCCATGCATCAGTTACACCTACCTACATTTGGTTATACTCAGTTTGACACCTGGTTGACTGTTACTTGGCATTGATGACACTATCACTGATTGATGATGGGGACTCCTAGTGCATACCAGCTACACCATGCAGGCTATTTCGAATGACCTCCTTGGTTAATTCGAACTATTCATTCATCGTTATTGTATTGTATTGTATTATACTTCTGAGTTCAATAGAGTACTGTTGCAAGTCTTTTGCATAGTTTTCACATATTATTCTGCATGCATCTCTTGTAATATTTCTCTTTTTCCATAGATCTGTTATGCTTGAATTTCACATGGTCTCAGAGTGATGGCAGGGACAAGGCAAATTTTTTGCACTGCATGCATTTTCTACACTGGTGATTTTGCACTAGTGATTATGCACTGGTGATTCTACAATAATGATTCTGCACTGCATGCATATTCTGCACTTGCAGCTATTTCTAACTCTGCACCAAAAGCCGATATTTTCCACATAATTCCTAGATATTGATTCTTGACTGTTCAAGCTTGCTTGATAGTCTATGCTGGGTGTGATGCAACTTGAAAAATGAAGGTTTTTGACCTAATGGTTCTTGTTTGTTTGTGACTGCAGGTTTCTCTTAAAGATTACAACTTCTTCAATGGATCTGAAAGAAATTACTCCCCTCTCTCCATTCAACTATGATGAGTGGAAACCAAAGATGATAGCATATTTGAAGAGACAATGTCTTTTTGATATGTGTATTGGTATTACGAGAGATTTTGATTCCTACGAAGAGGAGAATGATTGGCTAAATGATTGTGACAAAGCCTTTGGATAAATGTGTCTTGTTATGTCTCCTAGTATGTGCTACCTCAATAATACTGTTGAACATCCAAGAGATCTATGGACCAATTTGGATAGAGAATTTGGAAAGCAGAAAGAAGAGGATCATGATATCCATTTGGAGAACAAGCCCAGTGATACCTCCTCAAGTGTTCTCTCTAAATATCTCATGATAAATTTGTTCAAGATGAAGAAGAAACTGCAGATTCAACAATCATGTTCTCAAAGTCTTCTATTTCGATTTCTGAGCAAGATAAGCCAGCTCATACTCTAGAATCTGAAGAGGTCCTTAAATCCTCTCTTTCACATGATTTTTTTGGTGTGAATAATGATGATCTATTGAATGTTTTGGAGGTTAAATCAGTTTTTGGAGGTGGCATTCGCCCTCCTTGATCACATGCTTCCTATGCACTTCTGTTCGATCATTGGCACATGTTCTCAGAGTTTCATTGAAGATGGAGGACACTACCATTCACTTGGGTTCAAGTCTCAAGCACATTTTGGTGATTTTGGTTTTGATCTCACCCTTGTTGTTTCAAAGGAGATCACAAGAAACAATCTACCAATTCTTGGAGCGGATTTAGCTTCCACTGATCAAAAGTTCAAATTCAAAAAGCCTCCATGGGCTAGAATTTCGACTGAGAAGAGAAGATCTTTAGATCCACAGAGTACTGAGTGCATCCTCATTGGATATGCTGAAGAATAAAAAGGATACAAACGCATGTATATCAGATCCAAAAATATATTCATCGAGCGAAGTGTCAAATTTGAAGAACGGCTTCAAAATCTAAAACTAGTCGAGGAAGAAACTGTTGAATTGCCGCCTCTACAAGAAGAAGATTTGGAAGAAGATGATGAAAGTTTGTGTTTTGATGGAAGAAGATTTTCCGCATCAAACCTATGATCATAAACCTTTTTTGGAGATAGCTAGAGGTGGAAGCAATTGGAGCTCGAAGATTGGCTTGGACATCAAGCAACCTTTGTAAGCACTCTTCAAGCTTCTGAATAATATAACTTGCCTTGTTTCCTAGTTCGTGTGTATTGATTATGTTTCAATTTCAGGAATTATATCTATATAGATTTGGAATCTAACTTGTAATGCAAAGACATTAGAAGATTGCATGTGCTTGTGCATTGTTTTGTCTCAAGAGATTTATCGCGAAGATTCCGAGATCAAAACTACAAGCAGGACAAACATTGAGAATGGAGATGAGTTACTTTCTTCCTTTTCTTCTAATGTAAAATCTCTGAAATACTAGTTTAATCCAAGATTCAAGATTAAATTTGTTTCATTTTTGTCTTAGCTTAGAGCTAGCCTAATATACTTTATCCTAAGATAATTTCTCTTTATCTGTAGGGAGAAATATCTACAACAAAAACTGGCGACTCCACTGGTTTGAACCCTGTTTGATTGAGGTTTTTCACTTTCATTGATTTTGATTGTGATCTTTCTCTTCCTTCAAACCAGTAGTGGAATTCGGTCTTTTTGACCTCCAACCACCCCCCTCTCCCTGTATTAGCTCTCTACTCTTTATCAGTGAGCCCTTTGGGTCTGCACACCCTTGAAAGGTTTTGAACTCTTCTCAAAGTAGCCCTTTTTCATTTTTTGCATCAGTACCGTGCCCCTATAACCTCTTCCAGAGTGGTAGTATCGCGCCCCTATAACCTCTTCCAGAGTGGTAGTACCGCGCCCTGAAAAATTCCTATAGCGCGGTAGTGCACAGTACCGCACCTGGATGTATTGCCTGCATGCGGTAGTCCTGTTTTTATTTTATTTATCTTACCATGTTTGGCTCCTAGAGGTCATTTTTAACCTTCTCTACCATTGGATTGCTTTTCCTATTGCTCATAAACATCCTGCAACTTGCTTAGCTTCAGTGCTTCTACTTTTTATCGTCACCATTAGCCAGTTGCATCTCTTTTTTCATTAGCTTGATCCTTTCATTATAACCAAGTGTTTGTCACTGTGTTCTTTCCCTTGATTATATAATGTTGAAGATCACACTGTTCTTACAAGTTCTATCTTTTCCATTTCTGATATAACATTAATATTGGAAATTATCATTCAAGAACATCGTCTTTCTTTCATTTGAAAAGATGTAGTCCTTCGTTTGCATGCTTAGGAGTGAATCATCCATTTGTATTTGCCACATAAATTCTCACTTTGAAGCATTATAGTTGTAAAATCAGTTACATTTGGAAGTAGTGTTCATTTCAGTTTGGCTTGCTTGGAAAAAGAAAACAAAAAAGTTTGTTTTTGCTGTGGTTTTTTCATTGTTCTTAAAAAAAAAAAAAATCATGCATGGTGATCGAAGAACTCTCTCTTTTTTGTAGCTAGATTTCATCGAAGAAGAGGCTCATTTCGATGCATTCTCACTTGCATGGTTTGAGTTGTCACAACATCACAAGTTTCACATCCATTTACTCGATTGAGTAATACAACCACTAAAATTTACATCCCCTAACTCAACACATCATAACCTCACTTGAGGAGAAAAAGAACTTGTTAGTTAGGTAGGACACTGGGGATAGACATCCAAATAATTCCCCCTTGTCATTATCATCTGAGACATAGTTGTTGTCCTCTAGGGTACCAAATTCCTCTAGTATTTGTTGACACGGTCATACACCAGTTTGTGGAGGGGTCTCCTGTTGTTTCAGGGGTTCAACCACCGCGAGATCGAGAACCGGACGGACTCTGTGGAATGCCGCACTCCACTTAGCCCTAAGTCAACATTGATCATTATCTTCCTTGTATTCTCCGGCCAACATACTAGTGATACAAGGGTGATAAGACAGAAGCGCCGAAAACCTTTTCCAATGTGTCATGAATGAGGTAGCTTAGTGACTTTTCTACTAGGGCTCTTTTACCCAGGATCCCTTTCGGTAGAGGGATATCCTTCTATTATTGGTCTCTCACGATGTATTGTTCGACTTGGATTTCATCACCTTGCGAAGGATACAACTTGTTGAGGTCTCCAGCTCTTAATTAGGAGGTTTTGCTTGCTATCTCATCTTCATAGAGGGTCATTTTTCTTTTAGTGATTGCTTGTTGGCATTCTAGCCATTTTTTATTTTCAGCTCGCTGTAGCTAGGGTTTTCAGCCTAGCTTGTGCGAATGAGCACCTACTAAGGAGAAGGGACTCCTTAGTAGCAGTTCAATAAACAGTAAATTAAAATGCCAAAACAATACAAATTCTAAACTAACATGAGCATTAAGAAACATAACAAAACATGGAATATTAATGGTTTTTCTTTTGTATTAAAATGTTACCTCAAGTGTAGAGGTTGGTGAAGTTCTTGCAATGATCCAAGAGGGTTGCTCCAAACTCCAACTTTGCTCCTTCTCTTTCTCCAATGGTGGAAATGGGCCAAAAGGGGCACTCAATGGTGAAAGTAGCTCAAGGGTGAGCTAGGGTCTCAAGAGTGATTTTGGCAGAGTAAGGGTATACTTGATTGTGGATATGAAATGAGGGGTCTCCATCACCTATTTATAGGTTTTTTGGTGGTGGAGTGCTGGCCCATGGTTTTGGGAACCATATGGTTTAGGTCAGCTGTATAGGGTTTTTTTTCTCCTTTTTCCTCTTTTTTCTCATTTTTTTAAATTTTTTATTCCTTTTTAGAGGGTTTTTGCTATTTTTGGAGGAATTTTGGATAATTTTGGGGAAAAAAGGGGTTTTTTAGCCTTTTGGAAGCTCTTTTGAGGGTTTTGTGGCCTTTTGGAGGCTTTGTTAGTGGGATTTTAGGGTTTTTAAGGCAAATATGGTAGGAAAATGGACAAATGAGTCATGTAATGGGGTAGATGAGGTAGTGAGCACTTTTTGGGTGTTAACACTCGCTTACTGCAACGCCGGTCTCAGTATAGTTTTTAGAGCTTGCTTTTTGGCCTGTGAGCCTTGCTTTTTCTAGCTCCCCTTTTGCACACTTGGCTGCATCAGGGTTTTTGAGTTCTTTTTTACGAGACTGCCTCCGGAATTTGTATTCCTACCATTATGTCTGAACCACAGAGATCACAAAGAGTATAGGGACGAAGCCCACCACCACCACCACGGACCTCTGGTCCACCTACATCACGTATTCCTATCCCACCCGGCCGCGGTGCTGACCGAGGGAAAATTCCACAGCCGATCCGCACTACATCTTCAGTTCCACCTGTAATTGTCGCTCACAGTACGGTCTCAAAATCCCTTGCAGTTTCTGCAACTAGTAACACACTTGAGATTCCGACTGTCACTTCACCCACTATTATTCCGGATATACCTGCCACAGTAGATAACACTGCTGCGGTTGAAACTAGTACTACGCAAGATACTAGACCGGAGGCCATCATCCTCCCCAATGTTAGCACTACCCTTCCACCAAATACTTTCTACGATGTTACAGAAGGATCTGTTGGAACCACCGAAGGATCTAACCAAGATATATCCGAACTGATTGAAGTTCCGAATGGATACGTCAAAATTATCGAAGAAATCGAACTCCCTAATACACCTTTTGAACCTGACTTTAACCTTCTTGCTTCCCAAGCGGAACATCCACCTGCTATCACTGCGTCGTTAAGTGTTCATCCATAGGAAACCGGTTATTCTAGGAACATACCTCATACGATATCCCTCCCCAATCTCCCTTCGGGACATGAAATAATGGCCTCGATCCAATCTAGTATGGTCAGTCTAGCTAACTCCCCTTTAGCATCGGAACAGTTTAAATGTGATACAGAGCAAATGCTCTCGACGGCTTCTAGATATCCCCCTGCTACCCATCCTCCTGACTATCGAGCTCCTAAAATTCCATCTCGCACAGAGTTTCATCAATATTATACAGACGGCTCCGAACCTTCAGATGTTACTATACCTCATTTCCCCCCGGACCCCGAACAGCTAGCTCGCACTTTAAACCCCTTCCAGGATACAAATCCGGACCCAGTCCTCGATGGTCCTCCTACTTTTCAAGACTCTATGGATGAAACTCCTGATAACCCTCGATTAAATTCCCCACATTTACTACCGTCAAGTATGTTTGGTGCACATTCTATAAGGGATAACCTGGTATTCTCTCCATCCCCGCTTGTAACATATGGAAGACCCCCTCCACAAATCGACACCTTTGGCACCATCGGCCAATCGACACTGTCACATCTTTCTAGTGTCGTAAGAACATCAAGTTAGATTGTTGGATCATCCATGCTGACTGGAGTTTCATCTTCAGCCACCATCTACACCATTTCAGGAGGTGGACAACCGACTATCGGAACCACTAATCCCAACAACCAACCCCCTCTTGGCGGGCCATCAACCCAGCATACAGAAGGACAACCCTTTGTTGGGAATGCCGCTCCTAGTCACAAACCCCCCCATAGGACCATCCAATCCACCTGCTGGAGGGAAATCCCTTGGTACCATTCCAAGTGGGGCGATTCAACCAACACCTCCATCATTCCCACCAGCTCAACAAGGCCCTTTACTTGGAGGACTCCCACTCGTTAACGCCCCCACTGGCACCATTCAACAACCCTCCCAACTAGCAGCATATGCTCAGTTCGGTATGTATAATACACCTGGCAGCGAACAACCTTATATCGGTATTCCAATCGGGCCTCATCTTCAACATCCCTCGTCAGGCATACTTCCTTCTTCGGGATCTCAAATCCCACAGAGTGGGGGATACTCATTGTTTGGAAACTGGAACCAAGCTGGGGGGAAACCTCACATCTCCCCCAACTTGAATTCTGGCTTCCCCTACCCTTCGGCTACAACAGCTCCATGGAACCCATCCCTTCAACCCCCACCTCTTCATCAAGGTGGAACCCATATTCCATGGACACCATTCTTGTAGCCACCCCCTAACCCTGGTACGGGAAATCCTCCACCTACCCAAAGTAGTGGTAACATTCCTGGGACCCAACAAGGAGCAGCAAACATTCCTGGGACACAACAACCCCAGGGTACAATACCCACCATCCCCACTGAGTAGAATGTCCAACAACCGGTTACCACTGTGATTCCCAGTCAGGTAATGACTTCCAACACACAACCAGTTAACCAGATGGCCTATTACAGCTAGAAATTCCAGCAGTACCCTACGGGAAACATCTATGGGTACAACACGCAGCAATATGCTGTGCAGGGCCCCTCAGGCATCCCTACACTGTACAACTACTACTCATACCTGCATCCCAACTCTCAACTTCCTTTCTTGACCACGCTAAATTTACCTGATTTGTCAAGGCTCATCAATGATCCTATATGGCATGATCCTCACTGGCCACCTATCCCAGCCAAACTTCCATTGGACATTCCTAAGTTTGATGCCAAGCCTAGGGAAGACCCTAAGAACCACGTGATGACCTTCCATCTTTGGTGTTCATCCAACTCATTGATGAACGACTCCATTTGGCCATGGCTCTTCCAGGGCACACTTACCGGCACGACAACAAAATGGTACATTGAGCTGCCACAACACTCCTTTCATGATTTTAATACCTTGGCTATGCAGTTTCTGACCCATTTTCAGCTCCCTATCCGGTACGAGACTGGAACAGAACTGTTAACCTCGTTACGTCAAACCACTTCTACGCATATCTTGGACCATATCCACGAATGGCATCGATGCCGTAGGTTAATCAAGGCACCCATTCTGAACTAGTTACTCGCTAATTGGTTCACAAAGTCTTTCTTGCCTCCCATAGCCAGGGACATTGCTATGCGCGGGCCCGTCATGGAAGAACAAGCCATCTCTTCACAAAGTCTTTCTTGCTATCCGCGAATGTAGATATGGAGGACATGCTGGAGCGGTACTGTGTTCCAGAGGCTAGGGTGCATAGGAATGCACTCCGAGTGGTGGACTTATAGGATCCATCGGTATAGGCCATTGCGGCCTGTGTGGTTCATGTGTCGGGGTCCCAGTCACCGGAGAAGGTGTCTGGGGGCCAGATGTAGCTAGTGGAGCGCATACTGGATGGTGTCTACTATGCGTGGGGCCAGATGTTCCTCACCTGTGTTCAGCGACAACTGACATCGGTGAAGGAATCTGGCAAGGGGTTCTGCTACGGGTCCTTTCTATGTGCATTCTTTATGGAGCGGGTACCGACATTGCGGCCGCGGGCACCGGTCCGGGCAGGAGGGTTGAGGGAGCCGCGCATGGTGCGGTGGGGGGAGATGATGCATCGCTGGGGTGGTGGTGAGGTGGGTAGATACTTTACCCAGGAGTTGTACCTGCAGTGGCTACAGATGCCACTGCCACTGGATGACTACCCGTATAGGGATATGGACTACACCAGGGACCCAGAGGCACCACGGGCACCAGGACAGGCACGGGGACCGGATGGTACGTATTGATTTACTTGCATGTTATGGATGTCAAGATTTATGTATGATGTGTGATTGTGACTGACTAATGTGTGATCTACAGATGTGGGTCCAAGACCACCGCCAGGACACCTCGCGCAGAGAGGGCATGTGGCGGTACCATCCTTACCGGGCCGAGGGGAGGTGCGTCGGCGGGACGCAGAGGGGACTTTGGAGTCCGTACGAGTGTTGCTGGATCGGTTACTAGTTGGAGTGACCGACGAGGGATGGTGGGACATGGATCTATATGTGATTCAGGATTGCATGAGGGCACCCCGAGAGTTCCAGTCGATTGTGATCCAGGTGGCTATCCTGGTGGACAGGGCTCGGGCATAGGAGCTAGCAGGGGATGAGGAGCTACCGGAGGAGGAGCGGGGGGAGGACTCGGAGGTAGGTGATGCAGGCAGTGATGCAGGGTATGACTCTCATTAGGGAGTGCAGGGGACTCCCCCC
Source organism: Larix kaempferi (assembly GCA_027924585.1). Taxonomy (NCBI): domain Eukaryota; kingdom Viridiplantae; phylum Streptophyta; class Pinopsida; order Pinales; family Pinaceae; genus Larix; species Larix kaempferi. The sequence goes on from BSBM01000892.1 coordinate 436,513, forward strand.
GAGTTTTGTAGCTACGGCATGTATTCTATGAGGCTTTAGGGATGTATAGATATTTTTGTGTATAGCTGAGTACGGGGGTGCTCAGGACATGTGTAGCACATGGACATGTATTTTTTTTTTATATATATATGCACGTGGATGCACCTTTTTGCGATGATGTTTTTATTGTATGCACGTGGATGCGCTTATGGTTTGTGATATGTTTGTATTGCACGTGGATGCAAGTAGTATAGGATGGTGGGCACATGGATGCCCCTTGTGTATGTTATGTGTTTTTATTTTTATTGCACATGGATGCAAATGTTTATGTAATGATAGGCACGTGGATGCCCCTTGCAAGCTTTTTGGGTTTTTATATATTTTTATGAGATGCTATGGGATGATGATGCATGATGGAGGTTTTACATGGTGTGATTGATGTGCCAATCTAGGATGTTGTAAGCCATTTGATCTACGACACTATTTTGAGCTCTTGGGACATGGGTGAATGTTATGGATTCAAACTGTCGGTTGAGTTTTTTTGTGCGCAGGAATTTTCTAAAGAGGCAGGGATCACGCACCTGGTAATAGTCGTTGAGCTGGGAGACAAGAAGCTAGGAGTCAAGGAACACATGAAGGTGACGTATGCCCACCTGGAGGGCAGCAGTCAGGATACTGGTCATAGCATCATACTCCGCCTGGTAATTGGTAGCAATGCCTATACAGATTCCGTCAAGGTGAATCATTTCATGTGAAGGGGAATATAAGACCCATGCTGCAGAAGCCAGGTTAGGAGACCAGCGGCTTGCTCCATCGGCGAAGCCAATGTAACGAGGTGGAAGATGGTCCATCTGTTGGTCATGCAAAAATGAGGAATATGAGAGTGACGTAAAAAAGGTGAAAAACAAAAAAGAGAACAAACTGTACAATACGGACCGATGGGGTCACGAGTTATTTAGAGATAAAAGCATTTAAGATACAACCCATTACGAGGGTTGCGCAAAGGGTGACCTTCTGAGTCAGTTAAAATGTATGCCCCCTTGCCGAGGCAAGTCTGCACGATGTAAGGGCCTTTCCACATAGATTCAAACTTTCCTTTACCAGTTTTGTCGTGGGCTTGGTCATATGCGAGGACGAGGTCCCCTTCATGGAAAGTTTGAGGATGTACATGTTTGTCGTAACCGGCTTTGGAGTGGTTCTTGGCGGCTTCAATAGTCTGGAGAGCGGCATGATGATCTTCATCAGCTTGTTCGAGGGATAGCAGACGTTGCTCGAGTGGGTAGGTGTCGGGGAGAAGCCCGACGGCGATTTGTAGGGCAGGTATCTAACACTCGATGGGGAGGACAGATTCTACGCTATGAACTAAGTGAAACGGGGTAAAACCAGTGGCGGTCTTGGTAGAGGTACGGTAATCCCATAAGGCAGGGAACAACATGTGGTGCCAATTGGACTTATGCCGATCATCAGTGTGTTGAAGGATGGTTTTGAGTATTTTGTTAATGGCCTCTACTTGGTCGTTCCCTTGGGGGTAGTAAGCAGAGGAATATTGATGTTCGAACTTGAGGAGGGTGGATAACTCGCGCCAAACAGAATCTTCGAAGTGTGAACCATGGTTTGAGACCAACTATTTGGGAACCCCGAATCTAGTGATAACATGGTTAAAAAAGAAACGGGAAACGGTATCAGCGGTACAGTTGAAAGTAGGCATGGCTTCGGCCCATTTGGTAAAGTAATCGACGGTGACAACGATGTATTTATGGCTGTTAGTAGATGGGGTTTTACACTCCATGAAGTTGATGGCCCACTTACAAAAGGGACCAACGGTGACGACTGGGTGTAATGGAGCAGGTGGTGTCCGGGCCTTGGGGGCAAAAAGTTGGCAATTATGGCAATGTTTGACCGCTGTGATGTAGTCGATAAAGAGTGTGGGCCAGAAATATCCTGCGCAGATGACCTTTTGGGCGGTGGCCATCCCAGAGAAATGGCCGCCGCAGGCACCGCTATGACAGTCATTGAGGACATGTTCAGCTTCCTCGTGTGTAAGGCAACGACAAAGAATTGTGTCAACCCCTCGCCGGTAAAGGACATCGCCTAAGAGGAGATAGCGAGAGGCCTGGTGACGGATACGATGGCATCCATTGCGGGTGACTTTGGGTCGGAACTTCTGCGTGCGAAGGTATAGCAAAATATCACCGTACCATGGGTCATCAGACGAGATGGTGAACAAATGGTTGTCGGTTAACTCATCAGAGATTTGAGGGGACGACAGAAGGGAGGGGAGATCGGTGATGAGCTGGGAAAGTGCGAGGGCTTTGGTGCTCTTAGGGGTTTTGAAAGTAAGGTCATATTCCTGGAGGATAATGACCCATTTAGCAACATGACCTTGCAGTAGCCACCGGTTTAAGAGATATACCATGGGGTTGGAGTCGGCGACGACTGTGGTATGACTAAGTAAAATGTAGTGTCACAATTTTTGGACAGAAAAGACCACAGCTAGGGAGACTCTCTCCTCATATGGGTAATGTAGAGGTGGTCCAGACAAGGTCTGGCTGATGTAATAAATGACATGCTCTTGGTGAGAAGTGTCTTCTTGAACCAAGACTCCGGACACGGCATGCGCGGATGCCAAGATGTAGAGGATGAAGTCTTGAGAGAAATCCCGAGGGGAGATCAAGGGGGCTTGTGTGAGAGATTTCTTGAGGGCTTCGAATGTAGCTTCTGCTTGCTCATCCCAGACAAAGGGTATGTGGGTACGGAGCAGGCGCAAGAAACCATGAATGGTAGTAGCGTAATCATGAATGAAACGATGGAGGAAATTAGATCACCCATGCAAACTTTGGAGCTGTCGGAGTGTGTGAGGAGAGGGAAGGTCTAGGATGGCTTGGACTTTCAGGGGGTCAACAGTAATTCCTTTCTGGGAAACAATGAAACCCAACAATCGTCCTGCCGGAACGCAAAAGACACACTTGTGTGGGTTCAAGCAGATTTGATATTTGCGACAACGCAGAAAAACTTGCCGAAGGTCATTAAGGTGGTATGATCGTTTCCGGGAACGAGCTGTAAGGTCATCAAAGTAGACTAGCAAGATATGGACCAAGTTGTGAAAGAAATAGGTCATGGCCCGCTGGAAGGCGGCACCAACATTTTTGAGGCCAAAAGGCATGACGCGATAGGCAAAGGTTCCCCATGGGGTGGTAAAGGCAGTTTTGTACTGATCCTCCTTTCGGATCTAAATCTGATTGTATCCGGAAAAACCATCCATGAAAGACAGGACTTCATGCCCCGCACATGCATCGATGAGCTGGTCAATAAATGGTGTGGGAAGTTGTCTTTGGGACAGGCGCGGTTTAAATCTTGGAAGTCAGTGCATACTCTAATGGTGCCTTGTTTTTTGTTAACGGGAACGGGATTTGAAACCCAGGTGGTATAAGCAATAGGATAAATGAATCCTGCCTTGCAAAGTTTCTCAATCTCTGCTTTGACAGCTGGGAGTTTTGAGGGATGAATGGGGCACTGTTTCTGATGAACGGGGGGTACATCAGGCCATGTGTCAATGTGGTGCTCTATAATGGTGGGGTTCAGACCATCCATTTCGGTATAGGACCAGGCAAAGACATCACGAAATTCTTGGAAGAGTTTTTTGTACTCCTCAATCTCATACTCACTGCAGGAGGCTCCTAAAGTTATGAGTTTGGGGGCACCTCCTGGGGTAGCGATATCAATGTGGATGATGGGTGAGATATTTTCCATGTTGCCTTCCTCAAAGGCATCAGGAGCAGGAATAGGATCCTTAAACCAGTCGACCTTGGTGGGAAGGAAATCTTTGGATTCAACTGCAAATTGGGTAGTGGTGCTAGAGGAGGATGCTTCTGGGAGGAAATATGAATGATGGTGCATGTCACCCCAAGGATATTCTGGGGCAGTGAGTGCCTCAAGAATCTCCTCATTAGAATGGAAAGTCGAAGTCGTCAAATCGGTTGATGAGGGAGTGGTGATTGAAGAGATCATATAAATGGTGTTAACCTCTCCTGAAGGGGAGGAGGCTAGGGGGTGAATCTCCTCAATGGTGGGTGGTGCCGTCTCAAGGTCTAGATTGTTCATCTCGTAGAGAGATGCTCTGTAATCTGGGAGATCATGACAGTGATGTGAGTAGTGGCCGTAAATACCGCATATTGCACAGGGGTGGTTGGTACGCAGTGATTTATCATGAGGCTTGGGGGTTGGGTCGATTTCTACAACGGGGATGTTGGGGTCGTCGTCAAGCATTTGCATGTGTTCCTGTAATGCCGGTAACTATGGACATTGATAGTTCGGATGGCCTAACTCATCACACAACGAGCATTTGGGAGGAGCACGAAACACGAGGGTGGTTTTGACTGTTTTGGGAGGAGGTACAACAATGTATGGTTGTGAACTTCTACCCCCAGTGGGCTTGATAAGAGGAGGGGAATTTGTGGAGGATGAAGGGGTAGCGACACCGGGGGGTGGCTGAGTAGTAGTGACGATGGGTTGCACCGGTTGCAGGACGACATCTGGTATCGACAGGGGAACGGGAGGCGAAAGATACCACACGGGTAATCCTAAGGTTAACCCAGGGAGGCTAAGGGTAGCCATAACCGGGGCACTTACTACTCTCGAGGGAGGGATTAGGAAGGGGATGGTGTGGATGGGTGTAACACCAATGTGACTAGGTACCAATGGTGGCTTAGGTAACAAGGGTGGCTGATTGGTTGGTGTTTGCGCATTGTGGGACAGGGTGCATAGATCAGATACTTTGGTCGCGGGTGACAGGGGAGGAATGGATTGGAATGTGGATGTCATTGATGGATCTAAGTAAACTCCAGGTCCCACGGAGGAAAACAGGGAGGTAGTGGCACCACTAACAGGTTGTTCAACCATGGGGAGAACATTTTTGGGTGCAGCGGGGGCACTGGGATCATAGTAGGTGAGTTGGTCGACCTTGACCAAGCGTCCATCATGGGGGAACATCATGGTACGAAAAATGGAAGAATCAATTGCCCGCATGGCATACATGTAGTTGCGGCCAAGTAAGAGGTTATAATCAAGTTGGGCATTGATGACCTCTATGTCGATGAGAATGGTTTTTCCAGCTAGCTGGATGGGGACGTTAGCTAATAGGCCTTGGGGTTGAGCTGAATGGTCGTCGTAGGCTCGGAATGGAGTGATGGACTGCTAGAGAGTAGGGGATCCCAACTTCTGCCAAACGAATGTGGACATAATGCATGCAGAGGCACCTTCATCGATAATGCACTGATGGATGACAAGATTTCGAATGGAGACAGAAACTTGGAACACTAAAGTGGAAGGCAGGCGTGGTTCGGATTGGTCCAAATCGAAAGCCATCAATTGTGAATCATTGGGATCAATAGCGCCAATGGTGGAGAGAAAAGTCTTGCACTGTGAAGGGAAGTTTTTCAAGACTTCCAATGCAGACATGGCTGCGAGAGACTGGGCTAAGTCATCTACAATGTTGTAATTTGACGCAGCGTGAGCGTTGGGATTATTGTTGATACGACGAAGTGGGAAATGAGGTGCTTTGGGGGCACCATCGAGTGGAGCCAGAGGTATATGTAACGCTTGATCAGTGGAATAGGCATTATTGTTTTTGTCGGCGGGAGGGGCTTCAGGGGTGGAGCCATATTGGTTCTAATGGGTTTGGAGGTTGACATCAGTGGATGACATCATCAACAAGTGGTGGGTACCTGATTCAAACATGGTTTGATCAAGAGTGGCATAAGTGATTTGTTGTTGTGGTGGCACGTTGGCTTGAGGGGGAGCCAACGGCTGAGTGTTCACTACGCCTTGGTTTGGTAAGGGGTTTTGAAGCACCAAAGGTGGCTGGTTGGGTTGTGGGGGGTTGGGTGGTGCTGGAGGAGCTGCGTGCCCTTGGCGATGGGCATCATCAACCCAGAGTTGCCTGGCTCACTCTAAATGTGGGAAAGCATGTGTGTAGTGGCCATAGACCCCGCAAATAGAGCAAGGATGGTTTGTTCGTAAATTGGGGTTTTTAGCCTGCTTAGGTGGTCGATCAGGGTTTTGGTTGGCAGGGGCCGCATTATTGTTGTCTGGGGGATTGGGAGGTTGACCACCTTGGTCTGGAGGAGGGTTGTTTCCATGGTTACGGCCCTTGCCACGGTTTTGTTGGCCCTGTTGGCGCTGGTTGTTTTGGTTTTGCTGCAGATTCTATTGGGCGTAAACTTTCCCTTGGGCAGCAGGTGGGTTCTGGGGTTTTGCAGGTGCAAGAGCAGACTGCGGTGGAGACTGCGCAGGTGTTGAACCTTGTGAGGGTTGCTGATACGTCTGCGGAGTGGGCTGTGGGTTTGCCGCAGGGGCTACCGGTGGCGGGTAATAAGCCGGTTGGGCTTGGGAGGTCACAGGAGCAGGGGTAGCCTGTGGATGGTAATATCGCTGAGGTGCGACCGGGGGAGCATAATCGGGGGATGCATGCCCAAAGAACTGAGGTGGACATGAGGGGCCGTGAGAATGGTGGTGATGAGTCACAGGAGCATACGAATTGGTTGCTCTGGATTGAGATGTAGCCCGTGAAAGGTCGGGGCCGGTGCTCGGACGTGCTATGGAAAAGGGTTGGGGATGCGAGGCAACACGGCCAATGATGCCGTCTGTGGCGTGGGATGCCCCCGGTGCATCGTGCTGGGAGGAATCACCGCGAGGGGCGTCATGGATAATGGTATAGAGGTAACCTGACTGGGCATATATGAGGTCAAATTGTTGGGCTTTGAGGATGGCCTCTTCTTCAGACTGGGGTCATTCAGATGCCACATCCTTGGCAATGACAGGAAGGAGGGATTTTAGGAACCAATCTAGGAAGATACGGTCATCTAATTTGATTTTGAAGAGACTACGGTGTCGACACCACTCATGAATGTGGTCAGTGATGTGGGTGGCGATGTTCTGTCTGCAGGACAGGAGGATCTCCACTCCCGCATCATAGCAGATAGGTAACTGAAAGAACTGCAGGAAAGCCGAGGCAAGGGAAGTAAAGGTGGCATGGGTCCCATGGGGCTGCTTGATGTACCACTTAGCTGCAAAGCCAGTGAAGGTGCGCTGTAATAGATGGAGGCGGACAGAGTCGTCCACTATGGAGTTAGAGGAACACCATAGATGGAAGGACATAATATGGTTTTGGGGGTCCTCACCTGCCTTTCCTTCAAACTTAGGGATGTCAGAGGGGAGCTTGGTGGGCATGTGAGGCCATGCAAGGTCGTGTCTAATGGGATCGTTAGTCAGTCTGGCTAGGTCATGAAGGTTGAGGCTAGCCATGAATGGAAAACTAGTAGAAGGATGTGACATACTAGTGGGTGTGACCAAATTGGGGCCAATGCCCCCAAGTGGAGGGGATGGGTTTGGGATGTTGCCCCCAAGTGGAGGGACAAACGTGGTATGGGACGGTCTTGCACCGCCAAGGGTAGTGTGAGTCACTGAGGGAGGTGGGACAGGTATTACAGCTACTGGAATGGGTGCAGTGAGTGGAACGGTAGACATGGGCCCCATCGAGGGCATACCCAAAGTAGGTGTGGTAGCTGGTGTGGTGGTGGATGCTCCACCAGTGGTCCCTACCAAGAAAGGGGTGGAAGTCACGCCAGCCATGGGGCTAGTGGGTGCAGTGTAAATGGGGTTCTCGGACTCTGCCTCAGAATTAGAGGTAAAATAGGGGGCATCTAGATCAGGCGATGGAGTCCTATGCCGTTGACGAGTGGAGTCAAGTGACAAAGCTCGAGATCTGTGATGAGTGGTATCAAGTGATGAATATATATGTCTATGACGGGTGGTGTCAAGTGAACCGTGCTGCGGGGGCTCACCCCGAGGCATCGAGAATGTCTTGGGGACTCAATGGTGACAAATGGTGTCAAATATCTGGGGTTGTGTTGAGTGAAAAACAGCTCAAAAACCCTAATGCAACCAAGTGTGCAGAAGGAGAGCTCAAAAAATATGGCACTCAGGCCAACAACCAACTCAAAACACCTACTGTAACAGTTGTGCTACAATAAGTGGAGTATAAATAGAAATGGTCAAAATACCAACAAGCAGCAGGTTTCCTAAAAAATAAAAATGGTGGACGCGTGTTAACACCCAAAAAGTGCTCACTCGCTCATTTTCCTATTCACATGACCCATTTGTCCACTTTTCCACCATCTGAGCCTCTGAAACCAACAAAAGGTCACCAAAAGACCTTAGTACACCCCTTTTTCCATTAAAAAAGATTATTTTTCCAAGAAAATCATAAAAAAACCCTCAAAAAGGGTCCAAATTCCCAAAAATATTAAAAAGGGAATTAAAATATTATTTTTATTCAAAAAAGGAAAAAGGAGGGAAAAGTACCTAAACCATGTTGGTCAATACCATTTGGTTTCCACAAAACCACAAATGGTATTTCCCACCACCAAAACCTATAAAAAGGTGGTAGGGGCTCCTCATTTCACATCCATCCATTATCTCATCCTTATGCTGTTGAAATATCCCCTGAGCATTTTAGCCATTGCAAACCACATTGGAGAAGAGACCATTGGAGATTGGAAGTTGCTCATCCTTGGAGCTATTCAACCTCACCATTAGAGGTATTGATTCCGCAAGCACTTGCTTGCCCCATCCTTTCAATACAAATTCTTTATTTTATATGTTCTTGTTCTTGATCTTAAATTATTTTTGTTATTTTCTTAATATCTTTGCTTAGATCCATGAATAGTCTTGTTTAATTGGTTTATTGTTATTTACTTCATTGAAACTACTGCTACTAGTTAGCAGGTGCCCATAGCACTAAGCCTGGTTGCAAAACCGGGCCAACAGTTTTTGGCGACTCCGCTTTGGTTTGAACTATAGATCTCTAGTTTTGCCTTTAATCTTAGTTTTTTATGAGTTTTTAACCTTTAGATCCATAGATATGCCATCTTAGACAGCAGATCCATTGCTGCTCTAAGATTTGGCCCCATAAACAGCCCGAAATTTTCCATTTTCGGGTTCGTTTCTCGGTTTCCGTGCACGGCTTCCGCCTCGCGGTTTTTTGCCAGAAAGTCGCGCGGTCCATCGCGACTTTTCTGCGTTTTTCCGCGCGGTCCATCGCGGCCTTTTACCAGACAGTCGCGCGGTCCATCGCGACTTTTCTTCGTTTTTCCGCGCTGCACAACGCGGCTTCGCGGCCGATTTCCGCGCTGCCCATCGTGATTGTGCGCCCAAAACCCGCGCGGTCCATCGCGACTGTGCGCCCAAAACCCGCGCGGCCCATCGCGACTGTGAGCCCAAAACCTGCGCGGTCCATCGCGACTGTGCGTCCAAAACCCGCGCGGCCCATCGCGGCTGTGCGTCCCAAAACCCGCGCGGCTGAATTTTTCATTCGGCCATCCCGATTTTGAAAAATATTTTTTTACTGTACTTTCTGCCCATAGCACATTTTTTACAGTATTAAATCCTGCACATTTTACAGCTTTGAAAATTTTTTTTACTATTTAAAAGTGCATATCTAGAAATCTTTTTAAAAATTTTCAAGAAAGTGAAAGAAAGACTCATTTTGCATTTTCATCTAGATTCGAATTTTTTCTTGTTTACTTCTTTAAAATCTTGCCCTTAGCAATTTTCCTGAACGAAGAAATCCATTTATTTCTTTTAAAAGAAGTCTATTATTTGCTTTCATAAATCCAAAAAATCCATTATTTTTTGAGTTATTTTTTGAAAAGCATTTAAATTCCTTTTAGTGAAAAAATCGTAAATATTTGCTTTTTATTTTCGAAAAATCATTTATTTTTTGAAAATTTCCTATAAAGCATTTTATTTTTTCAAGTTCAGTTTACAACACCTCACGTGCACTCACACGATCACTTAATTGAACTAAGCCTTAAAACGAACCCTAATTTGAACACACTTTTAACCCCACTTGGGGAACACTAAAAGAATTCTTGTAGCTAGGTAGTATTGGGGGGATAGGTGTTCCAATAACACCCCTCAGTTCATACATCTGAAGCATAGAAGTTGTCCAATTAGGGAGCTAAAATCTCTTAGTACTTTTTGGCGCGGTCACAACCGGTTTGTGGGAAGGCCTCTCCCTTAGGAGGGTTGAAGTCGCGAGGATGGTTCCGGAAGCCTGAGTGGGATACCGAAACCCATTCAGTAACCGAAGGGCTACCATTCGCAGTTCTCGGGATATCCCTGTATTGGGATATTGCGATCAAAGGACCAAACGGCAGATTTACCTTTTCTCGACGCGTCATGAACGGAGTATCCTAGTAGCCTGTCTTTAGGATTGATTACCCGGTGTCCCTCCCGGTAGGGGGATATCTAGCCGTTGTCTCAACATTCATATTGTCTGACTTGGATTTCATCACCTTGCAGAGGATATCGTCTGTTTGAGTCACAATACTTTTAGATTAGGTGTTTGCATGATTTCAACCTACCTGTGGTCTAGTTACACCTATTTTTTCTAGGAGCCGTTTGCATGTTGGTATTCTGACCAGTTGTTGCATTCCTCCACTTATTGTAGCACAGCTGCTAGAATAAGTGCCCTTTTTGAGGATTGAATTTTTTTTGGCCTGAGAGCCTTATTTTTTCACTCCCCTTCTTGCACCCCCTTGGTTGCATTAGGGTTTTGAGTCTTTTATATATATATCACCACCTGATACTTAAACAAATTTTACATCAAAAACTTATATTCTCACCATTGAGAATTCTAGACGTTCTCGTCGTCTACAGGGCGAACTCCCAGAGTTTAGTCCACTTGGCTCTCCACGTCACAGACGCAGAGCCCTATCCCTTGATTCGACACATCGTCAATCAACTAGACAGTCATCCGATTCTGACACACCTCACTTCACTTTTGATTTGGAGGTAGAATCCGAACAACCCACAGAGTTACCACCAACCACCAATATGGCTGGAACACCATTTGATCCATTGTTTACAAGCACCATAGGTGAGACATCCGCAGACCCTTCTGCTGTAGTACCATCCACGGCAACAACCACCCCCCTGGGTATGCCCAATATGGGTAACACTCCACATTTAGGAATGCCCAACACAGGGCCAACACCTGTCATAGGTATACCCAACATGGGGGTCATACCCCCTTTGGTTTCCACAAACCCCATCCCAGGAATCCCTAGTACGATTCCCAACCCAAGTGCAACCCATGTTGCACTTGGGAGTGCTATCCCAGGAATCCCTAGTGCAATTCCTAACCCAAGTGTAACCCATGTTGCACTTGGAAGCGCTAACCCATACCATCCCACACCCATGGGAGGGCACATACCTTCCATACCTGGCGTACCTTTAGGCGCTACTGGACCCCTACACCATACCACAATGGCTAGGCATGTCCCCGCCCCAGTTACCACACCGGCTAGCCTACCATACATGGCAAGTCTGAACCTGCCAGACCTAGCTAGGTTAACAAATGACCCCATTAGACATGATCCTGCGTGGCCCCATATGCCCACCAAACTTCCCTCTGACATCCCTAAGTTTGAGGGTAAGGCAGGGGAAGACCCCCAAAACCATATCATGTCCTTCCATCTATGGTGTTCCTCCAACTCCATAGTGGACGACTCTGTCCGCCTCCGTTTATTACAGCGCACCTTCACTGGCTCTGCAGCAAAATGGTATATCAAGCAACCCCATGGGACGCATTCCACATTTACCTCCCTTGCCTCGACCTTCCTGCAGTTCTTTCAGCTACCTGTCCGCTATGATGCGGGCGTCGAAATCCTACTGTCTTGCAGACAGAACACGGTCACACATATCACTGACCATATTCATGATTGGCGCCGGCGCCGAAGCCTATGCAAAATCAAATTAGACGACCGGATCTTTTTAGACTGGTTCCTTAAATCCCTCCTTCCTCTCATTGCGAAGGATGTAGCATCTAAAAGACCCCAGTCCGAGGAAGAGGCCATCCTCAAGGCCCAACAGTTTGATCTCATCTATGCCCAGTCGGTTTACTTATACACGATCATACCGGACGCCCCACGAGGCGACTCTGCACGCGGTGACACACCGGGGGAATCACATGCCGCTGATGGCATTATTGGCCAAATTACACCACAAGCAAAACCTTTCAGCATGGTGAGCACCATGCCCGCCCCAGACCTCTCTAGGGCTACATCCAGTTCCGGAGCAACAACTTCTTATGCTCCAACAAACCAGACCCATCACATTCATGGACCCTCTTGTCCACAACATTGTTATGGGCAAACGCCATCAGCATATGTACCTCCTACATACTACGCTCAACCTACTACACAGAACCCCATTCAGTTCTCACCACAACCGTTGCAATACCCACAGCAAACTGCACCAGCTAATCTACCACATCCAATAGATCAAGGGTACCAACAACCCCAACAGGCAACTGGACCACCTCCAGCTCCACCTGCATACTACCCACCGCAACCTGCTCCCGCACCTGCGGCTCCCCAGAATCCCCCCAATGCTCAAGGGCATGTGTACGCACAACAACATCAGCCCCAATACCAAAATAACCAACGCAACCAGGGTGGGCAACCAAACCGCGGAAGAGGACGCAACCGTGGAAACAATCAAAACCGTAACCAAGCTCCACAACCTACCCATCCTCCGCAAAACAATAACACAGCGCCTGCTCATCAGAATCCTGATCGACCACCTAAGCAAGCAAAAAATGCTAATTTACGAACAAACCATCCTTGTTCCATTTGCGGTGTCTATGGCCACTATACCCACGCTTTCCCACATCTGGAGCGAGCTCGACAACTATGGACAAATGATGCCCATCGTCAAGGGCAGGCAGCTCCTCAGCCGCCACCCAACCCCCCACCACCTCCACAACAACCGTTGGTACTACAAAACCCTTTTCCAACACAAGGAGTGGTGAACACTCAGCCGTTAGCCCCCCCATAGGGCAACGCGCAACCACAACAAATCACTTACGCCGCTCCTGATCAACCCATGTTTGATTCAGTCACTCACCACTTATTGATGATGTCCACAGCCGACGTCAATATCCAAACCCGACGGAACCAGTATGGTCCTACCTCCGAGGCTACCCCCGTCGATAAGGATACTAACGCTAATCCCACCGATCAGACGTTACGGATACCACCTCTTCCACTCGATGGTGCCTCTAAAGCACCTCGTTTCCCTCTTCGTCGTATAAACAACAACCCCAATGCACGGGCTGCGTCAAATTACAACATCGTAGATGACCTAGCTCAATCTCCCGCAGCCATGTCTGCGTTAGAAGTCTTGAAAAACTGTCCAACGCAGCGCAAGACTTTACTTTCCGCCATTGGGGCGATCGACCCAAATGATTCGAAATTGATGACCTTTGATTTGGACCAGTCCGAACCACGTCTGCCTTCCACCATAGCAGTCCAAGTTTCCGTTTCTATCCGGAATCTTGTCATCCATCGATGTATCATCGACGAAGGTGCCTCCACATGCGTCATGTCCACATTTGTTTGGAAGAAGTTGGGATCCCCTGCTCTCCAACAATCCACCACTGCATTGCGGGCCTATGACGGCCGGTCAGCTCAACCTCAAGGTCTACTACCCAAGGTCCCCGTCCAATTGGGTGGGAAAACTGTGCTCATCGACATTGAGGTCATTAATGCCCAACTCGATTATAACCTTTTACTTGGCCGCAGTTACATGTACACCATGAAAGCAGTTGCCTCATCCGTTTTTCGTACCATGATGTTCCCCCACGAGGGACGCGTGGTCAAAATCGATCAACTCACCTACTATGATCCCAATGCCCCTGCAACACCCGAAAATGTTCTTCCCATGATTGAACAACCCGCTTCGAGTGCGGTTACCTCCTTTGTGTCTTCTGTGGGACCCGGACTCTACTCAGATACACCAATGACCTCTACATTCCAGGCCATTCCACCACCGTCACCAGAGACCCAGGTCGCAAACCTCTGTACTCTTTCACAGAATACACAAACACCCGGTAGTCAACCACCATTGGTACCGAGTCACATCAGTGTTACACCCATCCACACCATCCCCTTTCTATTTCCTCCTTCGGGTGTAGTAAGCGCCCCGGTTATGGCTACCCTTAGTCTACCCGGATTAACATTGGGATTACCCGTGTGGTATATTTCACCTCCCGTTCCACCGCCGACACCAAACGTCATCCTCCAACCGGTACAACCTATTGTTACCACAAATCAACCTCCTCCTGGTGTCGCAATCCCTTCGTCGTCAATGAAACCTCCTCCTGGTCTCACGATTGCTTCGACGTCAATGAATCCCCCTCTCCTTGCTAAGCCCACTGGGGGCAGAGGCCCACAACCGTACACTGCGATACCACCTCCTAAGGCAGTTAAACCCCCACCAGTGTTTCGAGCTCCCCCCAAATGCTCATTATGCGATGAGATAGGACATCCAACTCATCAATGCCCACACTTACCGGCACTCCAAGAGCATATGAATATGTTGGACGATGACATCAGCATCTGAGTAGTTAGGTTAGAGCCACCTCTACAGCCTCGCGACAAATCACTGCGCACTAACCATCCTTGTGCTATATGCAGTGTTTACGGCCACTACTCTCACCATTGTCCTGATCTACCTGACTATAGAGCAGCGTTGTACGAGTTGAACAACGTCGACTTAGAGATATCTCCTCCCCTTATCGAAGAGATCCACCCCCCGCCATCATCCTCGTCGGAAGAAGTCAATACAATTTATATGATTTCAACAACTTTCAAACTAGAACCCCTTGATTTATGGTCTGACTACTTCAATACTGATGAGCAAATTTTGGAGACACTCACTGCACCCGACTACCCTTGGGATGATATGCATCATCGCTCGTACTTCCTCCCGGAAGCATCTACATCCACTGCATCCAACCAGCTATCGGTCGAGTCGAAAGACTTCATACCCACTAAGGTCGATTGGTTAAAAGACCCCATCCCAGCACCGGATACCTTTGAAGAAGGGAACATGTCAAACATTTCCCCCACTATACAGATAAACATTTCCACAACACCAGGGAAACCTGAGCTCATCTCGCTGGGCGCATTTTGCACTCAAGCAGAAACTCAGGCATACAAAAAACTGTTCCAAGAATTCACTGATGTCTTTACTTGGTCAGATACCGAAATGCCTGGCCTTGACCCCGCCATTTATACGATCTCCACTGGATACCCCTCTGTCCGGTCGGCCCCTTCCATTGATCCCTTTGACACATAGGTTCAACCCTTTCAAATCGACCAGGAAACCACATGTCCACAACATGGGGGCAGGCCCAAAACCTTGCCTACTCATCATCATCATGATCCTCGTCGGAGATACTGGGGGCATCCACCCCACAAAGGAAATCCCCCATCATCATATCATCACTTCAGTATGCCACCACGACCCACAGCCTCATGGTATAACACCCCGCCAGCAGTTGCTCAATGCCCTATTGATCCCTCTCTGAGACAACATCTGCACCACATTGACACCTCTGAGTTAGGGGGCATAATAGATTACCTCGACCCCGGGATAGGGGGCATGATCAATCATTTTGAACCTTCCCCATCATCTCTATCTCAACACCTCAATGAGCCCATCGTTCAAACCAACACATATGTGATCCATAATCACAAACCCCATGCACATAGCATGGGGGCAGGTCATTAACCCTGCTCACTTTTTCATATTCGTGATCTCAACCATTTTTGAGGTCACGTGTCACTTGTATATTTCAGTTGATTTGATACACCTAGTATTTTTCCCCCACGGGTCATCATTTCTCCCCACCACTGCATCCTTCGCTTGGTGAGATCACCTTTATTTGTAGCCATTTTTTAACCTAGTTCTTTCCTTTAACCATTCCGGAGTCCTTATGAGCTCCGTTTTTCGCACCATTTGCACTGCCTGATTCATATTTCCGCGCTCGTGATGATGCTCGAGATCATTTCTCGCTCTCACCTTTAGATTTTTCGGGCATTTTTTCCATGCCCCCCTCGTCGCCTCGGTTTGCGTGCCACATCGGCCGTTCTCCGTTTTCGACATGCCTTATATCGCCGGATTCAGTTTTCCACGCTCGTGATGACGCTCGAGATCATTTCTCGCTCTCACCTCTAGATTTTTTGGGCATTTTTTCCTTGTGCCCCCCTCGTCGCCTCGGTTTGCATGCCACATCGGTCGTTCTCCATTTTCGACGTGCCTTATATCGTCGGATTCAGTTTTTCGCGCTCGTGACGACGCTCGAGATCATTTCTCGCTCTCACCTCTAGATTTTTCGGGCATTTTTCCCTGTGCCCCCCTCGTCACCTCGATTTGCGTGCCACATCGGTCGTTCTCCGTTTTCGACAATCCTTAGGTCACCGGATCCAGTTTTCCGCACTGATGACGATGCTTGAGACCTTTTTTTGCCCTCATCAGTCCATTTTTGTTCGGTATAATTTTATCCCCTTTTCGGGCCGAGCAACCCCTTTTACGAAAAAGGCACTTAGGGAGTTTCTGTTAAGCTCTTTTCTGACTCCTAAAACAATGAAAAGATCGCCGAGCAATCTTGCTTCCTTTCATGCTCGCTAAACGTATCTGAAAGGGCGTCTACCTGGTATAAGTTTACCCCTTTTCCGGACCTCGTAGACTAATTACGAAAAAGGTATACTCTAGTCACATCGGCTAGAAGAGTTCTCCATCCACATCATTTTATGCTTTTTCGGGCCTTGGAGACTAAACTTACGAAAAAGAAACACCAACAGAGTCCACTTACCATTTTCAGACTCTCTAAACATGAAAGCAACCATGAGCATGAGCCGTCCTGGGCTCGCAAAATCCACAGGACCGTACCATTTTAGAGCACACTTTTATCCCTTCTTGGAGCTCATTAAAACTACGAAGAAGGAATTAATGGTGCCTCTTGGTGCCACGACAGATCACATCTACTCATATGGCAGCTTCCCCATTTTGGTCGCCTTTGTTCAGAGTATTCTGCAGTAGGTCACCTTGATAATCCCTCGACAGCACCTTTCAGCTCGTCCTCCCCCCCAGAGTCAATATATACCATTCAGTCAAAGCAATGCTCCCCACACCTACAAGTCAGTTCCCTACGCTGCCAGGTCAACCATGTCATCATGCTCTGAACAAAGGAAGTTTGAGTCTACCCATTTTTTGACCCAGTTATTTTCCTTCCCCACAAGTATGTCAGTCCTACCATCAGTACTACATCACTTTAGTTATACACCTCCTGCTCCTATCAAGGAAACACCATTGCCTTGTTAGTTGCTAGTCTCCCTCTGTCGACGACAACCACATTGATTCCAGAGGATAGACCTAGAGGTCCCTGTGTCTTGGACTCATTACCATTTATGATGAGTGCCTACGAATCATTTCGAGAGGAATCCTCAGTGCCTCTCCGAATGGTTGTTTCTCACATGCTCGACTTCAACACCCCTATCGCATCGTTGAGACTCGCACAGGGTATTGGTCCGTTCAGTTATTAGTCGAAGACCCCGGATACCACCTGACTCCTCCACCTTTGAGAGTCTACCTATGGATACAACCAGTTACATTTTTTCTATAGATATCCGGGTTGCGTATGGCGACAGTATTCAGATGTATCCCAGTTTTACACTCCCTCGAGTATACAGATGCAAATACTTCCCAAAGATGGCTCACAGTCATTGAGTCCTATAGATGTTGGACACCTTCAGTTTCAGCAGTTCAACAGTTATTCCAGTGTATCAGTTATTGAGATCAGCCATGATCATGAGTATATCCCACAATAATGTCCCCTCTGGACCATTATGATGTACCAGTATATTTCTTTACGTATTAGATCCCCCTTCTTGGGACTAATTGTTTTGTATATGTCTTGATACGAGCATGGGAATGCCCGCCTCGTCCTTTATCAGAAATTATACCTCATTCATATTGAGGCCATGTAATATTTTTTGTTTTCTGCAGCTTCCAAGGGCCGTGGCTCCAGTCTCCAACCGGTCTCTTCTCTCCCCTAAAACCCCAGAAAAAGACAAATGAACTATGATGTCTATCGGCCATACGATGAGCTCCTGCCCTCACACATCAGGGGGCAATCTGTTAACACCCAAAAAGTGCTCACTCGCTCATTTTCCTATTCACATGACCCATTTGTCCACTTTTCCACCATCTGAGCCTCTGAAACCAACAAAAGGTCACCAAAAGACCTTAGTACACCCCTTTTTCCATTAAAAAAGATTATTTTTCCAAGAAAATCATAAAAAACCCTAAAAAAGGGTCCAAATTCCCAAAAATATTAAAAAGGGAATTAAAATATTATTTTTATTCAAAAAAGGAAAAAGGAGGGAAAAGTACCTAAACCATGTTGGTCAATACCATTTGGTTTCCACAAAACCACAAATGGTATTTCCCACCACCAAAACCTATAAAAAGGTGGTAGGGGCTCCTCATTTCACATCCATCCATTATCTCATCCTTATGCTGCTGAAATCTCCCCTGAGCATTTTAGCCATTGCAAACCACATTGGATAAGAGACCATTGGAGATTGGAAGTTGCTCATCCTTGGAGCTATTCAACCTCACCATTAGAGGTATTGATTCCGCAAGCACTTGCTTGCCCCATCCTTTCAATACAAATTCTTTATTTTATATGTTCTTGTTCTTGATCTTAAATTATTTTTGTTATTTGCTTAATATCTTTGCTTAGATCCATGAATAGTCTTGTTTAATTGGTTTATTGTTATTTACTTTCATTGAAACTGCTGCTACTAGTTAGCAGGTGCCCATAGCACTAAGCCTGGTTGCAAAACCGGGCCAACAACGCGCTAGACCAAAAGGAGGTAAGGGAGCATGCAAACACCTAACTAAATAGTATTCTAACTCAACTAGACATATCCTCTGCAAGGTGATGAAATCCAAGTCAGACAATATGGATAGGAGAGCCAAGTGGCTAAAGATATCCCCCTACCGGGAGGGACACCGAGTAGTCAATCCTAGAAGAAAGGCAACTAAGATACCCCGTTCATGACACATCCAGAAAGGTGAATCTGCCGTTTGGTCCTTTTACCGCAGTACCCCTATACAGGGATACTTCGAGAACTGCGAAAGGTAGCCCTTCGGTTACTGAATGGAGTGCGGTATTCCACTCAGGCCTCCGGAACCAGTCTGGCAACTTCAACCCTCCTAGGGGAGAGGCCCTCTGATAAACTGGTCGTGACCGTGCCAAAAAATACTAGGGGATTTTGGTTCCCTAATGGACAACAACTATGTCTCAAGTGTAAGCAACCAAGGGGTGTTATTTGGATGCCTATCCCCTCGATCCTACCTAACTACAAAAATTCTTATGTGTTCCCCAAGTGGGGTTAGAATGTTGGTTGAGTTAAGTAGTTTTTTAACGCTCACTTGAATTAGGTGACAGAGTGTGTGCGTGTGAGGTGATGAACCCAAATAAAAGTGCCACAAGGGGGGCAACTTTCTAACTAACAATAACAAGACAAAATGTAAACTTTAGCATGCAAAATTTTCTCTTTTTCAAACTGTTTAAAAAATGATTATGTAAATGGAACAGAAATAAAACTGCAGAAAAGGCTATAGGGAAGTATGGCTGCAGGTAGGACAGATGGCTGTGTTGGTGCAGAAAATAGTGCAGCAAAGTGCTGGGTTCAAAACAGGGTAAAAAAGTGCAGAGAACAGACCGAGGGTTTGTGGCAGTTCTGGGCAGTCGGACCGCGGGAAATAGCTGAACAGTCGCGGACAGGTTGCGGGTTTTTGGCTGAAAGATGCAATCGGACCGCGGGAAAAAGGACGAAAGCCGCAAGCAGGTCGCAGGAAAGTGGCTGAAAGGCGCAGGAGGGATGCAGAAAAAAGGCCAACAGATGCAGTCGGGTTGCAGCAAAAGGGCTGAAAGCCGCAGTCAGGACACGGGAAAAGGGGCGACAGACACAGTCGGATTGCAACAAAAGGGCTAAAAGCCGTGGTCGGGACGCCGAAAAACTTGTAACAGCCGCAGTCGGATCGCAACAAATAGGCTGATTAGCCACAGTCGGATCGCAGGTAACAGACTTGAATCCGCCGGCAAAACGCCGGAAATAGTCTAAGAGCCGCGGTCGGGTCGCAGGTAAAGGCCTGAAAGACGCAGTCAAAACGCAATTACAGGGATAAAAGAAGCAGCCGAAAGGGACAGCGGAAAGGAAAATATTTAAAAACTATAGCCAGAAATTCAAACCAAGGGGAGTCGCCAAAACTATAGCTAGGGTTTTCAGCCTAGCTTGTGCGAATGAGTACCTACTAAGGAGAAGGGACTCCTTAGTAGCAATTCAATAAACAGTAAATTAAAATGCCAAAACAATACAAATTCTAAACTAACATGAGCATTAAGAAACATAACAAAACATGGAATATAAATGGTTTTTCTTTTGTATTAAAATGTTACCTCAAGTGTAGAGGTTGGTGAAGTTCTTGCAATGATCCAAGAGGGTTGCTCCAAACTCCAACTTTGCTCCTTCTCTTTCTCCAATGGTGGAAATGGGCCAAAAGGGGCACTCAATGGTGAAAGTAGCTCAAGGGTGAGCTAGGGTCTCAAGAGTGATTTTGGCAGAGTAAGGGTATACTTGATTGTGGATATGAAATGAGGGGTCTCCATCACTTATTTATAGGTTTTTTGGTGGTGGAGTGCTGGCCCATGGTTTTGGGAACCATATGGTTTAAGTCAACTGTATAGGATTTTTTTTCTCCTTTTTCCTCTTTTTCCTCATTTTTTAATATTTTTTATTCCCTTTTTAGAGGGTTTTTGCTATTTTTGGAGGAATTTTGGATAATTTGGGGGAAAAAGGGGTTTTTTAGCCTTTTGGAAGCTCTTTTGACGGTTTTGTGGCCTTTTGGAGGCTTTTTTAGTGGGATTTTAGGGTTTTTAAGGAAAATATGGTAGGAAAATGGATAAATGAGTCATGTAATGGGGTAGATGAGGTAGTGAGCACTTTTTGGGTGTTAACACTTGCTTACTGCGACGTCGGTCTCAATATAGTTTTTAGAGCTTGCTTTTTGGCCAGTGAGCCTTACTTTTTCTAGCTCCCCTTTTGCACACTTGGCTGCATCAGGGTTTTTAAGTTCTTTTTTACGAGACTACCTCCAGAATTTGTATTCCTACCATTATGTCTGAACCACAGAGATCACAAAGAGTATAGGGACGAAGCCCACCACCACCACTACGTACCTCTGGTCCACCTACATCACGTATTCCTGTCCCTCCCGGCCGCGGTGCCGATCGAGGGAAAATTCCACCGCTGATCCGCACTACATCTTCAGTTCCGCCTGTAATTGTCACTCACAGTACGGTCTCAGAACCCCTTGTAGTTTCTGCAACTAGTAACACACTTGAGATTCTGACTGTCACTTCACCCACTATTATTTCGGATATACCTGCCACAGTAGATAACACTGCAGCGGTTGAAACTAGTACTGCCCAAGATACTAGACCGGAGGCCATCATCCTCCCCAATGTTAACACTACCCTTCCACCAGATACTTTCTACGATGTTACAGAAGGATCTGTTGGAACCACCGAAGGATCTAACCAAGATATATCCGAACTGATTGAAGTTTCGAATGGATACGTCAAAATTATCAAAGAAACCAAATTCCCTAATACACCTTTTGAACCCGACTTTAACCTTCTTGCTTCCCAAGCGAAACCTCCACCTGCTATCACTGCGTCGTTAAGTGTTCATCCACAGGAAACCGATTCTTCTAGAAACATACCTCATACGATATCCCTCCCCAATCTCCCTTCAGGACATCAAAAACTGGCCTCGATCCAATCTAGTATGGTCAGTCTAGCTAACTCCCCTTTAGCATCGGAACAGTTTAAATGTGATACAGAGCAAATGCTCTCGACGGCTTCTAGATATCCCCCTGCTACCCATCCTCCTGACTATCGAGATCCTAACATTCCATCTTGCACAGAGTTTCATCAATCTTATACAGACGGCTCCGAATCTTTAGATGTTACTATACCTCATTCCCCCCCGGACCCTGAATAGCTAGCTCGCACTTTAAACCCTTTCCAGGATACAAATCCGGACCCAGTCCTCGATGGTCCTCCTACTGTTCAAGACTCTATGGATGAAACTCTTGATACCCCTCGATTAAATTCCCCGCATTTACTACCGTCAAGTATGTTTGGCGCACATTCTATAAGGGATAACCCGGTATTCTCTCCATCCCCGCTTGTAACATATGGAAGACCCCCTCCACAAGTCGGCACCTTTGGCATCATCGGCCAATCAACACTATCACATCTTTCTAGTGTCGTAAGAACATTAAGTCAGACTGTTGGATCATCCATGCTGACTGGAGGTTCATCTTCAGCCACCATCTACACCATTTCAGGAGGTGGACAACCGACTATCGGAACCACTAATCCCAACAACCAACCCCCTCCTGGCGGGCCATCAACCCAGCATACAGGAGGACAACCCTTTGTTGGGAATTCCACTCCTAGTCACAAACCCCCCCCATAGGACCATCCAATCCACCTGCTGGAGGGAAACCCCTTGGTACCACTCCAAGCAGGGCGATTCAACCAACACCTCCATCATTCCCACCAGCTCAACAAGGCACTTTACTTGGAGGACTCCCACTCGTTAACGTCCCCACTGGCACCATTCAACAACCCTCCCAACCAGCAGCATTTGCTCAGTTTCGTATGTATAATACACCTGGAAGCAAACAACCTTATGTCGGTATTCCAACTGGGCCTCATCTTCAACATCCCTCGTCAGGCATACTTCCTTCTTGGGGATCTCAAATCCCACAGAGCGGGGGATACTCATTGTTTGGAAACTGGAACCAAGCTTTGGGGAAACCTCACATCTCCCCCAACTTGAATTCTGTCTTCCCCTACCCTTCGGCTACAACAGCTCCATGGAACCCATCCCTTCAACCCCCACCTCTTCATCAAGGTGGAACCCATATTCCATGGACACCATTCTTACAACCACCCCCTAACCCTAGTACGGGAAATCCTCCACCTACCCAAAGTAGTGGTAACATTCCTGGGACCCAACAAGGAGCAGCAAACATTCCTGGGACACAACAACCCCAGGGTACAATACCCACCATCCCCACTCAACAGAATGTCCAACAACCGGTTACCACTGTGATTCCCAGTCAGGCAATGACTTCCAACGCACAACCGGTTAACTAGATGGCCTATTACCCCTAGAAATTCCAGCAGTACCCTATGGGAAACATGTATGGGTACAACACGCAGCAATATGCTGTGCAGGGCCCCTCAGGCATCCCTACACCATACAACGACTACTCATACCTACATCCCAACTATCAACTTCCTTTCTTGGCCACGCTAAATTTACCTGATTTGTCAAGGCTCATCAACGATCCTATATGGCATGAACCTCACTGGCCAACTATCCCAGCCAAACTTCCATCGAACATTCCTAAGTTTGATGCCAAGCCTGGGGAAGACCCTAAGAACCACGTGATGACCTTCCATCTTTGGTGTTCATCCAACTCATTGATGAACGACTCCATTTGGCTACGGCTCTTCCAGGGCACAATTACCAGCACGACAACAAAATGGTACATCGAGCTACCACAACACTCCTTTCATGATTTTAATACCTTGGCTATGTAGTTTCTGACCCATTTTAAGCTCCCTATCCGGTACGAGACTGGAACAGAACTGTTAACCTCGTTATGTCAAACCACTTCTACGCATATCTTGGACCATATCCATGAATGGCATCGATGCCGTAGGTTAATCAAGGCACCCATTCTGAACCAGTTACTCGCTAATTGGTTCACAAAGTCTTTCTTGCCTCCCATAGCTAGGGATATTGCTATGCACGGGCCCGTCACGAAAGAACAAGCCATCTCTTCTTCTCAGTACATGGATTTGGTATATACCCAATCTGACACTTTACATGAGCTTCTTTCCCACGCCACCTGCATTACTACTGATCCAACTAAGCCTGCCACTGAACCCCTTATCGACAGTATTGTTGGTTCAGTTAAGGCCCAGCCTACCACTAAACCAATGGAGCAGCAAGCTCCTACTTCCCCCGCTCCACCCCAGGTTGTTCCAAAAGCTTCTACTTCCTCTACTGTCTCCTCCGAGGTGAACGCAGTTCAATCTACGTCACAACCATCCAGAGGAAATAAGAAGAACAATCGTGGAAAATCCAAGAAAACTTTGAACCAGCAGGAGAACCCCAAGCCATAACCCACCCACAATGACCCGAAACCACGTCGGAAGGCTAAGTTTCCCTACCTCGTTTGCTAGGAAGATCATTATACACGTGACTGTCCCTATAAAGATGAAGTCAATAAATTCGTTAAAGGATCCTCCTGCCCGGCAGTGTTAACAGATCCTTTCCCTCAACAACAACAATAAATGGTTGCCCATGATTCCCCACAAGGGGGCATCCCAAACAACCCACCTCGCGGAGAGACATCCGCAAATTGTGAAATCCTGATGATGAGTAATGAAGAGATTCATATAACCACTCATTCGAAGACGTATGAAAACCCCCCAAGTTCAAAAAAACAACCAGATACAACCAAAGGCAAGTATCTAGTTGAAGATCCTTTTCTCACGCCTCCCCTTAATGGCCATCTCCACATTAAGAGACTGCTTACAGACACAATGCTCTGCCCACCCAAAGGAACTATCCAAAAGGCGACATTCAATCCTAACGTGTGAGCTGCCCAAAATTACAATATTGTTGAGGATCTAGCTCAAGCACCTTGCGCGATGTCGACTCTTGAGGTTCTCCAACACTGCCCTACACAGCACAGAACCTTACTTTCAGCACTGGGGGCAGGAGACCCAGATACTTCAAACACCATCATGTTTAACTTGGAGTATGCCAAACCTCGGCTTTCCCATCAGTTATCCTTCCAAGTTCATACAAAGATCCATGGAAATAGCATCCATCGCACTGCCTTATATGAGGGTGCTTCCACATCGATTATGTCTTTGAATTGTTGGAGAGCCTTAGGCTCACCCGAAGTCACAACTTCTCCTACTACTCTCAGGGCATTTGACGGGCATAGTTTTCATCCCTACGGACTCATTCCTGTGATCGATGTTGAACTGGGGAGAAAAACAGTATCTATACACATCAAAGTCGTAGATGCGCCATTAGATTACAATCTTCTACTTGGCCGGAACTAGTTTTACGCCATGACCACCATAGCATCTACCGTCTTTCAACTTGTACAATTCCCTCATGAAGGGAAGATTGTCACCATAGACCAGCTAGATTACTGTATCCCAGACTCTCATTCGAACTCCGCCAACACAGTCCCATTATTGGATCAAACCAGGTACCGTTTCCAAGACATTGGCGTTGGTCTTATGAAGGATTCCTCCCTTATCGGAGTTTTCCCAAAGCTCGGATTCCCCATACAGCCCGTCAACATGATATCATCAGGTATCACCCCATTCAATGATTCTTAGGTGATACCAAGTCCTACCGAGATTGAAAACTATGGAAACTCCATGCCGTTAAACAGGAACCTCGCAGAATATGAGGCGATCCAGTCAACCACTGATTGGGTCAATCCTACTATCCATCACATAGTGGCACAGCTCTCATCTGAGGCCAGTCCATCCCCACCACTTATCGATCCTCTCACATTGATTTTTCCTACTAACGAATCAATCATGGAGGTTATGTGCGGTGATGAACCACCCTGGGGAAATTTCCATCATCGATCTTCTTTCCCCACTATCCAGGCGATTGAGCTAGATAACAAACCTAGCACTTCACTTGGAATGGTTCAAATCAAGTTTCCCACTTCATTCGATGAAATATTTTTCGAGGGAAACTTGGCCAATCTCATGGAGACCACTCCCATCGACATTTCAGTGAAGCCTGGTGTCGTGGAAAACATTCATATTGGCAAGACATGCACTCCCACCGAAATGGAGTTTTACGGTGCCTTCTTTAAAACATTCCACGACGTTTTTTCTTGGAGCTATGAAGAGTTGACAGGAATAGACCCTTCTATCGTGGTCCACGAAATTCCAACCTTTCCTGGCACTCGACCTGTTCGGCAGAAACTCTGACCCCTCCATCCCCGTAAGGCAGCCGCTATCAAAGCAGAAGTCGAAAAACGTTTGCATGCTGGTTTTATCTATCCTGTCCCATTGACAGAATGGGTATCTAATATCATTCCTGTAGCCAAGAAATAGGGTATGATTAGAGTCTACGTTGATTACCATGAATTGAACAAAGCTTGTCCAAAAGACAACTACCCAACTCCGTTCATTGACCAAATCATCGATAACTGCACCGGGAGTGTCATCTTTTCATTTATGGATGGCTTTTTCGGCTATAATCAGATTGAGATACTCCCAGTGGACCAGCATAAAACAGCCTTTATCTACCCATGGGGAATCTTTGCATATCAAAAGCTACCTTTCGGCCTAAAAAATGCTCGGGCATCTTTCCAACTGGCAATGTCGTAAGCATTTCACGATATCAAACATATTGCAGAATCGTATCTTGACGACCTTCCCACTCATTCTCAAACTCAGGAAGATCATCCTAATCACTTAGGTGCCATCTTTGCAAGGTGTCATCGCTACAACATTCATTTGAACCCGCATAAATGCGTTTTTTGCGTTGAAGCCGGAAAAATTTTGGGATTCATAATCTCCAAAGACAATATACGATTGGACCCCACAAAGGTAGAAGCTA
Organism: Larix kaempferi; assembly: GCA_027924585.1. Lineage (NCBI taxonomy): Eukaryota > Viridiplantae > Streptophyta > Pinopsida > Pinales > Pinaceae > Larix > Larix kaempferi. The sequence continues at coordinate 463,167 of BSBM01000892.1, forward strand.
TTTTAGCCCTGCCTTCCCCCACAAACATACCAGAACTTCAAAGTTTGCAAGGGCACGCAAAATTTCTATGCCGTTTCATTTGCAATTTTGCCGAGATAACAAAAGGCTACATGAGGCTTCTAAAGAAAGACACCCCTTTCTTTTGGGACGACGAAGCCCAACACTCCTTCAATAATCTAAAGGTAGCCTTAACTAAAGATCCTGTGATTCAATCCCCCAACTGCACACGGGATTACATTCTATATCTTGCAGCTTCGATTTCCACCATTGGCATGGTGTTAGTCCAAGAAGATACCAATGGCATAGAACATGTGGTATATTATCTTAGCAAGAGTCTTCTTGACTCCGAAACTCGATACTCACATGTTGAAAAAATGGCTCTGGCAACAGTCTTTGCTGTCCAGAGGTTCCGTCACTACATTCTGCTCCGCCAGACCACTGTCATAGCAGATTTCAATCCAATGTACTATATCCTCACACATCAAGTACTTGGGGGCAAATATTCCCATTGGATTGTCATTCTACAAGAGTTTGACTTGGAATTTGCCAAAGCCAAATCCAAGAAATCTTTGGTCTTTGCCGAGTTGATTTGTAATCTGCACCGTGCTACTGAGCAACTTGAGCCCATCAATTCTCTTCCCGATGAATCATTGTTCCTCATCAGCACATCCAACCCATGGTACGGGGATATTCTACTATATCTCCAAACCCAACGTTTTCGCCCTGACCTCAACCGCGATGAATGTCGAGGTATCCGACATCACGCCAAGTACTACCTTATAATCAATGATACCCTTTACCATCGTGGTGTTGATACCGTTCTTCAACATTCTTTGACTTTAGATGAGGCTGAACATGTTCTTAATGACTTCCATGCTGGAGCATGTGGTGGTCATCTCTTTGGGATGGCTACGGCCCAAAAGATACTACGAGCGGGATATTTCTGGCCCTCGATTTTCAACAACTGCATTAAAACGGTTAAGAAATGTCCATCTTGTCAATTCTTTCACAGTAAGAAATGCTCACATCCTACTCCTCTTCATCCTGTCATTCCCATTGGCCCCTTTTCCAAATGGGGTATAGATTTCACGCACTGTAATCCCACTTCATCCGGGGGGCATAGCTATGTCATAGTAGTTGTGGATTATTTCACAAAATGGGCTGAAACGATGCCTACTTATGCTGAAGACGGTAAAACAATAGCACAGTTCATATTCAACCATATCATAGCTAGGTTTGGAGTCCCACAATCCATCGTGACCAATCATGGCTCCCACTTCAGGAACCATATGATTGAAGAATTGAGTGCCAAGTTGGGTTTTCATCATGAAAACTCAACCCTGTATTATCCACAGGACAATGGCCAAGTCGAAGCCATTAACAAGGTTTTGAAACGCATGATCCAACGCATTGTGGGTACCCATAAGTCCAATTGGCACTCAGCTCTTTTCTCGGCATTATGGGCATACCGAACCTTAGTGGAAAGTGCTACCGGATTCACACCATTCCAACTGGTGTATGGCCTAGAAGCCATTTTACCGATTGAATGTGAAATCCCGTCACTCAAAATAGCCATAGAGCTACTTCCCAATACTACCTCCGAAGAAGAATGGTTTCTATACCTAGCCAAGCTAGATGAAACCCACCGAGATGCTGCTTTAGCTAATGAAGCCCATAAAAGATGCGTCAAAGCACAGTATGACAAATCCGTTCAACCTCGGGTTTTCAACGAAGGTGACCTCATACTCACATACGACTAGATGCATGATAAACTTGGAAAAGGAAAGCTAGAGTCTATGTGGTATGGCCCCTTTGTTGTAAAACGTGATTTGGAGAAAGGAGCCTACGAGCTCGTCGACTGTGACGGCACACCATTGGCACGACCCCGTAATGGGCTGTACCTAAAACGCTTCTACGCATAGGTTCATCCTGTGCGAGACACTTTTGTACATAATGTACTTAGTTTTTTTTCATCTCTTTTATGTATGTATGCATGGATCTTATGTATCCCTATTTACCTCGACTTGTACTTCTATGTGCAGATGACTGCCTACTATGGATTCGCCAACGGTGCGAGTCAACACACCCGGAACCTCGCTTCCACAGCATGGCTAATTTATTCTCCCACTGGCGAGTTGATATCTTCAGGAGGCACTTGCTTGGGCCCCGCAACCAACAATATTGTAGAGTACCATGCAGTCATTGGACTCTTAACCGAGGTTGTTTCCCTTGGAATTAACTCATTGTCAGTCTTTCTAGACTCTCAATGCGTGGTGTCACACCTGAACCGTATCTACACTATCCGCGATCCCATTTTACTTCACTTATTTTGAAGGGTACGCCTCTTGGAACGATCTTTTGATTATATTTCATATCAACACATACCAAGAGAATTCAATTATGTGGCGGATTCATTAGCTAACTACATTTTGGATTGGCATCTTGCCCATACATGAAGAATACATCATAAAATAAACACACAGGTCATTGTAAATAGGTAAATCATAAGAGTAGGTCCATATGTATATATCATCACATATAAAAGTGTTTCTCTGAATACATAAAGTTTGTGTCCAAAAGACAAAATTTGGGATCCAATTCCATGCAAAAATTTGGCTCTCAAGCCTACATATCGTGTACATGCCGCAAAAAGTAAAATACTACTATCTAAGGAGATCTAGGAGATCTATCACGATCCTCCTCAGATTCCTCGCGCTGCTGATGGTAGCAAACTATAGCTCTAGCCACCCTATGGAGGAGTAGGCCAATACGTATAGGCACACCCACAGTATGTCACTGAAGGTGCAGACGAACATCATCCATCCTCATAGCTGGAACTCTGAGGGTCAAACCTTGTAGGTTCTGCTTTATATCTTGGACCCCTCCCGCTTCTTCCACTTCCTCTTCCTCTTCTTCCCCCTCCGAAGCAACTCGGTGCTCGACACCACCTCAGCGTAACAGGGAATATCCTTCGGGTCTCCTTTGTCCATGAGCTGCGACATGCACATATACATATTAAGTCTTTTTCACACATTCCAAAAAAAAAAAAAAAAATTAAAAATTACATATTCAAAAAATTGAAAATACATTAATGAAGGTCATACTGGAGTTATCCCAATCCTCGTCATTGGGAAATGCCAAGTCAATATCCTCGTAGAAGTCCACCCCTGCATAGGGGTAGTCCTCGATCATCACGATCTGCTCCTCGAGCCATGAAAAGAAGTCCTCGCAAAAGGCTAGATGTTGCGGCCCCCAAGCCGCCCTGCATACTCACTTCATCGACCCATCTGTGGCTCGGTGGGTGGGCGGATAGGCATGGTCAACTGTGGATGCAACAACGACACCCTCTCTAGAAAGAAGGTGACCAAAATGCTCCCATAACTGAATTGGTGATTCTCCCCATTCCTACACTTGGTTACTTGCTCCTTGAGATTGGATAGCACCCCTTCGCACCAGTTGAATAGTGTTGGTGCTAAACACTCCACGGAAAGATTCATTTGCGTACGGGATGCCTGATGAGGACTCATGCTGCCCACCGCATGTGTGATGGTAAACAACACAGTTTTCATTGGAAGTTCTGCAACATCCTTAATGACCACTTTCCCTCTTTTATTCCCGGAACCTTGACGACAGTAATGAGCAATCAAGGCATCAGTGCTTGCTTCCGAGGCCCTGAACCCTGTTAAGTTCAACCGAGCCCCTCTCTTTGAGAGACCCGTAAGAAAATAGATATCCTCGAGCTCAATCTCAAGGATATGCTCCCCAACTCGAAAGGCTTGAATGTCAGGGTCCCACATTTGTATAATGTGAGTGAGAAGTTTAGCCTGCTTGCAGATGCCTTTGGTCTTGAAAATTTTTAATAACCCACAGTTCTGCAATGCAGATAGAGTGTCTTGGTCATCTTCAAACAATAAATCATCATTCTCATGCTCCCTCTCTTTCCAGTCGACCATTTTTCTTCAAACAAGCTATAAACTCCTGCAAAAAGGCAGAAGAAACATTCATGAGCAAGATAGTGGCTTGATCTCAGTCTAAAAAATGAGAAAAACAATTTCTTTTTCCCCTTTTTTTGCCACTACCATGCCTGGGCTCCACCTGAGTGCGTGGTACAGGAGACTACCGCGCCCCCACATTTCTACACAGAGCGGTAGTACCGCACCTCTCGATAGAGGTACCCCACGATAGTTCAAGAGGCGAAAAAAGCCTTCTAGGGCTTTCCCAAAAATCAAGGAAATTTCACTAAAATTAAGTTTTTTTCCTATGACTTGAAAGAGGAGCTTGAGAGATCTTACCTAGCACAGACGGATGACGAAACGGTGCCTTGAATCTCCACATATGAACACTTGAAGTTTTTCCCTCCAATGGATGAACTTCCTCTTTGAGCAAAAATAACCAAGGTGAAATAGTAACTTTTCATTCTCACTCCTTGCTTATATAACATCTATATTTAATTTTTGCTCATTATTTTATTATTATCATTGTTTTAGGTCAAAACTCTTTTTTTCACATTACTAATGTCCTTTCAAGGTTTCACTGGTTTTCTTTGACAGGATCTACCTAAACTATTCACACTGGTGTTTACTGCTTTTTGACCTTCATTTTGAGCCGACTTTATCTTTTTCGTGCTCTGGATTAAAACTTCAAAAAGATTCCAAGCATATTTTACATCCGTATCGTGCTTGTCAAACTCAAGAAAATGGTGTCGAGCTTAGTCAACTTTACTTGTGCTCGTTAAATGACGAGGAAAGTATTGTTTCGATTGTATTTTATTCTTTTTTCGGACCAACACAATTAAAAAATTACAAAAAAGACCATCGGAGTTCCCATTAAGCTCTTTTCAGAATCCCTCATTTCGAAAAGATCACCAAGTGCACTTGTATCTTTCACACTTGTAAAAGTATTTGAAAGGTCATCTATTCGATGATAGGTTACCCCTTTTTCAGCCCGTCTAGACTAATTACGAGAAGGGTATACCTCAATCAACTTTCGGCTGGGAGAGTTCTCTCGGGAATTGTTTTACACTTTTTCAGGATTGGGGGACTAAATTTACGAAAAAGTATACCCTAGAGCCTCCTTTAAATTTTTTCAGGCTCTCTAAATGTGAAAACCTACCGAGCTTCCCTTCCTTGGACTCGTTAAAATTTGACATCGAAGGACCCATCTTGGGACAAACCCTTCCTTTCTCAGGTTCGTAAAACATATGAGATCGGACTCATCTATGAGATGAGCTACATTGAGCATCTGTTATCCTCCTCAAGCTCGTAAAACAACAAAGAGGTACCCGTCTATCATGTCGGGGGAAATTGGCAAATGAGTCAAGTTTACTTTATTGGAAGCTTGTCAGTCCTCACCTTTGAACATGGCATGTGTCTGTCCCTTGTCTACTATTGGGTATCTATTTATTATTGTTGAGTTATGGTCATCATCTCGAGTTGTCTCTCTGGCCACGAGTCTACTCGTCCTGTGTCTATCCTCTGCTATCAATAATCCCTGCTGACAGGTTCTACTTCATGTCGTTATATGTTCAAAGGGTTTGCATTATTCCAAGTCATCCATTATGTCAAGACTTCCGCTGTATCAGTACATGTTTCACATCATCTCTCGTTCTGATTTCGTGCCGCTGATGTGGGAATCATCATGGCCCACCTTCGACGAGTCTATTCCTGTCGATGCCAAATCACTATCCAAGAATTAGGCTTAGGAGTCAACCACTAGTACCTTGGTACCTGCATGCCTCAATGGCAGGTTTCCTCGTATTCAACAGTAGGTTTTTATCATTGACCTCTGATTGAATGATCTCTCGGATGCTCAACATCAACTCCTTTATTCGCATTTCGTTGAGATGTACTATAGATACCTTGGGAATCATTGTCATCATTGGTGATATCCCTCACATTTGTTAACGTTCACATCATTGACCGGTAATCAAATGGTTTCTACCATGTTCGACTTCAACACCTTGTAATCACATGGTTAGATTTGTATCGTTTGCGATCGGGTAGAAGACCCTAGACATTCTTTTGTATTCTGATTATGTCCAAGTTGCAATGGAAATTCCTTTTGTATCGTCACACAGATCCACTTATGTATTGGTTGTGGCTGTGTCATTACTGTCTCATGGATCTACGCTTGTTCATAGTAGCCATGATTTGTCCACAGTCTATATCATCTTAGCACTCAAGGATCTGCAATGTATTGGTCGTAAGCCATGCTTTGAGTCAATTGTTTCCGAGCATGGGAATGCCCGCCTCGGTGGTATATCTGACACTTTGCTTCTGTTTCAGCTCCTTGTTGCTCCCCTCGACGCTATCTCTACACAATATTTGTAAAGTCTTTCGACCATCAATCCCTTCTGACCTCACACTTTATGGGGCATCTGTTATACCTCAATATTGCACCTAACAACCTAGTGTCGCATCTTTACACCAAATCACATTGACGACACTTCCCCCTACTGAACAAACACCCAGAAAAGAAGACCAATGATTGACCACTAAAGACAAAATCTTTTCCTGTCATCTGCCATCCCAACTCAGTCTTATTTGCAAGCACTACTGTCACGACCCCAAATTTCATAAAAATTTAAAATTTTTCCTTACAGTAATAAATGCTAAATTTAATTATCGCGGAAGTATATGACTGACCAATTAACTCCCTTTTATAACAAATAAGTTATATGAAAGTATGAGGCCACAAAAATTATGAGTTAATTCTAAATTGTCGTAATCATCATGACTTTGTAATTACTTTACTTGTGACACATAGCTGTAACTTGTCTGGATAATCATGGGAATTGTTTTTCTCCAAAAAGCCTATGATTGCTACCATACATAAATTCACCAACATATGATGAGCAACTATTGATTTCCTTTGTTTAAGTGAACATTTGTATATTCAAAAGGTTTAGTATACTTTCAATATGACCGTGCTATACAACATAAAATAAAATACTACAAAGTATCAATTCATCTTTAAAAGCATGCACACCTTCTATAAGTTAATCATGCCATAACAACGTTTAACCAATTCATAAGGAAAACATATTAACATTATACATCATATAAACATCTAACCAACTATATGAATTGTGTATATGAATAAGTCAGAGTAATTTATAAACATTTCAAGAAGGAGACAAGTACTCATACATAAGACACATTGAGAAACACCATAGGAAACATAGGAGACAAAAATATAACGTGGTTCACCCGTACACGGGCTAGTCCACAAAGGTGTGTGTGCATCATTTATTTATTCTGAAAAACATAGTGTTACAAGTTGCAACTTTAGTCGTTGCCATAGCCATTCCTCTCAGTGAAAAAAATCCTTTACAAGATAAACAAATACTAGCCATTCCCAAGGTTTGCAAAGTTCTAGCCGAAGTGTCGAAATAGATCAGCCCACAGATAGGGAAATAAGGCTCAAATTTTATTGTTTATATACAGGATTCAAAGTAAAACACCAAACACTCAAAGAAATGCGCGGAGGTCAATCCCAAGAGGCATATCTATCAAAATAAACCCTAAAATGAGAAGCGCAGAGATTTTACATCATGTTTGGATTCTATCAACATAATAATGTACTTAAATTGGTATCAAAGCATACCCAAATCTATTCCAGCAGGTGGTTGAAGATGAAGAATAAGTAACATCGAGGACGATGTTACATTTTAAGGGGGTGTGTATGTCACGACCCCAAATTTCATAAAAATTTAAAATTTTTCCTTACAGTAATAAATGCTAAATTTAATTATCGTGGAAGTATATTACTGACCAATTAACTCCCTTTTATAACAAATAAGTTATATGAAAGTATGAGGCCACAAAAATTGTGAGTTAATTCTAAATTGTCGTAATCATCATGACTTTGTAATTACTTTACTTGTGACACATAGCTGTAACTTGTCTGGATAATCATGGGAATTGTTTTTCTCCAAAAAGCCTATGATTGCTACCATACATAAATTCACCAACATATGATGAGCAACTATTGATTTCCTTTGTTTAAGTGAACATTTGTATATTCAAAAGGTTTAGTATACTTTCAATATGACCGTGCTATACAACATAAAATAAAATACTACAAAGTATCAATTCATCTTTAAAAGCATGCACACCTTCTATAAGTTAATCATGCCATAACAACGTTTAACCAATTCATAAAGAAAACATATTAACATTATACATCATATAAACATCTAACCAACTATATGAATTGTGTATATGAATAAGTCAGAGTAATTTATAAACATTTCAAGAAGGAGACAAGTACTCATACATAAGACACATTGAGAAACACCATAGGAAACATAGGAGACAAAAATATAACGTGGTTCACCCGTACACGGGCTAGTCCACAAAGGTGTGTGTGCATCATTTATTTATTTTGAAAAACATAGTGTTACAAGTTGCAACTTTAGTCGTTGCCATAGCCATTCCTCTCAGTGAAAAAAATCATTTACAAGATAAACAAATACTAGCCATTCCCAAGGTTTGCAAAGTTCTAGCCGAAGTGTCGAAATAGCTCAGCCCACAGATAGGGAAATAAGGCTCAAATTTTATTGTTTATATACAAGATTCAAAGTAAAACACCAAACACTCAAAGAAATGGGCGGAGGTCAATCCCAAGAGGCATATCTATCAAAATAAACCCTAAAATGAGAAGTGCAAAGTTTTACATCAGGTTTGGATTCTATCAACATAATAATGTACTTAAATAACTCTACACAGAAGACAAACGCCGATGGCTCTTTACAGCATGACTTCGTTCAATGAAATACCAGGAATACATCCTACAGGGATTGAATAAAACAATAGAGCCTTCGTAATGTGACAGGGGTCTACCTATTCGGGAAACCATCAATGTAAAACATGCTACAATAATCTACGGCTACCAACGCAACTCCCGTAGTCTTTTCAACAAGCAGCTAAAATAAAATATAAGGGTTGACTTCAGTGATCCATTCTGAGGTAGAATTGTGAGTATACTATTACAGTACTGAGGAGAATAATAACAATCACGACAGAAAAAATATTTATATGTATAAGAATTAAAACCCATAATAAGCTTCTCATCTTACCTCTTAAGATCGTGATTGCTGACCATCAAAATTGATAATCCTTTATATGCAGAACTCTTAAGACCGCGATTTCTAACCACCAGTGTCGTCGTTCTCCTACCCAGTACACATTATTGTAGCACATCCCCTTGGCAAGCATTCCGAACGCAGAGATCTGAGATTTCTCCCATCGCTGGTGTCAGAGAATCCTCCCACCGCACAGATCTCCACCACGTGGCTTCCCAAAACGCAGAGGTTAAGGTCGACGATCCATCGCAGGGTTCCGGCTCGGTTTTATTATAGAACTCACCCACCCTTCCAATGCAAGGCCCACGCGTTTCTCACTGCGGATATTCCACAGCCTCTCCTCACAGGAAATCAATCCGTCTTTTCTCATTACTGATATTGTTGGGCTATGAAACTCTCTGAGAAAATGATCCAGAGATCACTATACCTCCAGACGATATGTTTCCTCCTTTTACTTGCATTGTTGAGCCCATTTTAATGGTATGTTATCACCAAACAATTTCTATGATGAGCAATTGCTGTGTAATTTTTCTTTTTGCAGCACTCCAAACTCTATCCTACCCATACCCCCTTCAACAAATAATGGCATGTCCTTTTTTATCCTGTACTTCCGTCTCTAAAAATGCCTATCTAGCTGGCGAACTCTAAGCTACAAGGAGCATGGGATCTCCGCAATAATTTCCATGTGGTTGCTAACCACTCTTCTCCCTGGATATTTTGACGTTCTAATAGGGAGATATTCCTGCGGAGATCTCTCCCCATCTGTTTCCACCACTTCCTAATAATTAGTTCGCTTACCTTCCACTCTTTGAATTAGTGGTGTGCAATCTGTCATGGAGACAACTCTTCATAACTTCCTCCACCATACTTTAGTAGCTACATAACTTCCACTAACTTAGAAGTAGTGCGCTTAAAAAGAGGTATCATAAAAGTGCTCTACCGATAGTTTTAACTTGAATACTTACAATTATGGAGGATAACGTCTCTCTTAAATCGTCCATAAGTTTAACTTTTACATAACCATGTTTCTTAAAGGTTATCTCAACTATTAATAACTTTATAAGACACACTTTCAATATATATAGCATATTTATCTCATGGTGACTTAATAGTTTAGTCGTTTGAAAACGTAAAGATTAAATATATATATATATATATATATAGAGAGAGAGAGAGATATATATATATTTATCAATTTCACAATTTTCGGATGTGATTGTAACACTACTCCTTAGTATAATTATGTGAGCTACTAATGTTCTCCTCCCAACATGGGATTCCCCCTTTATAGTAATAATTATGAACATTGTTTATTTATCTTTCATGATAAATATAAGTCATAGCTTCCCAAAATTTAAATATATACTTTAGGGGTAGTAAGAAACTACTTAGTTTGTATAATTAGATTTGTTAGCTTAAGCTAAATACTCGATCCCTTATCTTTTCTTGCTAAATTTGGTTGTACGTTGTTTATACCATCTTTTAGTCTCCCACTATTTATGATTAGGAAACTTAAAGTAACAATACTCACAAAGTCCACTGGTGGGGCCTTGGCCTTGAGCTCCTCACCAGGGCCATTACAAAATTCATAATTATATTTTATAAGAATAATAATAATAGGGGTTGAATTTGAGGGATGTTACACACTCCACCCCTTAAAGATAACACCGTCCTCGGTGTTCAACCGTTTGTCTTTTGCGTCCATCTTTCGCTTACTTTTTCTTTTAAGGTTTGGTCGTCTTTACATCTTTGCGATTTCAGCAAGCTCTCTTCAATTGTAATCTGCACATTGTACAACTCATACAAGATTCTTCAGTATTTTTCAGTATAACATAAGTATACAAAATTTCAAAATAGCAAATGTTTATCATTCATCCTCATCCGTGATGAAGTATTTGCTTATTTTAGCATTCATAACATGCACACATAAGTATATGTGATAGTCTAACTACAAGACAATCATTATCATTAACTCATATCATAAAACAATTCTTTCAACTGAACTTTGTAAACACAAAACCTCTTTGTACTTTCGCAATCATGGAGACTTGCATACAAAACTCTTATGTATTTTCTACAATCGTGAAGACTTGCCATACAAAAACACTTTATGTATTTCCGCAATCATGGAGACTTGCCATACAAAACATGAGTCCTCTGTAACTCAGCCGAAAAACCTCTGCATACAGCAGAAATATGACAGTCCTACTCTACAACTCATTACATAGCTTTCCCTCATCGAATCTTCTTGTGGGCTCAGTTCTAACACCACAAGGAAAAAGTTTAGTCTCCTCAGAGAACCTATTGTGTGCTCCGTTCTAACAACACAAGGAAAATCGTGAGCCCTTCCTCTACTCAATTCGATGGTTATAAAGTTTGCCTAGGACTTTTTGGTCAGTATAACATTCAACGAGCTACCCACCTACTCTATTCCACTTCCATGGGGAACATGACCACAATTTAGGGAAGTTGCACCCTGCAACAGCTAGTAAGTGAGTGCAAGATGTAGTCTCTACTTGAGTTCAGGAAATATTATTTTGCCCTCAAACCTTCTCGTTTGAGTCCGAGAATTTTACTTAGTAACAATCATTTAGTATTTCTTGCATTCCACATGCGACATAATACCAACAAAATATTAACGAATATATTCCCTGTTTACTATCATATTCGATGCATTTTGATGATTACACATCATCACTCATAAGTCTTATCACCAATCATGATTCATAGAGCCCTGAAATCCAAATTCAAAATGTAAAGTAAACCATTACTTACTCTTGATCGATTTAGCTCAACTTATCTATGTAAGTGGTTGTATAATCCATATTCTTCTCGAATTACGACATTGGTCATGATCCCAGAATCACCTCCTTAAATGTTAGTATAAAGAAAAATTTCTTTTCTTCAATTGCTCAACAATTGAACATATTAGTTCCATAACATGATACACATGCTTATTCAATAACTTATGCATAAATAATCAGTAGCTATCACTTCTACCAACAATATTTTACCCGATTATCTTCTACATATCTACGAAGAATATTTATGAAGTAACATTATATGAACTAACAATCATGCATTGAATTTGAGGGTGTTTATCTGACATTGCTTAATCAAACAAACTTACTTTATTGGAGTATACTAATAAAACTGATACTTTTAACTCAGAGGCGCTCATAGGTAACACACTTAGTAAATGCAGAAAATATATGATACTTCTATGAAATTACTTATTAGTCAGCATGTCTCAAAATCTTTTGTTCTGTCAAGGTAATAACATATTCCAGCAAAGTTTGTCATATCCTCATCTATTTCTTCTAGTTTAGTACTTTACCAAAGAATATTAAAATTTGTGAATCAACAATCCTATAAGAGATTTATAGTGCTTCTATTCCCTTTAACAAGATTAACCGAGTTAATAAATCATAATACAGAATTCGTTACATTCAAATGCACTAAAATTATTTCCACTAAATATTCCGCGATAATCATGTGAGTACCTACATCTTCCTTCTAGCAAAGAGAACTTTCGACAAGGATAGCATACCTCCTTCAATGTTGAGTTACTTATCTTTACTCCCTTGAACCTGGATGACATTAACTCCTCGTCCATTCATATCCCATGCATCAGAAACAAAAGAACAATTTGATTAGTCAATTTTCATATTTATTTCATGCTGAGCCCATCAGGCCCGAGTGCTGTAACCTACAGCTCTGATACCATATGTCACGATCCCAAATTTCATAAAAATTTAAAATTTTCCTTACAGTAATAAATGCTAAATTTAATTATCGCGGAATTATATTACTGACCAATTAACTCCCTTTTATAACAAATAAGTTATATGAAAGTATGAGGCCACAAAAATTGTGAGTTAATTCTAAATTGTTGTAATCATCATGACTTTGTAATTACTTTACTTGTGACACATAGCTGTAACTTGTCTGGATAATCATGGGAATTGTTTTTCTCCAAAAAGCCTATGATTTCTACCATACATAAATTCACCAACATATGATGAGCAACTATTGATTTCCTTTGTTTAAGTGAACATTTGTATATTCAAAAGGTTTAGTATACTTTCAATATGTCCGTGCTATACAACATAAAATAAAATACTACAAAGTATCAATTCATCTTTAAAAGCATGCACACCTTCTATAAGTTAATCATGCCATAACAACGTTTAACCAATTCATAAGGAAAACATATTAACATTATACATCATATAAACATCTAACCAACTATATGAATTGTGTATATTAATAAGTCAGAGTAATTTATAAACATTTCAAGAAGGAGACAAGTACTCATACATAAGACACATTGAGAAACACCATAGGAAACATAGGAGACAAAAATATAACGTGGTTCACCCGTACACGGGCTAGTCCACAAAGGTGTGTGTGCATCATTTATTTATTCTGAAAAACATAGTGTTACAAGTTGCAACTTTAGTCGTTGCCATAGCCATTCCTCTCAGTGAAAAAAATCCTTTACAAGATAAACAAATACTAGCCATTCCCAAGGTTTGCAAAGTTCTAGCCGAAGTGTCGAAATAGCTCAGCCCACAGATAGGGAAATAAGGCTCAAATTTTATTGTTTATATACAGAATTCAAAGTAAAACACCAAACACTCAAAGAAATGGGCGGAGGTCAATCCCAAGAGGTATATCTATCAAAATAAACCCTAAAATGATAAGTGCAGAGATTTTACATCTGGTTTGGATTCTATCAACATAATAATGTACTTAAATAACTCTACACAGAAGACAAACGCCGATGGCTCTTTACAGCATGACTTCGTTCAATGAAATACCAGGAATACATCCTACAGGGATTGAATAAAACAATAGAGGCTTCGTAATGTGACAGGGGTCTACCTATTCGGGAAACCATCAATGTAAAACATGCTACAATAATCTACGGCTACCAACGCAACTCCCGTAGTCTTTTCAACAAGCAGCTAAAATAAAATATAAGGGTTGACTTCAGCGATCCATTCTGAGGTAGAATTGTGAGTATACTATTACAGTACTAAGGAGAATAATAACAATCACGACAGAAAAAATATTTATATGTATAAGAATTAAAACCCATTGTTAGCACTTAGATTTTATTCCGGTTGTAAGAAAATAAGACCTAAGGTAACCTATTTCAAACCAAGCTTTAGGTAGAAGAACTAGCCATTTTCTCTACCAGAGAGGGCTCTCTCTGGTAGAGAAAATGGCTAGTTCTTCTACCTAAAGCTTGGTTTGAAATAGGTTACCTTAGGTCTTATTTTCTTACAACCGGAATAAAATCTAAGTGCTAACACCCATAATAAGCTTCTCATCTTACCTCTTAAGATCGTGATTGCTGACCATCAAAATTGATAATCCTTTATATGCAGAACTCTTAAGACCGCGATTTCTAACCACCGGTGTCGTCGTTCTCCTACCCAGTACACATTATTGTAGCACATCCCCTTGGCAAGCATTCCGAACGCAAAGATCTGAGATTTATCCCATCGCTGGTATCAGAGAATCCTCCCACCGCACAGATCTCCACCACGTGGCTTCCCAAAACGCAGAGGTTAAGGTCGACGATCCATCGTAGGGTTCCGGCTCGGTTTTATTATAGAACTCACCCACCCTTCCAATGCAAGGCCCACGTGTTTCTTACTGCCGATATTCCACAGCCTCTCCTCACAGAAAATCAATCCGTCTTTTCTCATTACCGATATTGTTGGGCTATGAAACTCTCTGAGAAAATGATCCAGAGATCACTATACCTCCAGACGATATGTTTCCTCCTTTTACTTGCATTGTTGAGCCCATTTTAATGGTATGTTATCACCAAACAATTTCTATGATGAGCAATTGCTGTGTAATTTTTCTTTTTGCAGCACTCCAAACTCTATCCTGCCCATACCCCCTTCAACAAACAATGGCATGTCCTTTTTTAACCTGTACTTCCATCTCTAAAAATGCCTATCTAGCTGGCGAACTCTAAGCTACAAGGAGCATGGGATCTCCGCAATAGTTTCCATGTGGTTGCTAACCACTCTTCTCCCTGGATATTTTGACGTTCTAATAGGGAGACATTCCTGCGGAGATCTCTCCCCGTCTGTTTCCACCACTTCCTAATAATTAGTTCGCTTACCTTCCACTCTTTGAATTAGTGGTGTGAACTCTGTCATGGAGACAACTCTTCATAACTTCCTCCACCATACTTTAGTAACTACATAACTTCCACTAACTTAGAAGTAGTGCGCTTAAAAAGAGGTATCATAAAAGTGCTCTACCGATAGTTTTAACTTGAATACTTACAATTATGGAGGATAACGTCTCTCTTAAATCGTCCATAAGTTTAACTTTTACATAACCATCTTTCTTAAAGGTTATCTCAACTATTAATAACTTTATAAGACACACTTTCAATATATATAGCATATTTATCTCATGGTGACTTAATAGTTTAGTCGTTTGAAAACGTAAAGATTAACTATATATATATATATTTATCAATTTCACAATTTTCGGATGTGATCGTAACACTACTCCTTAGTATAATTATGTGAGCTACTAATGTTCTCCTCCCAACATGGGATTCCCCCTTTATAGTAATAATTATGAACATTGTTTATTTATCTTTCATGATAAATATAAGTCATAGCTTCCCAAAATTTAAATATATACTTTAGGGGTAGTAAGAAACTACTTAGTTTGTATAATTAGATTTGTTAGCTTAAGCTAAATACTCGATCCCTTATCTTTTCTTGCTAAATTTGGTTGTACGTTGTTTATACCATCTTTTAGTCTCCCACTATTTATGATTAGGAAACTTAAAGTAACAATACTCACAAAGTCCACTGGTGGGGCCTTGGCCTTGAGCTCCTCACCAGGGCCATTACAAAATTCATAATTATATTTTATAAGAATAATAATAATAGGGGTTGAATTTGAGGGATGTTACAACTACCGCACATTGCACATCTATTGGGGCGTGGTAGTCCTAACTACCGCTTGTTGCTCCTCTCCTGTGACGCGGTACTACCGCTTTATGCTCAGGCTTAGGGGCGTGGTAGTCCAATTATAGCCTTTTGCCATGGATATTGGGATCTCAACCTTCAAAGGATTTTGTTAGGATCACCACCTTTGATTCGATCCTAACCCTCTCCCTGTTTGGCTAGCTTGATCCACTAAACACTCCATAGATCCACACTTCTCTCTTGTTGGTTAACCCTCCCACATGTTATAAGAGAGAGGTCTTCCCTGATCCAAGGGTGGAATTTTGGGGCATCAAACCTATGATCATAAACCTTTTGTAGAGATAGCTATAGGTGGAATCAATTGGAGCTGGAAGATTGGCTTGGACATCAAGCAACCTTTGTAAGCACTCTTCAAGCTTCTGAATAATATAACTTGTCTTGTTTCCTAGTTTGTGTGTATTGATTATGTTTCAATTTCATGAATTATATCTATATAGATTTGGAATCTAACTTGTAATTCAAAGACATTGGAAGATTGCATGTGCTTGTGCATTTTTTTTTCTCAACAGATCTATCGCGAAGATTCCGAGATCAAAACTACAAGCAGAACAAACATTGAGAATGGAGGTGAGTTACTTTCTTCCTTTTCTTCTAATGTAAAATCTCTGAAATACTAGTTTAATCCAGGATTCAAGATTACATTTGTTTCATTTTTGTCTTAGCTTAGATATAGCCTAATCTACTTTATCCTAAGAGAATTTCTCTTTATCCATAGGGAGAAATATCTACAACAGTGTGTAGACTGAAGAAATCATTATATGGTTTAAAACAGGCCTCAAGAGCTTGGTATGCAAAGATGGAATCCTTCCTTCTGTCACAGAATTTTACAAGATGCAAATTAGATCCAAATGTGTACCTACAGTAGCATGAAGGTAATTTGATTATGATTTTCCTTTATGTTGATGACCTTTTAATAAATGGAAGCAATCTTGCTTCGATTGGCAACACAAAAACTGCTTTAAATCTAGCTTTTGACATGAGTGATTTGGGCTTGTTGAAGCAATTCCTTGGGTTAGAGATTGCTCAAAATTTTGATGGGATCACCATATCTCAGAAAAAATATGTTTCATACTTGCTAAACAAATTTAATATGTCATATTGTAAGTCAACACCATTCCCATTCCTCTCGGGAATAAGACTTGAGGATGGTGATTCCACACCGATGGTGGATTTGACACTTTATCGACAGTAGATTGGAAGTCTTCTATACTTGACACATTCTAGGCCTGATATATCTTATTTCGTGAGTTCTGTGTCAATATATATCAAGCCACCCCATGAGATTCATTGGAGGGCAGCAAAGAGAATCTTACACTATGTGCAGGGTACTAGACACTTTAGCATACACTATGTTGCAGATTCTGAGCTAGATTTAGTGGGAATCACTGATTCAGATTGGGTGGGTGATAGCATTTATCGTAAGTCCAATTCTAGATATGTTTTCATGATTGTAACAGGGCCTATTTTCTGTTCAAGTAAAAATCAGGCTAACATTGCCTTATCTTCAGCAGAGGAAGAGTATCGAGGAGCGGTCAACACTTGCATTCATGTAGTTTGGTTGCAGGGTATTCTAGCAGAGTTTGATATTGGTAGCTCCACTTCTACTGTCATTTTTTGTGACAATCAAAGTGATATCAAGATCTCAATAGATACAGTTTATAGAGATAGGACCAAGCATATCGAGATCCACATGCACTACATTCGAGAGCTTGTGCATGACATAACCATTGTATTGCAATATTTCCCTACAGAAGAGCAAATTGCAGACATCTTCACCAAGAGATTCACTGAGAAGAAGTTCTCTTACCTCTGTTCATTGTTGGGGTTGACTTCTACTATGGTGGAGACATATTAGATCCTTCAGTGTTCAGCTTGAGGGGGGGTTTAATTCTCACTGGGTTTTACCTCTTTCCTCACTTAGATTTTTTCTAGCATTTTGGATTATTTTCTGTATTGGGGTGACCTTCGGTCTCAGTTACGAGGGCCCTATATTTGATTTTTTTATGTCATAGTATAGCTTGTGGGGGGGTGCTAGGATATTCTCACCATCATCTTTATGTTTTCATGCATTCTGCATGCATGCATCCTAGTCATCAGTATGGTGTCCCCCAGCACCTAGTCCCTAGTTTACTAGCCCCGGGAGCTTATTTCTGTACAGTTACAGCCCTCCTAGTCCATCAATGTTCCTTTTTTCATTTCCTATGACCAAGTGCACCCTCTCTTGCCTACCACTAGTGACACACTCAGTTAGTTGCTTGATTTGTGGATCTATTCCTTGATTTGAGGACAGATTCACTAGTTAACTAACTGAAACACTCTGATGGACATCCAAATAGACTAGTTTGACTATTCTAACTCCAGACAGCTCCTCATGTGCCCTCCTTGGATTCTCTTTCACTACATTAGTGCTCCATGCATTAGTTACACCTACCTACATTCAGTTAGACTCAGTTTGACACCTGGTTGACCGTTACTTGTGCATTGATGACACTATCACTGATTGATGATGAGGACTCCTAGTGCATACTAGCTACACCATGCAGGCTATTTAGAATGACCGCCTTGGTTAATTCAAACCATTCATTCATTGTTATTTTATTGTATTGTATTCTACTTCAGAGTTCAATAGAGTACTATTGCAAGTCTTTTGCACAGTTTTCACATATTATTCTGCATGCATCTCTTGTAATGTTTCTCTTGTTCCATAGATCTGTTGTGCTTGAATTTCACAAAGATAACAACTCTAAATTTAGATAAGGAAAACATAGCCATTGAAAAGAATCCTAAAGAACAAGTTCCTGCACTTCTTGCATAAAATAAACAAACAGAAGAAAATGTAGCAGAAGCAAGGACTAAGCAGCTAGTTGTCAAATCTAAAACAATAGACATCGATGCCATGGAAGAAGATCAAGCAAATAAAATATCAAGTTCTGTTGAAAAGAAACACCCTCCAGATTAATCTGAGCTTAATTCAAGTTATCATTCCCCAAAGGAAATATTTTAATTATGATTTTCGATTCAGATTTGCATTCTTCATCTCGGAATTATGAAATTTATATTTTAGGAGTGCCTTCAGAATATTTGATTCTGAAGGTACCCCAATAAAGTAAGTATCTAGATCGAGACATTTGAATTGGAAGCATTAAGGGCATCAACTTTGTTTGATCATTTTCCCTTCATATCTCAGTTTGATTATTATGGTTAAATGGCTGATGATATATGTGGTATTTTTGCAACTCCTAAATTCAATGGATTAAATTGATAATAATATAAATCATGATTACACAAAGTATTATCTCAATTGTTTCTTTTCACTCAATTTATTGGTAATACTCTATTTTATTTGGTTTCTCTCAATCTATTCACTTTTTCATTTTAACCAAATGGTCAGGTCACTTTGAGGTCTGAATATGACTAATGGCTATCTTAATATAACGTGTTGATACCTTTCTACTATAATGCTAGACAAAATATTAGGGTAGTCACTAATTCTCTCTATTTTATTTGATCTAGATTGTCATTTTGCATCGGAATATTTCTTGATATTTATAAAACCACTATGATAAAAGTTTGATGTAAGATCGATACCCTAGTTCTAGCATTTTGATCAAATTAACGGGAAAGGTATTTTGAGCTTAGAACTTGTATGAAATTAGGAAGGGTAAGGTTTGATGTGGCCATCATTATGCGTTGTCATATGATTTTGACAGTAACCCAAGTGTCACATGTAATCTTGATCCGTATGTCATTTGCCTCACATTCATCATTGTGGATAGTGCTTTTTGTAAATTGAGAAACCTCTAGCCGCCCATGAATCTCATTACCCTGCACACTTGAAGCATGTTTGAGTGCTTGTTGAACCTGGACGATATGGGGTTAGTCGTAATTCTGATAAACTTGCAGGGTTCGAAGGTAAATCGGTTTTGTCCCTCTGCTGAAATTTTCAACCTGTATATGTCTTGGAAAATTAGCTTCGTCATTATGGATCCTGTTTCCCGATTCGAACTCTGAGGGATTGAATAGTTATATGTTTGCCAAGAATGTGTCAAGCCAGTTAAAAAAGTAGGTTGGTTGACATTCCTACAAAAATTCTCATGGTTTAATATAGTTGTTTCCTTAGCATTCGCTTCATCTTTCGATGGATCAAAAGCATGAGTTGGTGATGTCAACCTCCATCTGACAGAGGAATTTATCTCTCAGGTGTTAGGATTACCATTGACTGGTGAAAGGTGGTTCAAAGGGAAGCACATGAAGAGTCTCGCTTGGAAGGAGTTCTTGGTCAAAACGAACTAGCAGGTAGAGTCTAAATATGGGTTCCCTTCACGAATGGTCAAGAAACAATGGAAGTCCCTTCTCAAACTAATAATCAGGTACATTACATGTGAGGGACGTTATTCACAAACACAATTGTACCATATTAGATTGTTGCTTGTATTCAAAGGTCATGCTGTTAATATGCCATTTTATTTCCTTAACAGTCTACAAAAGATGGCTTATTTGGTTCAGAATAATGTTGCTGATAAAGAAAGGAGTCTTTTCACCATGGATTGATCAAGATGTTGGTTTCACATAAATTAGCCGAGTTGGGTGATAATTGGGACTCTTTCCTCATGCGAAATGGTTTCGGTGTTAATGAGGAATGGCCTCAGCGTAGGTCGAGGACTCGCCGCAAACGCAGGGGGTCTATTTTAGAAGATCCCAGCTATGGAACTAGTGATGAAGATGTTGGGATGAGCTCTGTTAAAACCCCATGTGAAGAGGACCCTAAGGTGAAATTTGAAGGTTCTCGAATGGTAACGGATGAACCATTGGCCAATGAGAATAATCTTGATTCAGAATTACATTTTTTGCTACAAACCCTTAGCTGCCCAGACGATGAAGATCAGACCAGTAGGGCCATGAGTGAAAGGTAAACCCGTAGAACAATTAGAAGCATGACCACTACCCTTCTGGAAAGAAGAAATTTACATGAAGAAAATCCCCCCGTTGCTGAAATTAGTGATTCCTATGAACCTCAGCAGAATAATGATTTTTTCGACCAAGTAAATCCGAAATTCCTATATGATTCTACTTCTAAAATAAGGATGAGGAATGCTCAAGATTTGAGACGTTCTCCTCGGTCAAACCAAGCGGTCGACCAAAAACCTGTTAAAGTCGAAGAGATGGTTTATGAACCAAATGCAAAAGCTATAGAAGAATCTTCCTTCACATCTTAAGCTCTCTGAATTTCTTCCCTAGAAATTGACCTTAAACAAGCCCAATTGATTAATACGATAGCGAGTGAGGAAATTGTGAATTTGAAAGGTGAGCTGGCTTCATGGGTTGATAAATGGAATCGTATGAAGGATAAGAAGGATAGATATAAATCTCTTAGGAAAACTCTGTTCTTGAAAAACTAGAGATTAATTAAGCAGAACAGGGTAAGCAACAATAGGGTTCTAAAATTTAAAGCTAAATTGACCGAAGCAAGGAGGAATGAACTAGTCCAAGTATCCTTTGAACTGTCCAAGAATCCCTAACGATCACGAACAATTGAATGTTTTTTTTTATGGCTAAAATTTTGTTTTATTTACAGGGCCTTAAATATCAACGGTTACAGGTAATATTACTCATTTCTTTGAACCCGTTTTATTTAATTATAAGTGTTGTTATGAGTAATCAGTATTAGTGAGATCTCTATAATCTGGAATCTTACCTAACAATTATATTCAAACTTTAAATAATATTCTCGTTTACGCTCCTGGCCAGGATAGGGAAGTAGGCATTAGGGAAAATTACTTTTAGTTTAGATTTAGCAGCTACTAAATTTTCCATTTATAGTTAGGATTATCATTAGAGCTAGGTTTTCATTAGGTTAATCTTTCCTTTTATTCAATATCTGGAAAAAAAAAAAAATTGACACCCACGATTATCAAGAGACTCTCTGTCCAGAGAGAAAATCACAAAGGCAACGGGGCCTTAATCCTGTGAGAAACAATTATTCGTTAAGCTCTTTGTGTGGATTGTTTTTCCTTAAGTTGGCCACTGAAGGTAAATCCATCCAACAAATGGCGCTAGAAGGAGGGCCCGAGCTTAAATTTTAATGGCTGATCAACCACATAATAATCCTACCAGCAGTCAATCTACCTCCCATCTCAAGAATTTCGAAATACCATTCTCCCAAACAGTGTTGAACTTAATATCGGCTTCACAAGTCGAATCTACTAACACACCTTTTTTCAACACAGTTAGGGCTATCATAGAACAAGAAAACACTAGTCCTCCATTCACTCCTCAGGATATAGACCACGCTTTGGAAGAATCCCGACATATTTTGACTAGAGATTATTCTCGCCAGACGGGGATTCCCCCTAGGAATTTTGGATTTCCAAATAGGCCCCGCAACCAAACTGCGACAGTCATAGATCCGATTTTTGAAGAAATTCTCGAACCTCTAAGAGGATCACATGCTTATCATCTTAGTAATATTCTCAGAGGGTCAATCAATACAGATACCTTATGACAACTAGAGACCTCTGGTGGAGATGATCAACCACCCTCACCACCAGAATCACCTTCCAATACCACTAGTGATCATACAATGAATATTCATCTGATTCGGAATCTAATCAAGACATGGCTGACGCTAAAGGAAACCAAAATAATAATATGTCATGGCTACAGCGTGGTGTCATTGTTGTACCTGGACCTCAACGTAATTTACCCAAACACCCTGATAATCTTCTACCTAAATTTGACCCAGATAATAAAAAACCTACCGAAAATCACATTAATAAATTCATTCTGGTTGTTCAAACCATGAACATCCACCATGAATACATTGTGTGTCGCTTATTTCCTTTGACCTTCGAAGGAAAAGCTTCAGTGTGGTATTTATTCCTCACCCAAGGGTCTATAATTAAGTTGGGTTGATTTCAGCCAAGCATTCCTAGATAAATTTGGTGAAGATAAAACTCTTGTTGTGGTAGCCTTGGAATTAGATAGGATTAAAATGGACAATAAAGAATGTATCAAATATTTCAATCAATGATTCCTTAATTTGAAAAATAAGATACCAGTAGCATCTCAACCTCCTGAAGATATCATTATAGAAAATTATGCCTCATCTCTATCTAAATCTCTAGGCATGTTTGTTAAGCAAGCTAGTAAAAATACGTTAGTTGAAACCCTTGAGGAGGCGATAAAACTAGAAAATAATTCCATCACATTTTAACCTGAGAACAATATAAAAACTAATAATCCCTTACGAAAAAAATGAACCTATGTCAAAGGATAACTTGGAGAAAAAACATGCTCTGGCATTTGATGTCGAAAAATTACAACAAGCAATCAGGGCTCTTACTAATGAGATGGTTATGTTGAAACGAAACAGTGGAGAAGGTACCTCCAATAGGTGAAATTTTAAAACTCCATACCATCCATACATGCCTCCTAATACAAGAAAAAATATGCCTCATGATGTTTCAACCAATGAAGAAATTTTCAATACCATCAAAGTTGTTTATTATGTACCTGAAATTCCAACTGATCAGGAGGTGGGGGAGAGTGAAGAAGCAAAAAATCTTGAAAATGAGGAGGAGACTTTTGGAAGATCCATTCCCATTTAATTGTCATTTTTGGGATAGTTCACTAAAAAACAATGAATTCGATAACCAGTCTGTTTTCCTAAACCATCATACCCACAATACTAGGAGCAAAGGACCTGTTGTGTCACAGTCATCACCAATTCCTAAGAATAAATCCCTCCCTACAAATCAGCATGATGTAGCTCAGAATATAGATTTGCAATATGATTGTTAGCACCTATTTTTCACAGCGTTGGTACAGAGGTGAAATGAAGGGATAACCCTAAAAATTTTGATAAAAAACCTGGGATTACCTTTTTTTTTCCATAACTAGGTGCTAAAGGGACAAAAAAGGATGAGAACAGGGAGCATATTACTATGGTTTAAGGGAATATTGCGTGAGTTATACCCTAGGAAGGTCCACACCGTCGGATGGGCGCAAGACAGAGATCTATGGCTATCATTGATCATCACATAACCAAGTTGCGCAAGGAATAGAGGCATGAGTGGTTGCGATGGGCAGTATCATCGGCTAGATGGAATCCGGAGGAAACATCGCAAAGACTATAAGAAGTGAGCGGTATCGTTTTAATATCATTGCGATGGAGCCAAGATGTAAAGGCAGGTGTTCGGCCACGTGGATGATCCGAAAAACGAAGAGTGGTAGCCTATGGTCAAGGCCAAGGGTCCTACAGTAATGAATGCAATGTGACTAAGTAAATGGATGATATTTCCCCTAGGTATTTCAACGGTCCTGGATGATCGTAGCATCCTGAAGATGCACGATGAATAGCGGTAGGGTAGATGCAATGGACCAGGTCCCACCGGACAAGTGTCAGCTCCACAGCTTGTCGCATAGAGAAAGGGTGATATAGGATAAGCTTTTAGGGTGCATGCGATGCTACCCTATAGATGCATGCAAATGAGATTAACAACCCAGATAAGGACACATGGTGCATGGACGATGGCAGACAGAGGGTAGTTGTCAAATCAAGTGGTTAAATAGAGGCCAAATCTGACGACAGAGATCGGCACATGTGAAACCAACGGAAGAGATCGTTAGACAATTGATGGGCAAGATTAATGGATAAGGAAATGAGGCTTGTATATATATATTCATTGGTGGTTAAAGGTGATGTTTTTCCCAGAGCCCGTCTGGACCAGGGGTTTCAGGTCGCAGGGCGACGAGATTTTCTAAAGCGGCCGGTGTAGGAAAAGACCTCAGCTGTCACTGATATACCCTGTTGAGTTCACCCCTTTGGTGATATCAACGCACCTACCACAAAATGACCATTCTGAGATTCTCCCCAGGCACGTCGGTTGTCTCCTTGTGTCGCCAGATTCCCCTGAAATTAGGCAAACCTCTATGAAGGTTTCCCTGCTAACCCTTATGGGTGTTCAAAGGAAAGAATTATCTGCCCAAGGACGAAGATGGAATGATACTGGACTCCGAAGTGGGATAGTATCTGACTAAAGGTACCCAACCGCAAGAGATAGGCTCCTCCTATACTAGTGGCTTCAGGCCTCGGCCCCATATGGGGGGCAAGGACTGAGACGAAGAAACAGTGAAGACATCGACCCCAGCCATACAGGGGCGAGGGTATTGTTCTAAAGGAAATATAAACATGCTAGTGACAGATTATACTTGTATATAGGTCTCTCGTCAATCATTTTCCCTTTATAAAGTTTGTCAAAGGTACTTTTCCCTCTGAGCTAGGAGGTTTTTCAAAGAGGCTCGTCGTTATTGATCAGATGGGAGTTTCCTCAGTAGGAACCACCAGAACCTCGAAAGGTAAAGGAAGTCGACTGCCAAATTTGTAGGAAAAATGAGCACTGGGATGAGGCTAGCAGACGTGTTGGCCGTGGTTCGATCGACGATCGAGATACAGGCCTGAAGCAGCGGGTGATAAAAATACAGGCAGAAATAGAATTACACATGGAGACTATTGGGTAGCCTGAGTTGGCTACGAGGATGATGTGACTCATGTCCTTCGACATGTGGGAGAAAACATGAGGCTAAGTATTGTGACGTAGGTGAGGTCATAGGGATGGGTGACTTAAGGACACCCTTCTGCCACCCCAAATGATTGTCGATGCAAGGGAAGCTGCATCAGCCTCCTTTTTTGTTGGGTCATCTATCTAAAAAATGTTGCCAAGCGTGTTGCATTTCAGCTTGGACCATCGGCATCATGGTTACTTGATTTAGGAATCCGATTGAGTTATCATGGCAATTATGGCCACACGTAACCGATGTCATCATCATAGCAGTTATGGGTATGGTCTTCACGTCCCTTGCCCGAAGTTGGTATATGGGAAAGATGGTACAGCTGGCAGTTCGAGCATCTTTTCTGTTGGGATTGGATCATGGACAAAGGGCAGGAATCCGAAATAGTGTTCATGCCCAAGAAAACATGGGCTGAGGTGGAGGAAAATCTTACTCCTCCATCTCTTATGATATTTGACCTGATAGAGTCCAGCTCTGCTAGCGAAGACGAGGAGCTTGATAGATGACAAGTGTCCAAAGAAGCCCGACCACACAGGAAGGAGAAAAATCCTGAGACCAAGCGGGGCAGCCAACTAGACACAGAAATGGTTCACGATTTTGTAATCTCCACTAAAGAAGTGACACCTATCCTTCTGGATGACGCATCGCAGATTGACAGCTCATTGAAAGTGGAATATTTCTTTGACTCGCAAGGTCATTTGCGAACCCAGGGTTAAGACAGCCCTCTATCTATGATATTCCATTCCTTGTCTTAATCAGTATGTTTGGAACATGACACATATGTAATATTCCTAGATTTTTGGGTCAATGAGGTGTCACTCAGATATTACTGTTTTGGTTTAGGCGAGTCGAGCAAAGGGATCCCAGCATCTATATATATGCGATGTAATAGAATGATAAAGGGTTGAAAAATATTGTTGAAACTTTATGGGAATTTTTGTGTATTGTTCTGTAAGACATTTTGAGCTATATTTTGAATAAATATTTGCAGAGTTGAGCCAATGTTTTCTCAGGGATTCTTGTGTAACTGGTCTTGTAGTTTGTTCCTTCTTTTTCCATGTGAATTGTGTATCTCTCATTGTTAATTCCAGTCTATAACATTCTTTCATACTTGGTGCAATGTGATAGCTAAGTAGAATTCATAGAAATTATGCTCTACTTATCTTTTTCCAAGTACTCCACCATTACTTCTCTGCTAAAATTGATATAGGATTCCTCATTGTATGCCTTATGTCAATGGATTGTTTCTTTCTCTTCTGTTTCACCAATTAAAATCACTTTGACTACGAGTTGTTTGTTATCTCGCCCCTGTGTTAATACATTTGTGAAGCATTTGTAAATGAATTTTCAGAGTTTGTTTGAATGTGACTCCATTGCCCAAATAAAGATTCATACGTTTCATCCAAGCTACATTTAAACCATGTTGTTCCCCACGGAAATCTGATCTTCCGTATTGTTACAATTGAATATATTGAATGATGAATGCTGGTGCATGTTTTCATTGTTGACAACTTTGATTATTCCAGTCTTTCATAGATCTGTAGAGAGAGCCCTCTCAGACTATGTAATGTCCCCTCCTATCATACCAGCATGATAGAGAGGACGTGACACTAAATCCGGGCATCTATCCCCATGTACTTATTAAATAAGCATTCACATAATATAAAAAGACATATGGAAGTGTATAATTATAAGAAAACACAGCGGAATTAATTTCAATAACACATCCCTCATTCATTCAAATATTCATCAAATAATAATTGCAAAGTTAACACAAGAGAATAATTATCTTGACAAAGTAGTCCCAAACAACCAGCTATGCATCTGCAATGTTCCACCCAACCATAGGCTAGTTGTGCTTATCAACCTCTTGATACAACTGCCACCCCCGAGCTGGGCATGATCTCTACAAGGAACCAGGGAACAGCAGACTCACACATAGCCAAGCATACACCAAGATGAGCCAAGCAAATCTACAATTGGGTTTATCAAGCTTGCTAGGAAATGGAAAGGAAGCGTGGCTAAGCTAGTGAGCTCAAGCACAGAGCCAGGGGTAACCATATAAGATCTATCTAGCTTGGCACCCACAATACCTACACACCCAGCACAAGGAAGTATTCTTTTCACTACTGTACAGTCCCTCAAGCCATACCTTCCCCATCAAGTGCTCTCAGGGTGTGCATAGAAGAGTATCCAAAGCCCTCTCGATCTTCTGGAGAGGTTATCTTCCCCACTAGGTTTATCAAGCCCACTCTGTCCACTACCACTCCAATCTCTTGCTTACAATCTCCAAATCAAAAACAAGGATGCACATAACCGTTGAAGTATAAGTGATGGGCATGAAGAAACGTTTTTACAGTGAGATTCCCAAGGATGGGGTTTTCATTAGCTTCAGAAAAAACGTGGGGAACCCAAAAACGAAACTGGAATATGGGGAACAACCCTGGGAAGCCAAATCTGTTTTCAGAAAAATGTCCATGGACATTCTGGGGCAAAAACGGCCTCCATAACAGTCCCAAATCATGGCCCTTCTCTCCCAGCTGCTGTACAATGCAAAAACAAGCTCCCAGGCATGGAAAAATGTAGAAAATGGATGAAAAACGTGTAGGGAAAGACCCAGCTAGCTCAAACTGCGTGAGAGGAAAAACTCTGTTTAGAATGGCTTTGGGCACCATTTTGTGGGTGTTTTCTTGCCCAAGAAGCAAAAATATGAATTCCCAGGTTGATGGCTTGCCCATGCACGAAATTGGCTGCCATACCTCTTCATTCCCAAGGCATTAACTGCCTCAACCAATTTCTGGAAGAAATAAATGATTGGGTCCATAACCCAAAATGGGTAGTTGGTGGTTTATGGGTTTTCTCATGACACATGGATTAACACCATTGGCTCAAGGGTTTGAATAATTGCCCTCCCTATTCCTTGTAGAATCATGCCCCATCTCTTTGTTGCATTGCATAGCTAGCTGTGGGTATTTTTCATTAAAATTCGTATTTACATGATGTCTTATTTACATTGTGCCTATCTAGCACAAGAACCATAGGCATCTATTTCTAATTGCCGATACATAAAACGCTAAATAAATGGTGGGTCCTTGGCCTTGAGTTCCTCACCATGATTAAATAACAATATTTACATCATTTACGATTTAATGCAAAAAGGGGGTTAAAATGGGGACATTACAAACTAAGCTGGGTCAGTAGCTTAAGTCTAAAGATTGGTTAGTAAATACCCCAGTTTTCCCTCTCCCACAACCTAGGGGGTCATTTTGGGTGTTAACAAATTCGCGTTGTTGCCAGGGAAAGAAAATTTGTCCCATCATCACTAGAAGAACGACAAAAATTTCAGATCTGAAATACTGATGGTGAACAATAGTCAGACATCGCGAAGGTTGTACCATTCACCTGGCGACTCCACTCAAGAGAAATTTCAGTACGAAGGTGACCCCACTGGGGAGATTGGTGATCTTGTATCAGAATTGAGATGTTGAAAGATTCCCATGGTAACTCCACTGTAGAATGAGTGCATCTGCCTTAGACATGGAAGAATCAATATTCAGGTATCAAAACGTCAATCTCTTCAAAGAAATCTTGTACTTCTGTATCAGACTCCTTTTACCTTTATGTATATATATCAAGAAAAAATTTCTCCACCAAAGACCTCTAGGTCACGGGAAAATATCATTTGTATATCCCTCTCTAGATCTCTCAAATGTATATCCTCCTTCGACCCCTAGCACTAATCCCATTGTTTCTTTTGAACCTTACAAGAGCCATATCCAACCGTCCAAATCCCATAAAAGTGAGGATGAAGACGCTCTCCCAGTACATACTCCTTTTCCTGCCAGATCTTAGCTGAGATATGGCCCTTTGAAACTGCCCCCTGTTCTTCATGACTATCCTCCCATATACCATAAATACCTTCCTAGATTTGATGGAGAATCCGAGAGCCTCACTGCTGAGAAACATCTCCACGGCTTTGAACATTTTTTGGATCTTTTTGAAGTGGAGCATGATGATGTTTGTATGAGGGATTTCGCCCAATCTTTCCAAGGAGATGTGAAGCAATGGTTTAGCCATTTGCAGCCTGGATCTATAGATACCTGGCAAGGGTTTTCTGATGTTTTCTTGGATTTTTGGGGTAAGAGACGGTCATGGGACCTAATTCTTTCAGAGTTTTACTCCATGAGAATGCAAGAAGGGGAAGTCATGTCTAGTTTTAACAGAAGGTTTTCAAGATTCTATTATGATATGCCAAGGGAAATTCAACCCCTAGAGAATGCTGCTAAGATACACTATGCATCTATCTTTCCTCCTGGTCTATCTTTGCTCCTATTGGAAACAAGGTCCCCTAATTTGCAGCATATGTTCATTGATGCTTTGGAGGTCGAAGACAATCTTAGGATGTCTGGAAAATTATTAAGCAAAGGTAAGGATGAAAGGATTGAAGAAGAAATAATATTTGAAGAGGGGCACGAGCAAGGAGAAGTTGCTCTTCATCCCTGTTTTTCCCCAGATGCATAGGGAGATGACCAGACCGGCGAAATGCCAGAAGAAGGTAATCATGAGGTGTTTTATGTAAATTGCGATCAACCTACTAAAATTCCTGTGGGTAATGGTTTTGAAGAGGAGTTCAATCCACCTAAATATGACAAATATGAATGGGATTGCTCGGAAAAATGCATAATTTTTTTCGAGGTTGACAATGAGAAAAACGACCTAGTGTGCAATAAATCTAAGGAAATGGAGGTTTTCCTAGAGGGAGCTTTTTCTTGCAATACATTTGAAGATCGGAGTGTTATGTATTTTGAAACCCAAGAAGAGCTACAGTTCTATGAGACTTATGTACATGGAATTGAGTGCCCAATATCTCCTGCGAGTGGGAGCTTTTCACCTATTGAGCTATGCATAGAAACAAATCTCCATAATGGTATGGATGTCTTTTCTAAGTATTTTCATAAAAACCTAATCCAGTTGCTAAACACAAAGGACAAAAGATAGGAGTATACCATTCAAAATCTTTCTGAAACTCATTCTGGTAAATTGATAATGGAATTGCAATTTGAGCGGCCTTGTTTCAGCTTAGACGATGTGAGCAATCAGGAAGAACCAGGTGAGGATGCTTTCATGACTGGTATTAAAGAAATAGGAATCTTTCATTCTTTTAAAGATCCTTTCACTAAATTGCTGGAATCATCAAAAAAGATGGGGTTCGTGCTATTCAAGAAGGCAAGAATTGAAAAATATTTTTAGCCGGAGTTATCATTTGTTGAATTCTTCCTTCAGGCTAGAGAGGTCGACTGCGAATTTCGGTCAAGAAGCCATTTGCTTGACTGGATTCATTGGAAGTGTGAGATCACCTGAGTTTCGTTGTATGCTCAGCGAATAGGGTAGGAACATTTGTATATAAATAAGCTTGCAGGTCAAGCATTTGCATTTATTTCAGTTAGCAGTTTGTGTGTTCAGCTTGCAACATTTTCAGAAAAGTTCAATATGTTTTTAGCTTCAGGTTGCAGTTTTCAGGGTTGGAAGCCGCCTAATGGATCAGACACTTGGTCTGCAGGTTCTTTGCTACCTCGTAGGGAGGATAGCATCCCCAGTTGGAGCCAGTTGTTAGCACCTATTTTTCACAGCGTTGGTATGGAGGTGAAATGAAGGGATAGCCCTAAAAAGTTTGATACAAAACCCAGGATTACCTTTGTTTTTCCATAACTAGGTGCTAAAGGGACAAAAAAGGATGAGAAAGGGGAGCATATTACTATGGTTTAAGGGAATATTGCACGAGGTATACCGCAGGAAGGTCTACACCGTCGGATGGGCGCAAGAGAGAGATATGCGGCTATCATTGATGATCGCATAACCAAGTTGCGCAAGGAACAGAGGCATGAGTGGTTGCGATGGGCAGTACCGTCGGATAGATGGAAGCTGAAGGAAACATCGCAAAGACTATAAGAAGTGAGCAGTATCATTTTAATAGCATTGCGATGGCGCCAAGATGTAAAGGCAGGTGTTCGGCCATGTGGATGATCTGAAAAAGGCAGACTGGTAGCCTATGGTCAAGGCCAAGGGTCCCGCAGTAATGAATGAAATGTGACTAAGTAAATGGATGAGATTACCCCTAGGTGGGTTGATGGTCCTGGATGATCATCGCATCCTGAATATGCACAATGAATAGCAGCAGGGTAGATGCGATGGACCGGGTCGCACCAGACAGGTGTCAGCTCCACAGCTTGTCGCATAGAGAAAGGGTGATATAGGAGAATTTTTTAGGGTGCATGCAATGCTACCCTGTAGATGCATGGAAATGAGATTAACTTCCCAGATAAGGACACGTGGTGCACGAACGATGACAGACAGATGGTAGTTGTCAAATCAAGTGGTTAAGTAGAGGCCAAATCTAACGGCAGAGATCGACGTGTGTGAAACCAACGACAAAGATTTTTAGACAACTGACGGGAAAGATTAATGGATAAGGAAATGAGGCTTGAATATATAGAGTCGTCGATGGTTAAAGGTGATGTTTTTCCCAAAGCCGGACTGGACCAGGGGTTTCAGGTTGTAGGGCGACAAGATTTTCTAAAGCAGCCAGTGTAGGAAAAGACCTCAACTGTCACTGATAAACCCTATTGAGTTCGCCCCTTTGGTGATATCAGCATGCCTACCACAAAATGACCATTCTGAGCTTCCCCCCAGGCACGTCGATTGTCGCCTTGTGTCGCCAGATTCCCCCCGAAAGTAGGCAAACCTCTGTGAAGGTTGCCCTGCTAACCCTTATGGGTGTTCAAAGGAAAGAATTATCTTCCTAGGGACGAAAATGGATTGATACCTGACTCTGAAGTGGGATAGTATCTGACCAAAGGTATCCACCCACAAGCGATAGGATCCTCCTATACTAGTGGCTTCAGGCCTCGGCCACAGATAGGGCGAAGGGACTGAGACGAAGAAACAGTGAAGACATCAACCCTAGCCATACAGGGGCAAGGGTATTGTTCTAAAGGAAATAAAATCATGCTAGTGAGAGATTATACTTGTATACAGGTCTCTCGTCGATCATTTTCCCTTTATAGCGTCTGTCAAAGGTACGTTTCGCTCTGAGTTAGGAGGTTTTTCGAAGAGGCTCATCATTATTGATCAGATGGGAGTTTCCTCAGTAGGACCCACTAGGACCTTGGAAGGTAAAGGAAGTCCACCTGAGTGCGCAGTACAGGACACTACTGCACCCCCACATTTCTACATAGAGTGGTAATACCGCACCTCTCGATAGAGGTACCCCGCGGTAGTTCCAGAGGCGAAAAAATCCTTCTAGGGCTTTCCCAAAAATCAAGCAAATTTCACTAAAATTAAGTTTTTTTCCTATGAATTGAAAGAGGAGCTTGAGGGATCTTACCTGGCATAGACGGATAACGAAACGGTTCCTCAAATCTCCAGATATGAACACTTGAAGTTTTTCCCTCCAATGGATGAACTTCCTCTTTGAGCAAAAATAACCAAGGTGAAATAGTAACTTTTCATTCTTACTCCTTGCTTATATAACATCTATATTTAATTTTTGCTCATTATTTTATTATTATCATTGTTTTAGGTCAAAACTCTTTTTTTCACATTACTAATGTCCTTTCGAGGTTTCACTAGTTTTCTTTGACAGGATCTTCCTAAACTGTTCACATTGGTGTTTACTGCTTTTTGACCTTCATTTTGAGCCGACTTTATCTTTTTTCATGCTCTGGATTAAAACTTGAAAAATATTCCAAGCATCTTTTACATCTGTATAGTGCTTGTCTAACTCAAGAAAACGGTGTCGAGCTTAGTCAACTTTACTCATGCTCGTTAAACGATAAGAAAAGTATTGTTTCGGTTGTATTTTATTCTTTTTTCGGACCGACACAATTAAAAAATTATGAAAAAGACCATCGGAGTTCCCTTTAAGCTCTTTTCAGGCTCCCTCATTTCGAAAAGATCGCCAAGTGCACTTGTCTCTTTCACACTTGTAAAAGTATTCGAAAGGTCATCTATTCGGTAATAGGTTACCCCTTTTTCAGCCCGTCTAGACTAATTATGAGAACGGTATGCCTCAGTCAACTTTCGACTGAGAGAGTTCTCTCAGGAATTGTTTACACTTTTTCGGGACTGGGGGACTAAATTTATGAAAAAGTATACCCTGGAGCCTCCTTTAAAGTTTTTTAGGCTCTCTAAATGTGAAAAACTACCGAGTTTCCCTTCCTTGGACTCGTTAAAATTTAACATCGAAGGACCCATATTGGGATGAACCCTTCCTTTCTCAAGTTCGTAAAACATATGAGATCGGACTCATCTATGAGATGAGCTACATCGAGCATCTGTTATCCTCCTCAAGCTCGTAAAACAACAAAGAGGTACTCATCTATCATGTCGGGGGAAATTGGGAAATGAGTCAAGCTTACTTTATTGGCAGCTTGTCAGTCGTCACCTTTGAACATGGCATGCGTCTGTCCCTTGTCTACTGTTGTGTATCTATTTATTATTGTTGAGTTATGGTCATCATCTTGAGTTGTCTCTCTGGCCACTAGTCTACTCATCCTGTGTCTATCCTCTGCTATCAATAATCCCTGCTGCCAGGTTCTACTTCATGTCGTTATATGTTCAAAGGGTTTGCATTATTCCAAGTCATCCATTATGTCAAGACTTCTGCTGTGTCAGTACATGTTTCATTGTTCCATTGTTTCACATCATCTCTCATTCTAATTTCGTGTCACTGATGTGGGAATCATCATGGCCCACCTTTGACAAGTCTATTCCTGTCGACGCCAAATCGCTATCCAAGAATTAAGATTAGGAGTCAACCACTAGTACCTTGGTACCTGCATGCCTCAATGGTAGGTTTCCTCATATTCAACAGTAGGTTTTTATCATTGACCTCTGATTGAATGATCTCTCGAATGCTTGACATCAACTCATCATTGGTGATTTCCCTCGCATTTGTTAACGTTCACATCATTGACCGGTAATCAAATGGTTTCTACCATGTTTGACTTCAACACCTTGTAATCACATGGCTATATTCATATCGTTTGCGATCGGGTAGAAGACCCTGGACATTCTTTTGTATTCTAATTGTGTCCAGGTTGCGATGGAAATTCCTTTTGTATCATCACACAGATCCACTTATGTATTGGTCGTGGCTGTGTCATTACTATCTCATAGATCTACGCTTGTTCATAGTAGCCATGATTTGTTTACAGTCTATATCATCTTAGTACTCATGGATTTGCAATGTATTGGTCGGCAGCCATGCTTTGAGTCAATTGTTTTCGAGCATGGGAATTCCCACCTCGGTGGTATATCTGACACTTTTCTTCTATTTCAGCTCCTTGTTGCTCCCCTCGATGCTATCTCTATGCAATATTTGTAAAGTCTTTCGGCCATCAGTCCCTTCTGACCTCACACTTTAGGGCACATTTGTTATACCTCAATATTGCACCTAACAACCTAGTGTCGCATCTTTACACCAAATCACATTGACAACACTTCCCCCTATTGAATAAACACCCAGAAAAGAAGAGCAATTATTGACTACTGAAGACAAAATCTTTTCCTGTCATCTGCCAACCCAACTTAGTCTTATTTGCAAGCACTACCGCGCCTTGCACATCTATTGGGGCACGGTATTCCTAACTACCGCATATTTCTCCTCCCCTGTGACGCGGTACTACCACTTTATGCTCAAACTTAGGGGTGAGGTAGTCTAGTTATAGCCTTTTGCCATGGATCTTGGGATCTCAACCTTCGAAGGATTCTGTTAGGATCACCACCTTTGATTCGATCCTAACTCTCTCCCTGTTTAGTTGGCTTGATCCACTAAACACTCCATAGATCCACACTTCTCTATTGTTGGTTAACCCTCCCACATGCTATAAGAGAGAGGTCTTCCATGAGCCAAGGGAGGAATTTTGGGGCATCAAACCTATGATCATGAACCTTTTGTGGAGATAGCTAGAGGTGGAAGAAATTGGAGCTCGAAGATTGGCTTGGACATCAAGCAACCTTTGTAAGCACTCTTCAAGCTTCTGAATATTATAACTTGCCTTGTTTCCTAGTTTGTGTGTATTGATTATGTTTCAATTTCATGAATTATATCTATATAGATTTGGAATGTAACTTGTAATTCAAAGACATTGGAAGATTGCATGTGCTTGTGCATTTTTTTGTCTCAATAGATCTATCGCGAAGATTCCGAGATCAAAACTACAAGCAGGACAAACATTGAGAATGGAGGTGAGTTACTTTCTTCCTTTTCTTCTAATGTAAAATCTCTGAAATACTAGTTTAATCCAGGATTCAAGATTACATTTGTTTTATTTTTGTCTTAGCTTAGAGCTATCCTAATCTACTTTATACTAAGAGAATTTCTATTTATCCATAGGGAGAAATATCTACAATAGTGTGTAGACTGAAGAAATCATTGTATGGTTTAAAACAGGCCCCAAGAGCTTGCTATGCAAAGATGGAATCCTTCCTTCTGTCACAGAATTTTCCAAGATGCAAATTAGATCCAAATGTGTACCTATAGTAGCATGAAGGTAATTTGATTATCATTTTCCTTTATGTTGATGGCCTTTTAATAATTGGAAGCAATCTTGCTTCGATCGGCAACACAAAAACTGCTTTAAATCTAGCTTTTGACATGAGTGATTTGGGCTTGTTGAAGCAATTCCTTGGGTTAGAGATTGCTAAAAATTTTAATGGGATCACCATATCTCAACAAAAATATGTTTCATACTTGCTAAACAAATTTAATATGTCATATTGTAAGTCAACACCATTCCCATTCCTCTCAGGAATAAGACTTGAGTATGGTGATTCCACACTGATGGTGGATTTGACACTTTATCCACATTGATTGGAAGTCTTCTATACTTGACACATTCTAGGCCTAACATTTCTTATTCCGTGAGTTCCGTGTCAATATATATCAAGCAGCCCCATGAGATTCATTGGAGGTCAGCAAAGAGAATCTTACACTATGTGCAGGGTACTAGACACTTTGGCATACACTATGTTGCAGATTCCGAGCTAGATTTAGTGGGAATCATTGATTCAGACTGGGTGGGTGATAGCATTGATCATAATTCCAATTCCATATATGTTTTGATGATTGGAACAAGGCCTATTTGCTGGTCAAGTAAAAATCAGGCTGCCATTGCCTTATCTTCAGCAAAGGAAAAGTATCGAGGAGCGGTCAACGCTTGCATTCATGTAGTTTGGTTGCAGGGTATTCCAGCAGAGTTTGATATTGGTAGCTCCACTTCTACTATCATTTTTTATGACAATCAAAGTGATATCAAGATCTCGACGGATATAGTTTAGAGAGAGAGGACCAAGCATATCGAGATGCACATGCACTACATTCGAGAGCTTGTGCATGACAAAACCATTGTACTGCAATATTGCCCTACAGAAGAGCAAATTGCAGACATCTTCACCAAGAGCTTCACTGAGAAGAAGTTCTCTAACCTCTGTTCACTGTTGGGGGTGAGTTCTACTATGGTGGAGACATATTAGATCCCTCAGTGTTCAGCTTGAGGGGGGGTTTTCTTCTCATTGGGTTTTCCCTCTTTCCTCACTTAGATTTTTTCTAGCATTTTGGATTATTTTCTGTATTGGGGTGACCTTCGGTCTCATTTACGAGGGCCCTATATTTAATT
Source organism: Larix kaempferi (assembly GCA_027924585.1). NCBI lineage: Eukaryota > Viridiplantae > Streptophyta > Pinopsida > Pinales > Pinaceae > Larix > Larix kaempferi. The sequence continues at coordinate 500,537 of BSBM01000892.1, forward strand.
TTTTTACGTCATAGTATAGATTGTGGGGGGGTGTTAGGATATTCTCACCATCATCTTTATGTTTTCATGCATTCTGCATGCATGCACAGTCATCAGTATGGTGTCCCCCAACACCTAGTCCCTAGTTTACTAACCCCGGGAGCTTATTTCTGTACAGTTACAGCCCTCCTAGTCCATCAATGTTCCTTGTTTTCATCTCCTATGACCAAGTGCACCCTCTCTTCCATACTACTAGTGCCACACTCAGTTAGTTGCTTGATTTGTGGATCTATTCCTTGATTTGAGGACAGATTCACTAGTTAACTAACTGAAACACTCTGATGGACATCCAAATAGACTACTTTTACTATTCTAACTCCAGACATCTCCTCATGTGCCCTCCTTGGATTCTCCTTCACTACATTAGTGCTCCATGCATCAGTTACACCTACCTACATTCCGTTAGACTCAGTTTGACACCTAGCTGACCGTTACTTGTGCATTAATGACACTATCATTGATTGATGATGAGGACTCCTAGTGCATACCAGCTACACCATGCAGGCTATATAGAATGACCGCCTTGGTTAATTCACACTATTCATTCATTGTTATTGTATTGTATTGTATTCTACTTCAAAGTTCAATAGAGTACTACTGCAAGTCTTTTGCACAGTTTTCACATATTATTCTGCATGCATCTCTTCTAAGGTTTCTCTTGTTCCATAGATCTGTTGTGCTTGAATTTCACAAAGATAACAACTCTAAATTTAGATAAGGAAAACATAGCCAATGAAAAGAATCCTAAAGAACAAGTTCCTGCACTTCCTGCATAAAATAAAAAAATAGAAGAAAATGTAGCAGAAGCAAGGACTAAGCAGCTAGTTGTCAAATCTAAAACAATAGACATCGATGCCATGGAAGAAGATCAAGCAAATAAAGTATCAAGTTCTGTTGGAAAGCAACACCCTCCAGATTAATCTGAGCTTAATTCAAGTTATCATTCCCCAAAGGAAATATTTTAATTATGATTTTCGATTCAGATTTGCATTCTCCATCTCGGAATTATGAAATTTATATTTTAGGAGTGCCTTCAGAATATTTGATTCTGAAGGTACCCCAATAAAGTAAGTATCTAGATCGGGACATTTGAATTGGAAGCATTAAGGGCATCAATTTTGTTTGATCATTTTCCCTTCATATATCAGTTTGATTATTATGGTTAAATGGCTGATGATAGATGTGGTATTTTTGCAACTCCTAAATTCAATGGATTAAATTGATAATATAAATCATGATTACACAAATTATTATCTCAATTGTTTCTTTTCACTCAATTTATTGGTAATACTCTGTGTTATTTGGTTTCTCTCAATCTATTCACTTTTTCATTTTAACCAAATGGTGAGGTCACTTTGAGGTCTGAATATGACTAATGGCTATCTTAATATAACGTGTTGATACCTTTCTACTATAATGCTAAACAAAATATTAGGGTAGTCACTAATTCACTCTATTTTATTTGATCTGGATTGTCATTTTGCATCGGAATATTTCTTGATATTTATAAAACCACTATGATAAAAGTTTGATGTAAGATCGATACCCTAGTTCTAGCATTTTGATCAAATTAATGGGAAAGGTATTTTGAGCTTAGAACTTGTATGAAATTAGGAAGGGTAAGGTTTGATGTGACCATCATTATGCGTTGTCATATGATTTTGACAGTAACCCAAGTGTCACATGTAATCTTGATCCGTATGTCATTTGCCTCACATTGATCGTTGCGGATAGTGCTTTTTGTAAATTGAGAAACCTCTAGCCGCTCATGAATCTCATTACCCTACGCACTTGAAGCATGTTTGAGTGCTTGTTGAACCTAGACGATATGGGGTCAGTCGTATTTCTGATAAACTTGCAGGGTTCGAAGGTAAATTGGTTTTGTGCCTCTGCTGAAATTTTCAACTTGTATATGTCTTGGAAAATTAGCTTCGTCATTATGGATCCTGTTTCCCGGTTCGAACTCTATGGGATTGAATACTTATATGTTTTCCAAGAATGTGTCAAGCCAGTAACAAAAGTAGGTTGGTTGACATTCCTACAGAAATTATCATGGTTTAATATAGTTGTTTCCTTAGCATTCGCTTCATCTTTCGATGGATCAAAAGCATCAATTGGTGATGTCGACCTCCATCTGACAGAGGAATTTATCTCTCAGGTGACAGGGTTACCATTGACTGGTGAAAGGTGGTTCAAAGGAAAGCACATGAAGAGTCTCGCTTGGAAGGAGTTCCTAGTCAAAATGAACCAGCAGGAAGTCCCTTCTCGAACTAATAATCAGGTACATTACATGTGAGGGACATTATTCACAAACACACTTCTACCATCTTAGATTGTTGCTTGTATTCAAAGGTCATGTTATTAATATGCCATTTTATTTCCTTAACAGTCTACAAAAGATGGCTTATTTGGTTCAAAATAATGTTGCTGATAAAGAAAGGAGTCTTTTCACCATGGATTGATCAAGATGTTGGTTTCGCATAAATTAGCCGAGTTGGGTGATAATTGGGACTCTTTCCTCATGCGAAATGGTTTCAGTGTTAATGAGGAATGGCCTCAGCACAGGTCAAGGACTCGCTGCAAGTGCAGGGGGTCTATTTTAGAAGATCCCAGCAATGGAACTAGTGATGAAGATGTTGGGCTGAGCTCTGTTAAAACCCCATGTGAAGAGGACCCTAAGGTGAAATGTGAAGGTTCTCGAATGGTAACGGATGAACCATTGGCCAATGAGAATAATATTGATTCAGAATTACATTTTTCGATACCAACCCTTAGCTGCCCAGAAGATGAAGATCAGACCAGTAGGGCCATGAGCGAAAGGGAAACCCATAGAACAACTAGAAGCATGACCGCTGCCCTTCTGGCGAGAAGAAATTTACATGAAGAAAATCCCCCCGTTGCCGAACTTAGTGATTCCTATGAACCTCAGTAGAATAATGATTTTGTCGACCAAGTAAATCCAAAATTCCTATATGATTCTACTTCTAAAACAAGGATGAGGAATGCTCAAGCTTTGAGATGTTCTCCTCGGTCAAACCAAGCGGTCGACCAGAAACCTGTTAAAGTCGAAGAGATGGTTTATGAACCAAATGAAAAAGGTATAGAATAATCTTCCTTCACATCTTAAGCTCTCTGAATTTCTTCCCTAGAAATTGACCTTAAACAAGCCCAATTGATTAATATGATAGCCAGTGAGGAAATTGCGAGTTTAAAAGGTGAGCTGGCTTCGTGGGTTGATAAATGGAATCATATGAAGGATAAGAATGATAGATATAAATCTCTTAGGAAAACTCTGTTCTTGATAAACCAGAGGTTAATTAAGCAGAACAGGGTAAGCAACAATAGGGTTCTAAAATTTAAATCTAAATTGACCGAAGCAAGGAGGAATGAACTAGTCCAAGTATCCTTGAACCGTCCAAGAATCCCTAATGATCGCGAACAATTCAATGTTTTTTTTATGGCTAAAATTTTGTTTTATTTAAAGGGCCGTAAATATCAACGGTTACAGGTAATATTACTCATTTCTTTGAACCCATTTTATTTAATTAGAAGTGTTGTTATGAGGATACCTACAAAATAAAAGACTTTGTAGGCATCCTTAACATTATTTCATTTATTTTTAACACCTTGATAATTAATCTCCACTTTGAATTGTTATGGGTTTCATTTGGATTATTATTGGGGCATTATTTTTTCATATTTAGAAAATTCGATGTGTATCTTTTGGATTCCATCCGATCTTCGATGCTACAACCATGGCAAGATTTGTATCCTCTTATCTACATTCTGGTTACTTATCCTATTTTTAAAACCAAAACAGTTGCTAGAATCTCGAGCTCAGTAACGATCTCCATCAAAGTGGTTAATTGTTGGAACTGTCTAGTAAGTATGTTGCCTCTTTCTGCTTCGTCACTTTGAAGTTGGCCCAGGAATTATTCGGTTTAAAGAAGATTCTATGTTAAATGTTAAACACCTGTCAAGAAGGGATGCTTCAAATTATGTTGGATTTTCTCTAGCATCTTATTTTTAGTCCACGTGTTCATGGTGTTTTGGGTAGATTTAATGTTAGATACATGGGGATTACTATATAATAGAAGTCAAGTCATGGGATCAGGGGTTAGACTTATGAATACTGGAGAAAGAGTTCTGAAACACTTATATTTTTAACATACTGCTTAATTTTGTGTTTTCTGAGTTGTTCTGAAGACCAATCTTATCTCACTATTTGGAGACTTTGATCAAGTTTTCATACATACATTCATACTATATTTCTCTCTGGATCTTCTTTTGTATTTACTTTTTATCTACATATATATACTTGGTTATCGTATGTGGACTTCATCCTTTATGAATTTGAACTTACATGCTCTTTTGGATTTATGTGAATTTAGTCACATGCTATTGTAATGGGATGTTATTCCTATTATTTTATGGTTTGTTTAAATTAATATTGTATTACTCTTATATGTATGCTTACTTTGCTAAGGATACACAATAAGGTGTAATTATATTCTTTTCATACATTCGAATCTGCATGATAGTTAGTGTTAGTTGATTTTCAGTTTGAAATTACAGTAATAAACATTTTACAGAAATCGTTATTTTATTGTGGAATTGTTATAGGTTGCATTTCAGTATTAGTGAGATCTCTATAATCTGGAATCTTACCTAAAAATTATATTCAAACTTTAAATCATATTCTCGTTTACGCTCCTGGCCAGGATAGGGAAGTAGGCATTAGGTAAAATTACTTTTAGTTTAGATTTAGCAGCTACTAAATTTTCCATTTATAGTTAGGATAATCATTAGAGCTAGGTTTTCATTAGGTTAATCTTTCCTTTTATTCAATATCTGGAAAAAAAAAAAAAATTGACACCCATGATTATCAAGAGACTCTTTGTCTAGAGAGAAAATCACAAAGGCAACGGGGCCTTAATCCTGTGAGAAACAATTATTCCAAGCATACACAGGGCTATGTTAAGCTCTTTGTGTGGATCGTTTTTCCTTAAGTTGGCCACTAAAGGTAAATCCATCCAACAAATGGAGCTAGAAGGAGGGCCCGAGCTTAAATTTTAATGGTTGATCAACCACATAATACTCCTACCAGCAGTCAATCTACCTCCCATCTCAGGAATTTCGAAATACCATTGTCCCAAATAGTGTTGAACTTAATCTCAGCTTCACAAGTCGAATCTACTAACACACCTTTTTTCAACACAGTTAGGGCTATCATAGAACGAGAAAACACTAGTCCTCCATTCACTCCTGAGGAGATAGACCACGCTTTGGAAGAATCCCAACATATTTTGACTAGAGCTTATTCTTTCCAGACGGGGATTCCCCCTAGGAATTTTGGCTTTCCAAATAGGCCCCGCAACCAAACTGAGATAGTCATAGATCCGATTTTTGAAGAAATTCTTGAACCTCTAAGAGGATCACCTGCTTATCATCTTAGTAATATTCTCAGAGGGTCAATCAATACAAATACCTTATGATGACTAGAGACCTCTGGTGGAGATGATCAACCACCCTCACCACCAGAATCACCTTCCAATACCACTAGTGATCACGACAATGAATATTCATCGGATTCAGAATCTAATCGAGACATGACTGACGCTAAAGGAAACCAAAATAATAATATGTCATGGTTACAGCGTGGTGTCGTTGTTGTACCTGGACCTCAACATAATTTACCCAAACACCCTGATAAGATTCTACCTAAATTTGACTCGGATAATAAAAAACCTACCGAAAATCACATTAATAAATTCATTCTGGCTGTTCAAACCACGAACATCCACCATAAATACATTGGGTGTCGCTTATTTCCTTTGACCTTCGAAGGAAAATCTTTAGTGTGGTATTTCTCCCTCACCCAGGGGTTTATAATTAAATTGGGTTGATTTCAGCCAACCATTCCTACATAAATTTGGTGAAGATAAAACTCTTGTTGTGGTAGCCTTGGAATTAGATAGGATTAAAATGGACAATAAAGAACGTATCAAATATTTCAATCAACGATTCCCTAATTTGAAAAATAAGATACCAGTAGCATCTCAACCTCCTGAAGATATCATTATAGAAAATTATGCCTCATCTCTACCCAAATCTCTAGGAGGAGACTTTGGAAGATCCGTTCCCATTTAATTGTCATTTTTGGGATAGTTCACTAAAAAACAATGAATTCGATAACCAGTCTGTTTTCCTAAACCATCATACCTACAATACTAGGAGAAAAGGACCTTTTGTGTCACAGTCATCACCAATTCCTAATAATAATTCCCTCACTGATGAGCGTAAGACAGAGATTTGCGGCTATCATTGATCATCGCATAACCAAGTTGCACAAGGAATAGAGGCATGAGTGGTTGCGATGGGCAGTATCATCGGCTAGATGGCAGCCGAAGGAAAAATCCCAAAGACTATAAGAAGTGAGCGGTATCGTTTTAATATCATTGCGATGGAGCCAAGATATAAAGGCAGGTGTTCGGCCACGCGGATGATCCAAAAAAGGAAGAGTGGTAGCCTATGGTCAAGGCCAAGGGTTCCGCAGTAATGAATGCAATGTGACTAAGTAAACGGATGATATTTTCCCTAGGTAGTTCGATAATCCTGGATGATCGTCGCATCCTGAAGATGCATGATGAATAGTGGCAGTGTAGATGAGATGGACCGGGTCCCGCCGGACAGGTGTCAGCTCCACAGCTTGTCGCATAGAGAAAGGGTGATATAGGAGAAGCTTTTAGGGTGCATGTGATGCTACCCTGTAGATGCATGCAAATGAGATTAACAGCTCAAATATGGACACGTGGTGCACGGACGACGACAAACAGATGGTAGTTGTCAAATCAAGTGGTTAAATAGAGGCCAAATCTGATGACGGAGATCGGCGTGTGTGAAACCAACAGCAGAGATCATTAGAAAACTGATGGGAAATATTAGTGGATAAGGAAATGAGGCTTGAATATATATAGTCGTCAGTGGTTAAAGGTGATGTTTTTCCCAGAGCCCGTCTGGACCAAGGGTTTCAGGTCGCAGGGCGACATGATTTTCTGAAGCGGCCGGTGTAGAAAAAGACCTCAGTTGTCACTAATAGACCCTATTGAGTTTGCCCCTTTGGTGATATCATTGCACCTACCGCAAAATGACCATTTTGAGCTTATCCCTAGGCACGTCCGTCGTTGCCTTGTGTTTCCAGATTCCCCTTGAAAGTAGGCAAACCTCTGTGAAGGTTTCCCTACTAACCCTTATCGGTGTTCAAAGGAAAGAGTTATCCGCCCAGGGACGAAAATGGAATGATACCAGACTCCGAAGTGGGATAGTATCTGACCAAAGGTATCCAACTGCAAGCGATAGGCTCCTCCTATACTAGTGCCTTCAGGCCTCGGCCCCATACAGGGGGCAAGGACTGAGACGAAGAAACAGTGAAGACATTGACCCCAGCCATACAGGGGCAAGGGTATTGTTCTAAAGGAAATATAAACATGCTAGTGACAGATTATACTTGTATATAGGTCTCTTGTCAATCATTTTCCCTTTATAGCGTCTGTCAAAGGTACGTTTCCCTCTGAGCTAGGAGGTTTTCGGAAGAGGCTCGTCGTTATTGATAAGATGGGAGTTTCCTCAGTAGGAACCACCAAAACCTAGGAAGGTAAAGGAAGTCGACCGCCAAATTTGGTGGCGAAATGAGCACTAGGATGAGGCTAGCAGACATGTTGGCCGTGGTTCGGTCGACGATTGAGATATAGGCCTGAATCAGCGGGTGATAAAAATACAGGCAGAAAGAGAATTACACATGGAGACTATTGGGTACCCTGAGTTGGCTGCGAGGATGATGTGACTCATGTCCTTCGGCATGTGGGAGAAAACGTGAGGCTAAGTATTGTGATGTAGGTGAGGTCATAGGGATAGGCAACTTAAGGACACCCTTCTGCCACCCCAAATGATTGTCGATGCAAGGGAAGCTGCATCAGCCTAATTTTTTGCTGCGTCGTCTATCTAAAAAACGTTGCCAAGCGTGTTGCATGTCAGCTTGGACCATCGGCATCATGGTTACTTGATTTAGGAATCCGATTGAGTTGTCATGGTAATTATGGCCACATGTAACCGATGTCATCATAATAACAGTTATGGGTATGGTCTTCACGTCCCTTGCCCGAAGTTGGTATATGGGAAAGATGGTACACCTGGAAGTTTGAGCATCTTTTTTGTTGGGATTGGATCATGGAGAAACGGCAGGAATCCGAACTGGTGTTCATTCCCGAGCAAACATGGGCTGAGGTGGAGGAAAAGCTTACTCCTCCATCTCTTATGATATTTGACCTCATAAAGTCCAGCTCTGCTAGCGAAGACGAGGAGCTTGATAGATGACAAGTGTCCAAAGAAGCCTGACCACACAGGAAGGAGGAAAATCCTGAGACCAAGCGGGGCAGCCAACTAGAAACATAAATGGTTCACGATTTTGTAATCTCCGCTGAAGAAGCGACACCTATCCTTCTAGATGACACATCACGGACTGACAGCTCATTGAAAGTGGAAGATTTCTTTGACTCAAAAGGTCATTTGCGAACCCAGGGTTAAGATGGCCCTCTGTCTATCATATTTCGTTCCTTATCTTAATCAGTCTATTTGGAACATGACACATATGTAATATTCCTAGATTTTTGGGTCAATGAGGTGTCACTCATATATTACTGTTTTGGTTTAGGCAAGTCGAGCAAAGGGCTCCCAGCATCTATATATATGTGATGTAATAGAATGATAAAGGGTTGAAAAATATTGTTGAAACTTTATGGGAATTTTTCTGTATTGTTCTGTACGACATTTTGAGCTATATTTTGAATAAAGATTTGCAGAGCTGAGCCAATGTTCTCTCAGGGATTCTTGTGTAACTGGTCTTGTAGTCTGTTGCTTCTTTTTCCATGTGAATTGTGTATCTCTCATTGTTAATTCCAGTCTATAACATTATTTCATACTTGGTGCAGTGTGATAGCTAAGTAGAATTCATAGAAATTATGCTCTACTTATCTTTTTCCAAGTACTCCACCATTACTTCTCTGCTAAAATTGATATAGGATTCATCATTGTATGCCTTAGGTCAATGGATTGTTTCTTTCTCTTCTGTTTCACCAATTAAAATCACTTTGACTACGAGTTGTTTGCTATCTCGTACCTGTGTTAATGCATTTGTGAAGTATTTGTAAATGAATTTTCAGATTTTGTTTGAATGTGACTCCATTTCCCAATTAAAGATTCATATGTTTCAGCCAAGCTGCATTTAAACCATTTTGTTCCCCACAGAAATCTGATCTTCTGTATTGTTACAATTGAATATCTTGAATGATGAATGCGGGTGCATGTTTTCATTGTTGACAACTTTGATTATTCCAGTCTTTCATAGATCTGTAGAGAGATCCCTCTAAGACTAAGCTGGGTCAGTAGCTTAAGTCTAAAGATTGGTTAGTAAATACCCCAGTTTTCCCTCTCCCACAACCTAGGGGGTCATTTTGGGTGTTAACAAATTAGCATCGTTGCCAGGGAAAGCAAATTTGTCCCATCATCCCTAGAAGAATGACAGAAGTTTTAGATCTGAAATACTGATGGTGAACAGTAGTCAGACATCAAGAAGGTTGTACCATTCACCCGGCGACTCCACTCAAGAGAAATTTCAATACGAAGGTGACCCCACTGGGGAGATCGATGATCTTGTATCAGAATTGAGATGTTGAAAGATTCTCATGGTAACTCCACTAGAGAATGAGTGCATCTACCTTAGACATGGAAGAATCAAGATTCAGGTATCAAAATGTCAATCTCTTCAAAGAAATCTTGTACTTCTGTATCAGTCTCCTTTTACCTTTATGTATATATATCAAGAAAACGTTTCTCCACCAAAGACCTCTAGGTCAGGGGAAAATATCATTTGTATATCCCTCTCTAGATCTCTCAAATGTATATCCTCCTTCAACCCCTAGCACTAATCCCATCGTTTCTTTTGAACCTTACAAGAGCCATATCCAGCCATCCAAATCCCATAAAAGTGAGGTTGAAGATGCTCTCCCGGTACATACTCCTTTTCCTACCAAATCACAGCTGAGATATGGCCCTTTGAAACTGCCCCCTGTTCTTCATGACTATCCTCCCATATACCATAAATACCTTCCTATATTTGATGGAGAATCTGAGAGCCTCACTGTTGAGAAACATCTCCACGGCTTTGAACATTTTTTGGATCTTTTTGAAGTGGAGCATGATGATGTTTGTATGAGGGCTTTCGCCCAATCTTTCCAAGGAGATGTGAAGCAATGGTTTAGCCATTTGCAGCCTGGATCTATAGATACCTGGCAAGGGTTTTCTGATGTTTTCTTGGAGTTTTGGGGTAAGAGACGGTCATGAGACCTAATTCTTTCAGAGTTTTACTCCATGAGAATGCAAGAAGGGCAAGTCATGTCTAGTTTTAACAGAAGGTTTTCAAGATTCTATTATGATATTCCAAGGGAAATTCAGCCCCTAGAGAATGTTGCTAAGCTACACTATGCATCTATCTTTCCTCCTGATCTATCTTTGCTCCTGTTGGAAAGAAGGTCCCCTAATTTGCAGCATATGTTCATTGATGCTTTGGAGGTCGAAGACAATCTTAGGATGTCTGGAAAATTATTAAGAAAAGGTAAGGATGAAAGGATTGAAGAAGAAATAAGATTTGAAGAGGGGCACAAGCAAGGAGAAGTTACTTTGCATCCCTGTTTTTCCCCGGATGCACAGGGAGATGACCAGACCAACGAAGTTCCAGAAGAAGGTAATAATGAGGTGTTTTATGTAAATTGCGATCAACCTACTAAAATTCCTGTGGGTAATGGTTTTGAAGAGGAGTTCAGTCCACCTAAATATGACAAATATGAATGGGATTGCTTGGAAAAATGCATAAGTTTTTTCGAGGTTGACAATGAGAAAAACGACCTAGTGTGCAATAAATCTCAGGAAAGGGAGGTCTGCCTAGAGGGAGCTTTTTCTTGCAATAAATTTGAAGATTGGAGTGTTATGTCTTTTGAAACCCAAGAAGAGCTACAGTTCTATGAGACTTATGTACATGGAATTGAGTGCCCAATATCTCCTGCGAGTCAGAGCTTTTCACCTATTGAGCTATGCATAGAAACAAATCTCCATAATGGTATGGATGTCTTGTCTAAGTATTTTCTGAAACTTAGTCTGGTAAATTGATAATGGAATTGTAATTTGAGCGGCCTTGTTGCAGCTTAGACGATGTGAGGAATTAGGAAGAACCAGGTGAAGATGCTTTCATGACTGGTCTTAAAGAAATAGGAATCTTTCATTCTTTTAAAGATCATTTCGCTAAATTGCTGGAATCATCAAAAAATATGGGGTTCGTGTTATTCAAGAAGGCAAGAATTGAAAAATATTTTTATCCGAAGTTATCATTTGCTGAATTCTTCCTTCGGGCTGGGGAGGTCGACTGTGAATTTCAGTCAAGAAGCCATTTGCTTGACTGGCTTCATTGGAAGTGTGAGGTCACTGGAGTTGTCCTATATGCTCAGCGAATAGGGTAGGAGCATTTGTATATAAATAAGCTTGCAGGTCAAGCATTTGCATTTATTTCAGTTAGCAGTTTGTGCATTTAGCTTGCTGCATTTTCAGAAAAGTTCAGTAGGTTTTTAGCTTCAGGTTGCAGTTTTTAGGGTTGGAATCCGCCCAATGGATCAGGAACTTGTTCTGCAGGTTCTTTGCTACCTCGCCAGGAGGATAGCATCCCCGGTTGGAGCCAGTTGTTAGCACCTATTTTTCACAGCGTTGGTATGGAGGTGAAATGAAGGGATAACCCTAAAAAGTTTGATAAAAAACCCAGGATTACCTTTGTTTTTCCATAACTAGGTGCTAAAGGGACAAAAAAGGATGAGAAAGGGGAGCATATTACTATGGTTTAAGGGAATATTGCGCGAGGTATACCGCAGGAAGGTCCACACCGTCAGATGGGCACAAGTGAGAGATCTGCAGCTATCATTGATCATTGCATAACCAAGTTGCGCAAGGAATAGAGGCATGAGTGGTTGCGATGGGCAATACCTTCGGATAGATGGCAGCCGGAGGAAACATTGCAAAGAATATAAGAAGTGAGCGGTATCATTTTAATAGCATTGCGATGGAGCCAAGATGTAAAGGAAGGTGTTCGGCCATGTGGATGATCCGAAAAAGGCAGAGTGGTAGCCTATGGTCAAGGCCAAGGGTCCCGCAGTAATGAATGCAATGTCACTAAGTAAACAGATGAGATTGCCCCTAGGTAGGTTGACGGTCCTGGATGATCATCGCATCCTGAAGATGCACAATGAATAGCGGCAGGGTAGATGTGATGGACCGGGTCCCACCAGACAGGTGTCAGCTCCACAGCTTGTCGCATAGAGAAAGGGTGATATAGGATAAGCTTTTAGGGTGCATGCGATGCTACCCTATGGATGCATGCAAATGAGATTAACAACCCACGTGGTGCATGAACGACGACAGACAGATCGTAGTTGTCAAATCAAGCGGTTAAATAGAGGCCAAATCTAACGGCGGAGATCGGCTTGTGTGAAACCAACGGCAGAGATCGTTAGACAAATGATGGGAAAGATTAATGGATAAGGAAATTAGGCTTGAATATATATAGTCGTTGGTGGTTAAAGGTGATGTTTTTCCCAGAGCCCGTCTGGACCAGGGGTTTCAGGTCACAGGGTGACGAGATTTTCAAAAGCAGTCGGTGTAGGAAAAGACCTCAACTGTCACTGATAGACCCTGTTGAGTTTGCCCCATTGGTGATATCAGCACGCCTACCGCAAAATGACCATTCTGAGCTTCCCCCCAGGCACGTCGATCGTCACCTTGTGTCGCCAGATTCCCCCCGAAAGTAGGAAAACCTCTGTGAAGGTTTCCCTGCTAACCCTTATGGGTGTTCAAAGGAAAGAATTATCTGCCCAGGGACGAAAATGGACTGATACCAGACTTCGAAGTAGGATAGTATCTGACCAAAGGTATCCACCCACAAGCGATAGGATCCTCCTATACTAGTGGCTTCAGGCCTCGGCCCCAGATAGGGGGAAGGGACTGAGACGAAGAAACAGTGAAGACATCGACCCTAGCCATACAGGGACGAGGGTATTGTTCTAAAGGAAATAAAATCATGCTAGTGAGAGATTATACTTGTATATAGGTCTCTTATTGATCATTTGTCCTTTATAGCATCTGTCAAAGGTACGTTTCCCTCTGAGCTAGGAGGTTTTCGGAAGAGGCTCGTCATTATTGATCAGATGGGAGTTTCCTCAGTAGGAACCACCAAGACCTCGGAAGGTAAAGGAAGTCAACCACCAAATTTGGAGGCGAAACGAGCATTGGGATGAGGCTAGCAAACGTGTTGGCCGTGGTTTAGTCGACGATCGAGATATAGGCCTGAAGCAGTGGGTGATAAAAATACAGGCAGAAAGAGAATTACACATGGAGACTATTGGGTAGCCTGAGTTGGCTGTGATGATGATGTGACTCATGTCCTTCGGCATGTGGGAGAAAACATGAGGCTAAGTATTGTGATGTAGGTGAGGTCATAGGGATAGGTGACTTAAGGACACCTTTCTGCCACCCCAAATGATTGTCAATGCAAGGGAAGCTGCGTTAGCCTCCTTTTTTGCTGCGTCGTCTATCTAAAAAACTTTGCCAAGCGTGTTGCATGTCAGCTTGGACCATGGGTATCATGGTTACACTATTTAGGAATCCGATCGAGTTATCATGGCAATTATGGCCACACGTAACCACTATCATCATCATAGCATTTATGGGTATGGTCTTCACATCCCTTGCCCGAAGTTGGTATATGGGAAAGATGGTACACCTAGCAGTTCGAGCATCTTTTCTGTTGGGATTGGATCATGGAGAAAGGGCAGGAATCCAAAGTGGTGTTCATGCCCGAGCAAACATGGGCTGAGGTGGAGGAAAAGCTTACTCCTCCATCTCTTATGATATTTGATCTCATAGAGTCTAGCTCTACTAGCGAAGACAAGGAGCTTGATAGACGACAAGTGTCCAAAGAAGCCCGACCACACAGGAAGGAGAAAATTCCAGAGACCAAGCGAGGAAGCCAACTAGACATAGAAATGGTTCACGATTTTGTAATCTCCACTGAAGAAGTGACATTTATCGTTCCAGATGACGCATCGCGGACTGATAGCTCATTGAAAGTGGAAGATTTCTTTGACTTGCAAGGTCATTTGCGAACCCAGGATTAAGAAGGACCTCTATCTACGATATTCCGTTCCTTGTCTTAATCAGTCTGTTTGGAACATGACATATATGCAATATTCCTGGATTTTTGGGTCAATGAGGTGTCACTCAGATATTACTGTTTTGGTTTAGGCGAGTCGAGCAAAGGGTTCCCAGCATCTATATATATGCGATGTAATAGAATGATAAAGGGTTGAAAAATATTGTTGAAACTTTATGGGAATTTTTGTGTATTGTTCTATAAGACATTTTGAGCTATATTTTGAATAAAGATTTGCAGAGATGAGCCAATGTTTTCTCAGGGATTCTTGTGTAACTGGTCTTGTAGTCTGTTCCTTCTTTTTCCATGTGAATTGTGTATCTCTCATTGTTAATTCCAGTCTGTAACATTCTTTCATACTTGGTGCAGTGTGATAGCTAAGTAGAATTCATAGAAATTATGCTCTACTTATATTTTTCCAAGTACTCCCCCATTACGTCTCTGCTAAAATTGATATAGGATTCATCATTGTATGCCTTATGTCAATGGATTGTTTCTTTCTCTTCTATTTCACCAATTAAAATCACTTTGACTACGAGTTGTTTGCTATATCGCCCCTGTGTTAATGCATTTGTGAAGCATTTTTTAAATGAATTTTCAGAGTTTGTTTGAATGTGACTCCATTTCCCAAATAAAGATTCATACATTTTAGCCAAGCTACATTTAAACCATTTTGTTCCCCACAGAAATATGATCTTCTGTATTGTTGCAATTGAATATCTTGAACGATGAATGCTGGTGCATGTTTTCATTGTTGACAACTTTGATTATTCCAGTCTTTCATAGATCTGTAGAGAGAGCCCTCTCAGACTAAGCTGGGTCAGTAGCTTAAGTCTAAAGATTGGTTACTGGTTTCCCCATTTTTCCCTCTCCCACAACCTAGTGGGTCATTTTGGGTGTTAACAATGATATAATTGAATATCTTAAGAGGAAGCGAGCGAATATCAATATGTTTGAGTTATTAAAAAAAAATTTGATGCCAGGAGGTTCGATTCTCTCCAATTTGGAAACTCAATCAAATATCATTTCAAAGAAAAACCAGATCTCTATCCCTGCGGTAAATAATTCTTATCCTACTACTAGTAAAGTTGCGGTTGGCTTCAATGACAACATTAAAACAACCACCGATAGGGATGCATTGAGAGGTAAGAATTCCAAATCTAGTACTCCCCCTTCAGTGCTGACATTTGAAATATTTAATCGGAATGTCCACAACTGCATGGTCAATTTTGGAGCATCATAAAATGTCATGCCTTACTCATTATGTAAGACATTGAATGCTGAGCTCACACCTTGCAAAACTCAGATTAGCCAACTTGACCGCTCTAATGTGAAAATTGTAGGAGAGATAAAAGGAGTGATGACTAGGATGGCTACTAATCCACAAATTTTCTAAATTATTAATATACTGGTAGCAGACATACCTGATGTATATGGGTTGTTTCTAAGTCGTGACTGGTCTCAAGCTTTAAAAGGTTATTTCTCAATTGGCTGGTCCCATTTGTGGCTACCCAAAAACGGGCAACCAAATCAGGTCAGAATAGACAGGGAAAGGTATATGAAGCATACGGCGACTAAAATAAATTATCCCAATGAACCGGTGATGTTTAGTGACTCTATTTTAGGGAAATATGGGTATGATTCAGATCTAGGGACTTTTCATGCGCACAAATCAGCATTTACTGATTCTGAAAATAAATCAGAAATTCTACATTTGCAATTTTGAAGAAGCCTCTCCCAGGTTAGTTAATATTGTAAATAGTGTAAATAATGTAGATAATGTAACTAATAGAGATTGGAATTTGTATTTTTATGGTTCGAGATCTAAGGAAGGTGCAAGAGTAGGCTGCATGCTCCTTGATCCTTTAGGAAACAAGCATCTTATAGCTTGCAGACTTGAATTTCTCTGCACCAATAATACGAAAGAATATGAAGCGCTTATCCAAGGGATCAAGAAAGCATTGGATCTGAATGTTAAGGTATTGGTTGCATTCGGCGATTCTGAAATTATTGTCCGACAAGTTCGCATGCTATAAATTGTGTATAGAATCATTTGCACGGTTATCAAAAGGAGGTATGGAATTTGATTTCAGCATTTGATGTTTTTAATATCTAGTCCGTTCCTCGTATCCAAAAACAAGAATCTGATCTACTAGAAAGTGTGGACTCTCGACTCATTCCAGCATAAAACTTCTCTCCTAATGATTTTTCACTTGAGTTAATGTTTAGGCCATCGATTCCTGATAACATCACTAATTGGCGTGTTTTCGATAATGATTCGTAGATTATAAATTTCTTGACTGGAGAAGACACTTTTAAGGATTCATCGATTGATGAAATAATGCATGATGAAGACTTGCGTAATTTCTCAACAATTCATCCTCATCATTCAGTTGAGAAATATTTCGAATTGGTAAATTCAATCCCTACATCAATTCTTAGATTAGATAATTTTATGACCTGCACGATAAATTTAAAGGAGTTCCCAATTGTAAGACGAACAGTTCATGTATGCGCTACGAAACCATAAATCTAGGTACGGAAGCAAATCCACAGAACATAAATTTAGGGACAGATTGCACTCAAACGGAAAAATAAACCTTCATAAAATTATTTAAAGAGTATAAAGACGTGTTTGCATGGACATATGAAGATTTGAAAAAATTTGATCCACAGATAATGCAACATATAATTCCTATGAAGCCTCAATCAAAACCCTTCCAGCAGAAACTGAGGAAAATTCACCCTACGCTAGAACCAGCAGTAAAAAAAGAATTGAATAAACTGCTAGTTGCTAAGATCATATTCCCCGTATGCCACACACAATGGCTGGCTAACCTTCTTCCCGTTAGGAAGAAAAATGGGGATATCATGCTATGTGTCGATTTATGAAACCTTAACCGTTCATCAGAAAAGATAACTACCCAATCCCACCCATGGAGCAGATCCTCCAAAAGGTGTCAGGATCTGAGATGCTTTCATTACTCAACGGTTTCTCTAGTTATAACCAAGTCCTATTTTCTCCCCCGGATCAGTTGAAAACCACCTTTAGGACCCCTTGGGGAACTTATGCATGCAGGAAAATGCCTTCCAGCTAATAAATGTTGGAGCTACATTCCAAAGGGCAATGGATGTTGATTTCAGAGTTCTTATTAACCATTCGGTTGTTTTCTATTTGGACGATGTGACTGTGTTCTCAAAAACTAGATCTGATCATATCTTATATCTATGCAAGGTTTTTGAACGATGCAGAAGATTCAGTATTTCTCTTAATCCTAAGAAAACAATCTTCGCAATCACAGAAGGCATCTTATTATGGTTTGTAGTGTCAAAAGAAGGAATCATGATTGACCCTAAACGAAATGAATCCATCTCCAATATTACTTATCCCACCACAAAGAAAGCAATGCAATCCTGTATGGGAAAAATTAGCTTTGTAAGAAGGTTTGTCCCAAGCTTTTCTAAAATAGTTCATCCACTTCAGAATATGATAAAAAAGGATTCCAATTTCAATGGGGAAACAAAGATAAGGAATCATTTATTAAAATCAGAGAAGCCATAGAAGAATCTCCTGCACTCCTAAGTCCTGATTTCCAGAAAGATTTTATCCTTTATACCTTTGACTTGGATATATCCTACGCAGTTGTTCTCACTCAGAAGAATCAACAAGACTATGAAGTCCCCATTTCATTTATGAGCTTGAATCTAAAAGGGGATGAATTGAACTATCATGAAGTTGATAAGCAGGCATTTGTTGTTTTTAATGCAGTGAATCATTTCCGGCCCTATATTTTGAAATCAAGAACTAAGGTTATTGTTCCCTATTCGGATGTGAGAAACTTGCTAGTTCATAAGGAATTGGGGGAAAAAAGGGCCCATTGGATGGTAGCACTCCAGGAGTATGATCTCGATGTTAAACCTTCACAGGTTGTATGGGGACAAGGTTTACGCAAACTAGCAGAAGAATCAGCACACTTACCTACTAATCATGATGAGTTATTCGCAGATCATTCGCTGTTGCAAAAGGAAATTTGTTTCATTCCTAATTCCCCAAAATCCTGGTACACTGACATTAGGACTTATCTCAAAACAAGGAGTGCTCCAAGTTACTTAAAACCAAAGAAATGAAGAGCTGTGAGGTTGAAATCAACACCATATCAATTAGTAAATAATATACTTTTCAGAAAAAATGCGGATGGTGTTCTCCTCCGTTGTCTTGAAAAGGAGGAGGTTGATTCAATTCTAAAGCAAATTCATGATGGTCCTACTGGTGGACACTTTGGTGGTGACACCATTGCACAAAAGATTTTGAGAGCAGTATATTTCTTGCCAACATTGTTTAAAGATGCCCATTCTTATGCCAGAAAATGTCAAGACTATCAGATGGCCTCTGGTAGATTTAGGAGACCTAATTTTCCTTTACAACCTATTACTATCGACATACCATTTCAACAGTGGGGACTTGACATAGTGGTACCAATAAACTCCCCTTCATCTTTACAGCACAAATACATCATAACCGCTACCGATTATTTCACTTGATGGTCTAACGCTGCTCCATTATGGGTAGTAAATACCAGTCAGGTACTTAATTTTCTGGAAACTCATATAATAACCAGATTTGGGCTACCAGAATATTTGGTCGTTGACAATGCATCTTATTTCTCTTCATGTGCACTGACTGAATTTTCCTTGGAGAAGGGAATTAGGATAAAGTATTCAGCAAGCTATTATTTGTAAGGTAATGGCCTGGCTGAATCAACAAACAAGAATTTACTGAAAATTCTGAAAATATCAATAGTTGAAATCCATAAGAACTAGCACACTACCCTGTATCAAGAACTTTGGGATGATAGGGTTACCACAAAAGCATCTATTGGAAACTCCCCCTTCTTCTTGGTATATGGAACGGAGGCTATCCTTCCTCCTAATTTATTTTTACCTTCATTGCAGCTCGCACAATCTGTACAAGACACAGAGTGCTTAGCCATTGAAAAAAGAATCAATATGCTATTAAAATTGGAAGAAGATAGGGAAAGCGCTAAACGACACTTCTCAAAACATCAACAAACTGTTAAATCATGGTTCGATCGGGGGTCATCCCATAATAGGGAGTTTCAGGTGGGTGACTTAGTGTTAAAATGGGACAAATCACATGAGGACAAAGGGGATCACACTAAGTTTCAACGCCTTTGGTTAGGTCCTTGTATAATAGTAGAAAAATTAGGTCCAAGCACCTTTCATCTACAAAATTTGCAAGGACAGCTCGATACCATCCCGGTAAATGGGAAAGTCATAAAAAAATACTTTCAATAATCCTACATTATGGACTCATTTTCACTATATATTTTTGTTGTATATATATCTTGTACATATTAAATTTCTCATCCTGTTGTCAGTTTGCTATAATCTTGACATCTTACATTTGCTGAATAATTTCAACTCAGTCGTTACTCTGATTCATTTATGAATTTTTAATTGATTGATTTCATAAAATAATTCACCCTATTTGAATTATCCCGATGATAACTAATTCAGAAGTTAGTATTGATAAGATGAAAATCCATATCAGTTCGATACTTTAATCCTCGCAAGTATTAGCTTCTCATTTCAAAAAATAGCCTGGAATTCTCATCTCTTGATTTCTGCTATGACTTTTCAGTGGATATTTCTGTTTAGAAGATGTAAATATTGTAGTGTACTTGCCTTGTTCATAGTCTACATGTTCAATTTTTTGGAAATATCTTCCTCATCACTCACCTTTTGTATATTCACTCCTAAGGTTTGAAGGAAATGAATAATACAACTTGATGAACCGGTTGGTGGAAAGGGTATACAAACTAAATATCTGGAATACGTATTAGTATTGAGATCACCAGTTGTACTTAAATTTTTTTATGTCTTCAAGATTATTTCATCCCAGAACTATAATAGTTATTTTAGACTTGCACAATTTCTTCAATAGCCCCTGGTTGTTATCTTCAGATGCTCATTCATAAACCGATTTCTCAGGTAATTTATTTTCTGGTCTCAGTGACTTCTGAGGGGTTTTGCGATAATTGGAGACACTTAGTCATCATTAAGATATTTCATGAAATCAAAGGGTTTTATTCGTTTTGTAAATCCATTTGTAATTAAAACATAAGTAATAAAACCTTGGTTCAGGAATGGGAGGTCTTTTCATAAAGCCGACCTATCATGATCATCAGCCCTATTGGGATGACGTCACCACATCTGGTCACCAAACCAGGGTGATGATTATTATTTAAAAAAATGAGAATCGGGAGGCCTCATCATGAGCCGACCTATTCATTTTCGATAGTTCTTGTGAATGATGTTGTCAATATCTGGTCACCTAGCCAGGGAAATATTTTTGAACCAAAATCCCAACCTGTTCTGAATTAGTAAATATGAAAGGGGTTAACTAGGGAACATAAGGTCTCATTGCAAGCCAGTATACTTATGATCATAGGTTCTACTGGATTGACATTGTCAAAATCCGGTCATCAAACCAGGGAAATGACTCCCAGTTGGAAAATTGAGAGGCAGGGGGTCTCATTACGAGCTGGCCTGTTCAATTTCCGGTAGGATTGGTGAATAATGCTACCATTATCTAGTCACCAAGCTAAGGTGGTATTCCCTAATCAATGTCTTTCATATTAATCGTAAATATATATATATATATATAATAAAATAAAAAAAGGAAGAATAACAATAAATAAAGTCGAATAATTGCCTGGTTCATTTGAAATGAGATAAATCATCTGATATTCTTGGAAAAGCTACATCTTTCACTAGTGTCAACTAATCAGTATCTAACCTTGAATATTTTCACTAGGCTAGTCATTTCACTCAATGCCTATTAAAAGTTAAAGTTGAACCAAGGAATCTCCAGATAACAGTTAAGCGCGTATGGATTTTGAAATTGGAAAGGTCTGGTTTTATTCTAAGATTGGGGTTGAAAATAAATCACATGAGAAGATGTCTGACGCTTTGCGACACTATGTTAGATCTCCTTTACTATGTAAGTCTTTTTCGTAGAGATAACTAGTTCGTCCCAAGCATGTCGCCATTTGTTGGAAAGCAACACCATCTGGATTAATATGAGCTTAATTCAAGTTATTATTCCCCAAAGGCAATATTTCAATTATGATTTTTGATTCAGATTTGCATTCTTCATCTCGGACTAATGAAATTTATATTTTAGGAGTGCCTTCAGAATCTTTGATTCTGAAGGTACTCCCAATAAAGTAAGTATCTAGATTGGGACATTTGAATTGGAGGCATTAAGGGCATCAATTTTGTTTGATCATTTTCCCTTCATATCTCAGTTTTATTATTATGGTTAAATGACTGATGATAGATGTGGTATTTTTGTAGCTCCTAAATTCAATGGATTAAATTGATAATATAAATCATGATTACACAAAGTATTATCTCAATTGTTTCTTTTCACTCAATTTATTGGTAATACTCTGTGTTCTTTGGTTGCTCTCAATCTATTCACATTTTCATTTTAACCAAATGGTCAGGTCACTTTGAGATTTGAATATGACTAATGGCTATCTTAATATAACGTGTTCATACCTTGCTATTATCATGCTAGCCAAAATATTAGGGTAGTCACTAATTCGCTCTATTTTGTTTGATCTGGATTGTCATTTTGCATCGAAATATTTCTTGATACTTATAAAACCACTATGATAAAACTTCGATGTAAGATCGATACCCTAGTTCTAGCATTTTGATCAAATTAACGGGAAAGGTATTCTGATCTTAGAACTTGCATGAACTTAGGAAGGGTGAGGTTTGATGTGGCCATCAATATGCATTGTCATCTGATTTTGACAGTAACCCAAGTGTCACATGTAATCTTGATCCGTATGTCATTTGCCTCACATTGATCATTGCGGATAGTGCTTTTTGTAAATCGAGAAACCTCTAGCAGCTCATGAATCTCATTACCCTGCGCACCTGAATCATGTTTGAGTGCTTGTTGTACCTGGACGATATGGGGTCGGTCATAATTCTAATAAACTTGTAGGGTTCAAAGGTAAATCAGTTTTGTGCCTTTGCTGAAATTTTCAACCTGTATATGTCTTGGAAAATTACCTTCGTCCTTATGGCTCCTGTTTCCCGGTTCGAACTCTGTGGGATTGAATACTTAGATGTTTTCCAAGAATGTGTCAAGCCAGTAACAAAAGTAGGTTGGTATCCAATCATACATAAATTCTCAGGGTTTAATATAGTTGTTTCCCTAGCATTTGCTTCATCTTTCGATAGCTCGAAAGCCCGAGTTGGTGATGTCGACCTCCATCTGACAGAGGAATTGATCTCTCAGGAAACAGGGTTACCATTGACTGGTGAAAGGTGGTTCAAAGGGAAGCACATGAAGAGTCTCACATGGAAGGAGTTCCTGGTCAAAATGAACCAACATGTAGAGTCTAAATATTGGTTCCCTTCATGAATGGTCAAGAAACAATGGCAGTCCCTTCTCGAACTAATAATCAGGTACATTACGTGTGAGGGACATTATTCACAAACACACTTCTACCATCTTAGATTGTTGCTTGTATTCAAAGGTCATGCTATCAATATGCCATTTTATTTCCTTAACAATCTACAAAAGATGGCTTATTCGGTTCAAAATAATGTGAATAGTAAAGAAAGGAGTCTTTTTCACCATGGATTGATCAAGATGTTGGTTTCGCATAAATTAACCGTGTTGGTTGATAATTGAGACTCTTTCCTCATGCGAAATGGTTTCGAGGTTAATGAGGAATGGCCTCGGCACAGGTCAAGAACTCACTGCAAATGCAGGGCTTCTATTTTAGAATATCCCATCTATGGAGCAGTGATGAAGATGATGAGTCGAGCTCTATTAAAACCCCATGTGAAGAGGACCCTAAGGTGAAATGTGAAGGTTCCCCAATGGTAACAGATGAAGCATTGGTCAATGAGAATAATCTTGATTCAGAATTACATTTTTTGATACAATGCCTTAGCTTCCTAGAAGATGAAGATCAGACCAGTAGGGCCATGAGTGAAAGGGAAACCCATAGAACAACTAGAAGTATGACCCCTACCCTTCTGGAAAGAAGCAATTTACATGAATAAAATCCCCCCATTGTCGAACTTAGTGATTACTATGAACCTCAGCAAAATAATGATTTTGTCGACCAAGTAGATCCAAAATTCCTATATGATTCTACTTCTGAAACAAGGATGAGGAATGCTCAAGATTTTAGACATTCTCCTCGGGAAAACCAAGAGGTTGACCAAAAACCTATTAAAGTCGAAGAGATTTTTTATGAATCAAATGCAAAAGATGTAGAAGAATCTGCCTTCACATCTCCAGCTCTCTGAATTTCTTCCCTAGAAATTGACCTTAAAGAATCCCAATTGATTAATACGATATCTAGTGAGGAAATTGCGAATTTGAAATGTGAGTTGGCTTCGTGAGTTGATAAATGGAATCGCATGAAGGATAAGAAGGATAGATATAAATCTCTCAGGAAAACTCTGTTCTTGAAAAACCAGAGGTTAATTAAGCATAATAGGGTAAGCAACAATAGGGTTCTAAAATTTAAAGCTAAATTGACCGAAGCAAGGAGGACTGCACCAATCCAAGTATCCTTTGAACCGTCAAGAATCTAACGCTCGCGAATAGTTGAATGTTTGTTTTTTTAATGGCTAAAATTTTGTTTTATTTACAGGGACTTAAATATCGACGGTTATAGGTAATATTACACATTTATTTGAACCTGTTTTCTTTAATTACAACCCCTTGTTATGAGGATACCTACAGAATCAAAGATTTTGTAAGCATACTTAACATTATTTCATTTATTTTTAACACCTTTATAATTAATCTCTACTTTGAATTGTTATAGGTTTCATTTTGGATTATTATTGGGGCATTATTTTTTCATCTTCAAAAAAATCGAGGTGTATCTTTTGGATTCCATCTAATCTTCGATGCTGCAACCACGGCGAGATTCACATTATCTTATCTACATTTGGGTTACTTCTCCTATTTTTACAACCAAAACAGTTGCTAGAATCTCGAGCTCAGTAACGATCTCCATCAAAGTGGTTCATTGCTGGCATTGTCTAGTAAGTTTGTTTCCTTTTTCTACTTCCTCACTTTGAAGTTGGCCCAGGAAGTATTCGGTTCAAAGAATATTCTATGTTAAATGTCAAACACCTATCAATAAGTGATGCTTCAGATTATGTTGGATTTTCTCTAGCATCCTATTTTCAGTCCACGTGTTCATGGTGGCTTGGGTAGCTTTAATGTTAGATACATGGGGATTACTATATAATAGAAGCCAGGTCATAGGATCGAGGGTTCGAGTTCTAAATATTGCTTAATTTTGCGTTTTCTTAGTTGTTATGAAGACCAATCTTATCGCACTATTTGGAGACTTTGATCAAGTTTTCATACATGCATTCATATTGTATTTGTCTCTGTATCTTCTTATGTATTTACTGTTTATCTACATATATATACTTGCTTATCCTATGTGGACTTCATCCTTTATGAATTTGAACTTACATGCACTTTTGGATTTATGTCAATTTATTCACATGCTATTGTAATGGGTTGTTATTCCTGTTATTTTATGGTTTGTTTAAATTAATATTTTATTACTCTTAGATGTATGCTTACTTTGTTGAGGATACACAACAAGGTGTAATTATATTCTTTTCATACATTTGAATCTGCATGATAGTTAGTGTTAGTTGATTTTCAGTTTGAAATTACAGTAATAAACATTTTACAGAAATCATTTTTTTCTTGTGGAATTGTTATAGGTTGCGTATCAATATTAGTGAGATCTCTATAATCTAAAACCTTACCTAACAGTTATATTCAGAATTTAAATCATATTCTCGTTTACACTCCTGGCCAGGATAGGGAAGTAGGTATTAGGAAAAATTACTTTTAGTTTAGATTTAGCAACTAGTAAATTTTCCATTTATAGTTAGGATAATCATTAGAGATAGGTTTTCATTAGGTTAATCTTTCCTGTTATTCAATATCTGAAATAGAGAAATTGATACCCACGATTATCAAGACACTCTCTGTCCAGAGAGTAAATCACAAAAGCAACAGGGCCTTAATCACATGAGAAACAATTATTCCAAACATACACAGGGTTGTGCTAAGCTCTTTGTGTGGATTGTTTTTCCTTAAGTTGGCCACCAACGATAAATCCGGCCAATAAGTCCTCAGCCAATCCAAGAAGAAAGTGACCAAGCAAAAAGTATTGAAGAGTTTGAAAAAGAGTTAGAAATAAAATATAGAATAATTCTAGAGTTGGAAAGTGAAATCAGCAGAAAGGAGAATGAGATGGCATACTTGGGAAAATAAATAGGTGAATTATAGGGCCAGTTAACTGTGAAATTCTAATTCACAACAGATCTAAGAGCTGAGGATACCTCACACAAAAAGAAAGAGCAGAAAAGTTTAATAAGAGTGAAAACTGCAATGAAAAAGAGCAGAAGAATAATTATACAGCAGAACTCAGATAGGAGCAGAATAATGTCACATGATCCAATAATCAGTATAATGAACAATGATGTTACAATGGAGATAATTTGAATCACACATGATAATTAGAACCTCAGCTGGTCTAGCATAGGGATTATCACCACTTGAGTGCTCCAGAAGACTCAAATGCAATTGAACTAAACCTAAACTCAGCTAACTGAAGGAACAATCAGTTAACTGACTAAGGAGGGTGCAATAGTGATTTTTTCATGCATGTCAATCAGAAATGGGCACATGAGGCCACAATCAGTGGCATCCGGAGCTCCAAACACCCACAAGAGTCAGCTAACTCAGGTGGACTGCAGTGGAACACTCAATTGGTTCCTATAAAATAGGAAACTGATTGAAGCGGTCCTAAAATGATGTATGCATGGCTTAGAAGGTGGTAGATGGATCCTAGATGACATCTGCACACCACTAGGGGGGAAATGACATCATCAACAACTAGTAAAAATAAATAATGCTAGGTAGGACAAGGATGGAGTATTAAAATCCTAACACCCCCCTTTAATCCATACTTTTTCATCTTGGGCCCTGGTTATTGAGACCAAAGATCACCCATACAATCAAATAAATGATAAAAAGAAATAATTTTCCATGAACTAAGAAAATGGGGAAAAACCTCATGGGAAAAATACCCCCCCTCAAAATATTAGCAGTAGGGAACTCAAAGAACCTTCATAGTAAGCAGAGAAGGAAAACAATTTCCTCAGTGAAAGCCTTTGCAAAAATATTGGCAGGTTGCTCCTATGTAGGATAGCAATGGAGGTGCTAGATCTGGATCTGGATTTGGATATGGATATACTCCTCTGATGTATCTCCCACTTTGTAGAAGTTGTATTTTCCAAAACAAGTCTTTCAGGAACCCTTCTTTTTACTAGATCGAATGGCTCATTGTGATCCAAATCATGAACCTTTGAGTACCCTTTGTCAGAAAACTGAGATTGTTGCTTGGTTATAGATTCACCCATCGCAAGTATCTCTAAGAGATTGTGGATCAAAACCCACCATCATGTAGCACCTCTCTCAGAGAAGTGGATCTGCATGACATAGTGCAATTTTTGCATGATACTGATATCTGGTGGTTCTATGGTCAGATGGATCCCCAACTCTGTTCCCATCAGCTACAAGGAATTTGTGAGCCCATATTGTCCTTGGCCATGGATTAGGAGCATGTGTTGGATCTGGATCTGAATCTGAATCTCCTTGAACTTTATTCTCAACATCAAGATCTTGATCCCCATATTCATTAGAAGAGATATCACTCTAATCTTCATCAAATTCCGATGGGGTAAGCAAAGAGTATGGAAAAAAATGTAAGAGTTCATATGCTTGGAGGTGTGGTTTGCAAACCCTTTCGCTATAATATTCCTAGTAGATATAGCTGCAATATCAATTGCGTCAGGACCAACTACCACTTTCTTCGGTGAACCTATGTGATTCATTTGATATACAAACAAAACATTTGCTAATAAACAAGGCACAAATAGAACATTTTTTAGCTTCCCATGCTCCATATGTAGTGTTCCCTTCCCTTCAGCAGATATATGAGAGTTGTCTCCCATGTGAATAATCGGACCATCTTTGAGATCTAAAGAGGAAAATGATTCTCTAGAGGAAACCATGTCGTTGGAGGCTCCTGAATATATGCTTGTGATTTTGAAAATCCAACCTTCAGTGCATGGCATCTCTCATGACCATTAGAATCACTTCCAGAATCAGTCTCTCTTGCACCTTCTGGGAGGGCAATGTTGTGTTGTTCAAGAAGCTTGGTCATCTAATCTATCTTCTTCTACATGCAAGATATCTCTGGATGGTTTCCTTTCTAGTAATAGGAATGCTTGGATTTGTCAAATCCCTTTTGTTTGTCCTTCTTGGAGCTAGAGGATCCTTCTGATGGACTTGACTTGGAATTTTTCTTGGGTTCAGATGGCTTCTTATCCTTTCCCTTGTGCTTCCCCTTACCATTTGCACATTTTCTTCTCTATCCATAAGAGCTTGATATTTGGAGGCCTTCAAGGCACCCATATGGATCAACTTATCTTGTTCTTGGATGAGAGATTCAATGAAAACATCTAAGGAGGGAATCTTCCAACCAGGGATTGGAATTCACCCAGAATGGAAGGTAGAGACAAAGATGGAGAAATCAGGACCTAAATTGCTCAGAATGGATAGCACTAGCTGCACATCCTTCTTCTCAATGCCACACTGCTTTCTTTGCATAACCAAAGATTTGAATTTTGAAAAGAATTGTTGAATGGTCTTGAAACTTCTCGGTTGAAGAGAAATCAACTCATTTTCCAAAATATGGCCTCTTAGTTCATCTTGTTTTCTGAAGAGGGTATCTAACTTCAACCATAATACTCTTGGACTCTTTAATCCATCAAGGTGGAAGAGTATATATTTGGAAATATGAATACACATGAAACCAAATGCTTCATCCAATCTATTAAGATACTTGGCTTTCTCCACAGCTGATTGTGGTTCGGACTCCTTCCCCATTGTTACTCTGTAAAGTGATTTGTTGTACAATACCATCTGCATATCAGCCCTCCAATCAAGGTAATTGAAGGGTTTTAGGATCTTGGGAGAGAGAGGATATTTCAAATTGTCCATTACAACTATTGGAGCAAATACAAGGTGAAAAATGTTGCTTCTGCAACAAAACTGTTGCAACTGCTAATGCACTCAAAAAATTTCAATAACATGCAAAATACTCTCAATAATGGAGGTAGACTAATAATGAGCATTTCTTTAGGACAGTAGGCACTTTTATCTAAATCCTTCACACCTAGATAGACCTCATTGTATTTCTCCAATGAATTCAATGCAATGGCACCAGGATTTGTTGTGGAAATCTAAAGGCTTCTGGTGAAGTACCGAAAGAAGCTTCTAAACCTATACACTCAATGGCTCTGATACCATGTGAAATTATAAGGCATGAAATATCTAATATTTTAGGATATGTAATGTCCCTTTTTCAAAAATTTATGAAAATGCCCAATTTTCCAATTTTTCCCCAATTTCGACCTTTGACTAGTTTTACTGTTTTGACCTCCAAATTAACCTAAATGCTGCCAAATATTATGTAAGGGTGTATGAATGATATTTATACTTGAATATTAAGTTCAAGGATGATTTATAACCCTCAAAATACTTATACAAATTTGATTTGTATTCTGGTCAATGTATGGTATTTTAACTAGCAATTTATGCATCAAAACCCCTTGGGTAAACAATGAAAATGGCCTCCCAAATGCTTCCAAAATCCCTCAAATTTTTGAATATATGTATGGGATGTATTAAGGATGTTAATAAGGTTCCCAATGTACCATTAATTGATTATTATATATGTTCAAACCCTCTCCCATTCAGCTGCAAAAATCCCCAATTCGACCCTTGGGGAATGGCACTATTTCTTCTCCCAATGCAATTAAACTGAGTAAAAATACTTCAAATGCTCAAGTAAAGTACATAAAACTTGTAAAATACATCCATGGCAGTCTATTAATCACAAATTTATCATATAATCATCCATTCATTTGAAATCATGAGCATTACAATGATATACATCAATGTAGTGGGGAAATGGACATTGTTTGCTCATTAATCAACATTTTTGCATACAACCAGTGGGTATTTCGACCTGATACTTTCTGAATATTAATAATAGAGGATATGAAGCTATTACAATCAGAAATAAATAATGAGAAGCTCTCCCAAGAAGCACAAGAGATCACCAAAATGCCCTCCCTCAAGGAGCATGAATATGCCTTCAAAACTGGAAATGGTTGAGAGATGGTGCTGCACTAAACATGTTGATGTATTTGTAACTTCGGAATGTATTTCATATATGTATATTGTATTCCTATAGAGATGTTATTATTCCTCTATACGGAAGTGTTTGTATTCCTATAGAGATGTTATTATTCCTCTATACGGAAGTGTCGTCATTTATATTGTAAATGTCGTAACTTATACTTGATGGGTTATTAGACCACCTTGTTGGGGTCGGCCCTGTGTAATTCATGTGGTTTAAAGGGTTATTAGACCACCGTATTTTGGGTCGGCCCTGTCAGCATTATGTTATGTGGTTAAGTTAAGGCCGACCTAGTAAAGGTTATTAGGCAAGTCAAGTCAAGTATAAATAGAGTGCGGGAGGCACTCTATTTGATCATTCACTTCTCACTCACACACTCATTGGAGAGTGGCGCACTAGTGTATGTGGAGAAGCTGCTACTAGGAGGACCATCTCTTGTACTTGGGTTGTATCATTTCTCTATCTATCTCTGAGGAAGTTGCGGGCTTTTTCACCTTCTTGGTTTTCCCCAGTGAAACTCTATGTCTCTTGTGTGCTTGCATTATTGTGTCCATGATTGATATGCTGCAGATATGTTGTAGATATGATATACATGTTATTATCTCAGTTAAGATCCTAGATCAGATTTAAATTTCTGAAAAACTAACATGGTATCAGAGCTAGCCTGAAAGAAGGCATGATATGGCATTTATGACACTTGTTGCACTTACGAAGCTAGGGCTTGATATAGCAAAACCCATTCATCATAGCACTTTCGCTATAAATCCATCTCGGTGAGGTTTCAGGATCTAAAAATATTACAGGCCGAATATAAGATCCCCATGTACCTTTTGTCCGAAGGAGAGCCTCTAATTCATTGTACTTTCAGATTTATGATCTATACAATATAGGGTTTCTGCCTCTTCCAGATCTCAGTCATAAACAGGTGACCTAGGAAAAAAGGTCACAACTTGGGCTAGGAAGCTCCAAATGAAATTTAGTAAAGAGTGGATGGTAGGGCACAAACTGTACTTTCACAGGTACGATTTTCAAAGGCCTAAATTGAACCAATGACACATGGCACTCTGTACAAGTTCGCTCTCCTATTTTATCCCATAAACAGGTCACATTGCGACAGTTGGCATAATGCTCTCTCAAAGAATCCATTTGCGATCAGACCTATGGGGTTGGAAAGATAACAGGTTAGGATACCACAAGCAGAATTTCCAGACCTTGTAGATCTGAAATTTAGGATTTACGCTAGAAAAAATCAGGTCCATATTTCTGTTTAAAAAGAATTGGATTCTAAGCACCTTCATTCATGGCTCCGGGAATTTAGGGTTTCAGAGAATGTTGAAATTTCTGTATCGAAGACCACGACTGGATTATCCTCATCAAAATTGAAACTTAGAGACCAAGATCAAATTTTTTGGTTGGGCAGAAGGTCGGGCTTGATCAAACCCTAGTTCGGGACTTTGATCGAAAAAGTGAAAAATGAGGGCTTCTACAAAAATGGGAATTTTTGAAATCTGTGACCATAGCTGGAAGCACCTTGGAAAAATCAAAGTTTAGAGCTTTGGATCAAACTATTTCTTTGGGTGAAGCTCCGGGAAACTCAAACCCTAATTCAGGGTCCTCCCTAGTGAATCCGAAAGATTAAAAAGCAATTTTGAGGGGTGAAACTTTGCAGTTTTCAAATTCTGAGTATACCAAGTTGATCAACTCATCAAGGCACATCTTTCTATCCTTTTAGAAGTTTGAAATTCAAAGTTTGAATTTTTAGGGTTTCCCTAACAAACCCTAATCCAGTTTCTGCAAATCAAGTGGATTGGGTTAATCCTAGAAGAGAATGGATTGGTCGCCTGCATAAGTGAAGACGTTCCTGTTTCAAAGGGAGATGAGGCTAAGGCCTTACATAAGAATATTACAAGCAAACTCGACAGGTATGACTTACGGGTATGTTTCGAAATTTGTTCATGATTAAGTTTATGATATGTTTGTCTTCATTAAGATTAGTACAATCTTGATTAATTTTAGACTTGTCATATCACCTTAATAAAATATGAATGCATGATAGAAGATATTCATTGATTAAGGTTTTGACACTTATGATTGTACTAATGCATTGTGGTGTTGTATGAGGTTGATGTTGTCCGCTAACATGAAAGGTACATCAAGAAAGAAAAATCATGTTCTAGTTCAAGAACATATGACCATGGTGACATGAAGACAAAGATTCATCCATTGTCATGGATCACATAGAAGATCTACCTACGAGGTATGTATAACTTGGTTATATAATGGTTAACCTATGAGATATGCAGGTTACTAGCACAAGTCATTGAAGAGAACAAGAAGACATTATGCGGGTATGTTAGACATAACTAGCTAGCATACTAATCCAAGTATGTTTTTCCTATATCAAGTTAGAATCCTACCTTATTTTAGGATCTCTTATATAAGTATACATGGCATGATTGATAATGATTATTTATGAAGTTAGAAATTTAAGTAATCTAGGGTTTATGCCTATTATGTCTCTTACCTTGATTGATGATATGACTAACTAGAAGAGTTCTATGGTCAAATATGATAATGCATGAGTAAGAGAAGTCTTCCCTGAAACTTTGGGTGCTAATGCTTATTATCTGTGTTTGAAATGATCATGACTATACATGTTTAAGATTATTGTGTTTTGATAGTATTGAGATTATACTAATGAATGTATGATTATGTATGAGATATCGAGGGTAACACAATGATGATACTAGTAAGCATGCATAGTGATCGAGGATGGATATAAGTTCAAGGACAAGTAATCCAGGAAGCAAAGATCAAGCGGGAGCACACTCCGGTAGTTCCTACAAGGAAA
Organism: Larix kaempferi; assembly: GCA_027924585.1. Lineage (NCBI taxonomy): Eukaryota > Viridiplantae > Streptophyta > Pinopsida > Pinales > Pinaceae > Larix > Larix kaempferi. The sequence continues at coordinate 533,106 of BSBM01000892.1, forward strand.
CAAAGATTGAGAGGGAGTCCACCCAACAAACAAAACAAAGATAACTATTTGAATTGTCATTTCTTGTATATTTGATTGTTTAAATAATATTGTTCAAAGATGTATATACTTATGTTCCTAGATTTAGGTTGTGTATCATGCATATTAGAATAATTGCATTAATGAACAGTATACTACTAATACGCATGTAATGGGTAAGTGGCCTATGGCACTATACAACATTCCATTGCTACTTATCTAGAATGAAACCTCTTTGCTGACATGTTGGGATTTGTGCACACTCTTAACAATGTTCTGGTAGAGATTGGAAGGCATCTAGAAAGTTACGGGATATGGATAAATGTTGTATTAAAGCATTGGCTAAAATAATTGCATGATTGTATGACATATTTCTTTATGTGTAAGAAATTGTTCTGAAAACTATGAGATGTTTCTAATCATGCAATTTAACTTGTCTTGTAGGAAAGATCGTATACCATCACCTACAAAAGAAGGACTACAACATTTGTTCAACAACAAAGTTATCTATTGAAGATATTGAAGATATTGAAGTTCGCAGGATTCGGGAAGAATGCCATGATCGAGGAGTACCAGTCGATCATGAAGAATGATGTTTGGGATGCAGTCCCAAGACCTGAAGGGAAGTCTGTTGTGACTTCCAAGTGGATCTATAAGATCAAGCATGCTGCAAATGGTAGCATAGAAAAAAATACAAAGAGAGGTTTGTAGCTCATGGCTTCTCTCAGAAAGAGGGAATAGACTATGAAGAGACTTTTTCACCTGTAGCTAGATACACTTCCATCAAATCAGTACTTGCTCTAGCTGCAGTGATGAAATGGAACATACACTAGATGGATGTCAAGACAACTTTCTTGAATGGTGTAAGTCGAAGAGGAAGTGTATGTGGATCAGCCACTTGGTTTTGAGACATATGACAGGGAGTCATATGTGTGCAGGTTGAAGAAATCCTTATATGGCTTGAAGCAAGCTCCTAGGACTTGGTATGGTAGGATAGACAGCTTTCTATCCAGTTTGGGCTTTACTAAGAGTAAAGCGGATTCCAACATTTACTACAAGGTTGAGGAAGGCAATCCTGTGATACTGCTCTTGTATGTGGATGACCTGTTTGTAACAAGTGAGGATAGATTGATTGCCGACACGAAGAGGAAACTTTCTGCCGAGTTCGAGATAAAGGACTTGGGGATGATGTACTATTTTCTAGGCATGGAGGTGTGGCAGAGTACAGATGGAATCTTCCTTGGACAAGGGAAGTATGCAGTAGAGATCCTGAAGAGGTTTGGGATGATGGACTGCAAGGCCATGGCCACACCTATGGCATCAAACTTGAAGCTTCTATGTGATGCTTCATCTGATCCGGTTGATGTCACTATGTATCATCAAATGATTGGGTCCTTGATGTACCTGACAAACACGAGACCAGATATTTGATTTGCGGTGAACACATTGAGCCAGTTCCTGACGGATCCCAGAGGTGTTCACCTGGTTGTTGTAAAGCATATGCTGAGGTACCTAAAGGGTACAATTGATTATGGGCTCAAGTATGATGCGAATCAAAATTTTAACCTATAGGGTTATGTTGATTCGGACTGGGCAGGTAGTGCTATAGATAGGAAGAGCACTTCTAGGTGTTGCTTCAGTATGGGATCAGGTGTGATCGCTTGGTTTAGCAGGAAGCAGTCCTACGTAGCATTGAGTACAACCGAAGCAAAGTATGTTGTAGCTTGTTTGGATAGTTGTGAGGCATTATGGCTCTGGAAGCTACTGTCTGAGTTATCTGATCTCCCATTGGAGGCTACTGGTATCTTTTGTGACAACCGGAGTTGTGTGAAGATGTCTAAGAACTCGGTGTTCCACGACAAGTCAAAACACATTGAGATCAAATTTCACTATATCAAGGATATAGAGGAGCAATGAAGCTCCTGTATGTTGCGATGGATGAGCAGGTTGCGGATGTGTTGACAAAGCCACTAGCTAGAGTGAATTTCAAGTACTTCAGAGAGAGGCTTGGTGTTCTTCAGACTGATGACACTTCGAGGAAGAAGTGATGGACACATTTGCAAAAGCCATTTCGAGCATGGTGAGAGGAGGATCCTTCCATGGCTATGGATGTAAGCATCGGATGATGAGCATTAGGACGATGCTCCAGTTACTGCTCTGTATATGCATCATGTTGGATGTTGGATATGATCAGTTGGATCATGTATATGTATATGCATCATGTTGGATGCTTGTTATGATCAGTTGGATCTTGTATTTTTATATGTATCAGGTGGATACATTGTATGATTAGGTAGATCATGTATGATGATATATGATCAGGTAGATCATGTATGATGATATGTATCAGGTGGATACATTGTATGATCAGGTAGATCATGTATGATGATATGTATCAAGTAGATACTATGTATGCATTAGGTGGATGCATTGTATGATCAGGATGATCATGGATGATGAGCTTCAGGATGTTTCTCCAGATGATATGTGTCAGATATGCATCAGGTGGATGCATTGTATGATCAGGATGATCATGGATGATGAGCTTCAGGAAGTTGCTCCAGATGATATGTATTAGATATGCATCAAGTGGATGCATTGTATGATCAAGATTATAATGGATGATGAGCTTCAGGATGTTGCTCCAGATGATATGCATTAGGATGATGCTATTATGATGATCAGGTTGATCATGTGATGATATACATCAGGATGATGTATGGTGAGTATCAGGACGATACTCTATGGCCGTGGACAGGTTGTACAGATAAGCATATAATATGGCCCTGGGAGGTTTGCAGATACTCTTTTTAGGTTTTTCCTATGGCATATAATATGGCCCTGGGATATCTGGCAAATGCTCTTTCGAGGTTTTTCTTGGGAGGACATATGATATGGCCCTGGGATATCCAATAGGTTGGGTTGTGTTCCCGTAATAAGTCCTGGGATGCTCTTGCAAGGTTTGGTCTTATGGCATATAATATGTCCCTGGGAGATCCGATAGGTTGGGCTATGTGCCCGCAATAAGTCCTGGGATGCTCTTGCGAGGTTTTTCCATGACCACATGTAATATGGCCCTGGGAGATCCGATGTTGGGCTATGTGCCCGTAATAAGTCCCGGGATGCTCTTGCGAGGCTTTGTGGTGACCACATGTAATATGTCCCTCGGAGATCCGATAGGTAGAGCTGTGTGCTTGTAACAACATAGGATGCTCTTGCAAGGTTTTGTAGTGAAGTCACATATAATATGTCCTTAGGAGATCCGACAGGTAGAGCTGTGTGCTCATAATAGCCTAGGATGATCTTGCGAGGTTTTGTGACGCACGTAATAAGTCCTGAGGATTCCATAGTATGGCCAGTGATGAAGACCTGTAGGTGGTGGGCCTACATCCAGTATGAAAAAGGACTGGCTCTGTAGAACTTCCTATGACGAGTAGATTCAAAGATTGATTGAGATAGTAGTAGCGGTGACGATGACGATGATTCGATAACGATGATCCAGTGACGATGACCCAGAGAAGAAGACTTGTGCTAGAAGACCTATGTCGAGAAATACCTTCCTAGTTAAGAGGGAGTGTTGATGTATTTGTAACTTCGGAATGTATTTCATATATGTATATTGTATTCCTATAGATATGTTATTATTCCTCTATACAGAAGTGTTTGTATTCCTATAGAGATGTTATTGTTCCTCTATACGGAAGTGTCATCATTTATATTGTAAGTGTCATAACTTATACTTGATGGGTTATCAGACCACCTTGTTAGGGTCGGCCCTGTATAAGTCATGTGGGTTAAAGGGTTATTAGACCACCCTATTGGGGGTCGGCCCTTTCAGCATTATGTTATGTGGTTAAGTTAAGGCCGACCTAGTAAAGGTTATTAGGCAAGTCAAGTCAAGTATAAATAGAGTGCGGGAGGCACTCTATTTGATCATTCACTTCTCACTCACACACTCATTGGAGAGTGGCGCACTAGTGGAGGAGGAGAAGCTGCTGCTAGGACGACTATCTCTTATACTTGGGTTGTATCATTGCTCTATCTATCTCTGAGGAAGTTGCAGGGTTTTTCACCTTCTTGGTTTTCCCCAGTGAAACTCTATGTCTCTTGTGTGCTTGCATTATTGTTTCCATGATTGATACGTTGTAGATATGTTGTATATATGCTGTACATGTTATTCTCTCAGTTAAGATCCTAGATCAGATTGAAATTTCTGAAAAACTAATAAAACAAATCCACGAGCTTACCTGTAGCTGATACCTGCAAATAAAACTCCATTAAAGCTCCATGAAAGGCCTGAGTGGCCTCTCCAAACACCAACTTGGATGGGAATCTTTCACCCTCGAAATTGGCTAAGGCAAGAAACTAGTCATCCACTAGCTCTCTCTTCACAAATGCAATTTTTCTCAAATCATCAAAAGCTATTCTCATAATTGATTTCTTCATTTTAAAACCAACATTAGCCTTCTAAGGGTATAAATCCTCTCCATAGCTTCAAGATATTTCCACTTAGGAAATATTCCCCATTTGCCACTTGTCTCCTAGTTCCACCCTTCCATCTTCTCCCAAATTCGAGTTTGAGTCTCTTTGGATTCTCCAACTCCCATGAGCGCCTTCCTTGAGCCTATTTTTGGGGCTTACATGTCATAATGGTTAGATGTCAGAGGTCAGGTCTGCAATTTTTCATAGTTGTCATAGATGCTCCATCATTGGTGTCACAGGGGCTAGGGAATCTAGCCCAAGTGTCCACAAACTTCCAATTTGATTCTTTATCTTCCATGGAGGTTACCAATCCATCCCAATTAGACCTAATATGCTCAATTCCATGTTTTATGACTTACCAACTCACCCAAGAGTGTTCACCTTCTCATAAATTCGAATTGGCAAGAGAGAGATGCCATGTGTCATTGAGAAATCAAGCTAGTGTGGGTCCCACATCCTCCATATGTCTTCAAAACCACTTGCCACCTAGAATTTCTCTTGAATTTATTTATTCAACCTATTTATTAAATAATTGACCCTTCTAATGTCTAAACATCATTTATTATCTTCCTTATTACGATTCCACATATTCCCATCCAACCTAGGAAACTAGTAGGAATGATGGGATTGTCTTACTATGCAATTATTTGAATGGGGACATTACAATCCTCCCCACCCAAGATTGCTTGCCCTCAAGCAATCTCAATTTACCATGCTGCAAACTTGTCCCTCCTCTATCAGATGGCCTTCCATGATTAATGTTTCCCAAAACCTTTCTATTCCGGTGCTTCATGCTGTGGGAAGAAACTACTTGATTCGGATATGTGTGCTGCCCTCTCACAACCCTTAGTATTCCTTTTGAATCTTGGAATTTCATTTCTAGAATTTGATAATTTACTGTATGTTCTCCTATTGAATACAGCCATTGTACTCCCAAAACAACATTAGTATCAGCAACATGAACCCCATAAAAACTATCAACAAAAGTATAGTTACCTACGGTGACTTGCAGCTATGGAATCCATGTTTTGCACTCCATTGTGTTGTGACCGAGAATGACAACTATGAAGCCATCAAATGGTTCAATAGGTATCTTCCTTTTCTCCACCATGTCTGCATCAATGAATTTATGTGTGGCTCCTTCATCTACTAAAACTGAAGTTCTTTGTCCTAGTACCACACCCTTGCATCGGATTGTGTGATATCGAGGTACTGCTGAAAGTACTGCCATTCTCACTTTGGTGGGTGAGGGATGCTTCACCTCTTGTTTCCCTTATTCTGCTGTAGTATATCCCTCTTCTTGGGATGAAGTATGTCCTTCTTCCTCCATGCCCCCTTCATATCCCTCATCACAAAATACTTCAATGAATTGGGCCTTTCCCTTAGCACATTTATGTCCCGGTGCCCATGGTTGGAAGCATGAGTAACACAATTTCTTCCTTCTGAGATATTCCCTACTTAGTTCCTCTTTATTATCCCTTCTATATTCATCTTCTTTCCATGGCTTCTTATCAGGTGCATCTCTTTGCCAATTTTTCTTTTCAATTCTGAAGTCAAGCTTGGGAGGAAATCTCGTTCTAGGAAGCACATTTTGGAGATCCCTAGTCAAGCTCATTGCATCCTTTAATGTAGTTAGCTTGTGCGCTTTGACCAAATCTTTTAAGGGTTCAACCAAACCTTCAGTGAACAGAAATACCAACCTTCCCATAGATACATCAGCCACCTTGACTGATAATTTTTTAAATTCCAACATATATTCAATAAAGGTCCCATTTTGTTTCAGTTGAGCTAGTTCTTTGAAAGGCGATTCTGGATCTCTTTGTTCAAATCTCTCTAGTACCCTGTCAACAAACTCTCCATATGTTTTAACCTGATCATGACCCAAGGTTCTTAGGCCATGGAATCACCATTCATTAGCATCTCCTTCCAAATGCAAAATGGCCATTTTTAATGCATCATTTTCCAACATAGGATTCAGCTAAAAATACACATCCAATTTTTGCACCCAAGTGTTAGCAGAATTTTGAGAAGAACCAGCAAAAGTAGGAAGTGACATTTTTCCAATAGAACTATTTAATTCTTTGTTTTGGAATGGACTCCTATTGTCTTCCCTCCTTTTCATTTTTTGTATAGCATCAATGTAGTCACTGAATGGCCCACCTCTTTTACACTCTTCATTCAAATCATTCCAATCGTTTGCTAGTTTCTTATAATCCACCTCAATATTGGGCCCTTCTTTGGGTGTGATAAATTTAGGTGTAGTATGACTTTGTGTGCTTTGGAATTCATCAGGTCTATTATGGGGTCCTGTGCTTGAAAAAATATGCTCACTCCCTTTTATCTTTTCCCCTTAATGTGAACCATTGTTATCTCCTATCATCCCTTTGCCTGAAAGTTGGCTACCCAACAATTCAAAACTTTTCATCATTTATCTACTCATATCTAGAATAACCATGGTAATTCCTTAAAAACATGGTTTTAAGTCTTCAATAAATTCCTCCTTATGTCTTAATGTTTCCTCCTCCTCTCTACCCATTGTTTTAGAAAAAAAAAACTCTTTTTCTGCTACTATCTCTTCTTCAACCAAAACTTCTTCAACTACTGATTCAAAGGGTGGTGGATTATTTTTTTGGATTCTTGTTAATACCATTAGGTTCCAATACCATGCTATGATACCACTTGTAATGTCCCTTTTTCAAAAATTTATGAAAATGCTCAATTTTCCAATTTTTTCCCCAATTTCAACCTTTGACTAGTTTTACTATTTTGGCCTCCAAATTAACCCAAATGCTCCCAAATATTCTGTAAGGGTGTATGAATGATATTTATACTTGAATATTAATTTCATGGATGATTTATAACCCTCAAAATAATTCTACAAATTTGATTTGTATTCTGGTCAATGTATGGTATTTTAACTAGCAATTTATGCATCAATTCCCCCTTGGGTAAACAATGAAAATGGCCTCCCAAATGCTTCCAAACTCCCTCGAATTTATGAAAATATGTATGGAATGTATTAAATATGTTAATAAGGTTCCAAATGTACCATTAATTGATTATTATGTCTGTTCCAACCCTCTCCCATTCAGCTGCAAAAATACCCAATTCGACCCTTGGGGAAATGGAACTATTTCTTCTCCCAATGCAATTAAACTAAGTAAAAATACTTCAAATGCTCAAGTACAGTACATAAAACTTGTAAAATACATCCATGGAATTCTATTAATCACAAATGTATCATAGAATCATCCATTCATTCGAAATCATGAGCATTATAATGATATACATCAATGTAGTGGGGAAATGGACATTGTTTGCTCATTAATCAACATTTTTGCATAAAACCAGTGGGTATTTCGACCTGATACTTTATGAATATTAATAAAATAGTACATGAATCTATTACAATCATAAATACATAATGAGAAGCTCTCACAAGAAGCACAAGAGCTCACCAAAAACACCCTCCCTCAAGGAGCATGAATATGCCTTCAAAACTGGAAATGGTTGAGAGATGGTGCTGCACTAAACAAACCCACGAGATTCCCTGTAGCTGATACCTGCAAATAAAAATCCATTAAATATCCATGAAAGACCTGAGTGTCCTCTCCAAACACCAACTTGGATGGGAATCTTTCACCCTCGAAATTGGCTAAGGCAAGAAACTAGTCATCCACTAGCTCTCTCTTCACAAATGCAATTTTTCTCAAATCATCAAAAGCCATTCTCATAATTTATTTCTTCATTTTATAACCAATATTAGCCTTCTAAGGGTCGAAATCCTCTCCATAGCTTCAAGATATTGCCACTTAGGAAATATTCCCCATTTTCCACTTGTCTCCTAGTTCCACCCTTCCATCTTCTCCCAAATTCAAGTTTGAGTCTCTTTGGCTTCTCCATCTCCCATGAGCGCCTTCCTTGAGCCTATTTTTGGGGCTGACATGTCATAATGGTCAGATTTCAGAGGTCAGGTCTGCAATTTTTCATAGTTTTCATAGATGCTCCATCATTGGTGTCATAGGGGCTAGGGAATCTAGCACAAGTGTCCACAAACTTCCAATTTGACTCTTTATCTTCCATGGAGGTTACCAATCCATCCCAATTCGACCTAAGATTCTCAATGCCATGTGTTATGACTTACCAACTCACCCAAGAGTGTTCACCTTCTCATAAATTCGAATTGGCAAGAGAGAGATGCCATGTGTCCTTGAGAAATCAAGCTAGTGTGGGTCCCACATCCTCCATATGTCTTCAAAACCACTTGCCACCTAGAATTTCTCTTGAATTTATTTATTCAACCTATTTATTAAATAATTGACCCTTCTAATGTCTAAACATCATTTATTAGCTTCCTTATTACAATTCCACATGTGCCCATCCAACCTACAAAACTAGTAGGAATGATGGGATTGTCTTAATATGCAATTATTTGAATGGGAACATTACAGAATACCTCACACAAAAAGAATGAGCAGAAAAGTTGAATAAGAGTGAAAACTGCAGTAAAAAAGAGCAGAAGAATAATTATGCAGTAGAACTCATATAGGACAAGAATAATGTCACGCAATCCAATAATCAATATAATGAACAATGATATTACAATGGAGATAATTTGAATCACACAGGATAATTCGGAGCTCGGTTGGTATAGCATAGGGATTATCACCACTGGAGTGCTCCGAAAGACTCAAACTCAACTGAGCTAAACCTAAACTTAGCTAACTAAAGTCATAATCAGTTAACTGACTAAGGAGGGTGCAATAGTGAGTTTTTCATGCATGTCAATTAGAAATGGCCGGATGAGTCCACAATCAATGGAATCCGAAGCTCCAACCCCCCACAAGAGTCAGCTTACTCAGGTGGACTGGACTGGAACACTTAGTTGGTTCCTATAAAATAGGGAACGAACTGAAGTGGTCCTAAAATGATGCCTACAGGGCTCAGAAGGTGGTAGATGCATCCTGGATGAAATCTACACACCACTAGGGGGGAAATGACATCATCAACAACTAGGAAAAATAAATAATGCTAGGTAGTACAAGGATGGAGTATTAAAATATCCTAACATTAACCAAGATGTAGATTAATGTAGAAGGAGAGAAACTATTAAGAAGGACATACTAGGCTGTGTGGGATAAAATCACTGCATGGTTCATAACAAAGTGGGACTACTTCGAACTCATTCAAGATGAACTGGAGATGGCCACATCAACCAATACATAAGTAAAGTCAGTTGAGAATAATATAGGAAATATTCCTAAATAGGAAAGTGAAGTGATTGACTACTTGAATAGAAGAACTAAAAAACAATTGGTTGATCAAGGAATTGATAGTAGGACATAGATGATAAATCTAGCCAGATCAATGATAATGAAGCAGAACTACTTGTTCAAAATGAAGGATAACATAGTCAATTAATATAGAGGGAGGATTGTTGGGTCTAGGAAATGCCCCTTTTTGGCCATCCTTATTACATCATTTTTCCCTGATTTCATCCTACTTTCATAAGCTATATCCATGTCTTTCTCCAGATCAATCAATGATATTGACAGGTATAATTCGTTATTGCTTTCTTTATTTTATGCCTAAGATTGTTAAGGTTCGATATCCTAGTCCTTGGTTTATGTTGATCTGTGTGATTTCATTTAGTCAAGGTCTAAAGTGCAGGTGTATCAGCCAAGTGGCACCAGCTATTACTCTTCAAAGCACCAGCTCCTCATAACTCCAAGGGATAGCGCATTCATCCACAAGAATCTGTAACAGGCTTCCACTGAAATAGAACCCAGCTGCAACAGACAGATCGCATTCCAGCTTTCCAAATCCGTTGATCCATTGATTACTGGAGTAAGAGCTCCTTCATGAGTAACAACCTCATTTAATACGGCTGTAACAGTTAGCTGTAACTCCGCAGCATGAAGATCATAGATATTCATTGCTGCACGAGTTTAGTGGATCGTGATCTGCACTTTCAATGTATAAATATGCAAAGGATCTCGTAGCCTGGGGTTGGACAAGTACCAGTTTGCATAAGCTGTAACAGAGCACTGATACTATCAATTTCCATCATTAATATGAGATCATAGTTCTTCATTTTTGTGTCTTAATTTGTTGTGATTCTCGGCATCTCTGTTAGAAGGCCAGGGCCCGCCTTCTCACAGAGATAGCCGGTTTAAGTAGGTAGGGTAATTTAACTTTCCTTCTGTTGTGTGGTGTGGAATTATTGCAGATGTTACTGGTAGCTGCAACAGAGAATTAGCTTTCCTTTTGGTAGTTCACAATTGCATCTCGAATAGCTGTAGCAGATTGGTGTGACAGTCGAATGTGTAGGATAATTCAGTTAATGCATGTGTGTTTGAATTAGCTATAACAGCCAAGCTCAATTCCAATATCTTTCAATTGTTTATGCTTTCTATGATTTCAAGTAATTATCAATTAGAGTCCAAGATTTAGATTCTGGTTGTTGTTGTATCTTCAATTGATTTAAAGTAGGCAGATTATGATTGAGTAACAGTAGCTGCTGGATGGATCATTTTGGTAAAGATCAATTATTGTAGTTTGATAATTATAGGATTTAACTTCTTGCAAAAGCAATCTGGTTTATTTCTATTCTTAATTTTATAACTGTTGGGTGATTTATGTAGGAAGGTAGTTTCAATCAAATCCCTAGATGTGTGAATTAGATTAGTCTGCTTTTTGGAGTGAGTTTGGCTGGATAGATTGGTAGGATCATTATCTACATTCAGTAAATCAACTGCTTGACATGTTTATGCACAAATTATGCTTATTACCATTGAAACAAAAGACCTCCCTAGGTTTGACAATTTATATTGACCATCCTGTGTGTTAGCTTTAATTAATCTACATATAGGGTGACCAACATTTTGGCACTGTTGCCGGGGATGGTAATAGATAGATAGAGTTAGTAGTTGGTTTCATTTGATTTTTATTTTAGTTCAATTATTTACAACATGCATGAATACAAGAAAAACAAATCGGGAACCCCCTTTGAATACTGACATTGCAGGTGGAAGAGGTCGAGGTCGTAATGCAGGTCAGGGAAGACACACATACATTGATGAGATAATTGTTAGAGCTGATTCTTCCACTAGACCACTGTGGAACTCTACAGGAAGGGGAAATTTTGTTCCTCCCAATCTTGAACATTCAACATCCACAGTAGAGAATACAATGGGACCTTCAACTCCTATTGCAGAAAGTAAACCTCCTGAAGATAAGGGAAGTGCTGTAGGTGCACCAGATAGAGACGAGATCTATCATATCAACGGAACCAGAGTTACTAAAGAAGTGTGGTTGGAGACTCACCGAATAGTAGAGGAAGAGAGAAGGCGAGAAGAAGAGAGGAGAAGAGAAGAAGAAGCTAAAGCAGAGGAAGAATGCATAAAGGAAGCTGTTGAATTTTGGACTAGAACCATGGCTGGTAGAGAATAGGAGGGCGAGAACGAACATGGGAATAAACGGGAAGAAGAAGGAGAAAATAATCAGCCTGGTAATACTATGGCTACATTAGAATTCCCTATCCTCCAGATACCTGGAGCAACTCCTATGAAAAATATCTCACCATCAGTTCTCCCGAATTTTCATGGTAATTCCTCTGAGGATCCTAATGAGTTTCTTTTTGAGTTTGATATCCTCTATCGTAGCTATGATTACACCTCTAGTGCTCAGAAACTGAAGTTATTCCCAGCCACCTTGAAAGTAAATGCTCTGTGCTGGTTCATGAGTCTGGGTCGTGAGACCATTACTACTTGGGACCAAATGAAAAACACTTTCCTTTATAAGTACCAAGAATATTGTAGAACTAGGGATAGAAAAGAGGAGTTGTTTAAAATGGTTCAGAAGGATGAAGAAAGTTTGGAAGACTTTGTGGAAAGATTTCCGTACAATTTACAAAGATCTGGTCATGCTGAGATTGGCAAGGATGTGCTCAAGATCATCTTACTAAGAGGAATTAGAGAAGAATGCCTTGATATGTTAATTCTGCTGGGAAAAGGGGATATCTCGAAGGAACCTTTCGAAAAGATTGTTGAATTATGTCGAAGGTACTCCAGGGGATCCTCTAGAACCAGCAAACGAGACAAGGACCGAGACCAGGATGTCTTCACTAGGACTCAGAAGTCAGCTAGTGTAGGGGCCACTCGAGTAGAAATAGGAAACTTACTGGATAATTTTAAAACAGACATGATGAGCTCCATTTCCTCATATTTAGATGTCATGAGAGCAAAGCAGAAGCAAGTGGTAGAAGATATTACACTTGATGTATTTTGTCCTAGATGTAGGAAAAAGCACCCACTAAAGGAATGCCCGTTGGACAAAGCAGAGGTATGTAGGATATGTAAACTCGAGCATGATACTAAGGACTGTCCTTCCCTACCTAAGGTCAAAGCATTCCTGCAGGCATCCATTCCGAATGTGGAGCCAGCATACTTCATGGCACGGAAGAAATCATGGCAGCCTCGAAACCAAGGTATGAATCCAGACACAACATTTTTTCTAAATAATATGAATGGAATGAACAATATGTATAATATGAATACACAATTCCCTTCACATTATTCTAACAACCAGTGGCATCCATCTCAGAACCCAATGCAAAATCCTAACTCATGGAAACCATGGTCACAGCAGTCAAACCATCCTCCTTGGAATTCCAACTAGAGAAATTCTTACCAAGGAAATAACTTTCCCCATCACCAGACTCAGTATCAACAGTACCCTCCTCAACATTATCAGCAACCACAACTCCCTTTCCAAAACAATGCCGCACCTATGAATGCACCACTTCGACCATAGCTACCTGCACAACCTAACCCAAACCCAAACAATAAAGCAGTCCATCAATTTGAGACTGCCAACATGCCTGCGTATTCCATCACTCAGATTCCCTGCAATGATATACAATTACGATAATGGAGGGTGGTGGAACCTACTATCACTGAGGATGTTTCATCCCCAGTGATTGAAACTGGAGTAAATCAGCACTATGAGAACATGGTTAATTTAGAAAGCCCCATCATTGAGGATGTTGATACTCCTACTAAAATAGTGGCTAAAACTCAGAAAGTAACACACTATGTGCCACGGCCTACACAGTTGAATAGAGAACCACCATACCCTGAATGATTGGCTCTGCAGAAAATAGTGGAACAGCCCCGATTTGATCTCGTGGGAGAATTGAAAATTTTGTATGTTAAAATTCCACTGTTATAGGCCCTCCATGATGTCCCCATTTATGCCAAGATTGTTAAATACTTATGTGTCAAGAAACCAGGAAGAAGGCCTAGGGATCCTCCCACTATTCACGTACTAGGAAAACTTTCCGAATTAATAATGGGAAAGACCCCTGTGGCAAAATATGATGACCCTGGAAATCCAACTGTTACAGTTCACATAGGGAACACACAAATCCCCAACGTCTTGGTAGATTTAGGCGCAGCTATTAACGTTATGACCATATAAACTGTGAAGAAATTGAGACTCACTAATCTTTGGCCAACCCCTACTATTTTAGAACTTGCTGATAGATCAATGATCAAGCCTGAAAGGATCCTATATGACCTTGCGATCTCAGTTGACTCGTGGGAATACCCTGTGGATTTCTTGGTGTTACAGCCGAAATACCAATTGGGGGGACACCCATTGATCTTGGGAAGACCATGGTTAGACACAGCAAATGCCTGTATCAACTATCGATTAGGATCTATGACCATTTCAGACGGAACTGAGATCAAGAGCCTAACCATGTACCCTCCAGCTCGACCAAGCACAGAAGCTGAGACTCCATTATGGGCAGATTTGGAGGAGGAGGAGGGTGTGCAGCCATTATTAACCATAGGGAGAGCCTTAATGTTTAAAGATAAAACAGAGGATGATTCCATTAATATTTTCATCAGTGATCCCACGTCAGTCAATAAAAATGTCTATCATATCTTGGACAGTACTCTAGCTGCAATAGAACAAGAAAATCTTACATAAGAAACTCTAATCGGTGATGACAGTATAATTCCAGTACTTAAGAATTCGAAGAGCGTTCCAGTAGAAATTGGGCCAGGAAAAAAATTGAATATCAATCCTAATATGGCACCTAGTGAGCTGGAACAGCTAGTCACTCTGCTAAAATAGCGTAGGGGAGCTTTCGCTTGGGAGTACACAGACATGAAAGGAATTCCTTCTCATATGTGCACCCATCACATTTATATTAAGAGCGACTCCAGGCCTGTATGTCAACCACAACGAAGGATGAACCCAAACCTAAGGGACATAGTGAAAGAAGAAATCCAAAAACTTTTGGAAGCAGGATTCATATACCCGATTTTAGACAGTGAGTGGGTTTCGCCACTTGTGATTGTGCCAAAGAAGAATGGGAAATAGAGGGTCTGTGTGGATTACAGAGAATTGAAAAAAGCAACGTAGAAGGACCATTTCCCCTTACCTTTCATCGATTAGGTCCTTGATACCTTGTCTGAGAAAAAGTATTTCTCCTTTTTGGATGGCTTTAGTGGCTATAACCAGATCCAGATTGCTCCAGAAGATCAGGACAAAACCACTTTCACCTGCCCCTGGGGAACTTTTGCATACCAAGTACTTCCTTTTGGGTTGTGCAACGCACCAACTACATTTTAGAGAGTAGTGATTGGAATCTTTTCAGAAATGGTGAATGATTGCATGGAAATGTTTATGGATGACTTTACTCCATATGGTGATAGTTATGAAGAAGCACTGAAGAACTTAGAAAAGGTCTTGAAACGCTGTGAACAAAGACAGCTCTCTTTGAGCACTGAAAAGTGCCACATGATGATGAGTGAGGGCATAGTGTTGGGGCACTTCATCTCTTCTGATGGTATCCAGGTAGATCCATCCAAAATCAAGGTAATTGAAAACATACCAACTCCTGGAACTCAGAAGGATGTACGTAGATTCTTGGGGCATGCTGGCTATTACAGAAGGTTCATAGAAAACTTTTCCAAAGTAGCTTCTCCTTTGTTCACTCTGTTGATTAAGGATGCATAGTTCGTTTGGAATGATGCATGCAAAACACCGTTTACTGAGCTAAAGAGAAGGCTGTATACAGCACCCATCTTATGAGGGCCCAATTGGGCTCTGCCTTTTCACATTTATTCAGATGCTTCAGATACTGCCATTGGAGCAGTTTTGGGATAGCAGGAAGGTAATGCTCCTTATGCTATTTACTACATTAGTAAAAATTTGTCTCCTGCTGAACTGAATTATATTGTCACAGAAAAGGAATTTCTTGCCATTGTTTATGCCATCAACAAATTTAGACATTATATTACTGCATATTCTACTTTTGTGCACACTGATCATTCTGTTATCAAGTATTTAATGAATAAACCAATCACGAATGCTAGAGTTAGTAGATGGTTGTTACTGTTACAGGAATTTCATATCACAATTATTGATAGACCATGAAAGGAGAATGTTGTTGTAGATTTTTTATCTCAACTTACTAACAGTGATGACAATTTACCAATCGAAGATTCCTTCCCTAACGAACATTTGTTTGCAGTATCAGCTCATTCCCCATGGTATGCAGATATTGCTAACTTTTTGGCTGCAGGTAAGCTCCCAACACATTTGTCAAAGAGAGAAAAAAAGAAGATCATACAACAGAGTTATAGGTACTACTAGATTGATGGCCATCTTTTCTACACAGGGCTTGATTTAGAGATCATAAGATGTGTTAGAGAAGATGAAATCTTTAGCATTCTTAAAGATTGCCATGATGAGCCCTGTGGGGGACATTTTGCTGACAAAAGGACATGTTATAAAGTTTTGAGAATGGGCTATTTCTGGCCCACATTGTTTAGGGATGCAAAGAAGTATGTTTAGGCATGTGATAGCTGCCAAAGGATGGGCCAACCCAACAGATTAGATGAGATTCCTTTGCAGCCACAGCTTGTGGTTGAACCATTTGATAGGTGGGCTCTAGATTTTGTAGGGCCTATCAACCCTCCCTCAAAGCAGAAAGTTCAAATCTTGGTTTGCACAGATTACATGACCAAATGGGTAGAAGTTGTAGCCTTTATTAAGGCCAATGCTCAGGATGTGATTGATTTCCTATATGAAGAGATTTTTACTCAGTTCGAAGTACCTAAGGAAATCATTACAGATGGTGGACCACAGTTTGTGTCTCACAAGCTGAAAGCACTGTTACAGAAATTTCATATTCAGCACAGAATAACCTCGCCATATCATCCACAGGCCAATGGCCAAGTGGAGAGCACAAACAAGGTTATCGAGGCTATTCTGAAAAAAACAGTGAAGAGCCATCATAAAGATTGGGATGAAAGGCTTCCAGAGGCACTATGGGCCTATCATACTACGTGGCATAACACCACTGGTTTTTCCCCATATGAGTTAGTGTATGGTAAGAACGCTTTTTTTCCAATTGAATTTGAAATCAGAACCTTGAAAATAGTTGTGGAAGCAAACCTGGATTTATCAGAGGCACAGAGGAACCGACTGAATTAGCTCAATGAATTGGATGAGAAGCGCACAGCTGCAGTACATCATACGGCTTTAATCCAACAACAGCGCTCTAAGTGGCATGATCGATTTATAAAGAAGAAAGTCTTACAAGAGCGAGACTAGGCCCTGTTGTATGATTCATGGTTTAAGAGGGACTTTAAAGGAAA
This sequence comes from Larix kaempferi, assembly GCA_027924585.1. NCBI lineage: Eukaryota > Viridiplantae > Streptophyta > Pinopsida > Pinales > Pinaceae > Larix > Larix kaempferi. The sequence goes on from BSBM01000892.1 coordinate 550,283, forward strand.
GTTACATACCCATTGGTTGGGACCCTATCATATAGATCGGGTATTTGATAATGGAATAGTCTGATTGATCACCATTGATGAAAACAAAGTACCATTATTCGCAAATGGTCATCGGCTGCGACTGTATCACAAGCCGATCTCAAGGGAAGCTTTCGTTTTGCATGTTGCAGGTGATCCAGACTATCAGCTAACGTCGCGATAGGGATTTTTCTCAACCCCTATCAATTTTTAAGAACTGCAATATCCACATGATTTGTACATAAATAATTCATTTTCTTTTTTTTTCTCATTCTGTATTTTATCTACTTTTTTCATTTTGCATTTGATCAGGTTTATTTGAAGAATTATGTGCAGGAATTAATTGGAGGAATAACGGTCATGACTGGGCCAGATGACTGCGGGCACCTTGCATTGTTCCTGATCTAATAAAGCTCTTTTTAAGAAGATGGATGATTCGTTACCTTTCAGTAGTCAGCTAAAAAATTTCCTGTTACTTCATATCACACAGCTGCGACTCCTTACCTTGCTCCTTCTTACTATTTCAGTAGCTGCGAGTCCGCTATTCCTGACCAATCCGCCAAATGCAGCAATTGCGACTTTGCTATCCTTGACTATTCTTACTATTTTAGTAGCTGCGACTCTACTATCCTTGACTATTCTTACTATTTCAGTAGCTGCAACTCTGCTATTCCTGACCAATCCGCTAAATGCAACAGCTACAACTCCGCTATTCTTGACTATTCCGCTAAACCTAGCAGATGCGACTCCGCTATTCTTGATTATTCCTCTAAACCCAGCAGCTGTGACTCCGCTATTCTTGACTATTCCGCTAAACCTAGCAGCTGCGACTCCGCTATTCCTGACCAATCCACCAAATGCAGCAGCTGCGACTCTGCTATCCTTGACTATTCTTACTATTTCAGTAGCTGCGACTCTACTATCCTTGACTATTCTTACTATCTCAGCAGCTATGACTCCATTATTCCTAACCAATCTGCCAAATGCAGCAAATGCGACTCCACTATTCTTGACTATTCTGCTAAACCCAGCAGCTGCGACTCTGTTATTCTTGACTATTCTACTAAATCCAGCAGCTGGGACTCCATTATTTCCATTTCATTTCCGCTCCTTCCATACAGCTGCGACTCTGTCATTTTTGCTTATTTTTCTACATCTAGCAGCTGTGACTCCACTAGTCTGTCTGCTCTCCAATTGATGATGCCAATAATGATTCAATTAGGCATCAATTTTGTTGCTCGCTCCACAATATCCAATCATGGCTTGCCACGAAGGAAAATTTCGGGTGTCTTGAGTAGCTGTTAGCCTAGGTGGCGGTGGCCACATCACTTCAGCACATGTGCATTCATACTCGCGAGGACAACAATTGGCTGTAATGATTGATCCATGGCTAAAACTCATAAACACAAAGGTACGAATCGCATCTTTTACATGATTTGGCAGAAAATTAAATACGGTAATAACGATTATGTACTGTCGTAGCCCTCGATTAACGAACCCATATGAATTAACCTCTAGGGATTATGTCAGGATCATGGTTGTATTTATTTCCCATCACCTTACCCGATTTGCACCTATTAGCCCAATTCTGCCAACTTCCTTGTCCCAACGGAATGTTCATACTGGTGCAGAATTGCCTAAAACCTGATTTTTGAACCCCAACGACCCTTTGCATGTTCGTAAAACTTCAACTTCCATGTCTAGACTGGAAATTATTGCATTCATTCTAAAATTTGAGTAGGGATTAAAATGGGAAACCCAGTCCGACATGAACTAGTAAATACAGAAGCTGTACATGCCAATGCAGAAGTTCTTAATATTTTTACAGCAGCAGGTTGGATGGAATACTTTGAACGGTTGAACAGTTTCCACACAGAAACCGCATTGCAATTTGCCCTCAACCTGACTGATACTCACTCTGAGGTCAGGGGACTACATATGGATGTTATAGAAGAAATCATAGTAGAGGTTACTGGATTACCCCTAGTTGGGAAGAAGTTATTTGGATAGAAGGCACATAATGCAAATGCGGTGAGAGAATTTTTGGCAGTTGGAGAGCAAGTTAGTCCAAAGCACCATGGGCTGGAACTGGCATCTTTACCACCACCCTGGAATCAAGTGGCAATCTTTGTGAAAAGATACATCTCTTGTGGAGGTAGGTACCAAATTGTTTCCTTCTCTGAACTTCCCTTATTGTCTCATTTACGCCATGGCAATTTGGTGAATATACCATTTTATCTGCTTAAATCACTACAAACCATGGTTGGATATGTAAGAACTTCCCAACACCAGGGTATTTGTTAAGGATTATAAAAGTATGCTTAAGTGTAATATTTTAGGCGATTATTTTGGATTGAAAAAAACATAAATATAGATTGGTATGCGAATATTAAATATGAAACATACAATTTACTACTGAAACTTGTAAATTTTGGCGAATATTATGATAAAAAAACATATTTTATGTAAATATAGGCGATATTAGAGACTAAAAATGACCAAATAACGAATTTATTTTTTGAAAAAAGGCCCAAAAAATAGCCAATTGGCGAAATTTCGCCCCTAAAAATTTCCCTGCCCAACACCCAGTTTCCTCCCTTACTAATCATGGCCTAATCAAATTACTAGTCTTAAGAGCCATTGCAGATCGTAATTTAACTTGGGAACAATTTTTGGCTGGAGATGCACCAATCATACAACCTGTATTAGAAATGGAGGGTGTTGGTGAAGATAGTGAGGACCGGCGTTCCTCAAATCCAGTTGGGGGGGAGGCTGGATCATTAGAAAACTAGACCAGTGACGAAGAGGAAGTAAATAAGGGAGAAGCAACATCAACAAAAAACCCTATTGCTAAGGAAATTGTGATGGAAACCATGGCACAGGAGGCAGAAAAATCAGAAGCTGTAAATGCAGAAGTAGATACTCAAATGAAAGAAGATGAGACTGGAGCTGTTGTTGAAGCTACGACAGTAGAAGCTGCAATTGCAGAAACATGAATTCAGGAGAAAGGATATCAGACAGAAATAGTAGAAGAAGGGACTGTGGAAATTTTGGAGGTTGTGTCCTCTCCGGAGATAAGGGGACCATTATTGAAGAAGAAAAGATCGAGGAAAAGACCCCTCTGTCAAAGAAAAGAAGAGTAGGATCAGGAAATAGGGGTCAGACACCCACTGCAGCAAAGAAAAGAAAAATCAGAGCTGTCAAAGCACCAGTAGTAGTAGGCAATGAGGAACACCTAGTGGGAATGGTGAGGAAAAGAAGGACTCGATCGGCTATAGCAACAGAAGCAGCTATGACAGCAGCAGCAGTAGAAGCAGCTGTGACAGCAGCAACAACAAAAGCAGCTGTGACAGCAGCAGAGGTAGCAGAGACAGTAGAAGAAGTAGAGACAGTGGATGCAATTGGGGGTAATATCGAAGCGCCCTTAGTAGAGACAATAGGAGCAGTCAGAGAAAATAGTGAGTCACCTATGGTAGAGAAAGCACTTGTAACAGGGGTAGATATAGAGATTTCCATTTTGAACCCCAAGTCATCTGCTGCTATGTAGGAACTTTCCATAGAAGAACCTCAAATCGAAAATCTCCTACATGAAAATGAATTATTAAAGGAGGATGTGCAGATATTGCGGAATGATCTAGAAAGATGGAAGGAAGTGGCTGGAAAACAAGCAGAGAAGAATTTGAACACATTAGCAAATGCTGCAAACTTATTTGAAAATTCATCTTTTGCATTTGAAAATGAGAAGCATGGAGAGACTGTTTGTCCAAAGTGTGGAGATATATTTTTTGCAACAGGACACAGAGTTGTTGTGTTGGGAGTTGTATCACAAAGGCATGTACAGATAGAGGAGGTGGAAGAAGGAATGCCAGAAATCAATTTGATGAGGGAAATTGAGCCAAGAATTGAAGAGATCCCTGATTCGAATTTAGGAGATGAAATAGTACAGTCCCAGCTATTAGGAGATACCGAGCTTCTTCAGGACCAGTCTCATCAGTCAAAGAAACTTGATATAACCCAGAAACAATCTCAGCAGTTCAAAGAAATTGAAGAACAGGGGACTGTTACATAAGAACCAGTACCCTTGAAAATATTTAGTGAGGTTGCAACTCAGACAACGAAATTTGATATCAAAGACCAAGAAGAAAACACTGTTACACAAGAACCAGTGTTTCCAAAATCATTTGCTACAGTTGCAACACAAACTGAGATAGCTGAGGTTGAAATGGAGAAGGAGGATGCTGTCACACAAGAACCAGCAGTCCTAAGAATATTGGCTGAGACTGTAACATATACTGAGGGGGCTGAGGTTGATATGGGAATAAAGGATGTTGTTACACAAGAACCGGCATCCCCAAAATCCATGGCTGAGACTGCATTACAGGCACAAACCACTGCAACTCCAATAGAGGATGAAACTGTTACAGTGCCAAAGCAAAACAAGGAAGTCATTTATCTGGACTCTGGTGATGAAAAGGAGGTAGAAGACAGAAGATTTCAATGGATGGAGAAGAGGATTCTCTGGTTAAATCTCAAGTTGGATAAATGTCTCAAGTGGATTGATCAGTTCAGGACAGGTATGATCTCTCTCCAAGAACATAGGAATGTCATTAAGGGGCTGAGAGAAAAGTGGGTTGAGGAGTTATTCTTCCAGAAACTTCGGTGGGAGAAACTTCAAGAAAAATTGGAAGGATTGAAGAAACTTAAGCCCTTGCAACGAGAAAAAGACAAAATGTATACTCTTTCCCTAGAATTGTTGAGTTGCAGGGCTCCATCCCCCTCTTACCCTGTCTTTCTCCATGAGCAGACAACTTTATTTCAATTAAGGGTTCTTAAGGAAGGGAGATCATTTGATTTAGCAACAGCTACTCAGTTTTTGGATACTTTTCTAAAGAGTGATTTTGAGGATCAGCATTTTTTATGTGAATTGTATTTACATGACAGGGCTTGTTATATTGACTCTCCATCTAATCCATTACCTTGTCTAGGGGATGTTCAGCTGAGGGCATTTGCCTCTTTTGTCATTAACCATGTAAGATGGCAAGATGATTTCCAAACCATCCTTAGGAATGAGGAGAATTCTACTCTCTGGATTAGGGGGGAACCTCGGGATCCAAAAGCATTCATAGAAAATAATGCTAAATATCTGAGGGTTCTTTCAATTTCCCAATACTTTGAAATCCTGCGAGATAAAATCCTTACCACATGTGTCCCAATGATTCTTAATATGCAGCAGAATGCCCTGGAAGGTAGTGAATACAGATGGCTATACTCTTCCTCATCTCTGAACGAAATGGATACATGTGGCTTTGAGAATTTCAGGCAAGCTTTGACAAGGATTCCTAGATATGTGCAGTGCATGAAAAAGTGTGGGTCTTGGTGGATTGGATTAGGATTCAAATTCCCTCTCATTTGGTTGCCTATGAGTCCTTACAGAAATAGCTATGCTTTGACTGTAGAAGAAGAAGAATTTTTTTGGGAGCATTGGATATCCTGCTATGGGTTTGTGCCTCGAGAGGAGACATGGGAACTTGCCTACAATCTTACAAATCTTCACAGATTCAACTCAGACTCAGATTCGGACTAAGGGAGGTTGTTGCATGAGGACATGCAATCGGATAGTTGGGGGGAGATGTTGGGTCTAGGAAATGCCCCTTTTTGGCCATCCTTATTACATCATTTTGCCCTGATTTCATCCTACTTTCATAAGCTATATATGTGTCTTTCTCCAAATCAATCAATGATATTGACGGGTATAATTCGTTATTGCTTTATTTATTTTATGCCTAAGATTGTTAAGGTTCGAGATCCTAGTCCTTGGTTTATGCTGATCTATGTGATTTCATTTAGTCAAGGTCTAAAGCGCAGGTGTATCAACCAAGTGGCGCCAGCTGTTACTCTTCAAAGCACCAGCTCCTCATAACTCCAAGGGACAGTGCATTCATCCACAAGAATCTGTAACAGGCTTCCACTAAAACAGAACCCAACTACAACAGACAGATCGCATTCCATCTTGCCAAATCCATTGATCCATTGATTACTGGAGTAACAGCTCCTTCATGAGTAACAACCACATTTAATATGGCTGTAACAGTTAGCTGTAACTCCGCAGCATGAAGATCATAGATCTTCATTGCTGCACAAGTTTAGTGGATCGTGATCTACACTTTCAATGTATAAATATGCAAAGGCTCTCGTAGCCTGGGTTTGGACAATTACCATTTTGCATAAGTTGTAATAGAGCGCTGATATTGTCAATTTCCATCATTAATATGAGAGCAGAGTTCTTCATTTTTGTGTCTTAATTTGTTGTGATTCTGGGCATCTCTGTTAGAAGGCTAGGGCCCACTTTCTCACAGAGATAGTCGGTTTAAGTACGTAGGGTAATTTATCTTTCCTTCTGTTGTGTGGTGTGGAATTATTGCAGATGTTACTGGTAGCTGCAACAGAGAATTAGCTTTCCTTTTGGTAGTTCATAATTGCATCTCGAATAGCTGTAGCAGATTGGTGTGACAGTCGACTGTGTAGGATAATTCAGTTAATGCATGTCTATTTGAATCAGCTGTAACAGCTAAGCTCAATTCCAATATCTTTCAGTTTTTTATGCTTTCTAGGATTTCCAGTAATTATCAGTTAGAGTCCAAGCTTTAGATTCTGGTTGTTGTTGTATCTTCAATTGATTTAAAGTAGGCAGATTATGATTGAGTAATAGTAACTGTTAGATGGATCATTTTGGTAAAGATCAATTATTGTAGTTTGATAATTATAGGATTTAACTTCTCGCAAAATCAATCTGGTTTATTTCTATTCTTAATTTTATAACTGCTAGTTGATTTCTGTAGGAAGGTAGTTTCAATCAAATCCCTAGATGTGTGAATTAGCTTAGTCTGCTTTCTGGAGTGAGTTTGGCTGGATAGATTGCTAGGATCATTATCTACATTTAGTAAATCAACTGCTTGACATGTTTATGCACAAATTATGCTTATTACCATTGAAACAAAAGACCTCCCTGGGTTTGACAATTTAAATTGACCATCATGTTTGTTAGCTTTAATTAATTGACATATAGGGTGACCAACAAGGATCATTTCCATTCTAGAGGGAGGATTTTCCCCATGTGATTTTTATTCTTTCCTCACTTACATGGATTAATAATGTAAAGGGTGACCATAAGCTTTTGTTGCTTGGGCCTTATTTTTGTTTCTCACTACCATTTTGGATTAAGGGGGGTTTTGGGAACATAATTCCCATCTAGACCTTGGTTAATAATCCTTGCATAAGGTTCCAAGTGTTTAATGTAAGTTGTTCCATGGTTTGTCTTCAATAGTGCCTAGTCTGAGGGGTTTGTACACATATTAGACTAGTGGTTTGTCATTATAGCCAATTTCGTCCACAAGTGTGCCCATTTCCTTATTCTAGGGAGTCAAAGGAGCCCTATTTAATGAATTTAGTGAGGCAACTGCACCACTTCCCTGTTTTATGGGATAAGGTTGGACCAAGGGTGCTAATGACCTAGATTTGGTCAAATTGCTCATTAATGGTCACTACCAAAGTCGTAAACTACCTAATTATCCCTCATAATGATTCCATTCACATTTATTGATTTTATTTACTTCCTCATAGTCCACATAGGTTCATTGGACCTCATTATGGCCCAATACAAGAGTTACACTTGGCACAATGTCATAGATTGGGGGAATTACTCCAATAAGCCTAGCATTATTGTGAGCTACTCAACTTGCCACTAAGTCTCTTGATTTTTCCTCCTGAGAGCATCTATATATTGTGCACATGATATTGAATAATAATGAAATGGAAGATCAATCCATATGAGTGTTTTTCTCTTGTGTTCTACTTCATATTTCTTCTATTTTCCTATCAATGTTTGGTAAATTCTAAGTGAAGCTTGCTCTAGTAATATAGATCCACCTTGTTATCACCCAAGATTTCCCTAGGTTTGTTATAGCTTGAAATGACACCTCTCCGTCTGTGACGACACTTGCATGCCTCAGTTGCATGACGACACTTCTTGAGATCAAGTTCAGTCACACAACAGGACATTTTTTGATGGAGGAGTCATTTGGGACACTAAAAATGGTTGAAATTACCTCATTCTTGACCCATTTGATAATTACAACCCTTAGGAACATTTTTCCAGACCAAACCATCTCCTGAAAATGAGCAGAAAAGCCTGTTTTTGGCCATTTTTTCACATGAGCGCTACTCTACCTTAACAAACTAGCGTGTGTACCCTATTCTAGTGTACAATAGTAGCGCTCACCCCTGTTTTGGTCAAAATCTCAAAATTTGAGTAAGTTAAGTTGGTTGGGAAACCTCCTAAGCGGTTATAACTTATTTTCCTCTTCCTCACTGACTATATAAGGAGGGTAGAAGGGCCATGTGAGAGGACCAAGTCTACAACATTGATATGCTGGAGGAATGGAGACCCTCATCCCCCTCTCTTGTGCTTAGTTTTTGATAAACCCTAGCATAGTTGCTTAGAGGCTGGTATCCTTGGAGAACAGAACCAGGAGACCTTGAATCTAGGTTTCGTGAAGTGCCAAGCTTGAAATAAGGTATAACTTTATGTACTTGCTTTCATTCATTAATAAAGATCAGACGTTCTTCTCTTTCCAAATATGACCTATTAATGTGTCTTAGATTTGATTACTGTTTGATTATAGTTTGATGTCTTCTTCTGTTATGAATATCAGTCTTATATATGTATTCAAATGTATTTGAGAAAGGTATCAAGTTTTTTTGTAGGTCTGCACATTGCGACACTGGACAAGCATTGAAGAGTGAGGGAGGCAAAGCTAGGATCAACCTTCTGAATAAGGTGCCTACATCTCTAAACCCTAATCTCTTCATTTATTTGTTGTACTTACAGAATGCTTGTAAGTCTATCTTTATCACCGTAAGTTGGTAGTTTCTCCCCTGAACTATAGGTGCATTTTCCCCACAACAGAATGGCGACTCCATTGGGGATCTCCCTTACAAAGTTTACAAGGGAACTTTGGTGAGTAAGGTGATCTCCCTTACAAAGTTTACAAGGGAAATTTGGTTTTCGTCCTATAGGTCGAGACTCCTTTACAACATCGGTACTCTCAGCATGACTAGCATTGGATGATAGCTTGCCCCCAGCATGACTCACAGAGTCTAGTTGCTCAGAAGCATCAGACTTTTGAACTAAGGACCACACTTTTTGCACTTCTGGAAGTACAAGGCACACGTAAGTAAGGTGGTCTCCCTCACAAAACTTGCAAGGGAACTTAAGCTTCTGTTTGTTTTGTTTGTTGACAATGTCAACTCCCTCAGCATGACTTGCAGTGGCTGGGTTGCTACCCCCTGCAAGTCATGCTGAGGGAGTTGACATTGTCGACAAACCAAACAAACAGAAGCTTAAGTTCCCTTGCAAGTTTTGTGAGGGAGACCACCTTACTTACGTGTGCCCTGTACTTCCAGAAGTGCAAAAAGTGTGGTCCTTAGTTCAAAAGTCTGATTCTTCTGAGCAACCAGCCTCTGTGAGTCATGCTGGGGGCAAGTTGTCATCCAATGCTAGTCATGCTGAGAGTACTGACGTTGTATAGGAGTCTCGACCTGTAGGACGGAAACCAAAGTTCCCTTGTAAACTTTGTAAGGGAGATCACCTTACTCACCAAAGTTCCCTTGTAAAATTTGTAAGGGAGATCCCCAGTGGAGTCGCCATTCTGTTATGGGGAAAATGCACCTATAGTTCAGGGGAGAAACTACCAACTTATGGTGATAAAGATAGACTTACAAGCATTCTGCAAGTACAACAAATAAATGAAGAGATTAGGGTTTAGAGATGTAGGCACCTTATTTAGAAGGTTGATCCTAGCTTTGCCTCCCTCACTCTTCAATGCTTATCCAGTGTCACAATGGCCAAACCTACAAAACAACTTGATACCTTTCTCAAATACATTTGACTACATATATAAGACTGTTATTCATAACAGAAGAATACATCAAACTATAATCAAACAGTAATCAAATCTAAGACACATTAATAGGTCATATTTGGAAAGAGAAGAACGTTTGATCTTTATTAATGAATGAAAGCAAGTATATAAAGTTATACCTTCTTTCAAGCTTGGCACTTCACAAAACCTAGATTCAAGATCTCCTGTTTCTGTTCTCCAAGGATCCCAGCCTCTAAGCAACTGTGCTAGGGTTTATCAAAAACTAAGCACAAGAGAGTGGGATGAGGGTCTCCATTCCTCCAACATAACAATGTTGTAGACTTGGTCCTCTCACATGGCCCTTCTACCCTCCTTATATAGTCAGTAAGGAAGAGGAAAAGAAGTTATAACCGCTCAGGAGGTTTCCCAACCAACTTAACTTACTCAAATTTCGAGATTTTGACCAAAACAGGGGTGTACGCTACTATTTCACAGTGGAGTAGCGCTCAAGAGGGTTGAGCGCTACTATTTTACACTAGAGTAGGGTACGCACGCTAGTTTGTTAAGGTAGAGTAGCGCTCATGTGAAAAAATGGCCAAAAACAGGCTTTTTTGCTCATTTTCAGGAGATGGTTTGGTCTGGAAAAATGTTCCTAAGGGTTGTAATCATCAAATGGGTCAAGAATGAGGTAATTTCAACCATTTTTAGTGTCCCAAATGACTCCTCCATGCACAAATGTCCTGTTGTGTGATTGAACTTGATCTCAAGAAGTGTCGTCATGCGACCAAGGGATGCAAGTGTCGTCATGGATGGAGAGGTGTCATTTCAACCTATAACAGGGTTGTGGCAGGGAAGACCATGTGGTAATTGTTGAAAACCAATCTTTAGTTGATGGAAACTAGCCTTTCCAACCATAGGGAGGGATCTCCCTTTGGGGCTTCCAGCAACAAGATGCGAGTTAAATAGGGATGGGATATCGGTCAAAGTGGTGGATAGACCTTCAAACAACAAATTAAAAGGGGCTTTTGGTTGGTTGGAGTTAATAACAAGAGGACAGTTGGGCATGGAGTCAAATTTGGTGGGTTACTGTCATCAATAGCAGGTTTGGGCCGCAATTTATAGGAGCAGGAGGTAAGGTAGACATGGTTCTTTCACATCAAGGTAATAAGAAAATGAAGGTAGAGTAAGGAGACAAGTTTGGTCCCAATGCTAGAGCATTTAAGGATGAATTATAACCTACAACTTCAAGAGGAAAAGGGTGGAATACCTAGTCATATGCATTTGGAGCATGTGGGAATGAATTCCAGACCATGTAATCTTCATCTTTAGGTACTGCAGAAGTAAAAAATTAATGGAAATACAAAGCAAGAACACATACATAGGAAATAACAGACATTAGAAACCACGGCACAAGAATATCAAGCTCCAAAATCGGGTCTGCTCATTGAATTAAGAGGCTGAGTTTAGTACAACGCAAAGCAATAACCTCTCTAAAACAAAAACATCCAACCTTTTGGTATACTTTGGACCTTGCCCTTATAGGCTTACAATAGTAAAATATCCTAACTGATTCAAAAAAACTTGCATTGGTAATGATGAAATTGTTTGAGTTGAGCCGCCTGAATCAACAACCGTCGATTTTGTCATGCGCAGAGGAGGGAATCGCTCGCGTTGCAAGCACACCATTGGGCCATGGAATCCACGTATTCACCCTGCAGATTAGGTTGTTTAGGTTGATTAGGACCAGCAATATAAATAGGCCCCTTCACCACTCTCGGGCGTGCCATTTCCCTGCAAAAATCTCCATTTTTTGTGACTGTAAATGGCCCTGCAAAACTTTTTCGACCCGCAATTTTCCTTCCACAACTGTGTTTCCGCAATGGGTCTTTTTGAAACAGTCCTTTCCGCAACAGTCCTTTCCATAATCCGTAATGAGCCACGTGTGGTACAGGGGTTGGTATTTTGGCCTCGTGCTTTTTTGGAAAATCACCTTTCCTCAATCCACAACCCGCAATGTGGGATGCGGAAACTTGTTTTTTTGTGTTTTTGGAGATGATCTTTCCGCAATCCGCAATCCACAATGTGGATTGCGGAATGCAGGAACTTGTCTTTTTTCCATTTGGACCATTTCTTTTCCACAATGTGGATTGCGGATTGCGGAATGTGGAAATTTATCCTTTGCGCTCTTTGGGACATTGCTTTTCGTAATCCGCAATCCGCAAATGTGGATGTGGAACTTGGAAACGGGCTTGCAGAACGCATTTTCAACCGTTGATCTGATGTGCTCTTTGATATTAGCCATCCAAACTTCTTTGGTTGCGGAAGAAGCTTCTGCTGCTAGTTTTTCCTACAGATGGGCCCTCCTACCTTGTATTTTCCCATTTTCTCTCTGTGGCTCGGTCATTTGGCTTGAATTTGCTTGATACTTAGCCAATTTTAGGTTTCCTGATTCTTCATTTGATGGAACCGGCCAATGGGTGACTTCGGGGATTTGAGTGGGAGCTTTCCTTCCTCTTCCATGGTGGAAACCATAATAAGTATTAATACACCTGTCACACATATAGAATTTGACAATTTTCCTTCCAGTTGTGTAAGAATTGTTGAATTCCTTGTTTTAAGGCTCAGTATGTTCATGTTCACTTTGATTTAAGAATTTTTCCCTATAGGCACTTCTTGAATACTTCTAAGCACTCCATCTGTTAAATTCACTATCATTTTTCCTATATGTTTTGTCACACTCTTTAAATTTCCTCCACAAATTTATGTATACAACTGCAAAATTTTGTTCATAATCCTTCGCCACTGTAAGAACATCAAGAATGAAATCAAACCATATTTTATCTCATATATAGCTCTAACATCTATAAAATTTGAGCTCCTATCATGGCTCGGCATATGCTATTTCAACCTAGTCTACCTCTGGGACTAACAGGATCCTTAAAATTTTCCTTGATGGAATCCAATCTTGAAATGTTGCAATCCCACTAGTCCTAAAATGTGGAAATATTGAAAACTATTAAGTTTGTTGAATTTTGCATGGGATATGAAATTATAATCTCTTCATATGAGGTTCGATGAGGTTCGAACTTCTCTTAGACATCTCATAACTATTCATGGTAATGTTAAAAATGTAAATGAAAGGTTGGAAATGGAAAGAAAAGGACGACAACAGTTGATTTTAGCTTTTGTTTTTTCCACAAATCAACAGTGGCTTCATGAGTTGGGGATTAGTTTAAGTAAAACTTGGCTTGAATTATCTAGTTTATTATTTGAACTAACCATTTTGGGATGGGATTTATTGGCCTACTGGTTTGATCCACATACTAGTTTGCGGTGTAAACCGGTTTGGCCCAGCCATTTCTTGTCTATTATGAGATTTTTGATAACATTGTTGTACTTGCAGCTTAAGTAAAATTAAAACTTCTTAAGGATTGGCCAAATCCATCCAATACTATATATTTGAAAAGGTTCATTTGTGATATGAATTTTTATAGAAAATTTATTTGTCATTTTTCTCACATTGCCAAGCCACTTCATTAGTTATCCAATCAAAACCATTTCTCATGGAATGCAATAGTAATTAAAGCATTTGAGTAGCCCAAAGGTACCCCTTTTCTTAGCTCTAGTTCTTACTTCTTCATTTTCAGTAATCATTTAAGATACATGTAAGTGTGTTAGACTACTCATTTTAACTTAGGAAGCCACCCATTTGCACATCACTTAGAAACATTTTTTGTAGCAAAATTTTAATATACCTACATATATTTACCCGACTAATACTGATTAATATAATTATTATCTATATTCACTATAGGTAACATCCATTCATCATGACTCATATGATGTGACTCATAGTCGTTGGACATTTGGTTGTCATTGATGTCAACCTTAGTAAAAAGACATAAAGTGGTCAAGAAAACAATTCAAATCCATGGGAGTCTCATGAGAATGATGTTATAACCAAAAAGGATTTTTTACCCCATAAAGGTATCCCAAATGAAAGCACAAGTTCAATAATCATATTTCATATTCCAGTACCTTTCCGGTGATAGGTGGCATAGTTCCTAACTCCCCATGGTTGAGAAAAAACGAAGTTTTCTTTGTACTAGGCCAGAATTTTTTTCAGGGCCGACCTAATTGGGCCAAATTTTGTTAGGGACAACCTAACATAACTATAATTAAAAATGTGGAGCATTAGTATAAATAAGTGTCGGAATGTTTCATATTGAGCAAATCATCTCATCATCTCTTATGTGCAACTCTAAGAAGGGTTAAGTGCAAGTTCAAGAAGGTTTAAGGGAAAATCAAAGAAGGCATAGCGAATTTTAAGAAGAGGATGATGTTTTCATTTAGGTGCATGTTCTTATGGACTAGGGTTTCTCTTGTAAAGGCACATGGAATAGGGTTTATTTTTGGTGAATATATTGCACATGGATTAGGGTTTCTCTGTGAATAATATTCTTATGGCATGGACTAGGGTTCCTCTCTTGGAATGACCTATGGTTTGAAGATGATGATAATGTTAAAGGATTGAAGTAGCCAAGGAAGAGATGAAGTCTATGGATGATTTTTTTTAAGGTTTGTTCAAGACAGTGGCAGTGCAAATGAAGACACTAATAGTGACCACAGTGACAGTGATAATGAAGACAGTGACAATGACAGTGAAGACAATGACAGTGGCAGATTGACACTCTTACTCATATTAGGGTGGCAAGGTGGTGCTAGGTCAGGTTGGAGCCTGTGATATCAAGGGGTTGTAGCCTCCTTCTAGTGGGTTCTAGAGAATCTAGGAAGTGGGTGATTCCTTCCAGTTGAAACCTATAAATCTAGGGGGTTGTATCCTCCTTTGATTTGGTGCTCATAAATCAGAAGTTGGTGCTTCCTATGAATGTAATCTTGTTTTAATAAAAGAAAAAAATTCTATGGTTGTTTCCATGTAAAATCGTTTGTGCACTATGTATAGTGTTATGGGTCAATGAATGACATTTTTAACTGTTAATGTTTCCTATTGTACTTGAATTTTTAAATGGTAAAAAGTTCTTAATATTGATTCACCCCCTATCAGTATTGGTGATATTTCCAAAAACAGTTTCAAAATTATATAAAGATGTATCCTTATCCAATTGTATTCATTGATCATTCCACATTTATTGAATATAGTTGTCTTTGGACTTGTGGGTTTTTCCTTTTTCTAATGATGGCATTATGCAACAATCGATTGGTTTGTTACAAGTGGTATCAAAGCTAGTTCAAAAATCACTTTATGTGGCCAAATTTTGATGGTGTTTGTAAAACCACTTCACCAATGGCCATTCATTTTTCTACTCCTCAACCCTATTCTTTGCACTATGTTTCCATATACTAAAACCCCACATTTAGTTTGGCACACTTTATAGCTATTCTTACCCAAAGAGAGAGATACACACATGGGGAGAAACATAATTTACACACATGATCATCACAATTTGTAGACATTGTAGCCAAATATTTGCAATAAAATATCTCCACACTAATTCTCAATAGTTGTCAAAGATCCACTTCAATACCTATTACAGTTTCTAGTAGATCCCACAAACATAAAATTGTTGATGTATATGTAACTTCGGAATGTATTTCACCTATGTATATTGTACTCCTATAGAAATGGTATTATGCCTCTATATGGAAGTGTTGTCATTTGTATTGACAAGTGTCGCAAGTGTCGTAACTTGATGTGATGGGTTATTAGACCACCTAGTGAGGGGTCAGCCCGGATTAATGTAACCATGGGTTATTAGACAGAGTTAGACAAGTCGGCCCTGCTAGTTTATTAGGCTGGTCAGGACAAGTATAAATAGAGAGTGCGAGCTCTCTATTTGATCATCTCATTATTCACTTCTACACTACTCGGAAAGTGGCACACTAGTTGAGGAGGAGGAGTCGCTGCTAGTAGAAGACTATCTCTTTTACTTTGGTTATATCATTGCTCTTTCTATCTCTGAGGAAGTTGTGGGGTTTTTCACCTTTATGGTTTTCCCCAGTGAAACTCTATGTGTCCATTGTCTTATGTGATTGCTTGATACATGCTTGATATGATTGATATGTTGTACATGTTATTATTTCAGTAAAGATCCTAGAGTATGTTGAATTAATGCTCAAAATATAACATGGAATCAGAGCTAACCTGAGAAGAAGACATTATGCAGTGGCGGAAACTAGGGTTTCTTGTTTATTGGGTTTCTCTCCACAAATTTTGGAAAATCAATATGATAGATTGACTCTCCTCAACAAGGTGAATCTTTCTGTCCAATCAGAATTGAATTCTGGGCACTTTCAGTTTTGGCCCTAAAAATTAGGGTTTCCACAAAAATAGGAATTTCTGAAATCTGAAGACATAGATTGAAGCTCCTTGGAAAAATCGAAGTTTAGAGCTTTGGATCAAACTTTTTGGTTGGGTGAAGCTCCAGGAAACTCAAACCCTAATTTAGGGTCCTCCCTAGTGAATCCGAGAGATTGAAAAGCATTTATGAAGGGTGAAACTTTGCAGTTTTCAAATTCTAAGTATACCAAGCTTATCATCTCATCAAGGTGCATATTTCTATCCTTTCAGAAGTTTGAAATTCAAAGTTTGAATTTTTAGGGTTTCTCTGACAAACCCTAATTCGGGACCAGATCCAGTTTTCAGCAAATCAAGTGGTAAGACCTAAATCTTTTCTATTTCCATTTGAAGTACTCTTTAAGATGTCTCACCACACCAAGCTTGAGGATAAGATTGAAGGGGCTGATAAATTCCGAGCATGGAAGTATAGGATTGGGTTAATCCTGGAAGAAAATGAGTTGGACACTTATATAAGTGAAGTAGTCCCTGTCCCAGAGGAAGAAGAGGCTAAGGCTCTTCACAAGAAGAACTTGGTCAAGGCAAAGAGGATCATTGTTGATTCTATCAAAGATCATCTCATACCCCATGTGTCATCCCTAAAGGCACCAAAGGAGATGTTTGATTCCCTGACCAAGTTATTTGAAGGGAAGAACATAAATCGGAAGATGACCTTGAGGAATCAATTGAAGAATGTCAAGATCCAAAATGCAGAGACTATGTAGTCTTATTTCTCAAGGGTCTCCCAGATAAAAGAACAACTTGAAGTTGTGGGAGAAGATATAGAAAATGGAGAATTGGTAATGACCACTCTTAATGGCCTTCCTAGGTCATGGGATTCCTTCATCCAAGGGATTTGTGCTAGGAACAAACTTATCACTTTCAGTAGACTATGGGAAGAATGCTCACAGGAAGAAGCTCGAATTGTAGCTCGAGAAGAGAAGATGGGGAATGAAGACCAAGCTCTCACAGCACACTCCAAAAGACATCAAGAAGGCTCACCATCATGGAAAGAAAGAAAGACATCACCATCAAAATCAGAGAGGCAGTCCCAAACCTCGAAGGAACATGTCCTATGTTCGTTGCTATACACGTGATGAGAAGGGACACTATTCCAGATATTGTCCTAGAAATAAAAAAGATGGTTCTCACAATAAGAAGAAATTCAAAAGAAGGCATCATGCTCATGCTGCAGAGGATGATGAACCTCCCAGGAAGAGGGCTAGAGAAGATAGTGAATATTCTTCAAGTGATGAAGAATATGTTTTGATTTCTGCTCTCACTGGAACCATTACTCATGGAATTAATGATTGGCTTATAGATAGTGGGGCTTCTAAACACATGACAAGATTCCAGGAATCCTTTATGAACCTATCTGAACATGAATCAACCCACGAGGTGAAACTTGGGGATGAATACCAGTATCCAATAAAAGGGAGTGGTGAAGCCTCCTATAAACTAGACCCTGGAAAGTCTATGAAGATGAAATATGTACTATATGTTCCAGGTCTCAAGAAGAATCTACTCTCCATATCTGCATTGAATACAAAAGGCATGAGGGTTGCATTTGTAGATGGCCAAGTCCTAATGTGGCCAAAAGGTCAGACTATATATGATGCAGTTGTGATTGGAGAGTAAGAGGAAGGATTATAAAAATTGAAGGGCCAACCAGAACAAGCCATGTTCCATGATTCAGTAGAGCCAAGTGAACTTTGGCATAGAAGGCTTGCACACATGCATTATAGGGCATTACCAATTGCAAGCAAATTTGTAGAAGGTCTTCCTGAAATCCAGACAAAGCATGAAGGCATTTTCAAAGGTTATGCAAAGGGAAAGAACACAAATAAGACATTTCTAAGCAGTGAAAGCAAGGCAAAAAGAATCTTGGAAATCATCCACTCTGATGTATGCGGTCCGATGTCATCCAGTTCTCTGAGTGGGTATGTATACTATGTTTCCTTCATTGATGATTTTTCTAGGAAGACTTGGGTTTACTTCTTGAAGAACAAAGATGAAGTGTTTGACAAGTTTAAGGAATTCAAAGCCTTGATAGAAAACCAAACTGACATGAAGATAAAGATCTTCAAATCCGACAATGGCGGAGAATTCACTTCAGGTGACTTCAAGAAGCTATGCATTGATTTAGGGATTAAGAGGGAGTTGACCACTCCTTACAATCCACAAAAGAATGGGGTTGTCGAAAGGAAGAATAGAACAATCACGGAAGCAGCTAGGGCAATGCTCCATGACCAAGATCTACCTATGCACTTATGGGCTGAAGCAGCAAGGACAACTATATATGTGCAGAACAGAACACCTCATAAGATACTTGACAACAAAACACCAGAAGAAGTGTTCACTGGTAAGAAACCAGAAGTTAGCCATATCAGAATATTTGGTTGTCCAGTATACACTCACATCCCAAAAGAAAAGAGGACAAAGCTAGATCCTTCAGGAAAGAAGGGCATATTAGTGGGTTACAGTGAAAGCTCGAAGGCTTACAGAATCTACTTCCTAGGATTCAAGAAGATTGATATCAGTAGGGATGTAACATTTGATGAAAGCTCAGCATACATCAAATCAAGGAAAACACCAGTTGAAGATAATGAAGAACCCAGAATATCTAGAACTCAAGACACCACCATGAATGAAGCAGTTCCTGAAGAAGATCATGAAATGGAAGATCCAAAACAACCTGTAGATCCACCCCGTGAGAAGAACTCTCACAAGAGGAAACCAACATGGGCTAGAGAGCTCATTCAAGATGCAAAAAGGTTTGGCATTCCAGAAGAGGAACATAGAGGAAGGAAAAGAACAAGATCACATACCCACTATGTTGCTTTACTTTATGACATAATGAACAAAGAACCTTCCAGTTATGAAGAAGCAACAGAGAAGAAATAATGGAAGGATGCCATGGTCGAGGAATACCAGTCGATCATGAAGAATGATGTTTGGGATGTGGTCCCAAGACCAGATGGGAAGTTTGTGGTGACTTCCAAGTGGATCTATAAGATCAAGCATGCTATAGATGGTAGCATAGAAAAATATAAAGCAAGGTTTGTAGCTCATGGCTTCTCCCAAAAAGAAAGAATTGATTATGAAGAGACTTTTGCTCCTGTGGCCAGATACACTTCCATTAGATCAGTACTTGCTATAGCTGCAGTGATGAAATGGAAGGTACACCAGATGGATGTCAAGACTGCTTTATTGAATGGTGCAGTTGAAGATGAAGTGTATGTGGAGCAGCCACTCGGGTTTGAGACACATGACCGAGAGTCACATGTGTACAAACTGAAGAAAGCCCTGTATGGTTTGAAACAGGCACCCAGGACTTGGTATGGCAGGATAGATGGCTTCCTATCCAGTTTGGGCTTTACCAAGAGTAAAGAGGATTCCAACCTTTACTACAAGGTTGAGGAAGGCAATCCAGTGATACTACTATTGTATGTGGATGACTTGTTTGTAACAAGTGAGGATAGATTGATTGCCGACACGAAGAGGAAGCTTGTTGCCGAGTTTGAGATAAGGACTTGGGTATGATGCACTACTTTCTTGGTATGGAGGTGTGGCAGAGTGCAGATGGAATCTTCCTTAGACAAGGAAAGTATGCAGGAGAGATCCTGAAGAGGTTCATGATGATGGACTGCAAGGCTATGGCCACACCTATGGCATCAAACCTGAAGCTTCTGTGTGATGATTCTTCTGATCCAGTTGATGCTACGATGTATCGTCAGATGATTGGGTCCTTGATGTACCTGACGAATATGAGACCAGATATCTACTTTGCGGTGAACACCTTGATCTAGTACTTGACAGATCCGAGATATGTTCACCTGATAGCTGCAAAGCATATTCTGAGGTACCTGAAGGGTACAGTTGACTATGGGATCAAGTATGATGCAAATCAAAAGTTTAACCTGGAGGGTTATGTTGATTCATACTGGGTAGGCAGTGCCATTGATCAAAAGAGCATTTCAGGGTGCTGCTTTAGTATGGGATCCAGTATGATCTCTTGGTTTAGCAGGAAGCAGTCCTGTGTGGCACTGAGTACAGCCGAAGCAGAGTATGTCACAGCTTGTTCGGCCAGTTGTGAGGCAGTATAGCTTAGGAAGCTACTGTCTGATTTGTTTGATCTCCAGCTGAGTGCTACTTGTATATATTTCGACAACCAGTGTTGTGTGAAGTTGTCGGAGAACCCAATGTTCCATGACAAGTCGAAGCACATTGAGATCAAGTATCAATATATCAGGGATATGGTGCAGAGAGGAGCAGTGAAGCTCCTGTATGTTGCGACGGACGAGCAGATAGCCGATGTGTTGACCAAGCCGCTGGCCAGAGTGAAGTTTGAATACTTCAGAAGGAGACTTGGTGTACTTCAGATCGAGATACCTTCCAAGGGGAAGTGATGAGTCCGGAGACACAAATGCACACAGGGCCATTCTCACATGGTTAGAGGAAAGTCCTTCCATGGTGAGATGTAAGGGCTGAGCCATTTTTACATGGCTAGAGGAAAGTCCTTCCATGGTGAAATGTAAGGGCTAGGCAGAGCCATTCTCACATAGTTAGAGGAAAGTCCTTCTATGGTGAGATGTAAGGGTTGGGCCATTCTCGCATGGTTAGAGGAAATTCCTTCCATGGCGAGATGTAAGTGCTAAGCGTGCCTTTTCCGACATGGTCAGAGGAAAGTCCTTCCATGTTCGTGATGTAATTGTTGTAGCCATTCCGACATGGTCAAAGGAAATTCCTTCCATGATCATTGATGTAAGTGCTGTGAGCCTTTCCCATATGATCAGAGGAAAGTCCTTCCATGCTGGTGAGTGTAAGTTCTGAGCCTTTCTCAGATGGTCAGAGGAAATTCCTTCCATGCTGGTGAGTGTAAGTGTTGTGTGTGTGCATCTGGGTTATGATCCATGGATTATTGACAATGATCTGGAGATGATGATGTGACAGTATGGTACACAGGTTTTGCAAAGGCATATGATCAGTCCTGAGATGCTCTTGCAGGTTTTGCAGAGGCAGTGTAATCAATCCTAGGAGATCTTACAGGTTTTGCAGAGGTAGTGTAATCAATACTGAGGTGTACCTACTTGATGGCTTGCTCGCAGATATTTTGATGATGTACATCCATCATGAAAAAGGGCTGGCTCTATAGATGATGAAGACCCTCAGGTGGTGGGCCTACATCCAGTATGAAAAGGAATGGTTCTGTAGAACTTCCTATGACGAGTAGATTGAAGATTGATTGAGATAGTAGCAGTGATGACAATTCAATGATGATGATTCGATGACAATGATCCAGTGACTATGATCCAGAGAAGAAGATTTGTGCTAGCAGATCTATGTCGAGAAATACCTTCCTAGTTAAGAGGGAGTGTTGATGTATATGTAACTTCGGAATGTATTTAACCTATGTATATTGTACTCCTTTACAGATGGTATTATGCCTCTATACGGAAGTGTCGTCATTTGTATTGACAAGTGTCGCAAGTGTCGTAACTTGCTGTGATCGGTTATTAGACCACCTAGTGAGGGGTCGGCCTGGATTAATGTAACCATGGGTTATTAGATAGAGTTAGACAAGTCGGCCCTGCTAGTTTATTAGGCTGGTATAAATAGACAAGTATAAATAGAGACAAGTATAAATAGAGAGCGGGAGCTCTCTATTTGACAAGTATAAATAGAGAGCGGGAGCTCTCTATTTGATCATCTCATTATTCACTTCTACACTAATCGAAAAGTGGCGCACTAGTTGAGGAGGAGGAGTAGCTACTAGTAGAAGACTATCTCTTGTACTTTGGTTGTATCATTGCTCTTTCTATCTTTGAGGAAGTTGTGGGGGTTTTCACCTTTATGGTTTTCCCCAATGAAACTCTATGTGTCCATTGTCTTATGTGATTGCTTGATATGCTTGATACATGCTTGATATGATTGATATGTTGTACATGTTATTCTCTCAGTAAAGATCCTAGAGTATGTTGAATTAATGCTCAAAATCTAACAAAAAAGTTGGAACCCCAAATTGCTTTAGTAGCCATTCTTCTAGTTTATGGTTACTAGATTGTTAGAACATTATTACACCTTAGGACCATAGTAATACATTAATTTGATGATTATTTGGTACAAAATATGGTTAATGATGATAATCCAAGTTTGTTAGAAGTTAGTTGGGGCATTTATGGCACAATCCACCACTTCTAGGCCAAAATATAGTCAAACTGACAGTTAGGCTCCCTTATTTATTGCCCCCTCCCTCATTTATTGCCACTACCTGAGAGAGGCATGCCCTTATCCCCTGAATTGTTGATCTGGCTTTGAATGAGGCGCCCATGCATTGTATGTGGACATTTTGTCCCCTTTTGGTTGTTTTGGCCTATCCTTGGCCACCTACACTCCACCAAATCCTCCACCACTCATGTGTTACCATCATTAATTCCTTCCCATGCCTACCCAATGTCCATATTGACAATTTGTGACTGTTTGAGGTGATTTGTGAGCCTATTGGTCAAACCTAGGGGGATTGAGGTCCAATGTAAGCTAGCCACTTGTAGCCACTATTGATGCCTCCAAAGGCTCACGGTTTTTCCCAAATGTTATATAATGATTATCACAACTCATTTATGGGTTGGAAAGCTAATAATAAACCTGTTATCTGATCATTTGTGTCTGTAATTTGATCATTTGTGTGTCCAGAATGCTTCTTTTACACTATTTCTTGCATACTTAGTCAAATTTATTGATTGTGAGGTAATATTTAGGTAGTATATCCAAATGTGACTTATATTTCACATGGTATCAGAGCTATTGGAGCTTCTATTTGAACTAAGATTGCTTTAGAAGTGCACTATAAGTAGTGGAGCAACCACAGAAGTCCTTGGGGCCATTTCCTTGAAGCCTTTAGATTATACCCAGGGTGTGATGCACTCCCAAATGTGCCTTTTTTCAATGCATGGTTAGAATTAGCTAGTTAGGATCCCCTCCAGAGTGATTGAGAGTTTGCAATGCAGGTTTACAGTGTTCTTTGGCACCTAGTGTGCAAGCTACAAAATGGATTAGTCTCATGTATTTATCGCTCCATTCAACTACTTTGAGTGGAAGGACAAAATTATAATTCAGCTGAGATCCAAGGGTCTTTTCAGAGTTACCATGGGGACTGAAACTGAGCCAAAATCTGCAGTAGAGAAGTCAAAGTTCTTCAACATAATGGATGAAGCTTTTGGCATGCTTTAACTCAGCAGTTCAAGAGACCTCTTGTTCCATATTGACAGTCTTACTACTCCAAATGAAGTGTGGCTCAAGACTGAGTCATTGTTTGGGAATACTGATGAGATGAGGGGCCACCAAATTGAGAATGAGTTGATCTCACTGATCCCAAGCAGTTTCAAAACTATCCAAGACTTCTTCACCAAGTTCAAATCCTTGGTCTTGCAGCTCAAGCAATGTGGCATTGAGAAGAAGGACGAACAGTTGGTGTTGTCCATACGGTCGAAATTGGGTCCTAAGTACTATTTGTTTGTTTCTACATTTCATTCCACCAATATCATTGTTCGAAACTGGAAGATGCCATCTTTGGCAGATTTCATGGAGATGCTTACACAAGAACAAGATAAGTTGGTCCTAATGGGATCCATAAAGAAAAAGGATCAAGTTCTTGCAGCTAGGGATTTGAAGCAAGCAAGAAGAAATCAAAATATGAAGGGTTTGAAGCAGCAATACAAGAATAAAGACAAGGAGAAGTCAAAATATTCTGATGGGGCTTCGAATCCTGCCAAGGAGAAAGGAAAGAAGAAAGAAAATACAAAATGCACTTAATATCAAAAGGGTTGGCACCCTAAAAGTGCATGCATGAAGAATACCATTGATATGATGACCCATATCCTCCAGAAGAATAAAATTCCTCTTCTAGAAATCTCAAAGAAGAAGGAGGGTGTTTCTGAAGACAAGGAGAGGTGCCATGCATTCATGGATAGTACCTCATAATCTTCCTCTTTCATCATAGATTCAGGTGCCTCAAGGCACATGGCTTCTGCAAGGGATACTTTCTCTACTCTTTCACCTTATAGTGGTCCTCCTATTCTCATGGGTGATGATTCATAGATCCTAGTGAGAGGCATTTGTAAGATTAGTCTAGAAAATGGGTACTTCAGTAATGTATCGTATGTGCCTGATATTGCTGCAAATCTCCTCTCTGTTTACCAAATGACCCACACTGGTTTGGCCAAGAGAGTGATTTTCAATCAAGAAGATGTGGAAATTTCTCAAGTTTCTACAGGAAAAGTGGTATCAATTGGTGTTGTAGATCATGAGTCAAGAATGTACAAGTTCTCTCACTTTCTTGAGTACTCCTCTCCTAATGATCTTCTGTCACATGCTAATGAGTTCAGTAGACTTTGTCATGAGAGGTTTGGACTACTCAACTATATATATCTTCAAGCATTGAGCAAAGAAAACATGGTTGAGGGTGTTGGAATATTCTCACCATCACTTCTTGGTTTTTCATGCACTGCATGCATTCCATGTAGCATTGCGTGCATCTAGTCAAAAGCAGTGGAGTCTCCTAGCACCTAGTCCCTATTCTAGGCCCCTAGAGCTTGTTTCTGGTCATTATTATCCCTCCTAGTCACTAATGCACCCTTTTTTCATCACTGGAGTTACAACTGTGCCCTCCCCCACATATTTAGGAGATCTATCAGTTAGTTCCATGATTTGAGGATTGATTACTCAGTTAACTGACTGTAGCTCTTATATTGCCTGCTAATGACACTAGGAGCACCCTCCTTGACCATTGACAGCTAGTATGCGCCCTATTTGGAGTCTCCTCCCCTATTATTGTGATCACATGGTTCGATTATGCTTAGTTCTACTCTGTTTGACTGATCATTAACCATCGGTGGCCACTAGAACTTATTGGGAGATGGTTCTAATGCAAATTAAGCCATGACTTGAGGATAATTCAAACTCACCTAGGAGCATCAAATTCATTCTATTGTATTGTCATGTTTTTTCCATCTTACAGCTGATGAATGTATCAACGGCGGTTTCTCACATATTTTGAGTTTAATGTGTGAATTTTGATCATCTTCTTGCTAATTATTCTCTGCAATTAACTGAGTGAAATTGTGAGGTTTTTTCAAGCTTAGTGATCTACCCCTGTGGAATTTCACGTGGTATCATAGCTTGTGAGAGATTTTGAAGTTGCAGCAATTTCTGCAATTGCATCAGTTTATTGAGCAACTATTTTCAATTAGGCACCAGAAGCCTCTGGATTTCCACAGCAAATCCCGGTGCTATTACCTTGAATTCATTGGAGCAATCCAGTGAGTTATATCCAAGTGTGAACTATTGGCAATATGGCAGTGCAGAGTGTGCAGGTTGTCATTGATGGAAACTAGATGGTGATAGAGCAGGAACAAAGAGAGAGAGCAATATGTCTAAATGAAAAATGTCTAATTGTCTAAGCTATAGTCAGCATGTCCAATGCAAAATGAAATAAATAATGTGGCAGAAGAAATGGAATGCAAGCATATAGATGTATAGGAAATGGCAATTCTGTTGAAAGAAATATCTTGGTGAAGACTTGAAGACTCTATAGTTTTAGGGCCAGTGAAGAAGCTCATGTAAACACTGGGTAGTTTTTAGGGCCAGTGGAGAAGCTCATGTAAACATTGGTTGGTCTAATATAGAGAAGGATCGCATTATCAATCTGATTACAGGGCAGATGGTTATGGCAGGGCAACCAGATATGATGACAAGGATTCAGATATGCATGCCAGTGTGTCAAATAAATGGAAGAATTCGAATGGTTTAATCTAGTACTGTGAGGCATTCAATCAAGATGTTTCCATATGATGAGAAGGTTCAAATAACTTTGGAGGGTTTTGATGAATCTGACATTGTAAAATTTGCAACACAAAGGCGTATTGTGGAAGAAAAATGAATGGAAGCAAAGCAATGTCGAGTAAGAGAGTTGACAAATCAGAGGCTAAAACCACAGTTGCATCACCATGGAATGTGTTTGGTGTTGATGTGCATGATCGCATCATCATGGCGTCTCGGCAGGAAACATCCTCAAAGGCGTTATCATTGAGTGGACTTAGCCTAGAAACCATACCAATTGTTGCATGAGAATCGAGTGAAGTCGAGCTTGGATATTTGCAAGAACAAAATCAAGGAGTTGCCAAATGAGATTTCGTTATGTACTTCATCTGAAACATTGATTCTGTCAGATAATAAGATTGGGGAGTGGCCCGGTGGAATATTGGCATGTCTTTCCAAACTTCTAGGTCTAAAGCTCGATAGAAATCCACTTCGCTAGGTCCCGCAAGGTTCCTTTGCAACATTATCAAAGCTTCATGTTTTTTATATCAGTGGTGTCTCAACTTCGCTACCAGAACATCCTACATTGTCTGATATGTTAGAGTTGCAAGAGTTATATTTAAGGTGGATACGTTTGAGAGAAGTCCCTTCTAATTTAATGAACTTATATAAACTGTGTATACTTGATCTAAGCCAGAACTCTCTGCAATTCCTGAGACTTTGCAGCATCTAACATGCCTGAAGAAAATTCTGCAAAAGGAGGAGCGTAGGCCATTCGATATCGTGATCAACGACTGCGAGGACGAGTGAGATGGCAATGAAGTGCCATGGTGGCTGTAATACATGGTCAATGCAAAGCATAGAGGTAGATAAGTGATCCAAGGATGGTCAAGCGAGGACGTGGAGATTCAAAGCAATGCCTATGTGGCCCCCTATCTTTTGTTGCACGTGGAAAACCAAATTGCTAAGTTGGCAGTGATGTGTAGCTGAAGAAGACGATGAATTGGCAGCATGGTAGCATGGTGTTTTTCCTGTGCGCATGAATGAAAAAATCATGGCTCTTGTGATTAAAATACATGGTTTTCTGTCTGACATGGATAGTCAGTAATGTGGCACTTCTGTTTGCTTGAAGTGGACGATGACGAGGATATTAGTGTAACTGGTATGGACGAAGATTCTGTGTTATGTGATGTGGCAGTGGTTAAACAAAAAGGAACCGAGGTGGCATGTCAAGTGGTAGTCCAAATATATAACCAAGAAGCCGAAGCTCTTAGGTCTTAGAAGACATAATAAATAACAAGCACAAAAAACAAAGAAATATAATACATAAAATCTTAAAAACAAATATAATTAAATGGTGATGAAAAGAGGGTAAACAATAAAAATATATGATATTGCTATAACTCTAAAATAAAAATATATATAGTTTATTTTTATTTTATTATATTCTTATGAAAAGACATCTCCTATCATAAAAAGGTGTGAGTCTAAAGACACACCATTTATGAAAAAGCATGATAAAGGAGTATATAAGCAATACTTTCAAAAGATGAATAGTGTCTCTTAGTTCTTTATGATGATATCCTAAGCAGAAGTAGAAAAGAGACCAAGAGTGGTGTGACTGCGAGTATGTATTGAAGATCGGAAGCAAAAGAAGAGGATGCATTAAAGATCAAAAGTAGATGCATTAAAGTTCATAGGCAGATGCAGAATGAGCAGCAGTTCAAGATGTTAATGAAGAAATCTAATTAAAAGGTGGAAGGGTGGAGAAAGGGCAGGTTGGTGCTTGCAAGAGGGAATAGGTTCTCCCATCAGGTGTAGTTGATAAAACCTAGGGTGGTAGGGTGGTGCTAGGGCAGGTTGGTGCCTGCGAAAGGGAGTTGTTGCTTCCCTGTCATTTGTAGCTGACTAAACAAGGGGGTCGTAGCCTCCTACCAGTTGGTGCTGGTGAATTAAGGGTGTGGGTGTATCCTGATTGGTTGGTGCCGATCGAATTCTATTGTAACTTATAAAAGCAATTTTGTAGATTAATAGAAATGACTTTGTGGTTTTCCCTTTAGGATTCCATGATAAAATGTTGTGTCCATTTGAGCTTATTTTTTAATGAAATGGTTAATATGTGTGCTTAAAATAATTGGAATTAAAAGAAAAAGTTTGCAATACCGATTCACCCCCCCTCTCAGTATTGCTGATATTCCATCAATTGGTATCAGAGCTGGTCCCTTTAAGGATCAGTCTAACAAAATGAAAGGGATATCCAATTAAGCACACATGGATGGACTAGAGAGTGACTCTGAGAATGAAACTCCATTACTAGAAAAAAGGGATTACATAATTTGGAAGACAAGAATGGAATGTCATCTAAAAGCATTAGGATATGATGTTTGGAATGCAGTTATCAATGATCACCTTCCACCAAACAAAATAAGGACTCCAGTCTAGAAGAGAGCCAAGCAAAGTAACTCAAAGGCAATGAATGCAATCCTTAAAGGATTACCTGATGATGTCAAAGAAGATATAGGTAAATGTGACTCTTCAAAGGAACTTTGGAACAAAATAAAGGACCTCTACACAAATAAGAAGTTATATGAAGCATGTCAATCAGAACAAAGTTTAGTCTGCAACAATTCTAGTGAAGATCCTTTTGAAGAAGACTCAAACTGTGAAGCAGAAGTCAATATTGAAGCTGAGCATGTCAGCGCTCTGGATGATCTGAGAATATATAAACAAAGGTGTAAACATTTAAAGCATCTCATGTTGGAGCAAAGGATAAAAGAAGGATCAAAGAAGAAAGAAATTGAGCAACTCATAGTTGAATTTAAAATGCAAGTCCAAATGGAGCAAGAGATATTGGAATCCTTGGAACAATCTCCTAAAAAGGAGCAACAAAAGGTTGAAGAGCTCAAACAACAGTTGCTTGCAAGTGAGGAAGAAAAGGAGACTTTAAGAAAACAATTAATGTCCTCAAAAGAGGAGCTACAAAGTTCAATACAACAAGCAGCCATCAACATGGAATAAGCCAAGAAGGAAGTTATTGAACTCAAGAATCACTTGGAGATTGTTGAAAAATTCAAGAAAGGAACTTAAACCCTTGATAAAGTTCTCAGTCTACAGAGATATCCCTCAAACAGATCTTGCCTTGGATACAACCAAATGCACATGATTGAAGGATCAAGATCTATTGCTCAAATCGATGATAAGGGTTGTGATGATACCTCCAAAGAAACAACCATGCAGCAGAAGAACCACATGAAGGAAAACTTATGTGATCGAAAAAATTCTCATTCTCATTTGAAGGACTTCAGAAGGAATGACAAAGTAAAGAACTATCACAAGCAAAGGAATCCTAACAACAAGACTGGTTTTAGAAGATACTTACAGATGTTCATGGGTTACTATTACTCATGTAATAACTATGGACATAAAGCATCAAGTTGTCAAGCATCTGGAAGACTTAACAAAATTAGGAGAAATCATGAGCCCTGTGGCCCCTCTCCAAATTATCCAGTTGAATGCTATCATTGTCATAATTATGGTCACATTGCCAGAAGATGCACAACAAGACCACCTAGACCAAGATACACAAAGGTATGGAAAAGAAAGACTAAAGTACAAAACAAAGAAGATGATGAAAATCCCATCCTTGAAGTTGATGGAGTGTCAACAGAAGAGAAACATCATTCAAATGAAATCCTTACAGTAAAAGAAGCCCCAGAGCATGGAAGATCATCTTGCAGCAAGCCTATCATAGAATGGATCAGCTGGTGATCACTAAAAGATCTTGAAAATATCTTCAAGGAAGAGTGATAATACTTTAGAGGAACAAAAGGTACAGATGTTCAATTGGTTGTACAGAGATGAAAAATACAGAGCAGTATTGGAGTTCTGATTTGTAGACATCATAAAAACTATGTGTTTTGCAATATGACAGGATGAGCAAGACTATAGAGCACAATGTGTGGCATCACTGGTTTAATGACTTGTTACTGCAGGTACAGACAGTAAAGAGTGGAGTCATTCCTCCATGTTTTGGATAATCTTGACGTTGATAAAAATGATCATTCCTTATGAGAATAGTCAATCTTCTATTGCACTAGCAAAACTTGGAAACAAGGCTTAAGAGGATGTCTCAGGAAGCCATATCTAAAATGAATGAGTAAAGTTGTGGCAGAGTACAGCATATGTTCTTAAAACTTGCTGAAGAGGATAGATCTCTTGAAGGAAAGGATGTTCAGATGGAATGTTTCTTACCCATGAAGCAGGAATCACAGTGGCAGTTCTACAACAAAATTTTTATGCACTGTTTCCTGACATTGTTGTTTTAAAAGTGAAATACTGTCATGTCCCAAATTTGGAATTGGGTCACAATGGCCTAATCACATTAGCCATATTCATTAGAGTTTGTAAAATTGATGTTAAGGGTCAAATAATTGCCAAGGAGGAAAATTACTAGTTTCCTAGGTTTGGGGTGGAAGCTTTGGGATTTGGAATAAGGGGGATAATAAATGATGTTTAGACATTAAAAGGGTTCAAGTATTTAATAAATAGAGTGAATAAAGAAATTCAAGAGAAATCCTAAGTGACAAATGGTTTTGGAGACATATGGAGGATGTGGGACCCACACTAGCTTGATTTTTCATAATACATGGTATCTCTCTTTTGCAAATTCGAATTAATGGGAATGTGAACACTCTTGGGTGAGTTGGTAAGTCATAACACATGTCATTGAGCATATTAGGTCGAATTTGGAAGGATTGGTAACCTCCATGGAAGATAAAGAGTCAAAGTGGAAGTTTGTGGACACTTGGGCTAGATTCCCTAGCCCCTATGACACCAATGATGGAGAATCTATGACAACTATGAAAAATTGAAGACCTGACCTCTGACATCTGACCACTATGACATGTCAGCCCCAAAAATAGGCTCAAAGAAGGCGAATTTGGGAGTTGGAGAAGCCAAAGAGACTCAAAATCGAATTTGGGAGAAGATGGAAGGTTGGAACTAGGAGACAAGTGGCAAATGTGGAATATTTCCTAAATGAAAATCTATTGAATCTATTGAGAGGATTTCGACCCTTAGAAGGCTAATGTTGGTTATAAAATGTAGAAATGAAGTATGAGAATGGATTTTGATCATTTGTAGAATTTGCAATTGCATTTGTGAAGAGGGAGAGCTAGTGGATGACTAGTTTCTTGCCTTAGCCAATTTCGAGGGTGAAAGATTCCCATCCAAGTTGGTAATTGGAAAGGCCATTCAGACCTTTCATTTGGAGATTTAATGGAGTCTTTATTTGCAGTTGTAAGCTACAGGGCAGCTCATGGTTTCTTCTATTGCAGCTCACTCCTTCAACCATTTCCAGTTTTGATGGCATATTCTTGATCCTTGAGGGAGGGCGTTTTTGGTGAGCTATTGTACTCTTTGGGGAAGCTATTAATGCTCCATTTATTTTGTAATATGAAGTAAATACTCTTTTCTTCATCTCCAAGAAGTTTCAGGTCGAAATTCCAAGTATAAATGTATAAATCTCATTTTTAATGGAAGAACAATGCCATTTCCCCACTACCTTGTTGTGAGCCAATGTATTGATGATGATTTCGAATGAATGGATGATTATATGATATATTTGTGATAAATATACTACCATGGATGTCTTCTACAAGTTTCATGTACTTTACTTGAGCATTTGAATCATTTTTACTCAGTTTAATTGCATTGGGAGAAGAAATAGTGCCATTTCCCCAAGGGTCGAATTGGTGATTTTTGCAGTTGAATGGGAGAGGGTGAGAAAAGTTTTAATAAAACATTAATGGTGCATATGAGACCTTAATAACATACTTAACACATTACATACCTCTGTTCATAAATTTGAGTGGGTTTGGAGGCATTTGGGAAGCCATTTTCAGTACTTACCTTAGGGGGATTTGAACCCCAAATTACTAGTAAAATTGCATACTTGGTCCAGAATCTTAAGAGAGTTTGCAGAGGTCTTTTGGTGGCTATATGTTATCCCTGAACATCATATTCAATCCCTAATATCATTCATAAACCTTCATTGAAGATTTGAAGGCATTTGGAGTCAATTTGAGACCTAGAGACCAATACTAGTCAAAGGGAAATCACTAGTAAAGTTACCTACATTGACCAGAATTGAAAGAGTATTTGCAGAAGTGTTTTAAAGGTACAAAGGCATCCCTGAAACACATATTTATGTTCTAATATCATTCATATACCTTCTCAGAATATTTGGGATCATTTGGGGCAAATTTGGGACCTAGAGATCGAAACTAGTCAAAGGTCGAATTAAGGAAAAAAGTGGAAAATTGCAATTTTAATAAAATTCCTAACAAGGGACATTACAAATACTGCTATGAGCAAGACTCCTATTTTAGTTGTGGTGCTGTTATGATGGTGAAATTTATGTTCATGAAAGAGGAAGAAGAAGAATGTTGTTTGCATACAGATTGATATAGATGAAGGAAGGTTCTACAATTGAGATCAGAATCTACAATTGATATCAATTAGTATCAGTAATCCATTCTCCTCTTCAGATTGAGGAAAATGAGACGATAGCACAATATCAGGGAGTAGATTCATCAATTTGTATCAAAGCTAGAGGTCATGAGTTCGATACACACTCAGCTCGCGCTGAGGGGGAGATTGTTGCATGAAATTGCAAGTAGTCAGTGCTTCCCGGTGTATCGTGACAAGGGACTAATTGCCTCTCGTGGATCCTTGAAATCTGGCAATGGTGAGTTTACCAATCACCTACGGGTTTTGGTGTAACGGCAGTCATACTACCAACAATTGGTATCAGAGCTTTATAGCAAGGATCAATTGGTTCTATCAAGCACTACATGAAGCTTTATAGCTTGTCATAGTGTTAGTTTGAGATGACATGGCAGTAAGAGACACTCAATGGATAATTATAAAGCATTGAGCAAAAAAAACATTAAGGACAATTCCTTTAGCAGACTTGAAGATAAGGGAGATGTCACTAGAAGAGGTGAAGCAGCTAAAACAGCAAAAATGGGACATTAATGACAGAGGGAGTAGTATGAAGAATGAGAAAAGTTCATGTGTAGAAATGGCACATAGGAAATGCTTCTTCAATGCTTCTGCTTGAGCCATTACTGTCACTGCTAGTAGTCTTGACAGAAGAATTCAATTTGAAAGCATACTCTAAGAATGATGTGGCATACATCTGGAGGACAAGGCTGTTGGAAATTGTTGAAGACATATTTGCATTTGGATTATTTCGTTCTGTCCATATTGATGGCCTTTTTAAATGTTTGCAAAAGTTATAGTCATGTTGAATCTCAAAGAATCATAAAAATAAGAAAGCTAAATCAGCTTCACCTAGGGAAAGTGAAAGAGAAGTTCCACATGCTGCTCTTGGAAGTTATCATAAATCCTTATTCTAGAAACTAGATTATCTAAGAAAAGAAGGTAAGGCAACTGCTTTGCGTGGGATTGGGAGGCTTTTTGAGTATATTCATTCGCAAAAAGAAAAATCAAGGAGCTATTGCTTCCCTTATCATTGGCATTGGGAAAATAAAATCAATAAGAATATTTTGAAAATGTGTGGTTAAGAATGTGGATAATGTTGAGTCAATCCATCTCACTTGAAGAGAAGGCCCTAGAAGTACAAGCACAGTTGGAACTAAGAGAATCTTCATTTCAGCAGTAGAAGTCACGGATAGAAGCATGATCATAGGGGGAGTCAGGAATCATAGCCAGAGGGAGTTATTCAACCCTTTTCCCTTGATGTCAAAGGGGTAGAAATGGAAATAATGTTGCCATCAATGCCAAAGGGGGATATTGTTGGCAATATGGCAGTGCAGAGTGTGCAAGTTGTCATTGATGGCAACTAGATGGTGATAGAGCAGGAACAAAGAGAGAGAGCAATATGTCTAAATGAAAAATGTCTAATTGTCTAAGCTATAGTCAGCATGTCCAATGCAAAATGAAATAAATAATGTGGTAGAAGAAATGGAATGCAAGCAGATAGATGTACAGGAAATGGCAATCCTGTTGAAAGAAAGATCTTGGTGAAGACTTGAAGACTCTATAGTTTTAGGGCCAGTGAAGAAGTTCATGTAAACACTGGGTAGTTTTTAGGGCCAGTGGAGAAGCTCATGTAAACACTGGTTGGTCTAATATAGAGAAGGATCGCATTATCAATCTGATTACAGGGCAGATGGTTATGGCAGGGCAACCAGATATGATGACAAGGATTCAGATATGCACGCCAGTGTGTCAAACAAATGGAAGAATTCGAATGGTTTAGTCTAGTACTGTGAGGCATTCAATCAAGATATTTCCATATGATGAGAAGGGTCAAATAACTTTGGAGGGTTTTGATGAATCTACCATTGTAAAATTTGCAACACGAAGGCGTATTGTGGATGAAAAATGAATGGAAGCAAAGCAATGTCGAGTAAGAGAGTTGACAAATCAAAGGCCAAAACCACAGTTGCATCACCATGGAATGTGTTTGGTGTTGATGTGCATGATCGCATCATCATGGCGTCTCGGCAGGAAACATCCTCAAAGGCGTTATCATTGAGTGGACTCGGCCTAGAAACCATACCAGTTGTTGTATGAGAATCGAGTGAAGTAGCGAGCTTGGATATTTGCAAGGACAAAATCAAGGAGTTGCCAAATGAGCTTTCATTATGTACTTCATCTGATACATTGATTCTGTCAGATAATAAGATTGAGGAGTGGCCCGGTGCAGTATTGGCATCTCTTTCCAAACTTCGAGGTTTAAAGCTCGATAGAAATCCACTTCACTAGGTCCCACAAGGTGCCTTTGCAGCATTATCAAAGCTTCATGTTTTTGATATCAGTGGCGTCTCAGCTTCACTACCAGAACATCCTACATTGTCTGATATGCCAGAGTTGCAAGAGTTATATTTAAGGCGGATATGTTTGAGATAAGTCCCTTCTAATTTAATGAAATTATATAAACTACGTATACTTGATCTAAGCCAGAACTCTCTGCAATTCCTGAGACTTTGTAGCATCTAACATGCCTGAAGAAAATTGTGCAGAAGGAGGAGCGTAGGCCGTTCGATATCGTGATCAACGACTGCAAGGACGAGTGAGATGGCAATGAAGTGCCATGGTGGCTGTAATACACGGTCAACGCAAAGCGTAGAGGTGGATAAGGGATCCAAGGATGGTCAAGCGAGGACGTGGAGAGTCAAAGCGACGCCTATGTGGCCCCCTATCTTTTGCTGCGCGTGGAAAACCTGATTGCTGAGTTGGCAGCGACGTGTAGCTGAAGAAGACAATGACTTGGAAGCATGGTAGCATGGTGTTTTTCCTGTGCGCGTGAATGAAAAGATCGTGGCTCTTGTGATTAAAATACGTGGTTTTCTGTTCGACGTGGATAGTCAATAATGTGGCACTTCTATTTGCTTAAAGTGGACGATGACGAGGATAATAGTGTAACTGGTATGGACGAAGATTCTGTGTTATGTGATGTGGCAGTGGTTAAACAAAAAGGAACCGAGGTGGCAGGTCAAGTGGTAGTCCAAATGTCACGTCCCCTCCCATTCCATTAGCTAGATGGAGAGGATCGTGAGGTTAAATCGGGCATCCAGCCCCATTCACATTCAGCAAGCATTCAAATCAAAAGGAATATATACATATATAAATGCATAACAGATATGATATTAAACTGGGCGTCTAGCCCTATGAAACATTTAATCATAAGCATGAACATAATATAACAGAGATAGATGGAAATGTATGGTTTTTAAGAAAATCACAGCGGAATATTAAGAATTTCACATCCATCATACATTTAAGATGTTCATCAAATAAGTAATTGCAATTTACACACACAAGAGAATACTTATCTTATACAGAAGTAGTCCCATGCAACTGGCTATGCAACTGCAACGTTCCACCCAACCGTAGGCCAGCGTGCTCCTCAATCTCTCAGCACCACTGCCACCCCCGAGCTGGGCATGATTTCTACAAGGAACCATGGAACAACAGACTCACACATAGCCAAGCATACACCAAGATGAGCCAAGCCAATCTACAATTGGGTTTATCAGGCTACTAGGAGATGGAAAGGAAGAGTTGCTAAGCTAGTGAGCTCCAGCACAGAGCCAGGGATAACCTTGCAAGATCTATCTAGCTTGGCACCCACAATACCTACACACCCAGCACAAGGAAGTATTCTTTTCACTGCTGTGCAGTCCCTCAAGCCATACCTTCCCTATCTAGTGCTCTCAGGGTATGCATAGAAGAGTAACCAAAGCCCTCTTGATCTTCTTGAGAGGTTGTCTCCCCCACTAGGTTTATCAAGCCACTTCTATCCACTACCACTCCAACACTTCAGCTCACAGGCTCAAACCAAGAACAAGGATGCACATAACAGCAGAACCCCACTTGCTGGGCATGAGGAAAACGTTTTCCACAGTGGGATGCATGAGATGGGGTTTCAACTAACCCAGAAAACGTGGGAACCCACAAAAAACGAAATGGGAAATTGGTGAACAACCCAGGAAGCCAAATCCGTTTTTAGAAAAACG
This sequence comes from Larix kaempferi, assembly GCA_027924585.1. Lineage (NCBI taxonomy): Eukaryota > Viridiplantae > Streptophyta > Pinopsida > Pinales > Pinaceae > Larix > Larix kaempferi. The sequence goes on from BSBM01000892.1 coordinate 586,942, forward strand.
TCCTTGGACATTTAGGGGCAAAAACGACCTCCCTACAGTCCCCAAAACGTGGCCCTCCCTCTCCCAACTGTTATATACTGCAAAAACGACTCCCGGGCATGGAAAAATGCAGGATTTTGATGAAAAACGTATGTGGAAAAGACCCAGCTAACTCCAACTGCGTGAATGAATGAAGACTGCCCATTCCCCATGGCTTTGGGCACCATTTCGTGGGTGTTTTCTTGCCACACAAGCAAAAACACGAATTTCCGGGTTGATGGCTTGCCCATGCACGAAAATGGATTGCCCATACTTCTTCATTTCCAAGGCATTAACTGCCTTAACCAATTTCTTGGAAGAATTAAATGATTGGGTGCATGAGACAAATTGGGTAGTTGGTGGTTTATGGGTTTCCCCATTGCCACATGGATTAATACCATTGGCTCAAGGTTTGAATAATTTCCCTCCCTTTTCCTTGTAGAGTCATGCCCCATCTCTTTTGTTGCATTGCATAGCCGGTTGTGGTTTTTTTTCATTAAAAATTCGTAATTACATGATGTCTTATATACATTGTGCCCATCTCGCACAAGAACCATAGGCATCTATTTTAATTGTCGATACATAAACGCTAAATCAATGGTGGGGCCTTGGCCTTAAGCTCCTCACCATGATTAAATATCAGTATTTACATCATTTACAAAGGGGGGTCAAAATGGAGATGTGACACCAAATATATAACCAAGAGGCCAAAGGTCTTAGGTCTTAGAAGACATAATAAATAACAAGCGCAAAAAACAAAGAAATATAATACATAAAATCTTAAAAACAAATATAAGTAAATGGTGATGAAAAGAGGTTAAACAATAAAAATATATGATATTGTTATAACTCTAAATAAAAATATATATAGTTTATTTTTATTTTATTATATTCTTATGAAAAGACACCTCCTATCATAAAAAGGTGTGAGTCTAAAGACACACCATTTATGAAAAGGCATGATAAAAGAGTATATAAGCAATACTTTCATAAGATGAATAGTGTCTCTTAGTTCTTTATGATGATATCCTAAGCAAAAGTAGAAAAGAGACCAAGAGTGGTGTGACTGCGAGTATGTATTGAAGATCAGAAGCACAAGAAGAGGATGCATTAAAGATCAGAAGCAGATGCATTAAAGTTCAAAGGCAGATGCAGAATGAGCAATAGTTCAATATTTTAATGAAGAAATCTAATTAAAAGTTGGAAGGGTGGAGAAAGGGCAGGTTGGTGCCTGCAAGAGGGAATAGGTTCTCCCATCAGTTGTAGCTGATAAAACCTAGGGTGGCAAGGTGGTGCTAGGGCAGGTCGGTGCCTATGAAAGGGATTTGTTGCTTCCCTATCAGTTGTAGCTCACTAAACAAGGGGGTCGTAGCCTCCTACTAGTTGGTGCTGGTGAATTAAGTGTGTGGGTGCATCTTGATTGGTTGGTGTCGATCGAATTCTATTGTAACTTATAAAAGCAATTTTATAGATTAATAGAAATGACTTTGTGGTTTTCCCTTTAGGGTTCCACGATAATATGTTGTGTCCATTTGATTTTATTGTTTAATGAAATGGTTAATATATGTGCTTAAAATAATTGGAATTAAAAGAAAAAGTTTGCAATACTGATTCACCCCCCTCTCAGTATTGCTGATATTCCATCATGAACGATTTGGATAAAAGTGCCTACTGTCCTAAAGCAGTGTTCATTAGACTCTGTAACAAATCCTCTATACAAATTTCATTGTTTTTGTAGGTTATTCCATCATCATAAGTGCATTCAATAGCTACTATGGATCTCTCCTTGATTCCAAAACTCACCTCCTTCAACTACTTCGAATGGAAAGGAAAAGTTGAGATCTTCATGCTCAATAGAGGTCTCTCCGGAGTGTTTCATGGGACTGAGGTTGAACCAAATGGTTCTACAGAGAAAGACAAGTATCTTAACAAACTTGATGAAGCAGTTGGACTGGTACTCCTCAATATTTCCAGAGATCTACTCTTTCATCTCATTGGTATGAAAACTACCAAGGAGGTTTGGACAAATCTCGAAACATTATTTGGGAAACAGGATGATTTGAGAGGGCATCAATTGGAAAATTAGTTAATCTCACTGAGCCCCAACAATTTCAAATCTATCACAGATTTATTCACAAAGTTCAAGAACTTGGTTGTGTAGCTAAAGTTATGTGGAATTGTGAAGGATGACAAGCAGCTTATCCTTGCCATTCTTTCGAAATTGGTTCCATACTACTTTTTGTTTGTATCCACCTTCCAAACAAAAAAACTTTCGATCCCAAACTGGAAAATTCTCACTCTAGATGCATTCATCCTCTCTCTCTCAAAGGAGCAGGACAAATTGGTGCAAATGGGAGTGATAAAACCAAAGATGGATCAATCCCTTACTATAGGATAAGGAAGAAATGCGAATGGAAAAGGGAAGTAGAAGGGAAAGGAAAAGAAATCCTATGAGAAAAAGTCAAGAGAGAATCCCAAACAATCAGAAGGGACTTTGAATCCAAAGAGAGGCAATCAAAACCAGAAAGAGAAAACCAAATGTCCATATTTCAACATACGTTTTCATCCTGAAAGTTCTTGCATGAAGAAGACCATTGATCTCATGGCCCAACTTCTAGAGAAAAACAACCTCCCAGTACCTGCAGGTGCTAGAAGGAAAGAAGTTGATCCTAAATCAGAGCACAAAGAGAGGTTCCATGCACTCATGGATGGTACATCGAATGACTCCTCCTTCATCATAGATTCTGGAGCATCTAGTCACATGTCTGCTTGTAAGAATCTATTCTCTGAATTCGAACCAACTGTTGGGCCTTCTATTCTTATGGGAGATGATTCTGAAGTCTCCTCGAAAGGGATTGGAAGGATCATTCTGGAGCATGGGTACTTCAATTATGTACTCTATGTGCATACTCTTGCATCTAATATCCTTTCTGTTTACCAAATGACCCATACAGGAGTTATAAAGAAGGTCATATTTACTCCTAATGAGGTTGAAATCCAAGAGATCTCATCTAGAAAGATCATTGCACAAGGCACTACAGATCACCTTTCGAAACTTTATGAGTTTTCTCACTTCTTACCTTACTCAAAACAAAGTGCACTTCTTGCTCATGCAAATGAAGTGATCATACTTTGTCATGAGAGGTTTGGGAACCTCAACTACAAGTATTTGCAAGAACTACACAATCAGAATATGGTTGAAGGGATTCCTAACATCATATTTGCTAAAGGCACCTGTAAAGGTTGCTTGATTGGTAAGCATATGGAGTATAAGTTTGAGAAAGGAAAGGAAAAGAGAGCCTCATCTCCTCTTGAGTTGATTCACAGTGACATATCAGGAACTCTTCCTCACCTATCTTTGAATAATGCAAGATACATATTAACATTCATAGATGATTATTCTAGATTGAGTTGGGTTTATTTTCTTAAGTTGAAATCAAAAAATTTTGGATACTTCAAATTTTTCAAAGATTTTGTAGAAAATTTCTCTGATAAGAATATCAAGGTCCTTCGTACTGACAATGGAGGAGTGTATGTGAAGAATGAGTTTTAGTATTTTTGTGCAAATGAGGGTATAGCTATGCAACACATTGTTCCTTACACACCACAACAGAATGGTGTATTAGAGAGAAAGAATAGAACCTTGAAAGAGATGGCAACTTGCATGCTCGAGTCTAAAGGATTGTCTCCTAAACTTTAGGAAGAAGCTGTTAACTATGTTGCTTACCTACATAATAGAGTTCCTCAAAAAGGGTGTTAGGGTTAACCTTGACTCGGGATTGAGTCAAAGTTGGTTAGGTCCAGCACATGTTTTTGGGCACATGGTTTGTTGTAGCCCATGGTATTGCATGTAAGGAAGCCTTTATAAGGCTTGAGGAGGCTCCATTGTAAAGTGGCCTGGAGGTGAGCGGGTGAGCTCACTTGGCCCAGCTTGGCCGGTTTAGGTCAAGGGTAATGAAGATCTTCATTGGGTGCTGGTTTTTCCCCGCATGGGGTTTCCAGGGTAAATTATGTGTCTATTATTTCTTTGCTTGTGTGCTCTTTTATCCTAACAACTGGTATCAGAGCCATGGTTTCGCATATATTGTGCTCGTGTAATACTGTAAGCTGCTATAGAGGTAAATCATAGTAGATCTGGTTCAGATCTGGTTAAATATGTAGATCTGGATGAGAGCGCAAGTTACTGGGCCACAGAGGAAATCCATGCCAGTGTAGAGTGTCGATCTATAAGATAGAGATCTAGTCAATGATGATGTAGCCGCGGGCATAGCAAAAGTAGACCAGCGTACCTGCCAACATGGAGGAACACCAACCATGATGGCGTGATGATGCCGCCTATATTACTGTAAAAGATTAGACAAAAATTTGGTAGAGGTTGCGTGTTGTTGTTCGAGGGCATGAGAACATGAAAAAAAAAACCAAATTTGTGAGGAAAGATCGCTCCAGCATTGTGCTCACACTATTGAAGAAGAAAACGCCCAAGCTATCCCTCCAAGCAGAAATTTACAATGGGCGTTAGCTTGAAATGCCAACTAAGCAGGCGGCTTCATGGATGTTGGAAAGAATCCACGCATGGAAAGTCCGAAACAGTCGTGGTGAAGGATGAAAGGGGCTACATGAGAATTTGAGAGCCCACAGATAAAAATGAAAGGAGCAGCCGCCACTGCTGTAGCTATGGGTATTTGGTGCGGCCTGTCATGATCCAGCTAGACTCCATACCAAATGGAGAATGATCAGCACAAATCGATGAACAAGAGTATCCAAGAAGGCGATTGTTGTGATCTATGGTTCCTAGGCCCGAAACCCTAGCTTTCCTGCATTTTTGTGAAGATCAGTCAAATCCAGAAAGGAGAAAATGCCCGTCGGTTTGCTGCAAGAGAAAAATTTGTTCTGAGATTTGCTGAGGGCCACGAAGATCATGGAAAGGGTGGAAGTTTGGGTGGCTGCATGTGTTTTGGTGGAGGTCGCCAGACATTAAGAGAAAGAAGAGTCTCCACACTTAGAAGAAATCTATGTAGGTAAATCGCGGCACGCAGGTGGATTCGTGGAAGATCTAGTGTAGATTAAGCAGGATTTGTAGATCCATTGGTTCCACAAATGTCTTACTGCAGTATTCAACGATTTGCATCCAGCTAAGGGCGTGAAGGAGCCACGAGTCTATGGCGGGGTGTGTAGATCCGTGGAAAGAGGACGCATGGAGATCGCTAGGGGAGTGGTTCTGAATCTACTGTGAAAGAAGAGCTCACACCCATCTCAAAGATCAACGGAATGAAGGAAGAATGCTACCTTGGAGATCGGATCTAGGTGTAGATGCCACAGTGTAGAGCTAGCATGCCCAGATATGTATTCTGCGGATGTGAGGCCACGAGATCGAGGTGTGGAGTAAGCGAAGGAAACATTGCACTTGAGCAATGGTGAGAGAACTATTGGCAGCAGGAAATTTTTTTTGAAGCATGTGCATGTGAAGCCATGATGAATGGTAGCTGCCAGAGTAAGCACTCACAAGCACAAGTGGATGAGCAAGGAAGTGAGCATGGAAAGCGAGAGGATGAAGCAATGGATGGTGATGGTGTAGTCACCATGAAGACACATAAAAAAATAAATGTATGGAGCAGTTTGCATGTAAAAGGGCATATGGCTGTAAGACCTAGTAAGGCATGCATACCCCTGGTAACTCACCGGTAAAGTCGGGAGAAAGATCTAGGTGATAGGGGGGTGTATGTGAGATTCCTCGGTTAAAAAGAATTTGAGGGGGGTTGGTGTTTACTCCAAGTCAAGTTTAAAGGGGGGATTGTTAGGGTTAACCTTGACTCGGGATTGAGTCAAAGTTGGTTAGGTCTAGCACATGTTTTTGGTCACATGGTTTGTTGTAGCCCATGGTATTGCATGTAAGGAAGCCTTTATAAGGTTTGAGGAGGCTCCATTGTAAAGTGGCCTGGAGGTGAGCGGGTGAGCTCACTTGGCCCACCTTGGCCGGTTTAGGTCAAGGGTAATGAAGATCTTCATTGGGTGCTGGTTTTTCCCCGCATGGGGTTTCCAGGGTAAATTATGTGTCTATTATTTCTTTGCTTGTGTGCTCTTTTATCCTAACAAAGGGCTACAAGGTAAAACTCCTTTTGAAACATGGATGGGATACAAACCTTATGTATCTCATCTAAGAGTCTTTGGATCCAAGGCTTGGGCAAGGATTCCATCAGAGAAAAGGAAATATTTAGAGACATAGAGTAAAGAGTGTATACGTGTTGGTTATGCACTCAATGCAAAGGCCTACAAACTACTATATCTATCCACCATGCATACATTTCTTGAGAGAAGTGTGTAGTTTGAGGAGTGACCATTGCATGATGCCCACCATGTCGATGAAGACAGCTTTCCGAATACATCACCACATCTTATTGAACAAGATAGTGAATCCTCCTGTCATAAAAGTTCGGAGTCTGACTCCGAAAGTGAAGATGACTGAATGCTAGATCCAGATCCACAAGAACCTAAAGATCCACCTCCTCTTCCAAGATGGGATTCCATAAGTCTTGAATCTGTCGGTGATCTTATTGGAGATCCACAAGATCCAAGAAGAACTAGATCTAGTTTTCAAAATGCAAGGTTTGCACTCTCTCATACAAATCCATTTCTTGCTGACAGATGCTTTCTTATGATTGCATCAGAACCAAAAACTTTCTTTGAGGCCTCCCAAGATACGAGATGGATTGCAGCTATGGATGAAGAGTACCAATATCTTCAAAGAAATGAGACTTGGGAGATTTTTTCTCTTCCTCCTGGTAGGAAGCTTGTTCAATGCAAGTGGGTATACAGAACAAAGATGGACTCAGATGGAGTCACAAGAAAGTACAAGGCTTGCTTGGTCGCTAAAGGTTTATCCCAAGTTCATGGGATTGACTATTCAAAGACATTCGCTCCTATTGCAAATATGGATTCCATCTGTCTTGTTCTGGCTCTTGTTGCATCCAAGCACTGGGAAGTGCATCACATGGATTTCAAGAGTGCCTTTCTTCATGGAGAGCTACAGGAGGAGATCTACATGAAGCAACCTGAAGGATATACTGATGCTCCTTCACTAGTGTGCAGATTGAGGAATTCCTTGTATGGGCTAAAGCAGGCTCCCCAAGCATGGTATGCTAAGATGGACTCCTTCTTACTGTCACAAGATTTTCAGAGATGCAAATATGATTCAAATGTCTACATGAGACATGATGGTAACTCTCTACTCCTTATCGTTCTTTATGCTGATGATTTTTTAATTACAGGGAGTCTCTCTTCATGTCTTAGATATATCAAAATAGCTTTGCACAACTCCTTCTCTATGTCAGATATGCGACTGCTAAAGCAGTTTCTTGTTCTTGAAGTCTCTTAGAGTGACTCGGGAATCAAGGTTGCACAGTCCAAATATGCATCAGATCTACTTGATAGGTTTCATATGACAAAATGAAAACCAACAGTATTTCCTTTTCTTTCAGGGATCAGACTTGAGGATGGTTCTTCTTCACCCTTGGTGGATAGTACTTTGTATCGATAGTTGATCGAGTGTTTTTTGTTTCTTACACATACTCGCCCTGATCTATCCTATGAAGTCAGTGTTGTCTCCAGATAATGCAGGAGCCTCATGAGCTTCACTGGAAGGAAACAAAGAGAATCTTGCATTATGTGCAAGGGACGAAGACCTATGATCTTCACTATGCATTTGGGTCTCCATTGAACCTAGTTGAGTATACAGATTCAGATTGGGATGGAGACAACTCATATCGGAATTCCATATCCTGTTTTGTTTTCATGATTAGATCTGGTCCTATCTGTTGGTCGAGAAAAAATAAAACTGCTTTAGATCTTTCATCAGCTGAGGCCGAGTACAGAGGTGTAGTGAATGAAGCCACATAGTGCATCTGGTTGCAGGGCATATTGTCAGAGTTTTGGATTCGCTACAGTACTCCACCAATCATCTATTGTGACAATCAGAGTGCTATCAAGATTTCTACAGATCTGGTTCTGAGAACCAAACATATTTAGATACCCATGCATTACATCTGAGGATTGGTGCATGATTGTACCATCACACTACTCTATTGTCCTACTGTTGGCCCCCAACAACTCCCCTTTGATTTTTTTTAAAATCTAAGGGCCCCCATGTGAATTTTGTAAATATCTAGCTATGGTTTTCCTTACTTGATTTAAAAGGATAATTCCATGATCCTTTACTCTTTGGGTTGCTTGTTTTGGTTTTCATGAAAATGATTTGTTTGAGTCTTTTTCCTTGAATACTTCGAGTTAGTATTTCTGGTTACCTTTATTTGGTGACTTTGCAACTTTATGATCATTTCTTTTTATCACATCTTTTTACTGATTGTTTTTGTCGAAAAGTTACCCTTCTATGGTTTGAATTTTTTTTTCCTTCTACTGGTTAAAGAATACTTGTATGCTCTTATTTGACCTTTGTTGATTCGATTTTGCACCTTACTTTGAAAGAATTCAATTATCTGGGTCTTACGACAGTCTTGTCAAATTTTAGTATTAATGGTTTAACGAGCATGTTGGCGAATTGGAATGAATTAAGCAAAAGTTTATCTTTATGAAATTCTCATAGAATTTAATAAAGAGCACCTTCAGAATATTTGATTCTGAAGGTACTCTTAATCTTGAAAAAGTTATTTCATCAACAAAAGGTATTTACCAAAAGTTTATTACGAATTGATGAAGTCATTTTTTAATAATCATTTAGCAGTTGTTAAAATTAAATTTATATATAATCAATCTTTCATTAGGATTATATATATATTGTTTAAGATGTTTGATTTACATGCTATTAATTTTATCTGTTTAAGCAAATCCAATTAGCTTATATGACTTCTCATCTTTTAACATGAGCTCTTTGAAGTTTCATTAATATTTTATGGTTTGATTCATAAAGCTAGACAAAGTATTTATGATTAATTTTTATGTTTTATATATTGTTTGGGTTAATAATATTGTTTCATTATATGTGTTTTACAACCGTGACGATTATGTTTAACATTCAAAATATTACAACTCTTGAAACTATGTTTATGCATTTGAGAAAACTAAACCCTTAATCTATGCTTAAACGAATAATCCCATTCTCATTTTGAATCCATCCTAAACTTCGATGGATATTCGTACAAAGTCAAAACCATATGACACTTGGTGGCTATCATAGCTTGGATCAAAACCTCAAAGTATTTTATCATTTGGCACTTATTGATATAGTATAATTATTATGATCTAATGCCAATAAGATTTCAAATGTGTTCTCTTCATTTATAATATATGATTATTGAACTACATATCAATAATTTGATTACTTATTAAAATGAAAACAAAACCTTAAATGTTTTGCTCATTTATTCAAAATTTATTTATTTTGAAAGTCGGGGATTTGAAAAGTAGACTTTCCATGTCAAAGGAAAAAAAAATTGCAAAGCAATCACTCTTCAAATCGCATAGGTGTCAAAGTAATTTTGCCCACAAATTCGCAATGAAAAACTCAACTAAAACACTAAGTTCAAAATCACAGCAAATCATTGACAGTTGAGTTCAAGGCGTCTGATCAGATCCCTAATATAATCGATATTAATTAATGAATACTTGAATAAAGAAATGCCAACACATGAACAGATTCAAACAACCACTTAAATATCGAGGAGTTGGTTAGCTAAAGAAGGAAATTTGCCATCAATTAAAACGAAAGGTAAATGCCAGCTCAGTAATTCAGGAATTGATGAAGACCGTAACGTGTATGTCAACGGGCTGAGGATCCAATAATTAATTTGTGATTTTCACCTGAACAAAGAGATTTGCGTGAAGATAAAATGGTTACCTACCAATCCTTCATGTCTGTTGAACCAGATTAAAAACAACAAACGCACCAGGAAGATAGAATAGGCAGTGAATTCATTGAGTAAAAGGGACAATTCTTTCACATTTCACGTGAAGCTTTTTACTTAAATGCATTTTTATGGGTTCATACTCTAATTTTATTGTCATTTAACATAAATTTTAATGTGCAGGTTGAACAGTGAATGTGACTACGGTATATTGGAATTATTTCACAAAAGATAATGCACAGAAATATGCCACGAAATCATCTGCAGTAGGAGATAGTTGAATCTGTTTTCCAGCGATACAGGAGGCCACACCAAATTCCGAGCATATCTGAGATCACAAGCAGAAATGAATATAACAGGACCGGGTTCTCATCCTTTTTCAGGAGATAAATTTCGGCAGCAACATGCGAACAAATGAAGACGAAATAACGAATTATGAGACATGGGTTTTTAGCAAAATGGTCTCATTTGGCTGATTTGTGTGGACTTTTCTCAAAAATGTGAACCATTTGGAAGATTTTCCAGGTCTATGGACACGTTTTCTCGAGTTGCGGCTAGCAAGGAAAATCAGTTCAATTTATGTTGGTTTCATCTGCCTATAAAAACATAGGCATTTCAATTGTAAGGGGGGGGAGGCTCTCTACAGGGCTGAAGAATACTTATTTTTCTGTGCTCTATATTTCTCTTTGTTCCATTTGTATGTGAAGTAGGTGTTAAATTTTCAGAATGTGATGCACCTGTAACAATTACTTAATAAAAATATGCAAAATAGCAGAAATGACAGAACTCAGAATCACTTTTATATTGATCACAGACCACTTCGAGGGGGCAACCTCCTATGAGCAAGCTCAATACAAATAACTTCACGGTGCCTTCATAGGTTTCAACATACACTTATATACTAATTCTAGGCGCCAATACTATGGATGAAAACCATGGGCCGTTACAAACTATGGATCAACAATACTACGGGCGACTTACAAAGCATATGCACCAACAACAATAACACAAACTATTGATCAACAAATACTACGGGACGACTTACAAAGCATATGTGTCCAACAACAACATACTAACAAAGTAAAGACATGGGTTCCTAACATCCCCTCCCCTTAAAAAAAGCTTTGTCCTCAAAGCTTTAGATGTGGAAATTGTTGTTGAATCTGAAGGAGTGGTTCCCATGTAGCATCCTCTAGTTGCATGCCATGCCACTAAATTAAGACCTCTGTGATAGAGCGAGAGCGAAGCTGACGCGTGCGCCGATTGAGGATGGCCTCTGGCTCCAAAAGGATGGATCCTTCATTATCCAGTTCGGGTAAAATCGTTTGTCCACTGATGTTGGTGCCAAGAACTTTCTTCAGACAAGAGACATGAAAGACTGGATGAATGCGGGAAGAAGGAGGAAGTTCCAATTTATAAGCAACGGACCCAATCTTCTGAAGAATCCGATATGGCCCATAGAACTTTGAAGCGAGCTTATGACGCCCTTTGAGTTTCGAGGATGATTGTTTGTATGGCTGGAGACGAAGAAAAACCATATCGCCGACTTGAAAAGTGTGCTCAGAACGGTGCTGATCAGCTTGTTGCTTCATGCAATTTCTTACCATGTGAAGATTGTCCCGCAAAATGCGCAGAATCTGATCGCGGTTTCGAAGGACTGTGTCAACTTCCTGAACTGGTGAACTGGTGGGGGTGTATGGAAGAAGAGCTGGAGGTGCCTGACCATAGACTGCTTCATATGGGGTCATTTTAGAGGCAGTGTGGTAAGAGGTATTGTACCACCATTCAGTGAGAGGGAGCCATTTTGCCCACTGATGTTGTTGTTCAGAGGTGAAGCAACGAAGATAAGTTTCCAAGCATTTATTGACAATTTCAGTCTGACCATCTGTTTGTGGGTGATATCCTGAACTCATCTTCAGTTTGGTGCTAGTGTGGCAAAATAGTTCTGTCCAAAAATGATCGGTGAAAGTCGCATCACAATCCGAGACAATGGAAGAAGGGATGCCATGAAGACGAAAGATCTGGTCTAGAAAATTTGAGCGACGGAGGAGGTTGTATAGGGATGGCTGAGAGCACAAAAATGACTATATTTGGAGAGGCGATCAACCACAACAAGAATCACTGTCTTCCCGCTAGATTTAGGGAGCCCTTCAATGAAATCCATAGAAATATCTGTCCAAATCCGTGTAGGTATGGGCAAGGGTTCAATCAATCCTAGAAGGAGTGTTGTTTCACCCTTATTGCGCTGGCAGGTATCACATTCGGCCACCATCTGTCGAATTGTCATTTTCATGCCCTGCCAAAAGAAGTTACGTCGTGCTCGTTCATACGTTTTGAGGAACCCAGAGTGCCCTGCCGATGGAGAAGCATGGAGTTCATAGAAGACATCCTGTTGAATATCTGTGCTTTGGGGAAGCACCAGACGACCCTTGTATCGCAGAGAAGCACCATCTCAAGAGTAATGTGGTACAGCAGAAGGGTTGTTGGTCAAGCATTGGATGATTTGAGATAAGGAGGAGTCATTGACATAACCCTGTTGAACAGATTGCAACCAATTTGGAACAGGCATGGAAATAGTTGAAAGAGAACCTTGGGCATCAAATGTGCGAGAAAAAGCATTTGCCACAATATTGTCTTTACCCTTCTTGTAAGTGATCTCATAGTCATAACCCATGATTTTGCTAACCCATTTCTGTTGTGCCAGGGAGGAGACACGCTGGTCCAAGAAATATTTCAGACTTTGGTGATCAGTCTTGATGCAGAAATGATTTCCTAATAGGTATGGGCGCCACTTCTGTACTGCATGCAAAATAGCCATCATTTCCTTCTCATAGGTAGAGGCAGCTAAATTCTTACCTGAAAGGGCTTTGCTGGTGAACGCAATAGGGTGTTCATCTTGAAGGAGAACAGCACCAAGTCCATTGCCGCAAGCATCACTCTCAATAGTGAAGGGCTTGGAAAAATCGGGCATAGCTAGCACAGGTGTAGTACACATAGCTTGTTTTAGTTTGTCAAATGCACACTGAGCAGCAGGTGTCCATGTGAAGGCATCCTTTTTTAATAGAGCAATTAATGGAGCTGCAATCTTCCCATAATCCTTGACAAACTTGCAGTAGTAGCCAGTCAACCCCAAAAAACCACGAAGGCTCTTGAGTGTCTGAGGATGCGGCCAATTGTTCATGGCATCGATTTTGGCAGGATCCACGCGAACCCCTTGTGCTGAGATAATGTGCCCGAGATACTCAACTTCGATCTGTCCAAAAACACATTTAGACTGCTTGGCATGGAGATGATGGTCAGAGAAAAGTTGCAATACAAGATCCAAATGTTGGAGATGTTCATCCCATGTTTTACTGTAGATGAGGATATCATCAAAGAATACTAGAATGAATTTCCTCTAGTAGGGTCGAAATATTTTATTCATTAAGGTCTGGAACGTGGAAGGAGCATTAGTGAGTCCAAAGGGCATGACCAAAAACTCATAATGGCCATCATGTGTGCGGAAAGCTATTTTAGGAATACCATCTTCATGAACCCGAATTTGATGATACCCAGAACGAAGATCCAACTTGGAGAAAAAGTGAGCCCCATGAAGCTCATCAAGAAGCTCATCAACAACAGGAATTGGAAACTTATCCTTGATGGTGAGGTGATTAAGTGCTCGGAAGTTAATGCAGAGGCGCCATGACCCATCTTTTTTGCGGACAAGAATAACTGGAGAAGAAAATGAACTAGTGCTTGGGCGAATAATACCTTGCTTCAATAAGTCCCGAACAAGCATTTCAATCTCCGTTTTTTGGTGAAATGGGTAGCGATAGGGCCTGATGTTGGGAGGAACGCTGCCTGGAAGGAGCTGAATACGATGGTCTTCTGGCCTGGAAGGTGGCAATCCCACTGGTTCAGCAAAGACACCTGTATATCGATCCAGAATTTGTTGTAGATCCAAAGGAGTAGTGGAGACCGCTGATGGTTGCATCTGGATGGAATGGATCTGAGCGATGACACCATGTGAATTCTTCTTGAGGAGTTTTTCCATGCGATGTGAACTGATGATGCTGAGAGAACCTGGTTGTAATCCTGTCAATGTGTGTTTGTGTCCATTGACGGAAAACTGCATCCAAAGTTCGGAAAAATCCCATAAGATAGGGCCGAGTGTGCGTAGCCATTGAGCGCCCAAAACCACATCACATCCGCCTAAGGGAAAGGCAAACATGTCAGAGCGCAAGGTATAATCTCCCATAGAGATACGCAGATTTCGACACTTCCCTTTGCAAGGTAAGGTGCCCCCATTGGCAACCATGACTTCAAAGTTGGAGCAAGGATGGATAAAACAATCAGCTTGTTTGGCGATCCGAGGGTCAATAAAATTATGAGTGCTACCAGAATCAATGAGTATTGTAAGAGGAAGCTTCTTGAAGTAACCCCTGACCCGCATTGTTTGGGGGGTGGTGATTCCAGCTAAAGCATGGAGAGATATCTCTGGCTGGTCATCCTGAGACGGAGGGTCAATAGGCGGTTCCTGAATGTCGACCGGAGCATCCAGTGTTTCTGGATCTTCATCACCCATTTCAGAGGCAGGCGGAGACTCCACATCCAGGAGATAGAGCTTTTGCTGAACACATCTATGTCCCCGAGTGAATTTCTCATCACAATTATAGCAAAGCCCCTTTTCTCTGCATGCTTGCATCTCTGTTTCAGACAAACACTTGATAGGAGTCGGTCGAGGAGCCTGCGGGATAGGTGGTCGCTGAGAACCCATATTTCGGAAGGGAACAAAAGTGGGCTTGGAGCGTTGTTGGGATGCAATCTTGTCTTCTGCCAACTTAGCCAACCCTAGTGCTTCCATCATTGTGTTGGGACAGAACATTTTGACCTTAGAGCGGATGGCATCCTTTAGACCACTGATAAAACAACTCCGGTAAAATTCATCAGACAATCCTTCAGTGTGGTTGGCTAGATTCTCAAATTCGGTTTGATACTCTCTCACAGTGCCAGTTTGGCGAAGTTTAGTGAGGGCTCCTGTGAAATCATCAAAAGCACTAGGACCAAATCGTTGCAAAAGGAGCTGGCAAAAGTCCGGCCAGTTGGGCTCTGGATGAGCCTTGATGTACCAACGGTACCATTGAAGAGCTTCCTATTCCAAATGAAAGGATGCCAATGGAACTTTGTTGACATCAAAAGTATTATGCAGACTGAAATACTGTTCTGCACGATAAATCCATCCAGTTGGGTCGGTACCATTGAAGCGAGGAAAATCAAGCTTCGAACCACGGAAATTGCTGGAAGAAGAGAACCCATTATCTGTTGAAGACTCGAACTGCCGTTTGTTGTTCATAGCTGAATGTTCAAGATGGAGACTGAGAAATTTTTCATCCAGATCCTGGAGTTTGGCTTGGATGGCTGCAAGTGCTTCCTCCATGGTTTTTGCTCCTGCACGGGTGACAACTATAACCAGGAGTTTTTTTTTTTTTTGGGTTGACTGGGTAGGAAAACAAAAACAGGAACTACTTTAGTAAGGGAAAATTTGGATTTGGGAAAAAATCAAAAGGGTAATTGGGGTTTGACTAGGTTTTGGACACTGTTGGATAGACAGGGAAGCAAAAATGAGGATTTCAAAAGCGGGGTGAAGGAATGGGAAAATTTGGCAGAGGGAAACAAAGAAGCAGAATTCAGAAAGGAACTCTGTGGTAAAACTTGAAGGTGATTGGGTGAAATTTGAGGAAGTTATGGCAAACCCTAAAAATAGACAAATGTGGGATTTCAGGCTGTAGGAAGGGGAATTGAGGATAGGGTCCTCAGGAATGAAATATGCAGAATGGAATGACAGGGGTTCCCTTAAAATTTCAAGGGAAACAGAGGTAAAACAAGGGAGATATGAAGAAAAAACTGAATTTTATACTCTTTTTTTTTTCCAGACTGGAGTGGCTACGACTCGGATTTTATTTTATTTTATTTTTTTACAGACTGGAGCGGCTACGGCTCGGAAGGAATCTGGAACAACGTCGAACGGCTGAATCTGGAACGGCTTGCAAAATGGATCTAAAACGGCGCAGCAGTGATCGACAATAGTTCAGCTGAAAGTAGATATGGACCCCAGGTATGTGCGGCTTCCTAACAGTTCAGGGGTCTCACTCGGCCACCAATGCTGTCTGACTGATTGCATATTGGGGCAGTACCCCTCACTCCACGGCTCAAGTAAAACTGATAACCGCTTTTCCACAAACGACAGCTCTTGGTTTACCTCACGGGTGGGAACTAGTCAATCAGGTAGGGGTCGTTGCCCTTTTCGCTAGCAGGTCCTCTCAATGGGCCAGCTACTTCGGGTCTCCTCTGGTACTCCTCACAATGAGTTTTAGGGCTTATGCCCAAGTACTTCCCACAGTTAAGCGGATAGGGATTATTCCCAAATCTGAACCTGCAACAGATGCGAAAAAAAAATTTGGCAGAAATTTCACCCAGCGAGCCCAAGAAAGTGCTCTGATACCAGATGTGATGCACCTGCAACAATTACTTAATAAAAATATGTGAAATAGCAGAAATGACAGAACTCAGAATCACTTTTATATTGATCACAGGCCACTTCGAGGGGGCAAACTCCTATGATCAAGCTCAATACAAATAACTTCACGGTGCCTTCATAGGTTTCAACACACACTTATATACTAATTCTAGGCGCCAATACTATGGATCAAAACCATGGGCCGTTACAAACTATGGATCAACAATACTACGGGCGACTTACAAAGCATATGCGCCAACAACAATAACACAAACTATTGATCAACAAATACTACGGGACGACTTACAAAGCATATGCGTCCAACAACAACATACTAACAAAGTAAAGACATGGGTTCCTAACACAGAATTTACTTCAATCTAATCTAGGATCTTAACTGAGAGAACAACATGTACAGCAAATCTACAGCATATCAATCATGGACACAATAATGCAAGCACACAAGAGACACAGAGTTTACTTGGGGAAAACCATAAAGGTGAAAAACCCCAATAACTTCCTCAGAGATAGATAGAGCAATGATACAACCAAAATACAAGATATTCTTCTCCTAGCAGCAGAGCCTCCTCCTCCACAAGTGCACCACTCTCCAAAGTGTGAGTGAGAGAATAGAATGTGTAAAATGAGAGAGACACACTCTCTATTTATACACTAACTTGACTTTACCTTTACTCAACTAGGTCGGCCTCAACTTAACCACTTAACATAATGCTGACTGAGCCGACCCCCACTAAGGTGGTCTAATAACTCTTTGACCCACATGGCCGACCCCCAATAGGGTGGTCTAATAACCCTTTGACCCACATGACTTATACAGGTCCAACCCCAACAAGGTGGTCTAATAACCCATCAAGTATAAGTTACGACACTTACAATATAAATGACGACACTTCCGTATAGAGGAATAATAACATCTCTATAGGAATACAACCACTTCCGTATAGAGGAATAATAACATCTCTATAGGAATACAATATACATATATGTGAAATACATTCCCAAGTTACATATACATCAACACTCCCTCTTAACTAGGAAGGTATTTCTCGACACAGGTCTTCTAGCACAAGTCATCTTCATCGTCACTGCTGCTAATATCTCAATCAATCTCTGAATTTACTCATCATAGGAAGTTCTACAGAGCCAATCCTTTTTCATACTCAATGTAGGCCCACCACCTGCAGGTCTTCATCATCTGTGCGAACGATCTGATAGAGGTGGCCTCTCAGGACTAATTTTATGTGCGGATGCAATACCGGAAAGAGTATCCCAGGAACATTTATGTGCCTAAGCACGACCGGCAAGATCTCCCAGGACTGATTACATGCATCTCCTCCATAATACCTTTAAAGAGCATCCCAGGAACATTTATGTGCCGCAACACGACCGGCAAGATCTCTAAAGAGCATCCCAGGACTTATTACAAGCACACAGGTCAACCTCTTGGATCTCCAGGACTGATTACATGTGGATAGACAAAACCTTTAAAGAGCATCCCAGGAACATTTATGTGCCGCAGCACGACTGGCAAAATCTCTAAAGAGCATCCCAGGACTAATTACGAGCACACAGCTTAACCTCTCGAATCTCCAGGACTGATTAAATGTCTTCGTAGTAATACCTCATCCTAGGACTAATTACGAGCACACAGCTCAACCTATCGGATATCTGAGAACTGATTACATACTACATAGCAATACCGGAAAGAGTACCCCAGGAACATTTATGTGCCGCAGCACGACCGGAAAGATCTTTCAGGACTGATTACATGCTATTTGCACAACCTGCCACATATCATCTTTGACCTCCAAGTATCAACCTGATACTCATGATCCAACGGATCATCATCTCACGAGGCATCATCCTGATGCCCATGATCATACTGATCATCATCACTTGTACCATCCTGGTACATATCATCTGGAGCAACATCCTAAAGCTCATCATCATGATCAACTTGATCATACAATGCATCCACCAAGTATCTACCTGATACATATCATCATACATGATCCACCTGATCATACAATGTATCCACCTGATACATATAAATACATGATCCACCTGATCATACCTAATACATATCAACATACATGATCTACCTGATCATACAATGTATCCACCTGATACATATACAGATACATGGTCCAAGCATCCAACATGATGCATATACAAAATACATACAAATGATCCAACTGATCATATCCAACATCCAACATGATGAGTTCATACATAAATGATCCAACTGATCATAACAAGCATCTAACATTATGCATATACATATACAGAGTAGTAACTGGAGCATCGTCCTGATGCTCATCATCCATGATCCTCCTAATCATCATAGCATCGTCCTCTTCAGATCATCTCATCATCCACGAAGCACATCCCAGATGCACATCATCCAGCACTTACACCACCGACATGGGAGAACACATCTACCACCATTCGGGGAAGGCTCCAGCCCTTACTTTTTCACCATGGGAGAACACATCAACCACTATGTGAAAAATGGCTTAGCAATTACATCACGACCAAGGGAGAACACATCAACCATGTCAGAAAATCTCATGTGCATCTACATCTTCCGGACTCATCACTTCCCTTTGGAAGGAACCTCGATCTGAAGTGCACCAAGCCTCTCTCAGAAGCACTCAAACTCCACTCTGGCCAATGGCTTGGTCAATACATCTGCAACCTTCTCATCCGTCGCAACATGCTCTTCTTCGGCTGTACTCAGTGCTACGCAGGACTGCTTCCTGCTAAACCAAGAGATCACACCTGATCCCATACTGAGGCAGCACCCAGATGTGCTCTTCCTATCTGCAGCACTGCCAGCATTATGCAGATGTGTATTATGCAGATGTGTTATTCAATGCAACTATTCGAATATGCATAATACACAACCTAATTCTTAGGAACATAAGCATATACATCATTGAATAACACTATTTAAGAAATGAAAACTCAAATACTTATCTTTGTTTGGTTGCTGGTTGGTCTCCCTCTGAATCTTTGCAACTCCATTCTGATGTGGATTGTGAGAAGTGGTCAACTCCCTCTAAATATCTGCGTCCTTGCAAAAACTACTGAAGTGTGCTCCTTTGCTTTCTTGCAGGAACAACTGGAGTGTGCTCCCTCTTGAACTTTGATTCCTGGATTACCTGTCCTTGAACTTACATCCATCATTAATCACTATGCATGCTTATTAGTATCATCATTGTGTTATTCTTGAGGTCTCATACATAACCACACATTTATTAGTATAATCTTAATACTATCAAAACACAATAATCTCAAGCATGTATAGTTAGGATCATTTCAAACATAGATAATAAACATTAGTATTCAAGGTTTCAGGGAAGTCTTCTTTTACTCATACATATTCTTATTTGATCATAGGACTCTTCTAGTTAGTTGAATCATCAATCAAGATAAGAGATATAATATGCATAAAACCTGTGATTATTCAAACCTATAGCTTCATGATTCTTCTGGTTAGTCATATCATCAATTATGGTAAGAAACATAATATGCATACAACCATGACTATCCAAACCTATGACTTCATGAATAATCATTTTCAACAACACAACAATATAAGATCCTAACACAAGGTAGGATTCTAGCTTGATATAGGAAAAACATAACTGGATTAGCATGCTAGCTAGTTATGTCTAACATACCCGCATAATCTCTTCTGGTTCTCTTCAGTGACTTGTGCTAGTAACCTGCATGTCTCATAAGTTAACCATTGTAGAACCAAGTTATACATACCTCGTAAATAGATCTTCTATGTGATCCATGACAATGGATGAATCTTTGTCTTCATGTCACCATGGTCATATGTTCTTGAAGTAGAACATGATTTGTCTTTCTTGGTGTACCTTTTATGTTAGCAGACAATATAAACCTCATACAACACCATAATGCATTAGTACAATCATAAGTGTCAACACCCTAACCAATGAATATCTTCTATCATGCATTCATAATTTTGTTAAGGTGATACGACAAATCTAAAATCAAGATTGTACTAACTGTAATAACATAAAGACAAACATACCATAAACTTAATCATGAACAAATCTCGAAACATACCTCGATGATTCATACCTGTTGAGATCGCTTGTAATCTTCTTATGTAAGGCCTTAGCCTCATCTCCCTCTGAAATAGGAACTTCTTCACTTATGCAGGTGACCAATCCATCTTCTTCTAGGATTAACCCAATCCACTTGATTTGAAAGAACTGGACCTGGAGCTGGATTAGGGTTTGTCAAAGAAACCCCAAAAATTCAAACTTTGAATTTCAAACTTCCGAAAGGATAGAAATATGCGCCTTGATGAGCTAATCAAGCTGGTATATTCAGAATTTGAAAACTGCAAAGTTTCACCCCTCGAAATTACCTTTTAGATTTTCGGATTCACTAGGGAGGACCCTGAATTAGGGTTTGAGTTTCATGGAGCTTCACCCAACCAAAAGATTTGATTCAAAACTCTAAGCTTCGAATTTTCTGAGGAGCTTCCAGCCGTGGTCACAGATTTCCAAAATTCCAATTTTTGCAGAAGCCCTAATTTTCCATCTTTCCGATCAAAGTCCTGAACTGGGGTTTGATCAAGCCTGGCCTTCTGCCCAACCAAAAATTCTGATATTGGTCTCTAAATTTCAATTTTGATGAGTAGCATTCAGCTGTGGTCTCTGATTACAAAAATTCCAACTTTCTCCGAATCCCTAAATTCCGGAAGCCATGAATGAAGGTGCTCAAAAATAATTCTGTTTTGACAGAAATATGTACCTGATTGTTTCTGGTGTAACTCCGCACTTTTTGATCCACAGGGTCTACAAAATTCTCTTGAGATAGCCCGACCTATTATCTTTCCATCCCAATGGGTCTGACCTCAATTGCATTCTCTGAGAGAGAGTTATGCCAAGTGTCGCAACGTGACCTGTTTATGGGATAATACAGAAGAGCGAACTTGTACGGCATGCCACGTGTCACTCGTTCAACTTCGGCCTCTGAAGAATTTTCTTGACATATTACAGTCTATGCACTACCTATCAATTTTTACGAAATTGCATTTGGAGCTACCTATCCCAAGTTATGACCTTTTTCCCAAGGTCACCTAATTTTGACTCAGATCTGGAAGAGACAGAAACCCTGTATTGTATAGATCATAAATCACAAAGTACAACGAATTAGAGGTTTTCCTTTGGACACAAGGTACATGGGCATCTAATATTCGACCTGTAAAATTTTCAGATCCGAAAACTTTGTCAAAACGGATTTATAGCGAAAGTGCTACGATGACTGCTTTTTGCTATATCAACCCTAGCATCGTAAGTGCAACAAGTGTCATACATGCCATATCATGCCTTCTTTCAGGATAGCTCTGATACGATGTTAAATTTTCAGAATTTACTTCAATATGATCTAGGATCTTAACTGAGAGAACAACATGTACAGCAAATCTACAACATACCAATCATGGACACAATAATGCAAGCACACAAGAGACATAGAGTTTACTAGGGGAAAACCATAAAGGTGAAAAACCCCAATAACTTCCTTAGAGATAGATAGAGAAATGATACAACTAGAATACAGGAGATAGTCTTCTCCTAGCAGCAGAGCCTCCTCCTCCACAAGTGCACCACTCTCCAAAGTGTGAGTGAGAGAATAGAATGTGTAAAATGAGAGAGACACACTCTTTATTTATACACTAACTTGACTTGACCTTTACTCAACTAGGTCGGCCTCAACTTAACCACTTAACATAATGCTGACTGGGCCGACCCCCACTAGGGTGGTCTAATAACCCTTTGACCCACATCTCCTACCCCTAATAGGGTGGTCTAATAACCCTTTGACCCACATGACTTATACAGGGCCGACCTCAACAAGGTGGTCGAATAACCCATCAAGTATAAGTCACGACACTTACAATATAAATGATGACACTTCCGTATAGAGGAATAATAACATCTCTATAGGAATACAATATACATATATGTGAAATACATTCCGAAGTTACATATACATCAACAGTAGGGAGAGAGAGATTCTACCAGAAGTGGTTCCTAGATATGCAGAAAGATCTGTGATTTTTATCATCCAAAGATATTTGTAACCAGAGATTGTTAATGTTCTAAGACTCCTTCAACTGTCTCAGTAAGACTGTATTTTATTATTGTTCTTTCCTCATCCAGTTGAATTTAATTTAAATACAATTTCTTTGTTCATTCTTACATTTAACTTTTATGTTTATTTGTCTTGAATCATTAATTTTATTGTGTTTAATTGTCTTGAACAATCACAGGTCTAATGTAATGAACAATTTGAATTAGTAGTTATTTTGTTAATTACTTATTTTGAAATATTGATGTGATTAAAGAATTATTTTTACTTTAAATTTTTTTAAAGTAAATTGTGATTAAATCATATATTTCATGCATCAGAATTATATTAATCATGTTCCTTCCCGGGATAAGATAGTTTAGAAAATAAATTAGACACATTTAGTTTGATATTTAGATTTACATATTAATTTCATGACAAGAAATCGACAGACTTAATAGCTGTTAAATATGTTTTCAGTTTAACAAACTACCTAACTGTTTGTTTCATGTATTTGAAATTTGCATCTTAGTTAAATTTAATTTTTCATTTTAAAATAGTTTATCATTTAGGAAATCATTAAACTCTGATTGTGAGACTCTCTATTCTAGAGAACAAACCTATAAAGGCAGCAGGACCTTTGTTCCCGTGAGAGTCAGCTATCTCAAACACACTGGAAGTTGCAGTAAGCAACTTGTGTGGGATTTCTCTCCATGTTGGCCTCACCACAGAAAATCTAGTCAACAAATGGCGCTAGAAGGAGGGCTTGAAGTAAACAAATAGTTTTTTTTTTCATAAAACATTTATCCTCCGGCTCTTGGTTTTCATTGTTTTATTTCTTACTCTTTTAGCTGTCATATATATGCAATCTAGAGCTGGTTAGATGGAAAACTAACCTCTTAGGAGTCAATGTTTTTAATTTTTATCATTTATGACTTCTGCTCAAATCCCTGCATGGGAGTCCAATAATGCACTGAGTCTCCAAGGCCCTTTGCATGAACTTCCAATAAAGGTAGTAGATCGTTTTCTAAGATTCGATGGTGAGGAAAATGCTTCAGCTAATGAGCATATCAGAAAATATGAGTAAATTATATGTTTCCAGGTTATTTCCACTCACATTTGAAGGTAAGGCTTTTTGTTGGTTCAATGTTTTGCCTACTCATTCAATTCATAATTGGTCGCAATTAAAAAAGTTGTTTGAAAATGATTTCAATAATTATGATCCGATTAAGACTCATAAAGATCTTTGTGAAATGCAGCAGAACTGTGTTGGAGAAAACTTCCTATGGCTTGGGGTAGACCACAACAGACAGCTAACTACAAGAAATTAACTCAATTCTCGGTGCTATGCTATATAAATGACAATGCTAAGATAATGAAGAATATAACCAACCTCGATCCAAACGTTTGATGTAGATCCCCGTTGGAGCTTTCAATCCGTGCACTTAAATCGGCAAATTAGTCTTGACAACCAATATACAACAAGCACATATAATATATAAACGACATTAACATCATCAAAAGCAATGGTCCATGATATTATAAGTAAATGAACCCAATGTAATATAAACAACATTCACAACATTAATGGACGAGAATATGAGTATTTCTATTAATAAACAACAAGAAGTACAATGTGATACGACCTCTTGCCGGCAACCAATCTAAACCAAGATCTGGGTCAATCCACTTGTGCCTCCACCACTTCAATCCTCCATGGAATGGAAAACTCAAATTATGATAGGATTTTGGAAGGTGAACATAAAGGGTTCACAACTACAAGGATCAATGAGTGTAGACTCAAGATAGGGAAAAAATCCACTAGAGTTCTCTTGCTCTCCATTCTCCTCCCGTCCATAAGCCATATGTGCTCAATATATAGTCCTCCCAAAGGTAAGTGAAAGGACACATCAAGGCGTTTCGGGGAAAATGAAGGGCCAAAGGTCACCCTATGACCACTTTTTGGGAGTAAAAAGTAATAAACTAGTGATTTTTACCATTTTACATGCTACCCGCAGGCTATAGTGATGCAACTTGTGGGTACGCCCACTGTAGTGATGCAGCTAGCGTACAGGGAAAACAATAGGGAAAAATAGTGTCTGAAGGATATAAAGTGGATCTAAGTCAGTAAAATGGATCATGCAGGCCAAAGAGTGTTGATGTTCACAAGGTGGAAAATTACGCTGTAACAGATGCCCCATAATGTGTGAGGTCAAGGACTGATGCTATGATGGCCGAAATACATTATAAATCTCAGAAGTGGAGTGATGGAGACACAAGTGGAAGGAGTAGATCACTCGTCATAATACAATAGTATTGCTGAATACATGTCGATAAAGTACAACAATCTAATACAATGGCCATGAATAGGCAGTACATAATGAATACATGTCATAAGTGATCATAGCCATGATCCCTCTACAATAAGATATGGTCTCCTGCTGAAAAGGAAACAACTGGTGCAAACTGTTGATATCTGAGAGGTGATATCTCAGATGTAAAGTCATGATCATAAGTAGCATACTAAATGCCACTATCGCCTGGGGTCTTCTACACAAGTCTTCGACGGTGCAAGTCTCATCAAGTGAATAAAGGAGTTGAGGTTGAACCTGATGTGACATCGTCTAATTACCGGTCAATGATGTATACCATTAACAGACGCGAGATAACCCACCAATAATGAAAATGGGCATCAAGGCACAGAGTACAATCATCGGAGTGTGAATAGATGTGTTGAAGTCGAACACTAGGATGGATCCATCGATCAGGGGACATTGATGTATTCCCAAAACATTCGATGGCGAGAGAACCTGCCACTAATGACTGCAAGCCTCAAGGTACTCAACCGAACTCTAAGCCTCAAGTCTCAGAATAAATGGGTTGAATTTGACGGAACGAGACTCGCTGGAAGGAGGGCATTAAGGCATCCCCCATCAACCAGCACGAGGTACCAGCTACGCTGAAAGATTTGGAAGATCTCAAGTGAAATGGACTGACTCAATAAGGATGGCCGACATGCAATAGTCAAGAAATCTGAGGAGTGGTTGACACTGGTTTCAGGACTTCCTTTGAACAAGAGCATGAGCAAATGGATAGACTCAGGAAGCAAAGACTCAATATAGACTATGTGATGTAGGAGGCACCACAAAGGGCTCCATAATGACTAGAAGCTTAACCAATCAGTGGAATAAACTGAGAAACAAGTATAGCTCCTAAGGTCCAACTATAGTACCGACTCATAATGTATGGAGTGGTATGAATGCTTTGTTCAAAGGCGACACAACAGCTGCCAACTAGAAGTAGTAACCATAATCTGGTGGAATATTTGATTTTTTTGGTCTTTTTCATATTTGGAGAAAGCTTGAAAAAGAATAAAATTGCTTATGGTACAACAAGTGAGGGAATAAGTGTCAAATAGCGAGAAAACTAGTTCCAAGCAATGGAACATTCCTATGATCGATGCAAGGAAGCATGTGCAGGATGTGGACAGTCGGGGGGGTGTTCCCTCAGGGTCAAAAGGTCATCAAATTGTGAAGGACAAATGGAAGCTCTGCAAGGATCGACGGGGAAAAGTGCTCGGGCACCAAGCCAACAACTGAGTGAGCGGGAGCCGTCACAAGTCTCAAGCGGCAAGCAGGACGATGCAATGTAATCACAACATGATATAACTCGGGGGAGCCCTTATGGGAGATGGCCATCATAAGACAAAGTAGAGTATGAGTCTTTATTGCAAAGTCACGGCGTAACTACAAAGGACTCCCAATCCTAAGGACACACAACGGCATGGGAACCATATTGCAACAGGGGGTTCTAACTAGGGTACCCATGTTCGGAAGGGCCCTACCGCCACATAACGACACTTCTATAACAGTGTGAAGGTTTCGTGTCGATTAAGAAGCGGGGTCGCACCTAAGGTTTATGAAAATTGTCAAAACGTCAAATGCATAATGCATGTGAAAATGACATCTAACCTATATGCCAGGTGTGAAATATACCTACCGTAGGTGCGAAATGGTCCAAAACAAGTATCATCGAAGAAATCTGGTCAAAAATGCTACTCCAAGACGTTATATTAGTCCAAAACAGCATATAATGGTGAAAACTATAGACAAATGGGTCTTGAAAATTATAAATAGTAACAAAAATTTACAATTTACAATTCATTTTTACTATTCACCCATTTGGAGTTTTGTGGTTAGTTTTCACCTTAAAGTTCAACTGCTGATTTTGGGAGCTACGGACGTCCGATCATCGAACCGTCAGGAGCAGGTTGGTAGTTTCATCCATCCCTTCCAATTCAATGCTTTTATTTCAATTTTTATCGGTTGGATTTTTTGTTTGGCCAAGCCCTAAATGGTTTCGGCGCTACCCGCGGGCTATAACTATGCGGGTCGCGGGTAGGGAAAGGTACTCGTAGTCAATGCACGCGTTGACCATGGGTACCCACCTCTATAAGCAAAATTTCTCGCAGGTACAACCGTGAAGCTCATTTTTTAAATAAAATTGACTAAATTTGTTGTTTTTCTCCCTCTAGGATGGTTCTAGAGTGGAGAGAGAGGGAACATGACCAGGTGGATGAGGTCGTCCGCAATGATGTGCCTGCACAGCAAGCGCTGCAAGCATGTGGGCTCTACAAATTTTGGAGCATAGTGGGTTTAAGGGCCCAAAACCTATTACTCTGTCGCTTGATAGACTACTGGGATGTCGATGCACATAACTTCAAACTAGATGGGAAAATACTCTCACTGGAAGTGGAATATATCTACTTCATTACCGGTTTGTCCCATCGAGGTGAGGTGGTTTGTCCCGCCGAGGTGAGGTGGAAAGCCTTCGGTCTCATTCTGTGGGTGGTGGGATCACCATCCCCAACTATATCGAGCGGTATTGTATACCAGATACTCGGGCAGTGGGGAGTCAGGTGCCCATCAGAGCCATAGTTAATCTAAGTATGAAGATCATAGTAGCAACCCAGTGTGGATTACTGGTTCGAAAGCTCTTCACCAGGCATCCAGGCCAATGATGCTCTATGCGTCACAATGTATGTAGCCCATGATATTCGAATGGTGCACAACGCTACTGGGGTCCATGAAGACCCAGCTGACAGAGTGCAAGCAAGGGGAGGCAAAAAACTTTGGATACGGCAGTATCTTGTGTAGTTTCTTCTTTGAGTGAGTTCCGGGGCTCAGTCCGAGGGTTGAGGTCCCTCCTCATAGTCTCCGTGACCTAGCTTTGACCCGGTGGTTAGAGGTCTTGACTCGATAGGGTGGTGGCCATCAAGCATCACCATATATAGAGGAGTTCTTTCACTGGTGGGACGGACAGGTCATAGCCACAGAGGACTACCCCTATGCAAGGATAGACTTCCAGTAGGATCGTGACATGTCGCTTCCACAGGATGCCGCGTTCAAAGACATTGGTGAGTACTCTTTTTAAGTTTTTTGGTGTATTAAATTTTTATGGATTTTTTATTATAGATGTAAATGCAAAAATCTTTTTGGGGGTAGTATCACATATTAATGTTTTACTGTTTGCTTGCAGATAAGGGCCTAGTGAGACCCGAGGGCTTTCCGAGACATCGTCGTGGGGCAAGGGTGATGAGGCAGGGGGTGCTGCAGCAAAGCGTACACTACAGAATCTACGAGGCAATCTATCACAGATGACTGCCAGGGTACCACAGATAGAGGTGGCACGGCTACCAAAGGATATGCAGCGCTAGGTAATGGGGGTGCTGGGTAATTGGGTACGACTACTGCAGTGTATAGCAAATGCAGTACAGTACTATTATGATATTCATCCTATCGGGGCAGTAGCTAGGCTTCCTCGTAGGGAGTAGATATCTCAGGATCCCATTTTTTGTATCGATATGTATATTTTTTAGGGCTACGTGCTCCAGTTTTGTATTATGACACTACCATTGTTGGACATATTATTTATAAAAAACTTTGGTTCTCCGGTTCTACTATATGTGTGTATGTACAAATGTATGAATGTCTTCTTTTATTTTTGTGCTTCATTGTGAATGTGACAAATGCCAATCTAATACATAGTTAGCATATGCATTAGATATATGATTAACACTTCTCAGAACATGAATGTATGTAATTGAAACAAAATGTTGTTCCAAGAGCCTTACCCTTAGGAATTTCCGTAGTAGCGTAGGATCTCTCACACGGTACTGACCATTCAACTAAGACACAACCAGTTGTGAATCCAGGCGGACTTCTAAAGACTGGACACCATGTGAAATAGCATCCCGAAGTAGCTCAATCACGGCACTATACTCAACCACATTGTTAGATGTAGGACCGAGACAAGCACCTCCTGAAGACACAACTAGATGGTCAGGTGAATAAATAACCCAGGCAGTAGAAGCAAGCTACTGCGTATGATGGATAGCACCATCTGCAAAACATAAGAACGTAGGAGATTCCACTGACATCTGTCAATCAAACGGAAGCAAATCAACAGACCCGAAGACCAAAATAAATCTAAACTATGTATAGAAAGAACTATACAATAGTATACAAAGGCATTAGCTCGAACTAGAAGTTCAAGCGTAATACCGCTTGAGGTAGAGCCCATTTCTAGGCTCCTTCAAGGAATTCCCCTCATAGTCCTCTAATTCATAGGCTCCTTTTTCCAGGACACGCTTCACAATGTAAGGACCGTGCCACATGGGGTTGAACTTGCCTGCCCCCAGGGGTTCTTTAGCTTGGTCATATAAGAGGACCAAGTCACCTTCAGCATACTGTCGAGGATGGAATGACCTATCATACTAAACCTTGACATGACATTTATTGGCATCTATAACCACAGCGGCATCTCGACGTTGCTCGTCAAGCTGCTCAAGGTGGATTAAACATTCCTCAATACCTGTCGTATCAGGGAGGGGCTCTATGGCTAGTTTAAGCGAAGGGATTTTGCATTCGATTGGGAAAATCGACTCCACACCATGTACTAGCTGAAACGGTGAGAACTTGGTGGCAGTCTTGACTGCGGTTCGATATGCCCACAAAGCAGGATATAACATAATGTGCCAGTTGTTCTTGCTTTGTTGGATGGTACATTGGAGAATGGTCTTTAAAGACTTATTGACTGCTTCAACTTGACCATTCGCTTGGGGATAGTAAGAAGATGAGTATTCTTGACGAAACCCAAGCTTGACTAACAAATCCTCCATCATTTTGTTCTGAAAGTGATTGCCATGGTCAGTGACAATCTCTTTCGGAATACCAAACCGAGTAATAATCTTATTGAACACAAAATTGGATGCTATAGCACCATCAGATTTTACGGTAGGCATGGCCTCATCCCATTTGGAAAAGTAGTCCACGGCCACAATGATATGGTGATGCCCCCCAACCGAAGCTGGTTTGCAATCCATGAAATCCACCCCCCACTTGGTGAAGGAACCGACGGTGACGACCAAATGAAGGGGCGCTGGATGCGAGTGTATATTCCGAGAAAACACCTGGCAAGGGTGACATCTCTTCACAGCGTTAATACAATCTTTAAAGATTGAAGGCCAAAAGTAACCAGCCCACATAATACGTTGGGCTATAGCAAGCCCAGATAAGTGACCGCCACATGCCCCAAAATGTAAATCATTAAGCACACGCTCTGCTTCTTCGTTGTGAGTATTTTGATCACAGAAGATCTAGGAGCTATGGAGAACCTCACAAAATCGAATTAATTTGCAAAACCAGTGAAAAAACTTGAAAAAGGAGATAAATTTACACACAATGTGAGCTTAATCTTTTCATTAACTGACTGTCTAACATGTAAAAATGTTAGTAACAGGTTTTTATTACATCCATGAGAAATTTGAGAGCATTAGTGAGCTCAAGATGAGTGTACAAGTCAAAATTGCCAAATTGGCCTCAATCCCCCCTAGGTGGGTCCAACTCAATCCCAATCATCCCAAACAGTCACGAATTCAGGTGTGAAGGTGGCTGAAGCATGCTGGGTCATTAATGAGGCCAAGGCAGGCATGGGTGAGCAAGTAGAGGAGTTTGGGAGGACCAAGGGAGCAATAAATGCTCCAAATCTAGCCAAAATTGGGCAAAATCCACCCTAGCACCCCTAGTCAACTGAAATTCCCCAAATCAAGGAGAGAGGGTGCTCCAGCATTTAATGAGGGCGTACTTGTGGACAAAATAGGAGGTTGGGTGAACTGGTTTGCTTGGAAGTGGGTGTGAACACTCTCAAACGTGGGTATTTGACCAACTAAAGTCACCTAGTCCAAACTATGGTGTAATTAAGCACATGAGCAATAAAAATTTGACTATGGTTATGGACTATGGTACTAAGTATGGATTACTGTTCTAACACCCCCCCTTAACCATAACTTAGTACAACTCATGAAAGATAAGTGGGAGGCCTTGGCAACAAAGGCTCAAGTCACCTCATTACAAACAGAAATTTTTATCTGTCCATATAAACCGAGGACAAGAAGTAAAACCACATGGGATAAAAACTTCCCTCTAAAATGGACATGGGGCTGAACCTGCAATTAAATTGCAGCAATCACCATCCATCACTCACTCCAAGCAAAGCTCTCAAGTGAGTGAAGGTCTTCTCAGTAAAGCACTTGGTGAAAATATCTGCAGTTTGCTCGGTGGATGGGCAATACTGCAATGAAATCACCCTATCATGCACCAAGCCCCAAATGTAGTGCATATGGATTTCAATGTGCTTTTTTCTTTGCCTCTGTACTGGATCAGTATATATCTTGATGTCACTTTGATTATCCACCCAAATATTGGTTGGAGAATCAATAGCAACACCAAACTCCCAAAGAATGCCTTGCAACCAAACACACTGTGTGGCTGCGTTCACTGCTACCCTGTACTCGGCCTCTGTTGATGAAAGTGAAATGGTATGCTGTTTCTTAATTGACCAGCAAATGGGACCTTCAGAAAACATAAACAAAAAACCTGAAGTGTACTTTCTATCGATGGGATCTCCATCCCAATCGGAATCAGAAAATCCAGCTAATTGTAGTGAAGAACCAGCTGCATAGTGTACCCCAAAGCTCTTTATTCCTTGGACATATTGAAGGATCCTCTTGGCTTCCTTCCAATGGATCTCATGTGGCTGCTGCATATACCTTTCTACAACACTTACAGCATAAGACAAATCAGGTCTTGTATGTGTAAGGTACAACAAGCTTCCAACTAGCTGCCTGTAGAGTGTGCAATCCACCAATGGAGAGTCTTCAAATTCACCTAGTTTTATGCCTCAAAGGAATGGGCACTTGGCTGCCTTACATTCAGCCATTTTAAAGTTGAATAACAGGTCTGAAGCATACTTAGGTTGACTCAGCAATATACCTCTCTCAGATTGCTCAATTTCCAAACCCAAAAATTGCCTTAGCAATCCTAGGTCGCTCATGGCAAATTCACTGTGCAAAGAAGCTTTAATTGAGCCAATTTGTTTGTTGCAGCTCCCTGTAATTAAAATATCATCAACATACAGTACAATGACCTGAAAATTATCATCACATTTCTGCAAATAAACATTTGGATCAGACTTGCATCGACAGAAACCAATTGAGAGCAAAAAAACATCCATTTTGGCATACCAAGCCTTGGGGGCTTGCTTGAGTCCATAGAGTGACTTCTTCAACCTGCAAACAAGTGTGGGATCCTCTTGGAATCCTTCAGGTTGCTACATATAGATATCTTCCTATAGCTCACCATGTAAGAATACGCTTTTAACATCCATATGGTGAACTTCCCAACCCTTACTAGCTGCCATGGCTAGAACTAGTCTAATTGAGTCCATCTTTGCAACCGGTGCAATGGTCTCTGTATAATCCACACCATGGATTTTTGAGTAGCCCTTATCCACTAACCTATCCTTGTACTTTAGATCAGAACCATCCGCAACAGGTTTGGTTCGAAAAATCCACTTACATTGCACAAGTTTCCTCTTGGGAGGAAGAGGCACCAAATCCCATGTTTTGTTCTCTTGGAGAGATTGGAATTCTTCTTGCATTGCTTCTCTCCACCTTGGATCATGATGAGCTTCCTGATATGATGTTGGATCAGATCCAATCATCATATAATAGTGATCATCAAGTTCACTTTCATTTGCAAAGGAAGCATTGATTGTTTGAGATCTAGTCTTCCTAGGCTCTTGGGGATTGCCTGCCAATTCACCTACAGCTTGTATGATTTTTTCAGCTCACTTGGGCCTTGATGGTGACTCATGTACAACAATGTCATCTTCATCCATGTCATCTTCAGCAATATTAGAAAAATCAGAAGTGGAATCATCACTAATTTCATTAAGGTGTGGAGGAGAAGAGCTTTCCCCCGGTGCAAGCTCAAAATATGGAATTGGTTCTTCTTCGAATTGCACACTTCTCTCAATGAAAGTTTTGAGTGTGGATGTGTCAAAGAGCTTGTAACCCTTTGTGTCCTCACCATATCCAACCATGATACATTCTCTGCTCTGTGGCTCCAAAGCCTTCCTCTTTTCTGATGGAATTCAAGCCCATGCTCTAGACCCAAAAATCCTGAAATTTGACACATTTGGTTTTTGGCCAAACCATGCCTCATAGGGGGTTTTTCCTTTGACGGATTTGTGAAAGGCTCTGTTCTGAATATGAGCACCACAATTGATGGCTTCAGCCCATAGCTTAGGGCTTAGATCCCTAGCTTCAATCATGCAAGTGGCCATATCTTTGAGAGATCTATTTTTCCTCTCTGCCACACCATTTTGCTGAGGTGTGTAGGGGATTGAATGTTGCATTTGGATGCCACATTCATCACAAAGATGCTGAATGTTATTATTCACATACTCCTTTCCATTATCAATCCTAAGGATCTTTATCTTATGACCACTGTGATTCTCCACTAAGGCCTTCCAAATCTTCAATTTCTCAAACACTTCTGATTTCAATTTAAGGAAGTAAACCCAGCAGAATCGAGAGTAGTCATCTATGAATGTGAGTACATACCTTGATCCACCATATGATGGAGTGGGAAGAGGACCAATGAGATCTGAATGTACCAATCCAAGTGGTTGAGTGGCTCTCCTTTCCAATCCCTTCTTATAGCTGTGCTCAGGATGCTTTCCAACTACACACCCAATGCATGCACCATTTGAAGATCTGATTTCTGGAAGCCCTTCCACCATCTCATCCTTGTGCAATGTCTGGAGATATTTGTAGTTCATGTGGCCAAATCTTTCATGCCACAACTTGGAGGTCTCGTTGGCATGAGAGACAAGAGCATGGTCACTAGAACTTGGAATGAAATTGGCAAATTTGTACATTCTCTCTTCATGATCAGCATACCCTACTGCCACAACTTGATTTGAAGAAATTTCTGAGATTTCTACCAAATCTGGAGTAAATGTTACTCTCTTGGCTTCTCCTGTATGGGTCATTTGATAAACTGAAAGCAAATTTGCAGCCAATGAAGGTACATAGAGCACATCACTGAAATAGCCATGCTCCATGTCAATCCTACCAATCCCCTTGGTCTGGATTTCTGAATCATCTCCCATTCGAACTGTTGGGCCACCATTCGAATGCATAGAGGAGAAGAGCTCTCTGGATGAAACCATATGTCTGGAAGCTCCTGAATCAATGATAAAGGATGAGGGATTCGAAATACCTGCTACCAAAGCATGACACTTCTCCTTATTGTCAGGATTTGAGGTGCTCTCTTTCTTCCTTGCGCCCTCAGGGACTGGGATGTTGTTCTTCTCCAGCAGCTGTTCCATTGAGTCAATGGTTTTCTTCATGCATGAGCTCTCTGGATGCCATCCCTTATGACAATAGGTGCATTTGGTCTTTTCCTTTCCCTTCTTGTCCTTTTCCTTTGACAGATTCGAACCTCCATCTGCAGGCTTGGTCTTGTCAAACTTCCTCTTCTCTAGCTGCTTCGAATTCTTGGCTTTCTGCTTGCCTTTGTTGGCATTTAAAACACCCATTGCCAGTGCTTGTTCCTTTGATTTTATGGTACCCATCTGAACTAGTTTGTCCTGCTCCTGAGTGAGACACTCCATGAAGGTAGCTAGTGATGGCATTTGCCAATTTCGAAGGGTCATCTTGGCTGAGTGAAATTTGCTAACAAATACAGAAAATTCTGGGCCTAGCTTCGAAAGGATGGACAGAATCAGTTGTTCCTCCTTCTTAACAATTCCACATTGTTGCAGTTGAAGCACTAGTGACTTGAACTTCGTGAAGAACTCCTGGATGGTTTCAAAATGCGCTGGGCTCAAGCTAATGAGCTCGTTTTCAAGTTGGTGGCCTCTCAGTTCATCAGTTTTCCCAAAGAGTGATTCTAGATTCACCCATACTTCATTGGGGGTTGTCAAACTGTCTGTATGAAACAAGAGTTCCCTTGAAATGCTCAGGCATAGCAATCCATAAGCTTCATCAAGTCGATTGTAGTACTTTGCTTTCTCCACAGCAGAATTTGGCTCCACTTCTGTGCCCATGGTTACTCTATAGAGACCCTTAGATCTCAGCTTGATAACCATCTCATCCTTCCAATCAAAAAAATTGAAGGGTGTGAGCAACATTTGGATTGCTTCCATGACTGCTGCGTTAATGGTGAGAAAACTACTGAAACACCTGCAAAAAACACTCAATTTTTATCTGAAAATCCTCTCTAGAATGCAGTTCAATGCTCAATATTGAACTGCAACTCACTAACTCCACACTAGCTCTGATACCATGTGATTATTTTGATCACAGAAGATCTAGGAGCTATGGAGAACCTCACAAAATCGAATTAA
This sequence comes from Larix kaempferi, assembly GCA_027924585.1. Classification (NCBI taxonomy): domain Eukaryota; kingdom Viridiplantae; phylum Streptophyta; class Pinopsida; order Pinales; family Pinaceae; genus Larix; species Larix kaempferi. The sequence continues at coordinate 622,207 of BSBM01000892.1, forward strand.
TTTGCAAAACTAGTGAAAAAACTTGAAAAAGGAGATAAATTTACACACAATGTGAGCTTAATCTTTTCATTAACTGACTGTCTAACATGTAAAAGTGTTAGTAACAGGTTTTTATTACATCCATGAGAAATTCGAGAGCATTAGTGAGCTCAAGATGAGTGTACAAGTCAAAATTTCCAAATTGGCCTCAATCCCCCCTAGGTGGGTCCAACTCAATCCCAATCATCCCAAACAGTCACGAATTCAGGTGTGAAGGTGGCTGAAGCATGCTGGGTCATTAATGAGGCCAAGGCAGGCGTGGGTGAGCAATTAGAGGAGTTTGGGAGGACCAAGGGAGCAATAAATGCTCCAAATCTAGCCAAAATTGGGGAAAATCCACCCTAGCGCTCCTAGTCAACTGAAATTCCCCAAATCAAGGAGAGAGGGTGCTCCAGAATTTAATGAGGGTGCACTTGTGGACAAAATAGGAGGTTGGGTGAACTGGTTTGCTTGGAAGTGGGTGTGAACACTCTCAAATGTGGGTATTTGACCAACTAAAGTCACCTAGTCCAAACTATGGTGTAATTAAGCACATGAGCAATAAAAATTTGACTATGGTTATGGACTATGGTACTAAGTATGGATTACTGTTCTAACATTCGTGAGTCAAGCAACGACAGAGAATAGAATCCTTTCCTCAGCAATACAAAGTGTCACTGATGATAGTATAATCTTTAGCATGATGTTTCACACGTCGTCACTCATCCCATGAATAATGCGAAGGAAAATTCAAAGTTTGGAGATACACAATGACATCCCCATACCAAGGGTCCTCTGACGAGATAAGAAATAAGTGCTCATACACAAAGGAATCTTCGTGGATGAAATTCTCATCAAGTCTCGGAAGGTCCGACATAAGCTCAGCAAACACCAACGATTTCACTGACTTCGCTGAAGAAAAATCGAGATCGAACTCCTGAAGGATCACAATCCATTTATTGTACTTCCCCCCTATAAGGCGTCATGATAGAACAAACTGAAACGGATTGATATGCGCTACAACTGTGGTCGTTCTAAGCAAAATATAGTGTCGTAACCGCTAGACTTCATGGAAAATCGCAAGTACCATCTTTTCCACGTGAGTATATCTTAGTTCAGCATCTACTAGATTTCAACTGAGGTAATAGATGACATGCTCGACGAGTGCATCATCAACCTGAACTAAGATCATGCCATTCATCTCTTGAGACACAGCCCCATAAAGTATAAAATCTCGTGCGAAGTCGGGCGGACTAAGCACAGGGGCTGATACCAAATCTTTCTTAAGGGCATCGAAAGACTATTGGGCTCGCTCATCCCAGATAAACAGTGTGTCTTTCTTCAATGCAAAACTTGTGGTAAGATTAGCATAATTGACTACAAATCGAATTAGAAAAGTAGCTCTCCCTTGGAGGCTCTGAAGTTGAAACAAGTTGCATGGAGGAGGCAACCGAAGTATTGCCTCAACTTTAAGAGTACCGACTCTAATACCCTCTTTCGAAACTATGAATCCTAGAAGGCGACCTGACCTCACCGCAAAGATGCATTTGTTGGGATTCAATCAGATCTTGTAGCGTATACATCGTTCGAGAATCCAACGGAGGTGCTTGGGGTGGTCCACTCTCTTGCAAGAATGGCCAGCAAGATCATCCAAGAAAACCTCCATTATACTTTTAAGGTCATGAAAGGCATAGGTCATGGCACGCTGAAACGTAGATCTGACATTTTTAAGGCCGAAGGGCATTTTCTGATATGCAAACGTACCCCAAGGACAAATGAAAGCAATCTTATGTTGGTCCTCAGGTTTGATTTGAATCTGGTTATACCCTGAAAAGTCGTCCATGAACAAAAAAATCTCACTTCTCGCACAAGCATCCAAGATCTAATCAATGAATGGCATGGGGAAGTTATCTTTTGGACATGCACGATTCAGGTCTCTAAAATCAGTGCTTACACGGATTTTTCCCTGCTTTTTATCCACAGGAACGGGGTTTGACACCCATTCGGTAAAGGGAACGAGGTAGATAAAACCTGCTTTAAGCAGTTTTTCCACCTCTGCCTTGATGGTGGTTGCCTTCCTAGGGTTAACAGATCGAATACGTTGTCGAACCGGTTTAGCATGATGATACATTCTAATCTCATGCTCTACAATACTAGGGTCTATTCCTAGCATCTCCTCGTATGACCAGGAGAAAGCTTCCCAAAGTTCTGTAAACAATTCGGTGTAGATGGAAACCTCTTCAGGAGAGAAATCAGCACCGATGTAAACATTTTGAATCTTTCCAGGAGTACAAGAGATGTTGATCGGTATAGTCGGGGAAATATTAGCCATGTTCCCCTCCGCAAAAATCTCTTGTGACCCTAAAAGAGTCACAGGGTGACCAACCATCTCAGCAAGATTAGTCCTAAACTCTTCTTGCTCGGCGAGATCGAGGTTGGGAAGGAAATAAGAGCGATGATGCATATCCTCCCAAGGCCTCTCACTACCACAGAAGGCCTCGATAATAGCTTCATCTCAAGGTAAAGTAGCATCAAGGCAATCATTTGAACAAGATGAGTTGGCTGCCCAAACTGGCAGCGTAATGGGATCTTCCTCATATGTCTGAGAAGAAGAGAGATATATTTCTGCAGTGGCTTGTTGAATATCATGGCAAGCAAGCTCAGCTACAGATAGTGGCATAGACATCCCGACATGCGTAATGTATCCAGACGTAGAATTTGTAGACGGTAAAGTCCACGGATCGTCAAAATATGAAGTCCGGAGCGATACATTATGTGAAGGAGGAGACACATTGTCGGAAATGGTTCCAATAAAATTCACGGGTGCGGGAAAATAATAAGATCCCATCAATGAAGGGTACATGCCAACACCCATGTTCCTAGTTGCCGGCTGAGAATCTGTAACCTGCGGGACTATTGATCTCGTGGATGCTTCAGGAGGAGGATTAACGAAATCTAGCTGATCAATTGTCACAATCTTGCCTTCGTGTGGAAATCAAATAATATTGAATACAGTAGATGTGACATCTTTCATAGCGTACATCCAATTCTGACCCAGTAAAAGGTTGTAGTCTATGGGCGCATCAACCACTTTGACTTCAATAGGCACAGGCTTATCCCCCAAGTGGACAACAAGGGAAGGGATAATCCCATGCGGCTTAAATGACCGACTGTCAAATGCATTGATCATGGTTTTAGACATGAGTAGAGGAGGAGAGCCAAGATATTTCCAACAAGCTAATGACATCACTGACGCGGAAGCACCTTCGTCAACCACCATTCTTTTGACGAAATTATTAAGGCACTCCACATGGATTTGAAAAGCCACGTGGTAAGGTAAGTGAGTTTGAATATCAGTAGTGTTTAACTTGATAACGTTGGGATTTCCCCCATCCTGAACTCCTAACGCACTCAAAAGGGCATGCCTTTGAGAAGGGCACGCCTATAAAACTTCAAGAGCCGACATGGCACACAGAGTTTGGCCCAAATCTTCTACAATGGAGTAGTTCTGGGCGGCTCGAGCATTGGGATTATGCATAGAGCACTTAAGAACACCTTTCAGTATCTGCGGCATAATAGAGGGCTTCTCGATATGCAAGGCATTATCAGGAGGAGGGGGAGGCTCACTCCCCATATTAGGTTGTGGTGCACCATAATCACGTTGAATAGTAGCAACACTAACCTCTGATTGAACCATATTCACGCATCCATAACCACTAGTATTGGAAGAAGACATTGCGGTCTCATTAGGTCCATAACCAGTGGCGGGAGCATGCAAAGCCATGTTTTGATGATGAGGAAGGGGATCCTTCAACACAGCTAGGCTCTGTGCCAAATGCTTCGATGCTTCTTCGATTCGAGGACACAAGTGAGTAAGATGATCTTACCCACAAAGCTTACAAGGAAATTTCACCTTACGCATAGGTTTACGGTCCTCACCAGCATTTTAGCCTTCCCGAGGAGGGTTGGCATTCTCTTTTCGAGGGGTATTGCAATTGCTATTATTGTTCCCATTGTTTCCACCCTTACAGTTGTTTCTCCCCTTTTTCTTACCACCGGGTTGTTGGTTACCCAATGGGTTTGTCAATTGCACACTGTGTACATCGGACGATGGGGTGGAAGTGGACAAGGTGTGAACCTGTCCGGGAATAGACTGGTTTAGCGACAAATTTTGAATTTTACTAGCCACCAAATTTACAGGGTGAGTACTTGCGGATCCCACAATGCCATCGGCATGTGGTCCAGGAACTGACTTGGGATCATGTCGTGTTCGTGGTGCGTCAAGAATAATGTCATACAAAATGCCAGACTGAGAGTATAGTAAATCTAAATGCTGGACTATTAAGATGGATTGTTCCTCAGTCACAATGCCGGACATCTAAACATCCTTTGCAATATATGGGAGTAAATACTTGAGGAACCATTCCAATAGAAACTCTGGAGGAATGTTGGCTTTCACTAACCTCTTCCGCCGACGCCACTCTTGAACATGGTCAGAAATATGTGTGGCCTTGTTCTGATGGAAAGTAGACAAAAGTTCAGTACCGGTATCGTAACGAACCGGCAACTAGAAATGATCCAAGAAAACCAAAGTGATCTCATTGAAACCCCTATTGTTAAATTTTGAGCATTGATTCAAGATACTCTAGTATCTTTACTGAGAGAATAACATGTACAGTAAATCAATGCATATCAATCATAGAAAGCATGTCAATCATCACAAGAAGCAAACATAAGAGACAATAGACACACAGAGTTTCCGTGGGGAAATCCCCAAGGTGAAAAACCCCACAACTTCCTCAGAGATAGATAGAGCAATGATACAACCAAAGTACAACCCAAGTACACAGAGATAGACTCCTCCTAGCAGTTGATCCTCCTCCTCACATGTGTGCCACTTTTTGAGTGAATGAAGAGTGAGTTCTGAAGTGATCCAAATAGAGATCGGGAGATCTCTATTTATACTTGTCTTGACTGCCCAATAAACTTATGGGGCCGACTTGTCTAACGTAGCACAATAACCTCATGTTACATTAATCCGGGCCAACCCCTTACAAGGTGGCCTAATAACCCATCAGCAAGTTAACACACTTGCGACACTTCCGTATAGAGGAATAATACATCTCTATAGGAGTACAATAAATATCTATATGAAATACATTCCGAAGTTACATATACATCAACACTCCCTCTTAACTAGGAAGATATTTCTCGACACAGATCTTCTAGCACAAATATTCTTCTCTGGATCATCATCATCGAATCATCATCCTCGAATCATCGTCATCGTCACTGATGCTGCTATCTCAATCAATCTCTGAATCTACTCGTCATAGGAAGTTCCAGAGAGCCAGTCCTTTTTCATACTAGATGTAGGCCCACCACTTGCAGGTCTTCATCAACACTGGCCATACTATGGAATCCTCAGGACTTATTACGTGCGTCACAAAACCTGGCTGGAGCATCCCAGGTTGTTACGAGCACACATCTCTACCTGTCGGATCTCCCAGGATCACATTACATGTCACCCATCACAAAAGCTGGTTGAAGCATCCCAGGCTATTACGAGCACACATCTCTACCTGTCGGATCTCCCAGGAGCACATTACATGTGATCTCACCACAAAACCTGGCCGAAGCATCCCAGGCTTTTATGAGCACACAGCTCTACTTGTCGGATCTCCCAGGAACACATTACATGTGGTCCACCACAAAACCTGGTTGAAGCATCCAGGCTATTACGATCACACAGCTCTACCTGTCGGATCTCCCAGGAGCATATTACATGTGGTCATGGCAATGCCTCGAAAGAGCATCTGAGACCTTTTTCATCCTGTCCAGATCTCCCAGGTCCACTTACATGCCATAGGACAATGCCTCGAAAGAGCATCTGAGGCCTTTTTCATCCTGTCCAGATCTTCTAGGTCTACTTACATGTCCTCCCAGAGCAATGCCTCGAAAGAGCATCTGAGGCCTTTTTCATCCTATCCAGATCTCCCAGGTCTACTTACATGCTCATCTGCACAACCTGTGCACGGCCACAAAGTATCAACCTGATACTCTCCATACATCATCCTGATGTACACATGATCATCCTGATCATCATCACTGCATTGTCCTGATGCATGTCATCTGGAGAAGCTCGTCATCCAAGATCATCCTGATCATACAATGCATCTACCTGATGCATACCAAGTATCTACCTGATACATATCACCATACATAGTGTATCCACCTGATACATACATAGATACATGATCCACACAATGTATCTACCTGATACATATCAACATACATGATCTACCTAATCATACAACGTATCCACCTGATACATATACAGATACATGGTCCAAGCATCCAACATGATGCATACATACATAAATGATCCAACTAATCATATCCAGCATCCAACATGATCCGTACATACATAAATGATCCAACTGATCATATCCAGCATCCAACATGATCCGTACATACATAAATGATCCAACTGATCATATCCAGCATCCAACATGATGCGTACATACATAAATGATCCAACTGATCATATCCAACATCCAACATGATGCATACACCTACATACAAATGTAAATGATCCAACTGATCATACAGAGCAGAAACTAGAACATCATCCTGATGCTCATCATCCAGTGCTTACATCCACAGCCATGTGAAGGATCCCCCTTCCACCATGCTAGGAATGGCTATAGAAAATGTCTCCATCACTTCTTCCTCGAAGTGTAATCGATCTGAAGAACAGCAAGCCTCTCTCTGAAGTACTTGAACTTCACTCTGGCTAGTGGCTTCGTCAACACATCTGCAATCTGCTCATCCGTCGCAATAGGAGCTTCACTGCTCCCCTCTGCACCATATCCCTGATATAGTGATATTTTATCTCTATGTGTTTCGATCTATTGTGGAACACCGAGTTCTCAGACAGCTTCACACAACTCTGGTTGTCACAAAATATACCATTAGCCTCCAACGGTAGATCAAATAACTCAGACAGTAGCTTTCTCAACCATACTGCCTCACAACTAGCTGAACAGACTGCAACATACTCTACCTCAGCTGTACTCAGTGCTATGCAGGACTGCTTCCTGCTAAACCAAGAGATCACACCTGATCCCATACTGAAGCAACACCCAGAAGTGCTCTTCCTATCTGCAGCACTGCCTGCCCAATCTGAATCAACATAACCCTGTAGGTTAAAATTTTGATTCACATCATACTTGAGCCCATAATCAACTGTACCCTTCAAGTACCTCAGAATATGCTTTACAGCAACTAGGTGAACACTCATCGGATCCATCAGGAACTGGCTCAATGTGTTAACCGCAAAGCAAATATCTAGTCTTGTGTTCGTCAGGTACATCAAGGACCCAATCATCGGATGATACATTGTGACATCAACCGGCTCAGATGAAGCATCACACAAAAGCTTCAGGTTCGATGCCATAGGTGTGGCCATGGCCTTGCAGTCCATCATCCCGAACCTCTTCAGGATCTCTAATGTATACTTCCCTTGTCCAAGGAAGATCCCATCTGCACTCTGCCACACCTCCATGCCTAGAAAATAGTGCATCATCCCCAAGTCCTTCATCTCGAACTTGGTAGCAAGCTTCCTCTTGGTATCAGCAATCAAACTATCATTACCTGTAACAAACAGGTCATCCACATACAGAAGTAGTATCACTGGATTTCCTTCCTCAACCTTGTAGTAAAGGTTGGAATCCACTTTACTCTTGGTAAAGCCCAAACTAGATAGGAAATTTTCCATCCTACCATACCAAGTCCTAGGAGCTTGCTCCAAGCCATACAAGGATTTCTTCAATCTGCACACATATGACTCCTTATCATGTGTTTCAAAACTGAGTGGCTGCTCCACATACACTTCCTCTTCAACTACACCATTCAAGAAAGCAGTCTTGGCATCCATCTGGTGTATCTTCCATTTCATCATTGCAACTAGAGCAAGTACTGATCTGATGGAAGTGTACCTAGCTACAGGAGAAAAATTTTCTTCATAATCTATTCCCTCTTTTTGAAAGAAGCCACGAGCTACAAATCTTGCCTTGTATTTCTCTATGTTGCCATCTGCAGCATGCTTGATTTTGTAGATCCATTTGGAAGTCACAACAGACTTCCCTTCAGGTCTTGGTACAACATCCCAAACATCATTCTTCATTAATGATTGGTATTCTTTGACCATGGCATCCTTCCATTCTTTCTTTTCCGCTGCTTCTTCATAATTGGAAGGCTCTTTGTTCATGATATCATAGAGTAAAGCAACATAGTTGGTGTGTGATCTAGTTCTCTTCTTTGCTCTATGTTCTTCTTCTGGAATGCCATATCTTTCTGCATCTTGAATGAGCTCTCTAGCCCATGTAGGTTTCCTCTTGTGAGAGTTATTCTCATGGGGTGGATCTATAGGTTCTTGTGGATCTTCAATTTCAAGATTTGCATCTGGAACTGCTTCAGTCATAGTAGTGTCTTGAAATATAGTTTTCTTAGGTTCTTCATAATCTTCAACAGGTGTCTTCCTTGATTTGATGAATGCTAAGTTTTCATCAAATTTCACATCTCTACTGACATCAATCTTCTTGAACCCTGGAAAGTATATTTTGTAAGCCTTCAATCTTTCGCTGTAACCCACAAAGATACCCTTCTTTCGTGAAGGATCCAGCTTGGTCCTCTTTTCCTTTGGGACATGAGTGTATACTAGACAACCAAATATTTCGAGATGGCTGAATTCAGGTTTCTTACCAAAGAAGACCTCTTCTGGTGTTTTGTTGTCCAATATCTTGTGGGGTGTTCTGTTCTGCACATATACAGCTGTCCTAGCTGCTTCTACCCATAGATGCATAGGTAGATCTTGGTCATGCAGCATTGCCCTTGCTGCTTCCATGATTGTTCGATTCGTTCTTTCTACAACTCCATTCTGTTGTGGATTGTAAGGAGTAGTCAACTCCCTCTTAATCCCTGAATCACTGCATAGCTTCTTGAAATCACCTAAAGTGAATTCTCCACCATTGTCGGATCTGAATGTTTTGATCTTCTTATCAGTTTGGTTCTCCATCAAGGTTTTGAATTCCTTGAACTTATTAAATACTTCATCTTTGTTCTTCAAGAAGTAAACACAAGTCTTCCTGGAGAAGTCATCAATGAAAGAGACATAGTAAACATACCCACTCAGAGAACTGGATGACATCGGACCACATACATCTGAGTGGATGATTTCCAAGATTCCTTTAGCTTTGCTTTCACTGCTTGAAAATTCTTTCTTTATGTTCTTTCCTTTTGCACATCCTTTGCAAACACCTTCATGCTTTGTCTTTATTTTAGGAAGACCCTCTATAGCCTTTCTTGCAATTGGAAGTGCCCTATAGTGCATATGAGAAAGTCTTCTATGTCAAAGTTCACTTGGCTCCATGGAATCATGCACCATGGCATGTTCAAGTTGTCCCTTCAATTTATACAATCCTCCCTCTTGCTCTCCAATCACCACTACATCATCTATGGTATTTCCCTTTGGCCACATTAGAACTTGGCCATCCACAAATGCAACCCTCATACCTTTTGCATCCAATGTGGATATGGAGAGTAGGTTCTTCTTGAGCCCAGGTACATAAAGAACTTCTTTCATCTTCAAAGACTTTCCAGAATCTAGGTTATATGAGGCTTCCCCACTTCCTTTGATAGGGTATTGATAATCATCCCCAAGTTTCACCTTATGGGGTGATTCATGTTCAGATAGATTTACAAAAGATTCTTTAAACCCAGTCATGTGTTTGGAAGCCCCACTATCAATAAGCCAATCATTACAACCATGAGAAATAGTACCTGTGAGAGCAGAGATTAGAACATACTCTTCTTCGCTTGATGAGTCATCATCATCACTTTCTGCTCTAGCCTTCTTCTTGGGAGGTTCATCATCCTTAGCAGCATGAGCATGGTACCTTCTTTTGTTGCCCTTCTTCTTGTTGTTGAAGTTGTTGTTGTCCTTCTTGTTCTTGGGACAATTTATGGCAATATGTCCATTTTCATTATAGGTGAAGCATATTCTCCTTTCTTTATGGTGATGTGAATATTTATTAAAGTGAGATGGCTCTCTCTTGGACTTCCCTTTCTTGGTGTGAGCTGTGAGAGCTTGATCTTCGTTCCCCATCTTTTCTTCTCATGCCACAAGCCTTGCTTCTGTTAAGATTTAATATGTTAAGACAAAAAATAGCAGCATTACATTCCATTTCACAATAATAGCATATACAGGATCACTGAAGAAACAACAAGCACAGCATAAACACAAGAGACACAGATTTATCCTGGGAAACCCTCATGGGGTAGAAAACCCAGCAAAGCTTCCTCAATATAGATGGCCAGCAATATACAAAGATGCAAACCAAAGACATGATCTCCTTCTCCACCATAGCAGACCTCTCCTCCACAAGTGCGCCTATCTCAAGTGAGTGAGTGTATCAAATGAGGAACACACCTCCTCTATTTATACACTACTCCGACTTTTCTTTTACACAAGACATGTAGGCTCGTATTTAACCATTGGGTTAAATACCCCATTACAACTGATTGGGCCGACCCCTCTAGGGTGGTCTAATAACCCTTTGACCCACATAACACATACAGGGCCGACCCCCACTAGGGAAGTCTAATAACCCAAGTTACCACATTCCAACGGAGGAATAAACATCTCCGAATATACAATAAGATCTTCACGGAGGAATGAATCATCTCCGGAATAATAAAGTACAAATATAATATTCTTTGAAGTTACAATATCTCAACACTCCCCCTTAACGAGAAGGATATTATAACAACATCTGCACGAGCAAGGAGTCATCAACATGATACATCTATAAATCATTGGAAGCTTTCTCAACATCATCAGTAACTCAACCAGTTACTGGAACATATTCAATACTGGAACATCAACATCTTCAGTACTGAGTCTTTATCTTCTGCAGCACTCAAACAGCTACAGCAACATCAATATCATCAGAGATGATATCACTTGATCATCAGCATCGTCATTAGCATCATCATCACACGATCATCAGCATCGTCATCACACGATCATCAGCATCGTCATCACACAATCATCAGCATCGTCATCACACGATCATCAACATCATCGTCACACGATCATCAGCATCGTCATCACACGATCATCAGCATCATCATCAGCATCGTCATCGCACGATAATCAGCATCATCATCACACGATCATCAGCATCGTCATTAGTATCGTCATCACACGATCATCAACATCATCATCACACGATCATCAGCATCGTCATCACACGATCATCAGCATCGTCATCACACGATCATATTACAGGATGATCAATCCTGCTCTCTTTAGGATATAGGTCCATGGATATAGGTCCATGGATGATGGATGATCAGCCCTGTTTCATGTTGGATGTATCACATCTACAGAGCCAGCCCTTTTTCATGCTGGATGTATCACATCTACAGAGCCAGCCCTGTTTCATGTTGGATGTATCACATCTACAGAGCCAGCCCTGTTTCATGCTGGATGTATCACATCTACAGAGCCAGCCCTGTTTCATGCTGGATGTATCACATCGACAAAGCCAGCCCTATTTCATGCTGGATGTATCACATCTACAGAGCCAACCCTATTTCATGGTGGATGTAACCTAGAACAATTCTAGGATTTGTCACGTACATTTTGAACTGAGGTCCAGGGACGATCCAGTCCTATCATGTACCTTTTGAACCGAGGTCCAGGGATGATCTAGTCCTATCATGTACCTTTTGAACCGAGGTCCAGGGATGATCCATTCCTATCATGTACCTTTTGAACCGAAGTCCAGGGACGATCCAGTCCTATCATGTACCTTTTGAACCGAAGTCCAGGGACAATCCAGTCCTATCATGTACCTTTTGAACCGAAGTCCAGGGACGATCCAGTCCTATCATGTACCTTTTGAACCGAAGTCCAGGGATGATCCAGTCCTATCATGTACCTTTTGAACTGAAGTCCAGGGACGATCCAGTCCTATCATGTACCTTTTGAACCAAAGTCCAGGGACGATCCAGTCCTATCATTCAATTATCGAATACCTCATGTCTACGGCTCAATTCAAAGGACCATAGTCCAAGGACGATCCAATCCCCTTACCTGTTCATTCAGGATTTGTTCTCGGAGACATCTTGTCTGCGGATCACTTTAGGACTAAAGTCCATGGATGATGCAATCCTTTCATCACTATGGGTACAAGTATCTTCATCCATACAAGTACAAACATGTATCAATACATCAAGGCATCATGTAACCTTATCATCAAGACATGTAAATCAAAACATGTATTCTCATCAATAGCATCGATACATATATCATCAAAACATGTATTTTCACTAATACATCTATCATCAAAAGCATGTATTCTCACTAATACATCTATCATCAAAAGCATGTATTCTCACTAATACATCTATCATCAAGAGTAAAAATATAAGAGTCCTAAATCTAAGTAATTCTAAGTAACTAAGTGCATTAAATAGGTAACCTCATCATTGATGAGGTAGACTTGTTATCAGATACTATACTACTCCCCCTTTCGAGGAGGGTCCTTTTGAACTACACCAAGCTTGTCTCAGAAGTATTCAAACTTTACTCGAGACAGAGGTTTATTCAAGATATCAGCAAACTGATCCTTAGTGCTTATATACTCGAGCTTAATAGCTCCCCTCTGCACCATATCTCGTATATAGAAGTATCGGATCTCAATGTGTTTTGACTTATCATGGAACACAGGATTTTCAGTCATCTTAATGCAGCTTTGATTATCACACATAATCACAGTGGGATCCATTTCTAAGTCAAACACTCCAGATAATAGTTTCCGAAGCCATACTGATTCACAACTGGCAGAACAGGTAGCTGTATATTCTGCCTCAGCGGTACTGAGGGCCACACTAGATTGTTTCTTGCTAAACCATGAGATCATGGCAGATCTAAGACCATAACATCCACCTGATGTACTCTTTCTGTCTGAGACACTTCTTGCCCAATCAAAATCTGAGTAACCAAGTAATCGGAGTTCATGACCTCCAAAATAATATAGACCAAAATCTAATATACCTTTTAGGTACCTCACTACATGCTTTGCAGCTATTAAGTGAACCTTTCGAGGTTCTACTAGATACTAACTTAGGGTATTTACAGCAAAGCATATATCTGGCCTAGTATTTGTTAAATACATCAATGACCCAATTATTTGTCTATATAGGATTAGGTCCACTAAATCCGATGAGTCATTAACTAGTAACTTCAAGTTGGAGTCCATGGGAGTGGCCATGGCTTTACACTCCATCAAATATTTTTAGAAACTTCACAGCATACTTACCTTGATTTAAAAAGATTCCTTTTGGATCTTTCCATACTTCTAGACCTAAGAAGTAGTGCATTAATCCGAGATCTTTCATTTTCATTTCTACAGCCATTTTCATGATCTGTTTCTCATTCCTTGTCAGAAAGAGATCATCGTCATACAATAATGGTATGATAGGTTCATCATCCACAACCTTAAGGTAAAGTTTAGGATCAACTTTACTTCTGGTAAAGCCCAAGCTTTGTCATGAAGCTGTCAATTGTCCATTATTCACACTCTGCATTGAGTGATCTTCTGCATATCTATCTGTGCCATCTCTCATCAGATGGGTCTACTAATATGAGCCTCAAAATCATTCGAACTCTATGGTGAGTTCCTTCTTGCATCCATATCATATGTGTATAGAAGCCATATTCAACCTTGTAGCAAAGGTTGAGATCCACATCACCCATGATGATCATTAAGCTCTACCAATCCTGGGTACCCATACAGAACCTGATTCACACTTCTTCTTTAATTACACCATTAAGAGAATGGTCTTATCTATCCACTTGGATTAAACATCTTGTCATGATTCTCTTCCTCTTTCTAAGAGAATCTTCTAGCAATGAGCCTTCTATATTTTGTTTGATTTGTAAATCTTCTTGTTGAACATCCATCACCTATTCGGTGTTCATCATTCTTCATGATCTTTCCTACATATCAAAATTAAGTACATGATTAGTATTACTTCATAATCATGAAATCATGTTGACATGATAACCTATTATGCATACAGATATCATTTACATAGTTATGCAACTATCTTTGACCAATACTTTGGCACAACACTTTTCCATATCCTGTATGCATACAGTAGCTATCTAGATGCCTTCCATCTCCACCAGAACATACTATCGAGAGTGTGCACATCTCTCAGCATGTCAGCAAAGAGGTTTCATTCTAGACAAGCGACAATGGAATGTTTGTCCAACTTACCAATCATATGCATATTAGTAGTATATTGTTCATTGCTCTATGAATGTTTACACTCAGCATGATATATTCTAGGAATACAAATATGCATACAAGCAATATCATTTACTATTTGAAATAACAACTCAAATACTTATCTTTTATGTTTGTGTGGTTGCCTCTCGCTTAATCTTCTATATGTCTTTTGAACTTCTATTCATTCTGTACCACTGTGCATGCTCAAGTGTGCACTAGTGTCATCCTCATGATCTCATACACAAACATACATTCATTAGTATATTCTCAATAATATCAAAACATTCTAATTCTAAATAATCTTGAATATGTATAGTCATGATCATTAGTATTCAGGGTTTCAAGGAAGTCTTCTTTTACTCATGCATATTCTTGCTTGATCTAGTTAGTTAAATCATCAACCAAGATAAGAGACATAATATGCATAAACCCTTGATTACTAACTTTATGAATAAGCATAACCAATCATACCAAGTATACTTATATAAGGGATCCTAACACGAGGTAAGATTCTAACATGACATAGCAAAACATACCTTGATTAGTATACCTGCTTAGTTATGTACAACATACCTAAACAATCTCTTCAATGATTTAGAGATCCTGACTAGAGCCTGCATGTCTCATAGGTTAAACATAATATAACAAAGTCATACATACCTCGTAAGTGGATGAGTCTTTGTCTTCATATTGTCATGGTCATGGAACTTGATTTGTCTTTTGTGATGTACCTGTATCTTGTTAGCAGACAACATCAACCTCACACAACACCATAATGCATAAGTACAATCATATAGCCCTAATCAATGAATGTCTTTGATCATTCACATGCATTCATACTGTTACTAGGGTGATAAGACAATTAATAACATTACTCAATATTGTACTAATAAATAACATGAAGACAAACACATTATGAACTTAATCAAGAATCAGATTTCAAGACATACCTGAACCTCCTTAAGTCATACCTGTCAAGACTTCTTGTAGTCTTCTTATGTAAGGCCTTAGCCTCAACTCCCCCTGAAACTTGATCTGGAGCTTGATTAGGGTTTGCTAGAGAAACCCTAAAAATTCAATTTTTTTGACTTTCACACTTCTGGAAGGATGTGTCTTGTTGAGCTGATCAAACTAGCATACTTCAATTTTGAAATCTCCAAAATTTGACCCCTCAAAATTGCCTTCGAAACTTCTGGATCTTCTGGACAGGAACCCGAACTAGGGTTTGATGAAGCCCACCCTTATGTCCAATCAAAAGGTTCGATCCAAGGCTCTAAACTCTTATTTTTCTGAGGAGCTTCCCGTCGTGGTTACAGACTTTAAAAATTCCAACTTTTGCTGAAGCCCTAATTTTCCATCTTTCTGATCAAAATCCCGAACTAGGGTTTGATCAAGCCCGGTCTTCTACACAACCAAAAAATTTGATCTTGGTCTCTAAATTTCGATTTTCCTGAGTAGCATTCAGCCGTGGACTCCGATTCCAAAAATTCCAACTTTCTCCAAAACCCTAAATTCCGGAAGCCATGAATGAATGTGCTCAAAAAATAATTCTGTTTTGACAGAAATATGTACCTGATTGTTTCTACTGTAACTCTGAATTTTTCGATCCACAGGGTTTGAAAACATTTTTTGAGATATCCTGACCTGTTATCTTTTCATCCTGACAAGTCTGACCTCAATTGGATTCTCTGAGAGAGAGTTATTCCAAATGTCGTAACGTGACTTGTTTATGGGATAAAACAGGAGAGCTAACTTGTACAGCGTGCCACGTGTCACTGTTTTAGTTTCGGCCTCTACAAAAGTTTCCTGAGATATTGCAGTCTGTGTACTACCTGTCACATTTTACAAAATTTCATTTGGAGCTTCCTAGCCCAAGTTATGACCTTTTTTCCTAGGTCACCTGATTTTGACTGAGATCTGGAAGAGGCAGAAACCCTAACTTGTACTGATCATAACTCACAAAGTACAATGAATATGAGGGTGCCCTTTGGACACAAGGTACCTGGGGATGTTATCTACGACTTGTGAACTTTTTAGATCCTGAAACTTTGCATAAATGGATTTATAGCGAAAGTTCCACGATGACGGGTTTTTTCTATATAAAACCCTAACCTTCAAATTGTCGCAAGAGAAGCAAGTGTCGTAAGTGCCATACATTGCCTTCCTTCAGGTTAGCTCTGATACCATGCTAAGATTTAATATGCTAAGACAGAAAATAGTAGCATTACATTCCATTTCACAATAATAGCATATACAGGATCACTGAAGAAACAACAAGCATAGCATAAACACAAGAGACACAGATTTATCCTGGGAAACCCTCATGGGGTAGAAAACCCAGCAAAGCTTCCTCAATATAGATGACCAGCAATATACAAAGATGCAAACCAAAGACATGATCTCCTTCTCCACCATAGCAGACCTCTCCTCCACAAGTGCGCCTCTCTCAAGTGAGTGAGTGTATCAAATGAGGAACACACCTCCTCTATTTATACACTACTCCGACTTTTCTTTTACACAAGACATGTAGGCTCGTATTTAACCATTGGGTTAAATACCCCATTACAACTGACTGGACCGACCCCTCTAGGGTGGTCTAATAACCCTTTGACCCACATAACACATACAGGGCCGACCCCCACTAGGGAAGTCTAATAACCCAAGTTACCACATTCCGACGGAGGAATAAACATCTCTGAATATACAATAAGATCTTCATGGAGGAATGAATCATCTCCGGAATAATAAAGTGCAAATATAATATTCTTTGAAGTTACAATATCTCAACAGCTTCTTATTGTGAAAATTCTTCCCGTAGTCTGTTGAAGGATACCAACTTCTTTCTTGCACATATTCCTTGGATAAAGAAGTCCCATGACCTGGGTAGGCCATTCAGAGTGGTCATGACAACTTCACCATTCTCCACCATTTCATCCACTAATTCTAGTTGTTCCTTTATTTGAGAGACCCTACAAAAACAAGATTGAATGGATTCTCCATTCTGAATTTTTACCCCTTTCAATTGGTTCCGCAGAGTCATCTTCCGATTTATGTTCTTCCCTTCAAATAGCTTGGATAGGGAGTCAAACATCTCTTTGGGTGTCTTCAGAGATGACACATGGGGGATGAGATTGTCCTTGATAGAATCAGCAATGATTCTCTTTACCTTGACCAAGTTCTTCTTGTGGAGGGCTTTAGCCTATTCTCCCTCTGGGACAGGGACCTCTTCCCTTATATATGAGTCCAACTCATTCTCTTCCAGGATTAACCCAATCCTATACTTCTAGGCTCGGAAGTTATCAGCCCCTTCAAGCTTGTCCTTAAGCTTGGTGTGGTGAGACATCTTTAAAGAGTACTTCAAATGGAAATAGAAAAGATTTAGGTCTTACCACTTGATTTGCTGAAAACTGGATCTAGTCTCGGATTAGGGCTTGTCAGAGAAACCCTAAAAATTCAAAATGTGAATTTCAACTTTATGAAAGGATAGAAAGATGTGCCTTGATGAGCTAATCAGCCTAGTGTATTCAGAATTTGAGACCTGCAAAGCTTCACCGTTCAGAACTGCCTTTTAGTCTTCCTGGGTTCACTAAGGAGGACCCTGAATTAGGGTTTGAGTTTCCCAAAGATTTACCCAGCCACAAATCTCGATCAAAGGCTCTAAACTTTGATTTTTCTAAGGAACTTTCAACTATGTCTTCAGATTTCAGAAATTCCTATTTTTGTGGAAACCCTAATTTTTAGGGCCAAAATTGAAAGTGCTCAGAATTGGATTCTGATTGGCCAGATAGATTCACCTTGCTGAGGAGAGTCAATCTATCATATTGTTTTTCCAAAATCTGTGGAGAGAAACCCAATAAACAAGAAACCCTGGTTTCCGTCACTGCACAATGTCTTCTTCTCAGGTTAGCTCTGATACCATGTTAAATTTTGAGCATTAATTCAAGATACTCTTGGATATTTATTGAGAGATAACATGTACAGTAAATCAATGTATATCAATCATAGCAAGCATGTCAATCATCACAAGAAGCAAACATAAGAGACAATAGACACACAGAGTTTCCGTGGGGAAAACCCTAAGGTGAAAAACCCCACAACTTCCTCAAAGATAGATAGAGCAATGATACAACCAAAGTACAACCCAAGTACACAGAGATAGACTCCTCCTAGCAGCTGATTCTCCTCCTCACATGTGCACCACTTTCCGAGTGAAGGAAGAGTGAGTTCTGAAGTGATCCAAATAGAGATCGGGAGATCTCTATTTATACTTGTCCTGACTACCTAGTAAAATGATGGGGCCGACTTGTCTAGCTTAGCACAATAACCTCATGTTACATTAATTTGGGCCGACCCCTTACAAGGTGGTCTAATAACCCATCGGCAATTTAACACACTTGCGACACTTGTGAATACAAATGACGAAACTTCCGTATAGAGGAATAATACATCTCTATAGGAGTACAATAAATATATATATGAAATACATTCCGAAGTTACATATACATCAACACCTATAAGTGTTCCCAGGAAACTCAACATGCCACTTTGCAGCTGCCCCCGTGAGGGTGCGTTGAAATAGTCGTAATCGAACGGAATCGTGATTCAACGAGTTGGAAGAGCACCAAAGGTGAAACGTTGTGACATGTTCACCTCGATCCTCACCACCCTTCCCATCAAACTTAGGAATGTCCGAAGGGAGCCTGGAAGGGACTGGAGGCCAATTAGGATCGTGACACACTGGGTCATTCATGAGCTTCGAAAGATCCGGAAGATTCAAACGTGCAAGGAATGGGAGATACTGCTAGAAAGCTTGATAATAAGCTCCCATAAAAGGTTGGTTGTACGGAACCAAATTATAAGATGGACCAAATGCTTGACCATGAGCATTAAACTGCTGATTATACAGACCTGACTGACCATACGCTTGACCATGGCCATAAGGTTGATAACCTTCTCCAACCTGAGCCGTGTGAGGGTAAGCAGGTATATAAGTGTTTTGGGCACCATATTGAGGTGGGTTGTACTAGTGGCTAGCACCGACTATATTGTAGTAAGGGTTGCCACCATAATTATGGGGCATATACGTACTATTCATAGCGAGAACCGTGTTGTAATGACCATAATGGTAAGGTATGTTCCCACCCCCAGCATTAGGATTAGCATGAGCAGTCGTGTGGTGACCATAATCATAAAATGTATTCCCAACCCCAACATTGGTGTTATTAGTAGCAGGAATGGTGGTGTTATGACCATGAGGATGAGGTATATTCCCACCTCCTGCATTAGCATTACTAGTAGCGGTAGTAGACGCAAAAGTATGTGGTATATGTCAACCCCCCTGGTTGGGAGGAGCATTAACATTCGCGAAAGTGGTCCTAGGTTGATGGGTAGCGGCATGTGTATTAGGTGGTAGTGTTGATGTATATGTAACTTCGGAATGTATTTCACATATATGTATATTGTAATGTTATTAGTCCTCTATACGGAAGTGTTTGTATTCCTATAGAGATGTTATTATTCCTCTATATGGAAGTGTCATCATTTATATTGTAAGTGTCGTAACTTATACTTGATGGGTTATTAGACCACCTTGTTGGGGTCGGCCCTGTATAAGTCATGTGGGTCGAAGGGTTATTAGACCACCCTATTGGGGGACGTCCATGTGGGTCAAAGGGTTATTAGACCACCTTAGTGGGGGTCGGCTCAGTTAGCATTATGTTAAGTGGTTAAGTTGAGGCCGACCTAGTTGAGTAAAGGTCAAGTCAAGTTAGTGTATAAATAGAGAGTGTGTCTCTCTCATTTTACACATTCTATTCTCTCTCACACTCTCGGGAGAGTGGCGCACTTGTGGAGGAGGAGAAGCTGCTGCTAGGATATGTCTATCTCTTATGCTTGGGTTGTATCATTGCTCTATCTATCTCTGAGGAAGTTATTGGGGTTTTTCACCTTTATGGTTTTCCCCAAGTAAACTCTGTGTCTCTTGTGTGCTTGCATTATTGTGTCCATGATTGATATGTTGTAGATTTGTTGTACATGTTGTTCTCTCAGTTAAGATCCTATATCAGATTGAAGTAAATTCTGAAAATTTAACATGGTATCAGAGCTAGCCTGAAAGAAGGCATGATATGGCATGTATGACACTTGTTGCACTTACGATGCTAGGGCTTGATATAGCAAAAACCAGTCATCGTAGAACTTTTGCTATAAATCCATTTTGGAGAAGTTTTCGGATCTGAAACTTTTACAAGGCGAAGAGAAGATCCCCATGTACCTTTTTACCAAAGGAAAACCTCTAATTCGTTTTACTTTGTGATTTATGATCTGTACAATATAGGGTTTCTGCCTCTTCCAGATCTGAGTCAAAAACAGGTGACCTTGGAAAAAAGGCCATAACTTGGGCTAGGAAGCTCCAAATGAAATTTTGTAAAAAGTGATAGGTATTAAATAGACTGTACTATCTCAGAAAATGTTTTCAGAGGCCGAAGTTGAACCAGTGACATGTGGCACGCCGTACCAATTCGTTCTCCTGTATTCTCCCATAAATAGGTCACGTTGCGACACTTGGCATAACTCTCTCTCAGAAACTCCAATGGAGGTCAAACCTATCGAGATGGAAAGATTCCAGGTCAGGATACCACAAAAAAAATTTCATACCCTGTGGATCGAAAAGTGAGGAGTTACACGAGAAACAATCAGGTACATATTTCTATCAAAACAAAATTATTTTTTAGCACCTTCATTCATGGCTTCCGGAATTTAGGGTTTCAAAGAAAGTTGGAATTCTTGCAATTAGAGACCATGACTGAATGCTACTCATCAAAATCAAAATTTAGAGACCAAGATCAGAATTTTTGGTTTGGCAGAAGGTCGGGCTTGATCATACCCTAGTTCGGGACTTTGATCAGAAAAGTGGAAAATTAGGGCTTCTGTAAAAATGGGAATTTTTTAAATCTGTGACCACGGCTGGAAGCTCCTCAAAAAAATAGAAGCTTAGAGCTTTGGATCAAACCTTTTGATTAGGAAGAAGAGTGGGCTTCATAAAACCCCAATTCAGGGTCATGTCCAGTGAATCTGGAAGTTTCAAAGGCAAAATTGAGAAGTGAAACTTTGCAGTTTTCAAATTCTGAATATACCAGCTTGATCAACTCATCAAGGCGCATAGTTCTATCCTTTAGGAAGTTTGAAATTCAAAGTTTGAATTTTTGGGGTTTCTCTGACAAACCCTAATACAGCTCCAGATCCAGTTCCTACAAATCAAGTGGATTGGTTTAATCCTAGAAGAGGATGGATTGGTCACCTGCATAAGTGAAGAAGTTCCTATTTCAGAGGGAGATGAGGCTAAGGCCTTACATAAGAAGATTACAAGCAATATCGACAGGTATGACTCATCTAGGTATGTTTCAAGATTTGTTCATGATTAATTTTATGATATGTTTGTCTTCATGTTATTACGGTTAGAACAATCTTGATTTTAGACTTGTCGTGTCACCTTAACAAAATTATGAATGCATGCATTAGGGTGTTGACACTTATGATTGTACTAATGCATTTTGGTGTTGTATGAGGTTTATGTTGTCTGCTAACATGAAAGGTACACCAAAAAAGACAAATCATGTTCTAGTTCAAGAACATATGATCATGATGACATGAAGACAAAGATTCATCCATTGTCATGGATCGCTTAGAAAATCTGCTTACGAGGTATGTATAACTTGGTTCTACAATAGATAACTTATGAGACATGCAGGTTACTAGCACAAGTCATTGAAGAGAACCAAAATACATTATGCGGGTATGTTAGACATAACTAGCTAGCATGCTAATCCATGATGGATATAAGTTAAAGGATAGGAAATCCAGGAAGCAAAGATCAAGAGGGAGGACACTCTAGTTGTTACTGCAAGGAAGCAAAGATCAAGAAGGAGCACACTTCAATAGTTTCTGCAAGGATGCAGATATTCAGAGGGAGTTGACCACTTCTCACAATCTACATCAGAATGGAGTTGCAGAAAAGAAGCAAAGACTGAAAGGGAGTCAACCCAACAAAAAAACAAAGATAAGTATTTGAAATGTCATTACTTGCATATTTTATTGTTTAAATAATACTGTTCAATAATGTATATACTAATGTTCCTAGAATTAGGTTGTGTATTATGCATATTAGAATAGTTGCATTGATGAACAGTATACTACTAATATACATGGGTAAGTGGCCTATGGCACTGTACAACATTCCATTGCTACTTATCTAGAATGAAACCTCTTTGCTGACATGTTGGGAGTTGTGCACACTCTTAACAATGTTCTGGTAGAGATTGGAAGGCATCTAGAAAGTTACGGGATATGGATAAATGTTGTATTGAAGCATTGGCTAAGATAATTGCATGATTGTATGACATATTTCTTTATGTGTAAGAATTTGTTCTGAAAACTACGAGATGTTTTCTAATCATGCAATTTAACTTGTTGTGTAGGAAAGATCGTATACCATCACCTACAAAAGAAGGACTACAACATTTGTTCAGCAACAAAGTTATCTATTGAAAATATTGAAGATATTGAAGTTCCCAGGATCTGGGAAGAATGCCATGATCGAGGAGTACCAGTCGATCATGAATATGTTTGGGATGCAGTCCCAAGACTTGAAGGGGAGTCTATAGTGACTTCCAAGAGGATCTACAAGATCAAGCATGCTGCAGGTGGTAGCATAGAGACTTTTGCTCTTGTAGCCAGATACACTTTCATTAGATCAGTACTTGCTTTGGCTGCAGTGATGAAGTGGAAGATACACCAGATGGATTTCAAGACAGCTTTCTTGAATGGTGTAGTTGAAGAAGAAGTGTATGTGGAGCAGCCACTTAGTTCTGAGACACATGACAGGGAGTCATATATGTGCAGAACTTGGTATGGTAGGATAGACAGCTTTCTATCTAGTTTGGGCTTTACCAAGAGTAAAGCGGATTCCAACCTTTACTACAAGGTTGAGGAAGGAAATCCAGTGATACTACTTTTGTATGTGCATGACCTGTTTATTACAAGTGAAGATAGATTGATTGCCGACACGCAGCAGAAGCTTGCTGCCAAGTTTGAGATGAAGAACTTGGGGATGATGCACTATTTGTTTTTGGCATGGAGGTGTGGAAAAGTGCAAATGGAATCTTCCTTGGACAAGGGAAGTATGCAGTAGAGATCCTAAAGAGGTTCGGGATGATGGACTCAAGGCCATGGCCACACCCATGGAATCGAACCTGAAGCTTCTATGTGATGCTTCATCTGAGCCGGTTTATGTCTCTATGTATCGTTAGATGATTGGATCATTGATGTACCTGACGAAAATGAGACCAGATATTTGCTTTGCGGTGAACACATTGAACCAATCCCTGACGAATCCGAGGAGTGTTCACCTGGTTGCTGTAAATCATATTCTGAGGTACCTGAAGGGTACAGTTGATTATGGGCTCAGGTATGAAGTGAATCAAAAGTTTAACCTGCAGGGTTATGTTGATTCAGATTGGACAGGAAATGCTGCAGATAGGAAGAGCACATCTGGGTGTTGCTTCAGTATGGGATCAGGTGTGATCTCTTGGTTTAGCAGGAAGCAATCTTGCGTAGCACTGAGTAAAGCTGAGGCAGAGTATGTTGCAGCCTGTTAAGCTAGTTGTCAGGCAGTATGGCTTCGGAAGCTACTGTCAGAGTTATTTGATCTCCCGCCGGAGACTACTGGTATCTTTTGTGACAACCAGAGTTGTGTGAAGCTGTCTAAGAACTCGGTGTTCCACGATAGGTCAAAACACATAGATATCAAATACCACTATATCAGGGATATGGTGCAAAGAGGAGCAGTGAAGCTCCTGTATTTTGCAACGAATGAGCAGATTGCAGATGTGTTGATGAAGCCACTAGCCAGAGTGAAGTTCGAGTACTTCAGAGAGAGGCTTGGTGTTCTTTAGATCGACGACACTTCTAGGAAGAAGTGATGAAGACATTTGCTGAAGCCATTCCAAGCATGCTGGAAGGAGGATCCTTCACATGGCTGTGGATGTAAGCATTGGATGATGAGCATCAGGATGATGTTGTAGTTTCTGTTCTGTATGATCAATTGGATCATTTACATTTATGTATGTATGCATCATGTTGGATGTTGGATATGATTAGTTGGATCATTTACATTTATGTATGTACGCATCATTTTGGATGCTTGGACCATGTATCTGTATATGTATCAGGTATGATCAGGTAGATCATGTATGTTGATGGATACATTGTGTGGATCATGTATCTATGTATGTATCAGGTAGATACATTGTATATGATGATATGTATCAGGTAGATACTTGGTATGCATCAGGTGGATGCATTGTATGATCAGGATGATCGTGGATGACGAGCTTCTCCAGATGACATGCATCAGGACGATGCAGTGATGATGATCAGGATGATCATGTGTACATTAGGATGATGTATGGTGAGTATCAGGATGATACTTTGTGGCCGTGGATCAGGTTGTGTAGATGAGCATGTCTGGGAGATCCTATAGGTCGAAGTTGTGTACCCATAACAGCCTAGGATGCTCTTTTGAGACATTGCTCTGGGAGTACATGTAATTTGTGCCCTGGGAGATCTTCAAGTCATAGTTGTGTACCCGTAACATCCTAAGATGCTCTTGTGAGGTTTTGTCCTATGGCATGTAATTTTCTCCTAGGAGATATGGACAGGATGAAAAAGGCCTCAGATGCTTTAGCCAGGTTTTGTGGTGGATCACATGTAATGTGCTCCTGGGAGATCCGACAGGTAGAGTTGTGTGCTCGTAATAGCCTGGGATGCTTCAGCCAAGTTTTGTGGTGAGATCACATGTAATGTGCTCCTAGGAGATCCGACAGGTAGAGCTGTGTGCTCGTAATAGCCTGGGATGCTTCAGCCAGGTTTTTTGATGGATCACATGTAATGTGCTCCTGGGAGATCCGACAGGTAGAGTTGTGTGCTCATAATAGCCTAGGATGCTGCAGCCAGGTTTTGTGACGCACATAATAAGTCCTAAGGATTCCACAGTATGGCCAGTGCTGATGAAGACCTACAAGTGGTGGGCCTACATCCAGTATGAAAAAGGACTGGCTCTGTAGAACTTCCTATGATGAGTAGATTCAGATATTGATTGACATAGCAGCAACAGTGACGATGACGATGACTCGATGACGATTATCCAGTGACAATGATCCAAAGAAGAAGACTTGTGCTAGAAGACCTGTGTCGAGAAATACCTTCCTAGTTAAGAGGGAGTGTTGATGTATATGTAACTTAGAAATGTATTTCACATATATGTATATTGTAATGTTATTAGTCCTCTATACGGAAGTGTTTGTATTCATGTAGAGATGTTATTATTCCTCTATATGGAAGTGTCATCATTTATATTGTAAGTGTCGTAACTTATACTTGATGGGTTATTAGACCACCTTGTTGGGGTCGGCCCTGTATAAGTCATGTGGATTGAAGGGTTATTAGACCACCCTATTGGGGGTCGGCCATGTGGTTCAAAGGGTTATTAGACCACCCTATTGGGTGTCGACCCAGTCAGCATTATGCTAAGTGGTTAAGTTGAGGCCGACCTAGTTGAGTAAAGGTCAAGTCAAGTTAGTGTATAAATAGAGAGTGTGTCTCTCTCATTTTACACATTCTATTCTCTCTCACACTCTCAAGAGAGTGGCGCACTTGTGGAGGAGGAGAAGTTGCTGCTAGGAGATGTCTATCTCTTATGCTTGGGTTGTATCATTGCTCTATCTATCTCTGAGGAAGTTATTGGGGTTTTTCACCTTTATGGTGTTCCCCAAGTAAACTCTGTGTCTCTTGTGTGCTTGCATTATTGTGTCCATGACTAATATGCTGTAGATTTGTTGTACATGTTGTTCTCTCAGTTAAGATCCTAGATCAGATTGAAGTAAATTTTGAAAATTTAACAGGTGGATGGCGATTCGTGTTGCGAATAGTGTTCCTATTAGGTTGGGTAGCCCTAGGAGGCGGTCGTCTTCCAACATTAGCATTGTTAGGAGGAATATGACCAATCCCCATACTATGTGTGTGAGTGGACAACGTGGTGCCCCCGGCGAGGGTATTGCCCCCAATGGGTGCAGTGTTTCAAACACCATGAATGGCGCCAGCATGACTACCAAAAGCAGTGGAAGGATCAATTGTGGTGTAATTCGGCATACCATATGAGAACATGGTAGGGTTGATCATAGGAACTATGTCATCATGTAACTCTGGCATCCCGTATAAATAATTATGTGGATATGAAGGATCGAACAGGTCGTCCTTGGGTGGATCCAGACCAAACAAACTAGGTCGAGTCTCGGGTGGATCCGGACCAAACAAACTAGGTTGGGTCTTAGGTGGATCACCCCCCCACGCCTCACGAGGAGTAGGGGTGTCTGAAGTGTGCTCAACTCTACCCGATGGACTGGTCGGGATTTTTCCCATGCCAGAATGTGCAGTCACGGTGTCGATAACGTATGTCTCGTAAGAATCCGAAGATTCAGAGGGAGCCTGATGGCGTCCCTTCTTGACACGGCGTGAAAGCTTGGCAGCTGGTAAACCAGCCAACCGACGAGATCGATGGAGAGTAGGACTCTGCGCCACGATATCTCCAGAGAGACTATAAAATCAAAATGTCCCCTAAAGGCCAACTATCGATAAAAAACAGTAAATCAAAAGCACACACCTAGAGAAACTACAGCCAAGAGCAGACAAATAGAGTGGCTAAATGAGCTCCAGACACTAAAGCCGGTATGTCTTACCTAGGAGAGGCTTGAGACTCCCAAACTATAGCCGGAGATAACAGAATCAGTTATAACAACCCCTAGACTTCACTGCGTGCACAGGGTCAAGTCCCTATACAACGGAAACTATGTTGTCTGACCCCTATCTAACTCAGGACACAAACAACATAACCACTGCAAGTAACCTATGCGATACCTAAGTAAGGAAACTATGGTCACCGCAATATAACCAATGCTCAGGGGGACATTCGTAGGTGGGATCCATCGTATGGGCAAAGTAGCTAAGCCCGAAGCACAAGAAGACGAACCTCCGGTACCCCCAGATACGAACAAACCCTGGAAATATCTCCCACGTTCAGCCGATATTGGAGGGATATCTCCTCAACCAACCTCCCGTGACCTCGTGCTTAACTCTGGTCTGAGTAGAGCTTCCTGAGAACACCGATGTATACCATGGATTTCACCACTCCTTGGTCAAACACATAATTTTTTCGTCTAGTAGTCTTGGATTGTTTACTCACAATGATCTATTCCAAGACTCTAAACCTATGTTAGTTGGTGTACCCTATAAATAAAATCGATCTAATCAATTTTAAGATTAAGCATTAATTTTAATGGTTGTGGTTACTCAAAGGATATGGTCGTGAAACTAGTGATGTATATGACTCAATAGTATGCAAAATCATCAAACTCTAGACTCATCTATCCAATAAAAACAATGCCACTAGTATGCGAAATCAATCCAACGATTTCGAAATAAAAATGCAACTCTTTTATATTTTCAATGCACAAGCCGAACCTAAATGAAAGTAGCAAGCACTCAATGCAAGATGCAGTACATAAAAGTAAAAAAAAAAATGTATTTTATCTTATAAACAAAAGGAAAATGCAAAACTATATATATATTTTTTGTATTTTTCAATATAAGGAAATGAAAAATGCAAGCAAAATCCTACTATCTAGTCACTGAAATGCAGGGGAGATCACTAAGAAAACCGAGTAGATCCCAAACAGTAAGACTTAGCCAACAAAGTGAGCTCGATAGGAAAAAAAAACAAGACTAAATCCAAAGATGGGTAAAAAACCAACAAGGCTCAACCAAGAGAAGAGAAGAGTTCTGGTCACAAACAAGGCATGGAACAGTCAAGAATCAGGCCAATAAAGACTCAGGATCATCCAAATCCAACCCAGCAACAACCAAGGGTCATGAAACAACCAAAGCTGGAGTTGTACGCTACTGTCGAAGAAATACCTGCGGGTACCCGCAAGCAGTAGTGTAAACAGAGGCGGGTGTACGCGGGCAGAGCTAAGCTCACCCGTGGGTAAGGAAAAGAAAATAGGCCAACAAAGAGTCCAATGGCTCAAAAAAAACCAGTTTTCTATAGTGTATCTCAACGACCAATCAGTGACACAGAGCTTCGACAAACAACAACTCTAAATAAGGACTAATGCTCAAAAATCCCCAAAAATGGATGTTTTCCCCAGCAGAGTCATCATTTATGTGTTGGAGAAAACTTCCTATGGCTTGGGGTAGACCACAACAGACAGCTGACTACCAGAAATTAACTCAATTCTCAGTACTATGCTATCTAAATGACAATGCTAAGATAATGAAAAATATAACCAACCTCGATCCAAACGTTTGATGTAGATCCCCATTGGAGCTTTCAATCTGTGCACTTGAATCTGCAAATTAGTCTTGACAGCCAATATACAACAAGCGCATATAATATATAAATGACATTAACATCATCAATAGCAATGGTCCATGATATTATAAGTAAATGCAACCCAATGTAGTATAAACAACATTCACAACATTAATGGACGAGAATATGAGTATTTCTATTAATAAACAACAAGAAGTACAATGTGATACGACCTCTTGCCGGCAACCAATCTAAACCAAGATCTAGGTCAATCCACTTGTGCCTCCACCACTTCAATCCTCCATGGAATGGCAAACTCAAACTATGATAGGAGTTTGGAAGATGAACATAAAGAGTTCACAACTACAAGGATCAATGAGTGTAGACTCAAGATAGGGAAAAAATCCACTAGAGTTCTCTTGCTCTCCATTCTCCTCCCGTCCATAAGCCATATGTGCTCAATATATAGTCATCCCAAAGGTAAGTGAAAGGACACATCGAAGCGTTTTGGGGCAAATGGAGGGCCAAAGGTCACCCTATGACTGCTTTTTCGGAGTAAAAAGTAATAAACTAGTGATTTTTACCATTTTACATGCTACCCGCGGGCTATAGTGATGCAACTCGCGGGTATGCCCACTGTAGTGATGCAGCTAGCATACAGGGGAAAAAATAGGGAAAAATAGTGTATGAAGGATATAAAGTGGATCTGAGTCAGTAAAATGGATCCTGCAGACCAAAGAGTGCGGATGCTCACAAGGTGCAAAATTACGCTGTAACATGAACGATGGTGAATCAATCGACAATTTCAATATTCGCTTCCGACAGGTATTTCTTATCTTACAGGAGAATCATAGACCTTCAACAGACATCATGTTAGAATGGTATGTACAATCTCTTCCCAAAGACATGGCTGTGTTCATTTTACAAAAAGGCATAATGGATTTACATGAAGCATGTGAATACGCTCTAAAACTTGAAAAGGATTTCAAAATGTATACTTCTGAAAGTTTTTTTCCTTTTTCTTTATATGACGAAAAGGATATTGAAGACGAGTCAAATATTTCAGAATTATCTAGATTAGAAGAGCAAGGTAAGGCTTTATGCCATGAAGTAGTTTCTTCACAGAAGGGTAGAAACATTCAAATAATTTCATAGAACAAAAAAAATGAATTAACCTCAAAGTCTATATTAAGTTATGATTATAATTTTTCTTCCCTAAGTAGATATATTGAATGCCTAACTTCTAACCTTCACTATCTAGAATCTAAAACCGAAATTTTAGAAGAAAATCTTGACTCTTATGCTTCTAACTTTCCAAATCAAAATTCTACCATAGCTAATCATTTTCCTTTTTCTGAATTTAATCACATCTATCCAACCTTCGATGAGAATAGGATAGGAAATAAGGAAGACTTATCATTTATCTCCAATTATTTAGATAATCCTCCTTTGAATGTAGAAAATCAATTAATTGAATATTCTTCATTTATTAGATTAGAATGTCATGAAGAACATAATGAAGATAGGTCTTTGGAGAAAGAATTGGCTGAGATTGTAAATGAATTTCAGAGTATTTGTTCTAATTACAACTTGATTAAAGATCAAATTTTTAAGGAAAAGTTAATACAAACAAATATTCTAAAAAATAAAAGACATGTTTCAGTCTATTCGAAGGAAGAAGAAAATAAAAGTCAGTCAAATTTTATTCCTAACAATACACATACCTATGTTGTTGATTTGGTCAATTCACAAAACTATAAGCTCGAAGGAAAACCCGACGATAATCCACCATGTATCAATTTTACAAACATAAAAGATTGTGAACAACAACAACTGATTTTGGGAGATATCATTGATAAAGATGTTGTACATGATATTAATGAAATTTCTTTTAATCAAACATTATCTATCCATTCTTTTTCCCAATCCTCGAACTATGATCTTTTGTGTCTTTATGATAAGGTGACTGGAAAATTCATTAAACTTTCATTAACTACCTTCCAATCTGATTTCCATGACCCATTTTATGCGTGGTTGGAAGAGACATATTTAAAGAGGTTCCACTTTCAATTTTTTTTCTCTGTAATTAGATCATATTCAATACTTCCTATCATTCAGTATGAAGATCCTCAATTACCAATACTAATGTTCGACGAATTCCATTTTCCAGAATTCGAAGTGCTTCAATGGCTTCATTGGTTGTTTCATTTTACTTAATCTTTTGTATATATGTAGTTTAGCTTAGGAGTAGGATAGCTAGTGAATTAATTAGTTTACTTTTTGGTTCCAATAAAGCAGTTATCAAGAATTCTGATGAAAGGTGATCCACCATCCAAACATGTTCAAGGAAAATTTCTTTAGTATTCGTATTCATAATATTTTCTTAAAACATTTCTAATGTTTAATTTAACATGATGACATAAGAATACATATTTTTAATTCTTCTTATGATTTCATTCTTTGACATGGAATTTAACATGGATCGCTTATTTTCAAATTGATATTTCAAACTGCTTATCTTAGGATTTATCTTTTCATTTTGACTTTCTTTTGGTACATAGTGTTGAATAAAGGATATGGTTCATTCAAACTTCTAATCCATTAATCAAATGAATTTTATCATAATCCGAAGAAGAGAATAAATTTTAAAACAGCTAAATAATTTTGCAATATTCAAAAGATTGTCGAACCTTGGTATCTATGATGAACTTATTAAATTGTGTATATTTTATCATTTCTTTTTCTTATATGCATATTATATCAATATCTCACTTGAAGCGTAAAAGCTTCTTAACCGCAGTAAATACTTCTAGAATGCCCACAAATAATCCGAAGCCCGCATTTCGAGGGTAAATAAGATATTAATAAAATATATGATAAGATGATTACAATGTAATGAGAGGCCCCATATAAATACAATTCCAAGGGGCACCTTTAATGGTTGTTCACAAGATTTATGTATCTTGGATAATTATTGTTAATTACTATTATTAATATTATTATTTAATATTTGTATATTTTAGGATTGTTACGTTGCCTTCTCCTTAAGGGAAGCTTTGTTGAAGACAAGGGTTATGTCTGATTTTTTGTTTGAATTGTCATCTCTAGATCCTTTCTTTTAGTATTTGCGACACTTGAGGAAATGAGGTGATACGAGTTACAAATTCCACAGAAAAACTGTCGCATCGTTTTTTATGTGGTCCATCCGATATCTATTTTTATCGGAGCTATTTGATCGCTTTGTGGGATGGGTCTTTTCGTTTGTTGCTTAGCGTGTTGATTTTATTTTATTTCTTGTCTGGCATCGTAATTCCTTGGTGTATGTTCATTTTGACCCCGTCATTGGTCAAAATGATGTTTATAATTGGGGTGTCGATAAGGGGTTCTTGTTATTTGTTTTTCGTTGGTTTGAATTCTTTTTGAATTGCAATGAAGACTGAATTTGAATTTATTTCTTCTTCCTCAACTTGATTTTGTTTTCTGGAGAGTCTAGATGCTTCCTTCTGTATTTGTGCTACTTTGTTCTCTAGTAGATTGTTATTGCTCTGAATTTTCTTGCACCTTTCGTCTTGCGACTTTTTGTCCTCTTTTAACTTCTTGACTTGTTCCTCTAGTTCATGTTTAAACTTTCTGAGGTGTTGGTTTTCTTCTTGCTTTTATAGTATTCTTCCTTCAAGTTCTTCATTTGAATGTTCCATCTTCCGACTATGTTTCAGCTTCTTGATTTTCGTAAGTAATGTATTGTTATGAATTCTTAGTCAAAATAGTTCTTCCGTATTGCTTGCTAGTTCGTCCTTAATTTTCTTAATTTCCAGCTTATGTGTCTTCTTAATGTCGTCATACTGTTGCTGAAGTTTTTCCTTCTGTTGTTGATGTTGATATCTCTCTGATTCTTGATTTTCTAGCTTTCTCTGGGTTTGCATCAATTCTGTATTTTTATCCATGATGAGCTTGTTTAAGTGCTTTATGTCATATTCTAAATCATTATTACTTCCATACTAAGATTCTTCGATATTTTTGAAGTTTTTGATTTTATCTTCCAGGTGATGATACCAATGAAGCATAAAAGCTTCTTAACCGCAGTAAATACTTCTAGAATTCCCACAAATAATCCGAAGCCCACATTTCTAG
Organism: Larix kaempferi; assembly: GCA_027924585.1. Classification (NCBI taxonomy): domain Eukaryota; kingdom Viridiplantae; phylum Streptophyta; class Pinopsida; order Pinales; family Pinaceae; genus Larix; species Larix kaempferi. Next base: position 655,144 of record BSBM01000892.1, read on the forward strand.
GGTAAATAAGATATTGATAAAAAATATGATAAGATGATTACAATGTAATGAGAGGCCCCGTATAAATACAATTCCAAGGGGCACCTTTAATGGTTGTTGTTGGCTGCTTTCTGGATAGACCCGGGTTTTCAGGAGGTGCAGCAACAAACACCCCTTGGCGCACTGGCCCTTTCGGCAACGAGCTGCGCAGCAGCCCGAGGTCTCACCCGAAGTGGCTATGGGGGGGATAAGGAATCAGGTTTCCTTAACCTAGGCAATGTGGAGACTATAATATTCTCCCTTCCCTTCCGGGAGGATACCTCAGAGCGGAATGTCTTACTCTTCCGCAGACCTCTCAGCGCGACAGCACTGGAACTCACTCTTACCAGCCTAGCTGCGCGGTATCTCTGCAACTGCACACGAGGCGTTTGCCCGCTTCGTCCGATACACTGTGTATCGTCTCTGGCCTTGCGCCACAGCATAGTAACACACTCCTCGAGCGCTGCGGCGATAGTGTTCTTACAGGCTCCTTCGACACTACACAAGTATAACTTCTAAGGGAGCTGCAAGGACTTACTTTACATATTCATTCATAAAGATAGCGAAACATTCATGTAAACATAGATAGTAAAACATAGACATGCATTCACGTAAACATCACCATAACAACAAGAATGAGGTGGTTCGCCTCCATGGGGAAATCACATCCACGGGAACTATATTTTATATTAGCTCGAAAGGGGAATTACACAGTTACGCTGCGCACACAGCCATAGCCTTAGATCTTTCTGGGAAACTCCACGCACACAGCTGGGAGCCCTTCTCTTAGATCTATTCTCTTCTTCTACAGAGATTACAATGACTCAGACATCAACTTAGACTGTTTGTAAACTCAGTAATTCTAGCTCTTCGGCTATCCAATTCTCTAACTACTTGACCTTCTAACCAACCTATCTCACCTTTTTCCCTTTACAATTACACATATATATAGGTGGCCCTGAGGGTCGCACCTTTACAAAACTGTGGGCCTTTCCCAACAGTGATCCCCAAAAACCCTAACCACTGACGGCTAGGTGTACTTTAGACTCCTCTTGCAGTCGCGTCGCAGCTTCCTGCAGACTCCACGATTTCTGGCGCAGATCGCGGGTATGGGCACCGCTTCATCGTTCTTTGCTCCTTGTCCTTTTCCTTCAATGCTTTGTCCTGTTGCTCTTCCTTGGTTCGAGCAACCATAACTTCTGTACTTAGCCTTAATGAGGGTAGCTGAGCCCTCTATTCCGTCGCTTCATTTATTGTGGTGGTTGAGATTTCTACTCGGCCACATTTACTCTTCTTTGGCTTGTGCGCGCAAGCTCCGCGATTTCCGGTCTGCACTCTGCGGTGAGCTCGTCCATCTGGCATCGTACCGCGCACTGTTCATTTCCGCCAAAAATGGTGCTTTTCCTCAAAATTAGCACTTTTTCTTCAAACTTAGTGCTTTTTCTCAAAACTTGGCAGCTTTACCATAGTTGCGGCCTATGCTCCAACAGGCCCCTAACACTTACTTGTGGCTCGTCCCCGAGCCACCCGCACTAGCTGGCAGTCATTTTAGTTGTGCATTTGACTTGGCTTGGGTCGCAGCGAAATCTTGCTTCCACTGCACAATAACGATGTCCATGTCTTGCACGCATTCCATGGCTGTCTGCACCAGGTCTGAAGTGGCTTCTTCTCCTTCTACAGCATCAACCAACTCTTGAGACTCAGCAAATGCTTTGACCTTGGCCTCTGCTTGGGCAGCAAGTTTAGCATACTCATCCCTAAACGGTTGAATGATGTTGGCAAGAGTAGCATCTTTGTTTCTGAGCCTGTGCAGTTCTTGCTGGACTTTGCGGACTTCGCTCATCTTTCTCATTTTTGCTAAGCCTTCCAAGGACTTAGCTTCTTTGTTCAGAACAGTTAGGGACTATTCTATTGCTTCCACCTGTTCCACAAGGGAAACTTTAGAAGGGAGCTTCTCGAGCTCCGCCCAAACCTCCAGAGCTTGTGTCATTAACTGCTGGGCTTCTTCTGTTCTGCTCTTCATTTGGGTAGAAGCTATGCGCAGTGCTTCAAGTCGTTCATGCGTCTCATCTACGGGAGGCACTGTGACATGAGCTTCCAACTCGATGAGCTAATTTCTATGGTCCTCGGCCATAGCAACTACTTGTTGTTCTAGGGCTTGCGCCCTTCTACCAATGCATTGCACTTTCTCAACTAACGGAAGGTCTGGTTGAATCTGGCAGGCTGGCAGCTCCTGGGTGATTTCATCAACAGCATTCCTTAGCCCAGTGTTTTGCGCTTCGTGAAGTTCAAGCTGCGCAGAGATCTCCTTGTATCCTGCCCTTAGCTCTGCTTCCTGCGTCTACAGTATCTGATTGGCATGGAATGTGGAGAGCTCCCTAGCTCTCAGCTCAGTAGAAACCTGCTCATGAACCAACTGCAGCGTTTCCAACGGAATTAGTGACAAATTTATTTCAACAGGGCCAATCGTGCTTATCTGCAGTGCAGCCAAAGGATTCAGGAGTGTCATGCTTGCAGGCGGGATATGTACAAAAGTGTGCCTCTCTGTAGGTACTTCAACCCAGTTGGTGCTTGTAGATGCTTGCGGCGCCTGTGAGCTGGATGCTGGTGCATGGGTCTGCGCAAATCGTCCTGCGAGACCTTTCAACTCCACGAGCTACTGGTCCAGAGCACTTCTGATCTTGGCCTGAGAGGTACGCAGCTCACAAAATTGTTCCTTCAAGTACTGGTCGAACCCCGCGGCAAGGGTCTCATGGGGATCTCCAGTCGCTTCTGCAGGGTGCGACAGCTTCTGCTTCTTAGGAGGCGGTCCTTAAGGACCTTCATCATCCTTTTGCGCGACCTTCTCCTTTCCTTTATCTTTCTCTAGTGCGTCAGGGGGTGGCATCACGGCAGCGATGTCAGTGGCCTGCTTCCATTCATCTGGCCAGGACTTCATAGTGTCCTCCACATCCTGGGTAGTCATTCTCTAGAGCCCTACGGCCCATTCTTTTGACTGAATTCCGCGAGGGAACAAATATATTTCATGCAAGTTGGCAGAAAAGACCAACTTTGCTCCATAGAGTTCTGTCGTCTCCTCAGTAAGCCTCGGCATCTGCAGGATGGTATCCCTGAGGAGATTGTAGTACTCAAAGAATACATCGCGGTTCATCTTGCGCTTCACGGGATTATTAGAATCCCATAGGTTGACATAACACATCCCTATAACCTCTCCTGAACGGCGTGGAAGAAACTGAGTGTTGGGCAGTTCCTTCCACCCGACAAAGGCACACAAGATCAGGAGCCAAGAGAAATGGAATAGCTGATTGGCGGTGTCCTGAATGTTGTGGCAGTCGTCCAAGAATGTATTCAAGAGGAAGAGAGACCAGTTATACTGCTCTCCTTTCGCAGCTGCGACTACGAGCTCTACAACAGCTCCAGGGACTTCTTTGGGTCGGCACTTCGTTAACAATCTTCCTGCGAGCAGACTGCCTGTGAATCTGAGTGCTTCATATTCTACTGCAGTGAGGTCATAATCCCGACCTCCTTGAGACAATTTGTATTTCTGCACCACCTGTGCAGCGAGCTTTCGGTCCTTGTCTTTACCAACAAAATGGACATTGGGGTCCTTACCAACCTTAGATAAGCCAGTAATTCGATGAATCAGGTCCACATTCAAATCAATTGGCCTCCCTAGCCAAAGATAACCACCATGAACACAGGATAACAGGACCTTAACAACCGCATTAACTTCATTGCTACGCCCGAAGTGCGGTATATTCAACAGGTTCAAAAGTCCAGGCCTCTCCAGGTTTACTGCAAATTGCTGCGGGACGAATTCGTCAACTTTCTTAGCAGGGTTATGGACCACTGTCAGATAGTGATCCAGCGTGAAATGTGGATACGTTATATAATCTCCCAAGTTATAGTCGGAAAACTTAACCAGCGGGAGATGTCCAAGCAGGGATCCTTCTTCCTGCACGATTTTCACCATTGGTGGCAGCGGAATCGAATACTTGGAATTCTTGGGGATACACACCTTGGGTGCATCATCTGGCCGTGGAGGAATGTAGTTAACCAAAGTGGCCAAGGGCTCTGGAACGGGTTCCTCCGGCTGCTGTTGGGATTCCCGCGTGCCTGGCGACTGTCTGGGATCAGGAAGCTCGACGATCTTGATCGGGGTACCCATTCCGAAATCTAAACCTCTGCGTCTAAACTGACGGACAAATTCTTCAGTTGACAGGTTCTCTGTCATGAACTTACAGACACGAATTAACACTGATCAGAGAAGGGCGAAACATCGTAGGATACGAACTCTGAAAACGGGAAAGTAGTCTGCACGACACGGCTCTGAAAACAATGACTTAGACTCTCAAACAGGAAAACTATAGAACGCACTAGCAAGGAAAAGTAACCCAAACATATACGAATGAGGGGTATTTATAGCTAAAGGCGGTAGTAGATGCGGGAAAGTGGCACTAATAAGCGTTGGCGCCTAAAGGAATGAGTTGACAACCCCCCTACCCCCGCGCCTCTGTGGTGCATTAAATGTGATGGACGGGCTCTGACAGCCTTTCGGGAGATAAGCTAAGGCCTTCGGCTCCTTAATTAAATGTGGATCTTCAGGAAATCAAGCCGAATCTGTCGGATCAAATACAATTAAATGGCGGTCTCATCCTTCATTAAGACTCAGACGTGGCTACAGAACTTTCGTAATTCAAATTTTCAAATTTTCGGCGGGTAACTTCAGCATGGGTAACTGTGCATATAGAGGGTTCCACAGCGAGGACTCCATAAGAGAAAACAAAATTAGACAACAGGGAACTCCGCAAGAGCGAAAGTTTAACAACCCGGGGGATTTCGCAAGAGCGAAAATAGACTTACCCAGAATAGGCTTTATTACTTACGCGGATGGTTCGAGGAACTACGCGGGAAGCCAGAGACTGAAAATGTCTCGCGACTTCCGTGTAGACTGATAAGTGCGATGCCTCTTTCAACTACACTAGACATCTGCACGGCTTTAGCAGTTGATTAGGTCAACAGGGCGGAGTGGCCGTCGCGGTAAAGCTTGAGCCGACTCCCGTTGATCATTGTGGGAAACAATTCTCCATTAAGCTTCACAAGATGAACTGCTCCTCCTTCTGTTATCTTCATTACTTGAAAAGGGCCTAACCAATGTACACGAAACTTGCCTGGAAACTTGATGAATTTACTATCATAGAGGAGTACCAAGTCTCCTTCCTGAAAGATTTTATTCTTGATATGCCTGTCATGCCAAGCCTTCTGTCTTGCCTTCTGCACTTGTTGATGGAATCCAGCTAAAAGCCTGTCTTCTTCTAAGGCAACCAATTGTGACAGCCTTTCGCTCATAGTATCAGTATCTGCCATTTCTGTAATTTGAGCAATTCTGAGACTGGGAACAATGTATTCCATGGGCATAACTGCTTCTTGTCCATACACCAAACTAAAAGGTGTGTGACCTGTTAATTTCTTGCATGTGGTTCTGTAAGCCCATAGCACAGCTGTGACTCTAAGGTCCCAATCATCTCTTTGTTGGTTACAGATCTTGGTCAGGGCATTCTCCAGAATCTTATTGAATGCCTCCACCGTACCATTAGCTTGAGGGTGGTAGGGTGTACTCTTATGGTGACTGATGTGGAATTCTTCAGTAAGGGCCTCTATAGTCTCGTTCAGGAAATGTGTGCCCCCTGTATGCTTTGAAGAAGCTCCTATCAGCCTCACTGAAGCTCTTTCTGGTATCTACTGCAAATTCGGTGATGAAGCCTTCCAGCAGACTGTTGAACCAAAAGTCTACTGCACGGGATACAGGATTATCGACCCGCTTCACAGTCCTAACTAGCTCAGGCGACCAAACGATAGGTTGATCAACATGCACAGTGGGTTGAGTATCTGCTAGCTTGGATACCCACCCATGCAACTCGAGTGCAAATGTTACAAAGAAGATTTCATGAAGGTCAGTATAAATATGCTTCTGCAACCAATCTTCTGTCTGAAGCCTAGAGCTTCTATTTTCACGTTCAGCGAACTCTCTCGCCTTTGAATCAAACCACTCTTGAATTTCTTTAGCTGTAGGATTCTAGCACCACATTGCCTTCAGGATAATAGGGTTAAAGCCGGCGGCGGAACCATTTGTTGGCTCCCCTTTTCTCTAGGTTTTGCATCAATCTCGCACATCGCCGGAATAACAAGTCTCAAGGCAACGGAACCATTTGTTGGCTCCCCTTTTCTCTAGGTTTCGCATCAATCTCGCACGTCACCGGAATAACAAGTCTCAAGGCAACGGAACCATTTGTTGGCTTCTTTCTGGACGGACCCAGGTTTTCAGGAGGCGCAGCAACAAACACCCCTTGGCGCACTGGCCCTTTCGGCAACGAGCTGTGCAGCAGCCCGAGGTCTCACCCGAAGTGGCTATGGGGGGGATAAGGAATCAGGTTTCCTTAACCTAGGCGATGTGGAGACTATAATCTTCTCCCTTCCCTTCCGGGAGGATACCTCGGAGCGGAACGTCTTACTCTTCCGCAGACCTTTCAGCGCGACAGCACTGGAACTCACTCTTACCAGCCTAGCTGCGCGGTATCTCTGCACCTGCGCACGAGGCGTTTTCCCGCTTCATCCGATACACTGTGTATCGTCTATGGCCTTGCGCCACAGCGTAGTAACACACTCCTCGAGCGCTGCGGCGATAGCATTCTTGAAGGCTCCTTCGACACTGCACGAGTATAACTTCTAAGGGAGCTGTAAGGACTTACTTTACATATTCATTCATAAAGATAGCGAAACATTCATGTAAACATAGATAGTAAAACATAGACATGCATTCACGTAAACATCACCATAACAACAAGAATGAGGTGGTTCGCCTCCACGGGAACTGTATTTTATATTAGCTCGAAAGGGGAATTACACAGTTACGCTGTGCACACAACTGCAGCCTTAGATCTTTCTGGGAAACTCCACGCACACAGCTGGGAGCCCTTCTCTTAGATCTATTCTCTTCTTCTACGGAGATTACAATGACTCAGACATCAACTTAGACTGTCTGTAAACTCAGTAATTCTAGCTCTTTGGCTATCCAATTCTCTAACTCCTTGACCTTCTAACCAACCTATCTCACCTTTTTCCCTTTACAATTACACATATATATAGGTGGCCCTGAGGGTCGCACCTTTACAAAACTGTGGGCCTTTCCCAACAGTGATCCCCAAAAACCCTAACCACTGACGGCTAGGTGTACTTTAGACGCCTCTTGCAGTCGCGTCGCAGCTTCCTACAGACTCCGCGATTTCCGGCGCAGATCGCGGGTATGGGCGCTGCTTCATCGTTCTTTTCTCCTTATCCTTTGCCTTCAATGCTTCGTCTCGTTGCTCTTCCTTGGTCCGAGCAACCATAACTTCTGTACTTAGCCTTAATGAGGGTAGCTGAGCCCTCTATTCCGTCACTTCATTTATTGTGGTGGTTGAGCTTTCTACTCGGCCACATTTACTCTTCTTTGGCTTGTGCGCGCGAGCTCCGTGATTTTCGGTCCGCACTCTGCGGTGAGTTCATCCATCTGGCACCGTACCGCGCACTGTTCATTTCTGCCAAAAATGGTGCTTTTCCTCAAAATTAGCACTTTTCCTTCAAACTTAGTGCTTTTTCCCAAAACTTGGCAGCTTTACCATAGCTGCGGCCTATGCTCCAACAGTTGCTCACAAGAGCTATGTCTCTTGCATAATTATTGTTAATTAATATTACTAATATTATTATTTAATATTTGTATATTTTAGGTTTGTTGGCAGGTAGTTTGGACAAGTCAGCATCGCGGATGCTGCGCAAGGCTGGAGATACCGCAGAAGGCGGAGATTTGACGGCAAATGATAATATTTTATGTAATTTCGGGTTAGTTGAACCACGGTATGTGGGTTTTTGGGTCATTTGGACCACAATAGATAGATATTGGGTCATTTGCTTTGAAGTGTCAGTTAAAAAGTAGTTAGAAAGTGGACAAACAATGTAAAGGCGCAAGCCTATAAATAGACGCAGGTTTGCAAGTGTTGATATATCTCATCTATCTTTTGGAGAGTATGGTTGTTGAATCTTAACATCCGAGAGATCTTTATATGATGTTGAAGGCTGAGTATTTTGTATTTGGGTTTTTGCGGAATTAATATGATGTGACAGAGCTATTGAGCAGAATCCATGTGTTTTCTTGTTTATCTGTGCTAATGCATTTCGCGATATGAATATATGAATGATGCAATGTTTCTTTGCTGTGATTAATGCTTTACTGTTATATCTGTTGCAATTATGAATTGGCCTGTTGAATGATGCCATGAATATGATCGATGACTGGGTTAAATGCTTATATCTATTTCTGAAATGCTGCAATAAGTTAAGTAATCGATCCACAACATCCTCCTTCATTCGGCGGAAACATGGTTCCGTCAACTCTCCCTTGAACATCTCGGGTGAGACCTCATCTGCTCTGCAGGTGTTGCTGGACGGGGTAAAACCTGTCTGGGCCGGTGCTCAGGGAGATCGCGGTGGTTTGGGTGTCGACAGTGTTGGGAACCCGTGTCGACTAGGTTTGTGTCAATAACAATTTGTTGACACAAACCCAGTCGACACGGGTTCCCAACACTGTCGACACCCAAACCACCGCGATCTCCCTGAGCACCGGCCCAGACAGGTTTTACCCCGTCCAGCAACACCTGCAGAGCAGATGAGGTCTCACCCGAGATGTTCAAGGGAGAGTTGACGGAACCATGTTTCCGCCGAATGAAGGAGGATGTTGTGGATCGATTACTTAACTTATTGCAGCGTTTCCAAAATAGATCTAAGCATTTAACTCAGGCATCGATCATATTCATGGCATCATTCAACAGGACAATTAATAATTGCAACAGATATAACAGTAAAGCATTAATCGCAGCAAGGAAACATCGCATCATTCATATATTCATATCGCAAAATGTATTACCACAGATAAACAAGAAAACATAGGGATTCTTCTCAACAACACTGTCACATCATATTAATTCCGCAAAAACCCAGATACAAAATACTCAGGCTTCAGCATCAGATCAAGATCTCTCGGATGTTAAGATTCAATAACCATACTCTCCAAAAGATAGATGAGATATATCAACACTTACAAACCTACGTCTATTTATAGGATTGCGCCTTTACATTGTTTGTCCACTTTCTAACTACTTCTTAACCAACACTTCAAAGAAAATGACCCAAAATCTATCTATTGTGGTCCAAATGACCCAAAAACCCTCATACCGTGGTTCAACTGACCCAAAATTACATAAAATATTATCATTTGTGCTCAACTTTCCGCCTTCTACAGTATCTTCGGCCTTGCGTAGCATCCGCAATGTTGTGATGCTGACTTGTCCAAACCGCCTGCCAACAGGCCCCCAACACAATCTTGTGGCTCTCCCTCGAGCCACATCAGCAGGACATGGTGTACTCGTTTGTCTTCACCCTGAAATCCTCGTACTACTGGCGGATTTCGCTAACCTATTGCATGACTGTTGTGGCAACTTCCTGGCTCTCAGTTAATTCCTATGCTAATGGGTATTTAACCATGTGCGCATCAACTTTCTTCTTTCCTTCCTGTACCGCCTGCAGTGTAGAGCCAACCGCGGCATTAAACTACACCCCAATTTCTTGAAACTCGTCCAAATGCGCAGCGCGCTTCTTCTGTCGTTCTTCCGCTTTGGCGACTCGCTGCTACAACGCCTTGAGCTCTGCCGATTTGGATACCTGCGATGTTGGTGGCATTGTGCGCATGGATGTCTTCAACGTTGTCAGAAGTTCTTCTGCCTCGCATCATTGCTTGGTCAGCTGCTCCAGTGGCTCATCCTAAACAATACTGCCCCAAAACAATGCGGTCTCAGCAGTGATCTTAGTCGCTTCCTGTTCCAAATCGCCTAGTTGAATCGCCAACTCTTCGATGGCACTCTTCCGCGCTACGACGACTTCCGGTGGTGTGTCTGGCTGGAGTGCATGGGTCAAGGTAGCATTTTCCTCCTGTAACCCGGCAATGACAGCCCCCAGCTTCTTCACTCGCTCAACCAGATCCAATGCCTCTGTCGGCTCCAGTACATGTTGACAAGCTACAACAACAGCCTCTTCCAATCGCACCTTACTGTTCCAGACCGACGCCATGCATTCCACATGACTGGGCACGCGGTTTGGAGAAGGCCGGGTTGTTGGGTTTGATCAACATGCCACACTTTGGGCGGTTGACAGAAGCAAATGCCTATGTGAAACAGCTGCTGGCCTGTTTTCATGGTGGCATTTTATGGTTGGACAAGCCAGTCACCGTCACGGTGGACCTGATTTTCGAAATCACGGTGATCCAGGAGGATATTTTTAAAGTCGATCAAGTTTAAAGTCTTCAAACATCAGTACAAAGGTTACCATGTCAAAGGGATCGTCGACAGCTTTCCAGCGATGCTTGTTTCCTGAAAAACAGACTTCGGATGAGGAAGTTGTGTATATTTGAAGTTCTATGAATGATGGTTGAAATGGTTAAAAAATGGTGAATATGGTTTAAAAGTTATTTTGGGGCTATGGGAATCGAACCCAAGACCTCAAGGCCACCATGACCCCATTAAAATATGGTTAAAAGAATGTGTAAAAAAAAAAGCGGTGATAGTGAACCATATTACAACTTTATTTTAAAACCACATATTATAAACCATATAATATGCACATACCATATATTAACGTGGATGCAAGAGTTATATTATAACATGGAGAAAATGTTATATTATAAGGTGGGCATAAAACCATATATAAAATATGTAACAAAGTTTATGCCATGTGGTAACGTGGAGGAGCGCCAAGGGTAAACCTTATCCATAGCGCTAAACTATATCAAGCGTTGAACCTTATCCAATGTATGACGTGGATCCATATCATATAATATTCAAAACCATATGATAACAAACCATTAACGTGTATATCAAATATACTTGCCACCATACAACAAAAGCGGGATATGGGAGAGGTCCACGGGTTTGAACCCTTGACCTCATCCCATCTTATCAACGCTTTAACCAACACGCCAAAGTAAACACTAGTTAAGGAATTCGGCATAGCATGTTTTTAGAATTGAAGCGCCCAGAACCTATAAAACGAGCCACGAAGACCAAGCGACGGGTATGTTCAGAAGTCGGAGTTCAGAGTTTAGAAAAGAGTACCCACACAGGTTCCGAGGTGGAGTACGGGCACAGTTCCCGAGGCAAAGTACAGAGCTGTTAGTATTTTTGTCTTTTGTGCAAATTGGTTGTCTCGAATTGCGTGCCTCAAGAAAACAAGGTCAAATTTATACTCATTTTGCTCAGAATTTCGAGACGGACACAGTGGTGCAGTCTGTTTCTGCATTTGACAGACAGAAAACAGAGGTGTTTTCCAGAACGCCCAATTTGTAATTTTTGAAGACTGAATAAGATCGGACTTCCCATTGGAAGTGGCCAGGAGACGTTTCCCAGGAGGGGTGAACTCTGTTATCAGCTGTTGTGTTATTTTTATGGTTTGCATCCATTCTTTATGTGCTTATGTGTTGATTTGAAGCATTTTTAAATCATCTTTTAAAGCAATTTTATGAACATTTTTATGCAAATGTCACATGCAAGTTTATTGGTTTAAAAGTTCTTGAGATTTTCAGATCACACGGGGTTGCCCAAGGATGGGATAGACCCATCGCAATATTTTCAGGGGAAGAACAACGACAAAAATCTCGCTGCAAGGTTGAGGAAGCAGTATAAAATGCAGCATGACGAACGGGCCTACCGCCTAGACAACATCAACGAGCCCACAGTTAAAATTGGGGCGCGGATCCTGGCTACCAAACTCGTTCGGAACAATTGACCCAACCAAGTTAACTCAGGGGTTGTCTCATGCGCGAAGCTCTGTGGGGAAGGCGTGCAAGTGAATTGGTCTCTATTTCTTCTCAACCAGTTGATGGAGGACGCGCTGGCGGCCCAGGAGGGACGACGATCATTTGCATCTGGTTGTTGGTCTTAGTCACTCTTGTTGCCTAGATGGAGCCCGACGATTATCAAGGAATGAAGCTGGACGCAACGCAAGATCGAAAGGGAGCACACTACCAAAACCTGTGGTGGATGCAAGAATCGGAGCACATCAAGGATTGTACCACACAGTTCTGGTTCTATTGGGAAGTGTTGCAGGCAGCCGCCAAGCGGGTTCCGCGGTTGACTCAGATAGCTGTTGAAAAGTATAAGGGAATCACCCGGTTTGTGATTGGACCACACAGTATCCATGTGCAAGCGCGACATGATAAGGATAAGCAGTGGTTGCAGACCCCCTATAATTTATAGGATGAAGACTTAGATACGATCATTGATGATTGGCCAATCAAATGGCGTGAACCAGTTGCTCAAGAGGAGGAGTCCACGGGGATACCATCAGATGCATCGGTGATGGAACCACGGCATCACCAAGAGTCGGACCAGGAGTCATCGCAGACCCCTACGGATGAAGAGCATGAGCTTGAAGAGGGTTGAATGAAAGCACGATACGAACATGGGACAATCAGTGGGATCCCCCTATCGACAGAGGCACAATTCAACTGACTACTATTAGCTATAAATAATGCAACTAATGGGGCAGCTCGAGCAATGACGACAAAGGCGGACGAAGGTTTTCATGCGGTAACTGTGCGTTTGGATTCCTTGTGCGATATTGTTTTGAATAAGGCACCAGAGGGAGCAGCTGTGCAGCCATTTGGCGCAACCGGCACTGAGCCGCGGGTCCAGAATGTACAAATTCCCCCGAATACGATTGCGATTGCAATTGATGATGAGGCTCTAAAGGCTTTCCTACAACAGTTGGAAGTGTTGTCTGTTAACATCAACGTGCTATCATCACAAATGTTGGTGCAACTACAGACAGTTTCCAGTTAGGAACTGGCGGATAGAGAGAAGGATTTCAGGAGTCGGCTATTGCACTTGCAGAAGGGAAAAGCGGTGTTACGAAAGGAAGTCGAGGAACTCAAGTGGAAGGCGAGTAGCGGCGTGGGAAGTCGCCGATGAACTCAAGGATACGATGGAGCAGCTTCGGGTCGAGAAGGCTAGGGAAATAACGGAGCTAAAGAAGGAACAAGATTGGTTGACAGTGGAGAAAACCACGGTGTGGAACAGTAAAGTGCGGCTGGAGGAGGCAATCGCTGCAGCCTCTCAACATGTACTGGAGCCGACAGAGGCATTGGATCTGGTTGAGTGAGCAAAGAAGCTAGGGGCTGTCATCATCGGGTTACAGGAGGAAAATCCTACCTTGACCCATGCACTCCAGCCGGCCACACCACCGTAAGTCATCGCAGCAAGAAAGAGCACCATCGAAGAGTTGGCGATTCAACTAGGCGAGTTGGAACAAGAAGCGACCAAGATCACTGCTGAGAGCGCACTGTTTTGGGGCAATATTGTTCAGGATGAGCCACTGGAGTAGCTGACCAAGAAACGACGCGAGGCAGAAGAACAGCTGGCAACATTGAAGACATCCATGCGCACGATGCCACCAACAACACAGGTATCCAAATTGGCAAAGCTCAAGGCATTGCAGCAGCGATTCGCCAAAGCGGAAGAACGACAGAACAAGCGCGCTGCGCAGTTGGACGAGTTTCAATAAATTGGGGCGCAGTTTAATGCTGCGGCTGGCTCTGCACTGTAGGCGGTATAGGAAGGAAAGAAGAAAGTTGATGCACACATGGTTAAACACCCATTAGCACAGGAATTAACTGAGAGCCAGGAAGTCACCGCAATAGGTTAGCGAAATGTGCCAGCAGTATGAGGACTTCAGGGTGAAGACAAACAAGTACACCATGTCCTGATAACGTGGCTCGAGGGCGAGCCACAAGATTTTGTTGGGGGCCTGTTGGCAGGCGGTTTGGACAAGTCAGCATCGCAGCATCACGGATGTTGCGCAAGGCCGAAGATACCACAGAAGGTGGAAAGTTGAGCGCAAATGATAATATTTTATGTAATTTTGGGTCAGTTGAACCGTGGTATGCGGGTTTTTGGGTCATTTGGACCACAATAGATAGATTTTGGGTCATTTGCTTTGAAGTGTCGGTTAAGAAGTAGTTAGAAAGTGGACAAACAATGTAAAGGCGCAAGCCTATAAATAGATGTAGATTTGTAAGTGTTGATATATCTCATTTATCTTTTGCAGAGTTTGGTTGTTCAATCTTAACATCCGAGAGATCTTGATCTGATGCTGAAGGCTGAGTATTTTGTATCTGGGATTTTGCGGAATTAATATGATGTGACAGAGTTGTTGAGCAGAATCCCTGTGTTTTCTTGTTTATTCGTGGTAATGCATTTTGCGATATGAATATATGAATGATGCGATGTTTCCTTGCTGCGATTAATGCTTTACTGTTATATCTGTTGCAATTATGAATTGTCCTGTTGAATGATGCCATGAATATGATTGATGCCTAGGTCAAATGCTTAGATCTATTTCCGAAATGTTGCAAGAAGTTAAGTAATTGATCCACAACATCCTCCTTCATTCGGCGGAAACATGGTTACGTCAACTCTCCCTTAAACATCTCGGGTGAGACCTCATCTGCTCTGCAAGTGTTGCTGGATGGGATAAAACCTCTCTGGACCGGTGCTCACGGAGATCACGGTGGTTTGGGTGTCGACAGTGTTGGGAACCCCTGTCGACTGGGTTTGTGTCAACAAGGTTTGTTACATCCCTTTTTCTATCTTTCATTTGACCTTTTTGATAGAATCACTAAGAATTCAATCCTTCGTATTACTATATCATGGTCAATTTAAATATTGGGAGATTGATCGTCCTTCTATATGCATATCATCATTTCATGATTTTTATATTATTTTGTATAGCTCATCTCATAGAACATGACCATGTCTTGATTTTCGATTTTGAGTTTATTTACCTTCTTCGACAATCAGCTAAAGTTTCGATAAATATTAAAATTTCTGCTTAAAATTGGTCATCTTTGTGAATACTTAATTCTTCTTTTCTTTTGATTTATAATACACACATTTTTGGTCGAAATTTTGATTTGATCAAGTCCTATCTTGTATATAAGT
This sequence comes from Larix kaempferi, assembly GCA_027924585.1. Taxonomy (NCBI): domain Eukaryota; kingdom Viridiplantae; phylum Streptophyta; class Pinopsida; order Pinales; family Pinaceae; genus Larix; species Larix kaempferi. The sequence goes on from BSBM01000892.1 coordinate 670,242, forward strand.
TTTAGGTGTTTTGGTTAAATTAATGATTTTTGTTGATTTCAAGATAGCTTGGTTTTCAATAATGGTTTCGATATGTGTGAGCCTTTCAAATTTCATTTTCGTTTTTCTTAGGTTGCTTGAATTTTGGGGTTGTAAATAAAAAACACTATGTTGGCACATTACTTGGTTTTTACATGCTTCTTTGTTTATAAAACTGACAAGTTTAAAAGGGCGATCCTTACAAAGACTCTCTTCTTTTGTCAAAATTTCGACCATGGCAAGATTAGCCTTGGCTTTGAAAAATCTATTATGAATCATACTAATGGATTGGTTGAATTACCTAACTATTATCTATAGTCTTCATCTTTCAAAATGATGCTATAATGCAGATGAATTTAGTTTCAAAGGAATGCTTTTCCCTAGATTGAAGTAAGTCAAGAATCGTAAGTTATTTTTAGACTTTTTATGCCATCATTTGCTCTTTAGTGAGCCATTTGGATCTGCTTCCCCATCCACTAAGTAATCTTTGTTGATATTAACAATAACCCTAGTATTATTAATTTCACATAACATTAATAAAACCTAAGGGATTAACTAAGGAAGAGAAGGTCTTGTTATGAGACGATCTGCTCATGATCATGGGTCTTATTGGATTGGCATTGCCAATATCTGGTTACCAAGCCAGGGTAGTGGCTCTTGGTTTCAAAAATCAAGAGACAGGGGTCTCATCATGGGCCAGCCTGCTCAATTTCTAATAGTGCTTGTGAATGAAATTGTTGTCATCTTTTTACCACGCTAGGACAATGGTCCTTAGTTAATGTCTTTATCTATTTTGAAATATGAGAAAAAAAATGAAATTTTACCTTTAATTTATCTATATCTAGTGGACGGAATACAAGCATCTAAGTGAGGTTAAAAGGTTTATCATGTGGTATTGAGATCCTACCTATCTACTACGTGTTCTATGACTTGTTTTGATTATAAGAAATTGATTTCGTGTCAAGTTTTCTTCCTACATTTGTGGAATAAATCATTGATCTTTATAAGCTTTTGGATAATGGTTGGGATAGTTTGATTGATTTTGAAAGTTTTGGGTCAATCTTTCCCATATAAGCCAATGACGGGATTAAGTTATGTGATTGGGATTTTGACATTTGAAGTGGCCTTTATCATTATTTCTCTTATATTATTTGGGATTTAGACTTATTATGCAGAGATAACTTGTTCTCCCAGCATATCACCATTTGTTGGCCCCCAACAACTCCCCTTTGATTTTGCGAAAAATCAAAGGGCCCCCATGTGAATTTTGTAAATATCTAGCTATGGTTTTCCTTGCTTGATTTAAAAGGATAATTCCATGATCCTTTACTTTTTGGGTTGCTTGTTTTGGTTTTCATGAAAATGATTTTCTTGAGTGTTTTTCCTTAAATACTTCAAGTTACTGTTTCTGGTTACCTTTATGTGGTGACTTTGCGACTTTATGATCATTTATTTTTATCACATCTTTTTACTGATTGTTTTTGTCGAAAATTTACCCTTCTATGGTTTGAAATTTTGTTTCCCTCTACTGGTTAAAGAATACCTGTATGCTCTTATTTGACCTTTGTTGATTCGATTGTGCACCTTACTTTGAAAGAATTCAATTATCTGGGTCTTACGACAGTCTTGTCAAATTTCAATATTAATGATTTAATGAGCACGTTGACGAATTGGAATGAATTGAGCAAAAGTTTATCTTTATGAAATTCTCAAAGAATTTTATAAAGAGCCTTCAGAATCTTTGATTTTGAAGGTACTCTTAATCTTGAAAAAGTAATTTCATCAACGAAAGGTATTTACAAGAATTTTATTACGAATTGATGAAGTCATTTTTTAATAATCATTTAACAGGTGTTAAAATTAAATTTATATATAATCAATCTTTCATTATATATATTAGGATTATATATATATAGTTTAAGATGATTGATTTACAAGCTGTTAATTTTATCTTTTTAAGCAAATCCAATTAGCTTATATGACTTCTCATCTTTTAACATGAGCTCTTTGAAGTTTCATTAAGATTTTATGGTTTGATTCATAATGATAGACAAAATATTTATGATTAATTTTTATGTTTTATATATTATATGGGTTAATAATATTGTTTCATTATATTTTTTTTACAACCCTGACGAATATGTTTAAAATTCAAAATATTACAACTCTTAAAACTATGTCTATGCATTTGAGAAAACTAAACCCTTAATCTATGCTTAAACGAATAATCCTATTCTCATTTTGAATCCTTCCTAAGCTACGATGGATGTTCGTACAAAGTCAAAACCATATGACACTTGGTGGCTATCATAGCTTGGATCAAAACCTCAAAGTATTTTATCATTTGGCACTTATTGAGCATAGTATAATTATTATGATCTAGTGCCAATAAGATTTCAAATGTGTTCTCTTCATTTATAATATATGATTATTGAGCTACATATCAATAATTTTATTACTCATTAAAATGAACACAAAACCTTAAATGTTTTGCTCATTTATTCAAAATTTATTTATTTTGAAAGTTGGGGATTTGAAAAGTAGACTTTCCATGTCAAAGGAAAATTTGTTTTGCAAAGCAATCGCTCCTTAAATCGCACAGGTGTCATAGTAATTTTGCCCACAAATTCGCAATGAAAAACTCAACTAAAACGTTGAGTTCAAAATCACAGCAAATCATTGACAGTTGAGTTCATGGCGTGTGATCAGATCCCTAATATAATCGATATTAGTTAATGAAGACTTGAATAAAGAAATGCCAACACAGCAACAGATTCAAACAACCACTTAAAGATCGAGGAGTTGGTTAGCTAAAGAAGGAAATTTTCCATCAATTAAAATGAAAGGTAAATGCCAGCTCAGTAATTCAGGAATTGATGAAGACCACAACGTGTATGTCAACGGGATGAGGATCCAATAATTAATTTGTGGTTGCCACCTGAACAAAGAGATTTGCATGAAGATAAAATGGTTACCTACCAATCCTTCACGTCTGTTGAACCAGATTAAAAACAACAAACGCGCCAGGAAGATAGAATAGGCGTTGAATTCATTGAGTAAAAGGGACAATTATTTAACATTTCACGTGAATCTTTTTACTTAATGCATTTTTATGGGTTCATACTCTAATTTTATTTTTATTTAACATAAATTTAATGTGCAGGTTGAACAGTGAATGTGACTGCGATATATTGGAATTATTTCACAAAAGATAATGCACAGAAATATGCCTCGAAATCATCTGCAGTAGGAGATAGTTGAATTTGTTTTCCAGCAATACAGGAGGCCACACCAAACTCCGAGCATATCTGAGATCACAGGAAGAAATGAATATAGCAGAACCGGTTTCTCGTCCTGTTTCGGGAGATAAATTTCGGCAGCAAACTGCGGACAAATGAAGACGAAATAACGAATTCTGAGACATGGGTTTTTAGCAGAATTCTTAGACATGGGTTTTTAGCAAAATTCTTAGACATGGGTTTTCACGAATTCTGAGATAAAGTGAACCATTTGGGAGATTTTCCAGGTTCTCTGGACACTTTTTCTCCAGTTGCGGCCAGCAAGGAAAGTCAGTTCAATTTCTGTTGGTTTCATTTGCCTATAAAAACATAAGCAATTCAATTGTAAAGCGGGGGAGGCTCTCTACAAGGCTGAAGAATAGTTATTTTCCTGTGCTGTGTATTTCTCTTTGTTCCATTTGTATGTGAATTAGGGAGAGAGAGATTCTGCCAGAAGTGGTTCCTGGATATGCAGAAAGATCTGTGATTTTTATCATCCATAGATATTTGTAACCAGATATTGCTAATGTTCTAAGACTTCTTCAACTGTCTCAGTAAGACTGTATTTTATTATTGTTCTTTCCTCATCCAGTTGAATTTAATTTAAATACAATTTCTTTGTTCATTCTTACATTTAAGTTTTATGTTTATTTTATGTTTATTTGTCTTGAATGATTAATTTTATTGTGTTTAATTGTCTTGAACAATCACATGTCTGATGTAATGAACAATTTGAATTAGTAGTTATTTTGTTAATTACTTATTTTGAAATATTGATGTGATTAAAAAATTATATTTTACTTTAAATCTTTTTAAAGTAAATTCTGATTAAATCATATATTTCATGCATAAAAATTATGTTAATCATGCTGCTACCCGGGATAGGATAGTTTAGAAAATAAATTAGACACATTTAGTTTGATATTTAGATTTACATATTAATTTCATGACAAGAAACAAACAGACTTAATAGTTGTTAAATCTGTTTTCAGTTTAACAAGCTATCTAACTATTTGTTTCATGTCTTTGAAATTTGCATCTTAGTTAAATTTATTTTTTCATTCTAAAATAGTTTATGATTTAGGAAATCATTAAAGTTTGATTGTGAGACTCTCTATTCTAGAGAGCAAACCTATAAAGGCAGCGGAGCCTTTGTTCCTGCAAGAGTCATCTATCTCAAACACACTGGAAGCTACAGTAAGTGACTTGTGTGGGATTTCTCTCTGTGTTGGCCTCACCACAGAAAATCCGTCCAACACCTACAGAAAAGAATATTGCAGATATTTTCACCAAGACTTTTTCGGTGAAGAAGTTCACTTACCTCCAATCCCTTCTTGGAGTGAGTGATACCTTGGTTGATTAGATTTTTACAATATATCTTGAGGGGGGGTTTTGATCCCACTAGTTTTTCCCTCTTTCCTCACATTTTATTTATATTGTTGTATGGGGTGACCTTTGGTCTCAATAACCAGGGCCCTATTTTTTCAGTTATATTTCCTCATAGTTTGGCTTAAGGGGTGGTGTTGTAATATTATCATCATCACTTCTTGGTTTTGCATGCACTGCATTCATTTTGCATGCATGCATGCATTCCATGCAGCACTGCATTCATCCAAGAAGTAGCAGTGGAGTCTCCTAGCACCTAGTCCCTATTATGCCCCCCCTGGAGCTTGTTTCTGGTCATTATTATTCCTCCTAGTCACTGATGCACCCTTGTTTTCATCACCGGAGTTACAAGTGATCCCTCCCCTACAGATTTAGGAGATCTATCAGTTAGTTCCATGATTTGAGGATTGATTACTCAGTTAACTGACTGTGTCTCTTAGATTGACTACTACTGAGACTAGGAGAGCCCTCCTTGACCACTGAGAGAAAGTATGTGCCCTCTTTGGACTCTCCTTACCTATTATTGTGATCACATGGTTCAGTTATGCTCAATTCTATTCAAGTTGACTGATCATTAACCATCGGTGGCCACTAGACCTTATCGGGAGATGGTTCCAATGCAAACTAAGCCATGACTTGAGGAGAATTTGAACTCACCTAGGGGCATCAAATTCATTCTATTGTACTGTCATATTTTTTCCAGCTTACAGGTGATGAATGTATCAACAACATTTTCTCACATCTTTTGAGTTTAATGTGTGAATTTTGATCATCTTCTTGCTAATTATTCTATACAATTAACTGAGTGAAATTGTGAGATTTGTTCAAGCTTATTGATCTATCCCTGTGCAGTTTCACAGAAGGACTTCCAAGTATTAGATTCTCAAAAGGCACTTGCAAAGGGTACATTGTTTGGAAGCATGCAAAGCACAAGTATGAGAAGGGGAAGGAAAGGATATCTTCTCATCCTCTTTGTTTGGTCCATTCATATGTGATAGGACCTCTTCCTACACCCTCCTATGGAAACTCAAAGTATGTCCTAATATTCATTGATGATTTTTCAAGGTATTGTTGGGTATTCTTTCTCAAGCAAAAATATGAAGTTGTCCATTCATTCAAAGTTTTCAAAGCTTCGGTGGAGAACTTCAATGGGAGGAAGATAAAGTTCTTAAGGACTTATAATGGAAGGGAATATGTCAATAAGGACCTGCAACAACTATGTGAATAATATGGCATTCAAATGAAACATTCTGTGCCATGCACACCGCAGCAGAATGGTGTTGTAGAGTAGAAGAATAGAGCATTGAAGGAGATGGATACATGTATGATGGAGGCTAAGTCCTTGTATCCTAAAATATGGGATGAAGCCATTAATTGTGCTGCATATATTCAAAATAGAGTACCACACAAATCCATGGAAGAAATGACTCCATTTGAGGCTTGGATGGGACACAAGCCTGATGTGTCTCATCTCAGGATGTTTGCCTCAAGAGCATGGGCTAGAATACCTCCATAAAAGAGAAAGGATTTGCATCCCCAAAGCAAGGAGTCCATCATGGTTCAATATTCAAAATATGAAAAGGGATACAAGCTCTTTGACCCCTCTTCTCAAAATAATTTCATTGTGAGGAGTGTTCACTTTGAAGAAGAGCCCATGCATGTAGCAGAACAAGGAGAAGGGGAATGCTCAAACCCCCTACCTGAATATGATGTAAGTGATGATTCATATTCTGATTTTTCTGATTCTAATGTTGAGGATGAAGATGATTACATGCATGCATATCATGACCATCCTACAATTCCCAAGTGGGATGAGAAAACCATACAAGCAGCTGGTGAACTTGCAGGTGATCCACAAGAACCAAGGAAGACTAGATCATAGTTTAACAATGCATTGTCTATCTGTGATTCGAATCTTCATGGGAGGTGTTTTCTCATGGTTGGATCTGATCCACAGTCATATGAAGAAGCATCACATGATCCAATATTGCAAACAACCATGTAAGAAGATATGAAGTCTCTCCCTAACAATGAAACTTGGGAGTTGGTCCCTCTTCCTTCTAAGAGGAAGCTAGTGCAATGCAAGTGAGTGTATAGGACCAAGATGGATGTTGATGGTTATGATATGAAGTATAAGGCTATATTGGTATCTAAATTATTCTCTCAATTCCATGGAGTGGAATACACATATACATTCGCACCTGTGGCAAAGATGGACTCAATCGGGCTAGTTTTGGCCATTGCACCTTCCAAGCGATGGGAGGTTCATCGCATGGATGTGAAGAGTGCATTTATTCATGGGGATATTCATAAGGAGATATATATCCAGCATCCTAAAGGTTTCATTGCAGATCCCACACTTATTTTCGGGTTGACGAAGTCCCTCTATGGTCTCAGCAAGCTCCAAGAGATTGGTATGCCAAAATGGACAATTTTATGCTATCACAAGGATTTGAGAGATGCAAATCTGATCCAAATGTTTACATGCAGAATGTTAGTGATCTTATTTTGGTTATTTTATTGTATTTTGATGATCTATTGATCACTGGTAGTTTTATTGAAAAACTAGGCTCAGTTAAAGCTGCATTACAGAGTGCATTTTCCATGCCAGATCTAGGATTGTTGAAACATTTTCTTGGTTTGGAGATTGATCAATCTGATGAAGGGATCAAGGTTTCACAATAAAAGTATGCTTCATATCTGCTACAGAAGTTCAAAATGGATGAATGTAAGTCTGCTAAGTTCCCCTTCCTTTCAGGGGTAAAGCTTCATTATTGGGGTTCCTCACCATTGGTTGACAATTCGTTGTATAGACAGCTAGTTGGGAGCTTGATGTATCTCACTCACTCTCGACCATATTTGGCTTATGCAGTAGGAGTTGTTGCAAGGTACATGAAAGAGACTCATGAGATCCATTAGAATTATTCCAAAAGTATCTTTCATTATGTGCAAGGAACCAAGAATTTTGGGATACACTATGCAATTGGTTTATCACTTGAACTAGTTGGTTTTACTCATTCTAATTGGGATGGAGATTGTACTGAACGGAAATCCACTTTTGGTTATGTCTTTATGCTTGCACATGGTCTGTAACATCTCGAAATTTCACAAAAATTTAAAACTTTTGATAATAGCATTAATGGATAATAATAGTTGCGGAAATAATAAATTGAAATTGTGGCAGCATTAATTATACAGTTAACAATACTAATCATGCTTAATTTATGTTTTAGCAGCATAATGATAATGAAATTTTAAAGTGTGTTTAGTAAACATGTTTAGGATAAAAAATGTGATAAATGATTGGTAGTTTGATGCAACACTATTTTATTTCGCATAGATACTAACAATTTGACTTTTGATGAAAAGGGTGTCCTACGAAGTACCCTGGAGCTTACTTAGCTATAATGCTAAAACATCTTGTTTGTCCTATATGAAGACGATAGGTAAGATATTTCATAGCTGCATAAAAACAAGTCCAAATAGTTTCAAATTCAAACTCATAAATAAATAAAATGGTAGAAATTTATTTGCGATCCATCAAGAGTGTGCAGGTATGGTTTCCACTGTAATAGTTACTGTTTCAATGTTATTTTATGACTTCAATGTGTTTAGAACAGTATCGTCTAAAAACATCATTTTTATCACTTAAAATTTTAAATGTTATAGTAGCTATCCTTTTGTCGTCTTGTGGCAACTAAGTACCTTCAGCACCATTATCTAGGTTTGTAGTGAGAAGATAAAACAACCATACATAAATCTTTGTGTTACCCTTTTGTCAAGGTTTTTCAGGAAATGTCTAATCTAAGGCTACCTATACTTATACTGGTGAAATTTATATGTATGTCGTCGATGTCACTGAAGTAGTATTAATTTTAGTGTGTATGGACTATAACCATTATGATTTTATACCGTTGAAATATACATGATAGTATATAATTATTGATTGGCATAAATAGAAACTATGTCAAAATATGACCATAGTTATCCTATTATCTAAACATCTAAGTTCTAACATTTATTTATTTAATTCTACAAAACAAACGTTGGGACTCATTTAATTCTAAGTTCTAAATCATAAGTAGAGTAATTCTTTTCATGTACTTTCAGCTTTCTAGATTCATATGCTATCGCATGTCCTTCCTATGTCAAGACTCCACCGAGTCCATCATTGCATGCGTCTATACAAACTACAAAATCCTTGTTGGGGTAAGCTATCTTCAAGATAGGTATTGTCATCAATAGTTCCTTTAATTTCTTAAAACTCTCAGCACATTTCTGATCCCAAACAAATTTCTTCCCTTTCTTCTGCAAGGAAGTTATGGAGTTGGCAATTTTTGAAAAATTCTCTATAAAATTTCTGTAATACCCAATAATGCCCATAAATGATCTTACATCCGACACATCTTTAGGAACCGACAAGTCATTAATGGCCCTTATCTTGTCGGGGTCAACCGAGATTCCTTCTGCTGAAATTATGTGTCCTAGATACTGAATTTTGTCATTGTGGAAGTCACACTTACTAAATTTGGCATACAATTGATGATCTCTTAATACTTGTAAGATAATCCGTAAATGTTCATCATGCTCTTCTTTGCTTTTTTAGTACACTAAAATATAATCTATAAACACAACAGCAAACTTGTCTAAGTACTTATGCAAAATATTATTCATCAAACACATAAATACAGCCGGGGCATTAGTCAAGCCAAACGGAATGACTACGAACTCCTAATATCCGTACCGAGTTCGTAAAGCTGTTTTGAAAATATCTTCGTCCTTAACCCTTACTTGATGATACCCTGATCTTAGATCAATCTTCGAAAATACTGTTGCTCCACGCAGCTGATCAAATAGATCATCTATGTGGGGCAACGGGTATCTATTCTCGATTGTCATCTTATTAAGCTGGTGATAATCTATGCACAGTATTAATGTTCCATCTTTCTTCTTAACGAAGATGACAGGTGCTCCCCAAGGAGACACACTTGGTCTAATATACTTCTTGTCAATAAATTCCTTCAACTGAGATTTTAATTCATTTAACACCAGTATATTCATTCTGTATGGAGCTTTTGAATTTGGTACTACTCCTGGTATCAACTCTATGGTAAAATCTAAATCTCTTTTGGGTGGTAATCCTGGAATCTCCTCAGGAAATACATCTTTAAAATCCCTTAGGATGGGTATGTCTTCTAACTTCAGTTTGTCCTCTTTATCCATACACTCATCATTTACTACGTTTACCGCAAACATTTGGCATCCTTTCCGAACTACCCTCATAACTTGCATGGCTGAAATTTGTCTAAGGGCTACCTTCCTTGGAATGCCTTTTATTTCTACAGTTTTCCCTTCATCATTTAAGCATGTAAAACTTTTTCCATAACAGTCTAGGATGACATGATGGGCTTCTAACCAGTCCATCCCAACTATAATATCATAAGAACCTAAAGGTAGAACATTCAACTTGATCTGTGTTTGCAAATGATTCATGGACAACACACAGTTTTCTATAAAATCTTATACTTTCCTCTTTGTTCCAGTTTCTAGTCTAACTAGCCATGATTTACTAAAGTTTTCAGTTTTCATTTTAAGATTTTTCACAACATCTGGTGATATATAACTTAAACTAGCACCTGGGTCAATTAAAACAGTAATAGGATGGTCATGTATCATACCTTCAATCTCTACCATGGAGATTTGATGATCTGCTTGCCTGTTGTCAAGTGTTGCGTTAATTCTTGGCATCTCCCTTGCTATGTCTCCAACAGTAGGTTCAGTCTGTATAGAGTTGATGTTGTTTGTCTTATGCTTCCTTAAGGGACATTCTGATGCGTAATGGGGACCTTGACATTCAAAGCATTTTATATGTGTCTTTGGCTCACTAGTCTTGGCAGTATTACATGCACTTTTCAGTGCTGTAGAATTCTGCTGTGAATTATTTCTGGAATTATTCCCTTGGGAATTTCGATTATGAAAATTTTTCCTTTGGAATCCGGAATTTCCACTAAATCTGAAATTTTTCTTCTTCTGTTCAAAATTGTTGGGCTTATGATTTTTCCAATTAGACATACCCTCTCTCTTCCGATTTGTATCATAACAAAAAACTGCCTTTCTCATAGCTTGCTCTAATGTTTTAGGACTGCCATACTCAATTCCGTCTTTAATGCTAAATGGTAAACAACTTAAGTACCTTTGAATTTTTGGTTTCTCTTCTATGAGGTATGGTACATATCTCAGTAAGTTCAGAAACTTACTGTTGATTTCCTTCATATTCATACCTCCCAACTTCAAATCGTAGAATTCTTTAGATTTTTCTTCGTAATACTGCTCAGATAGATACTTCTTTTTGAAATATCGTTTGAAAGCACTCCAGCTTACATCTTTATCTTTGATTCCATTTACCCTTTTGATGTCTTGCCACCAGATATTCGCTTTTCCAGTCAAGTTATATATAGCCATCTTTGCCTTTAAGAACTCTGAATAGTTGTAGATCTGGAAGTATTTCTTCATTCCTGACAACCAAGCTTTAGCTGTCTCACCTTTCTCAGTTTCCCCATTGAAAGTTAGAGGTATTATCTTTTTGAATTCTTCAGAAATCTGCTCATATTCCTTATAATCTTTCCTTCTTGGTTTGGAGTCTCCTTCATTGCTGTCACTGGTATAGTTACGCTTCCTTTTGCATTCTGCAATAGCATCTCCGGATGAGGTTGAGCTATCTTGTACTTCACTAATTTTTATGTTTTGAATTTTATCAGTGTGAGGCATGTCCTCAACTTTGGAAATATCTTCATTGTTTCTCTCTTATTCCTCTATCTGGCTGTGTTCAAATAGGACTTGATTGAGTTGTTCTTGTGCTTGCAGAATCTTTTCATTATCTTGTTTCACAGATTTGATTTCTACCTTTAATTCTTGAAAGGCACGTAACAGCTCCGTTGAACTGTTATTTAACTCCCCGTGACCTTCCTCTACAAAGTGTTGTCTCGAACTGTGACTGTTTGGCTGGAATCTGTCACTTAAATGTTCAGCTGAGTTCTCCATACCTGTAACTGAAAATAATTTCTGAAGATAACATAATAATAAAATTTTCAAGTTAGTATAATTTTCTGCTGTATATATAAAAAAATATTATGTTGCATGTTTTGGACCTCATTTAGTCCTAGTGTTCGAATCTGTGCTTTGATACCACATGTAACATCTCGAAATTTCACAAAAATTTAAAACTTTTGATAACAACATTAATGGATAATAATAGTTGTGGAAATAATAAATTGAAATTGTGGCAGCATTAATTATACAGTTAACAATACTAATCATGCTTAATTTATGTTTTAGCAGCATAATGATAATGACATTTTAAAGTGTGTTTAGTAAACATGTTTAGGATAACAAATGTGATAAATGATTGGTAGTTTGATGCGACACTATTTTCTTTCGCATAGATACTAACAATTTGACTTTTGATGAAAAGGGTGTCCTACGAAGTACCCTGGAGCTTACTTAGCTATAATGCTAAAGCATCTTGATTGTCCTATGTGCAGACGACAGGTAAGAGACTTCATGGCTGCGTAAAAACAAGTCCGAATAGTTTCAAATTCAAAGTCGTAAATAAATAAAATGTTAGAAATTTATTTGCGATCCACCAAGAGTGTGCAGGTATGGTTTCCACTGTAATAGTTACTATTTCAATGTTATTTTACGACTTCAATGTGTTTAGAACAGTATCGTCTAAAAACATCATTAAGCTATCAGTTTTATCACTTAAAATTTTCAATGTTATAGTAGCTAGCCTTTTGTCGTCTTGTGGCAACTAAGTACCTTCAGCGCCATTATCTAGGTTTGTAGTGAGAAGATAAAACAAGCATACATAAATCTTTGTGTTACCCTTTTGTCAAGGTTTTTCAGGAAATGTCTAATCTAAGGCTACCTATACTTATACTGGTGAAATTTATATGTATGTCGTCGATGTCACTGAACTAGTATTAATTTTAGTGTGTATGGACTATAACCATTATGATTTTATACCGTTGAAATATACATGATAGTATATAATTATTGATTGGCATAAATAGAAACTATGTCAAAATATGACCATAGTTATCCTATTATCTAAACATCTAAGTTCTAACATTTATTTATTTAATTCTACAAAACAAACTTTGGGACTATATAACAAATAGAAATTCAATCTAATATGTTTGTATAATGTCGTGGGTTAAGTGATACCATACCTATGATATTTAAACTCAACTTAGATTCATACAAAACTTGTGATTCTTTTATCAAAGCACAACGTTATAATGTCAAGTCTCGGGAATGAAATGCAACGTTGGGATTAACACACTGACATGCAATAACTAATGGCAGGTGGTCGTGCTAGTTCATTAATGTGAAACGATCATCGAACTGTAATGGAGATCTTACATTGATTTTGCATTGAAGTCTTGATATGGTAATCTGGTAACAAGGTTCGTCGTCCATCCACGTAAGGTAAGATCATGGTAATGGTGGACGTTGAGACCATCGTGTCACTGCTTGAGTGAGCCACTCTCCGAGTTGGACATTTTAGCGTGATCCACTGTGGCATTCCCAAATGTGTGAAGTGATAGTGTATTTAATGCACGAGCTGCTCGACCCAATGCAATGTGTGTTGGCATAAGCCTGATCGTTGGATGTCGTGGATATGGACCGTCAGATCAAACCCTAGCAAGTTGATCGACGTTTGGTTTAATATTTTGGTAATGAGGGTTATTTCCTCCATTGATCTCGGCCTGTAGCTGACAAGCTGCCAAAATTTTAGCCTAAACTTGTATGAGATTAGACCTCGAGACCTCTGGCTTGAAAGAGTTACAGTTTGCTCTTCATCCTTGCAACCATGTCATTTGATAGACTGTGTAAATAGTTTTTCTGTTATCCAGATCGAAGTCCTGGAACTCGTCGTTCTAATTTGAGTTGAAGTTGTTACCCTGGTATGACTAGATCGAGGGTTTTCTTATAATGTTTCCAGTGTAGGGTCATTTAAAGAATCTGATGAAGGTGAAAAGATTGGGTAGTTTCGTAATAAGGTAATGTTGTTTTTAACGAACAGTAATCTCTGTAACGTTTTAAAGTTTTTCTATTCACAGATTTGAAAAGATATCAATCTTCTAGGTTTTAACCTTCATTTAAATGTCAGTTGCAGGTTAAGAAGTGTGTTTCGGGCGATGGTTTGGTAGCATATGGCAAGCTTTACAATTGGTAAGCTCCAGGTCTTCTCATAAACCTTCGTAGGTGCTCTGTCTAGTTGATGGTGTTCCAAGAATGGAGTTGCAAGTCCTACCGTGGCTCATCGTGGTTGTTTATCTAATACTATGTTTTAAAAAACATAATTTGTTTAGCGTTGGACTCTCATTTGATTAGATGATTCTTGGTTTCTATACTTTAAGTTTTTGGGTAGTGCCGACTGGAGCTGTGACTCGTCGATGTTTGAATATTTTGGGTTCTGTCAAAACTGTTGTAATCTGGGATAAACCCTATATTATTTTGTTTGCAAACAATATTGTAAAATCTCTTTCTGAGATGCACGACTTATTTAGTTAAGTTTTGAAATTAGAGCCGTGGGCTTGTTCACTAAGTAAATGATACTTCTCCTTTCGGCAATGAAATAGTGTATTAAATATTTTGTGTAGATGTCTGTGTTGTTCGACTTGAGACTGTTGGTTGATGTTGTATTTCTTAGAACTCGACAAGGGTTTAAGGATTTCGTCGAAACGTTTTTCAATCTGTTTGCAAATAAAAAATAGGGTCATACCCTAGTTCGTACTTGTTTGAAATGTGAGTTTAAAAAGAAAAACTAGACAAAATTTAAGATATCGACTAGGGTTCGATTCAGAGTCTAAGTAGAATGAAATGTTTTCCTGTTGTAAAAGAAACTCGTATAAGATAACTATTGAAATGCTGTAGATTGCCGTCGTTTTCGTTCTACACTTCGGTTATGGGAAACCTAAGTCAAGTAGGAATGTTTTAAGTGATGAGTCTTTCGAATGGTTTGTATTTCGATCTGTAATCTATATGAATTGAGTTTGTTTTGAACGATAAAAAATTCATGATATAATGGTTTTATCTAGAGTTTAAAATACTCTGACGTAGATAGGAACTATAAAATGTATGTTGTTCTAAAATGGTAGAGAGCTCTATTGAATGAAAATCCAAATAGGTCAAACCCTAAATGTGTTAGTTTGTTTAACTACTGAAAATAAAATCTTATCAGCAATAGAATGTTTATATTATTTCTAATATCTGTTTGAACTGTAAAATTATGGAAATGATAGAATAAAATGGAAATAGTGTATGTGTAAAGTGAAAACTGAATAATATAGAATTGTTATATAATGCTATGGTTTGCAGCATGTGAATGATGATAATACAGTGAGATAGTAATCATGATAAACATTAATAGAGAAAATGAAATCAAAGTGTCTGTAACAATATGAAAACTGGTAATGAATGTTATGTACAATCCTATTCTGATGATCACTATCATTTAATTTGCTACTATGTTATGATACATATATACCTGTGATTTCTATATTTTTCTGTACAGAATAATGATAAGAATGCAAAAGTTATGCATTAATTAAATTTTCAGAAAGCTCTGATACTTTATAATACATACATAGATATTATGCAGAACCTTCTACTATTATTTAACTTAGGAACATAAAACTGATACATATATGATTACTATCTATCTATCGAATTCAAATGGCAAATTTTGCCTATCTTCTAATCTATTTTAATTTGCATATCTCTACTAGAGTACGATGCTTCAAAACAGCATGTGGAAAAATAGATATATTGGTTTATCAATTCAACTTCATTGTTAAACTTAAACAAAACTAGGATTAGTTTCTTTTCGAAATCAAATAAACAGAAGACTACTAGTTTAAACAGAACATAATTGTTTACTGAAAAACAAGTTAGAAAATCTGTAGAACCTGAGAAAATCTATAGGGCAACAAACAGCCCAAGAAGACTGTTCCACCCAACCAATTCCTGAAAACAGTCAAGTACTGTCTTAGGACCCCTGAGCCTGTTCACTGAACCACCAAGAGGAAGAAACTTCAGGAATTAGGACTTCTTCTTGCTGTAGTAGTTATCTTCTAAATCTTCAATAGGTAGCAGTCCAAAAGACTTGCTCCTACAACTCTATTTCTCCTCAGTAATATGCAAACCTCAGTTTTCAATCACCACTAACCTCCCTTATTCGAATATCTCTTGAAATCACCTGATTCCCAAGAGGAAAATATTCTGCAAAAATATTGATTAAGAGCTGCCTGCCCAATTTGAATTTTCCTTTATAGGTTTCCTAGGCCTTTTCAGATGTTACTAGGTCATTAAATGAGCTGCCTTCTCACTCCCTCCACCTGGGGGATAATGCCCTATTTTAGGGGAAGTTGTCCCATAACCAACAGTTAGTGGTGTGATGCAACTGCTGCCATGTGTCCCATACCTTCCAACAGCTTCCATTCCTCCTAGTGGGTCAGTGAACACTCATTCAACAGTCCTCTTGGGTGTTTGTCTCCTAATTAATTTATTTAAATAATAATATTCAGTAATTACATTCATCCATGATCAAAACTGATCATAATTAAAAAACTTGTAATTAAATTTAACATAAGGTATTTTTGCAAATAAATAATAATGTTCAGAAATTTGCGTAGGTGACATGGTCCCATTTTCTGGTCTAGTAAGAAGCAGCACACTATTTCCTTATTTCCAGCTGAGCCGAATACAGGGGAGCAGTGAATGCAATTACATAATGTGTGTGGTTGCAAGTTATTCTAATGGGAGAGTTTGTACTTGCATTTGGTTCACCCACAGTCATTTGGTGTGATAATCAAAGTGCAATCAAGATCTCCATTGATCCAGTACAGATACAGAGGACCAAGCACATAGATATTCACATGCACTGCATTCGAGGCTTGGTGCATGAACAAATTATTTCCTTGCATGATTTCCAATCTGCTGAGAAAACTGTTGATATATTCACCAAGAGTTTCACTGAGAAGACCCTCACTCACCTTATATCACTCCTTGGGGTGAATGGTGCATGGTGAAGACTGGTATATTTTCCAAATTTTGTTTCATGTCCATTTTTTAGGGGAGGTTTTATTTCCCATGTGGTTTTCCTCCTTACCTTGGTTACATGGACTAATAAAAAATTATGTTGTAAGAGGTGACTTGAGCCTTAGTTTCCAAGGCCTCGTTTTTTATTATTGGCTACATAATTATAGCTTAAGGGGGTGTGTTAGAACATTATTACACCTTGGGACCATAGTCATACATTAATTTGATGATTATTTGGTCCAAAATATGGTTAATGATGATAATCCAAGGTTGTTAGAAGTTAGTTGGGGCATTTATTGCACAATCCACCACTTTTGGGCCAAAATCTAGTCAAATTGGCAAGTAGGTGCCCTCATTTATTTCCACCTCCCTAATTTATTGCCACTACCTGAGAGAGGTGTGCCCTTATCCCCTGAATTACGGATCTGGCCTTGACTAAGGCGCCCATGCATTGTATGTGGACATTTTGGCCCCTTTTGGTTGTTTTGGCCTATCCTTGGCCACCTACACTCCACCAAATCCTCCACCACTCATGTGTTACAATCATTAATGCATTCCCATTCCTACCCAGCCTTCATATTGAAAATTCGTGAATGTTTGAGGTAATTTGGGAGCCTATTGGTTAACCTAGGGGGGATTGAGGTCCAATGTAAGCTATCCACTTGTAGCCACTACTGATGCCTCCAAAGGCTCACGCTTTTTCCCAAATTTTATATAATGATGATCACAACTCATTTATGGGTTGGACAGTTAATAATAAACCTTCTATTTTATCATTTGTGTCTGTAATTTGATCATTTGTGTGTCCATAATGCTTCGTTTACACTAATTCTTGCATACTTATTCAAATTTATTGATTGTGAGGTAATATTTAGCTAGTAGATCCTACTGTGAGTTATAATTCAAAACTCTTTCCAAGCATTAACTACAACATATACATAAAACATTCATGCTACACAAAGTCCCTTCGAAGCATCATTTTTGGTGTGGAATGTGTGTATAAAGTAAAAAGTTTGTTAAAATAAAAAGAAAATTTTGGATCATACATTTGTAGTGTGGAAAGGACTATAAATCATGTCAAGGGACATTTAAATTTTATTGTGTGGGAATAACTTGCAACAAGCAGGACATGTGTTTGTAGAAATCAATTTGTTGTGTCCTCTAACAATCATGACCAAACATCCTATATAATGGTGTCCTGTAGTTTTCTTTTCATTCAAATATAGTCATCCAATAGCCTAATATGTGTAGAAATGGCAAGTAAGACTACATTCTAGATCCATCCATTAAGGTGAAATAAAATCATCTTTCCATCGATGGTATGTTATGTTTATTTGTGTTCATTTGTTTATTTGTGTATATTGTTAAGGCTAATGTTGTCATGGATGTAGATTAATTCAAGGAAATCTGAGTGTGAGAATATTGGCGTTGTCTGTGGTTTCACTCAATTGAACCGTGACATGTTGAGAGTGCCATAAGGTCACAAAAACCTCATGTTATTAGGGTTCCAAATCAGTTTCAAGGTTGTTATGTTTTGTATGGATGTCAAACTTTCATCTAATAAAATTTCTGATTGGGCATACTTGCGTTCTTTTCTCTAAGATTTTGACTTATTATCAATAAATTGTATTTTATTTTAGTTTCTTTATTTTGTGGCTTAGTAGTTAAATTTGTACATGTTAATCACTTACTGCAGTTAATATTAGCACAATTCAATAACACTGACATTTTTTTAATTACTAATATAACAACTGTAAATCTCAATGACGAAATTTTTCCATGTAGTAACTGATTAAGATTTTGATTTTTCTAAGAAGCAAACCAATTAACAAATCTAGTTTGACTTACTACAATAATAAAATATGAACTAATAAGCTACAATGTTTTCATTTTGTTGATATACTTGCAACTGATGAACAATAGCGCATTAATAATTTTTTTATTGTCATGCTTTGCACAACAATTTGCACCGCATATAGGGTAAGAACTTACATTCAACAATCTAATAAACTTACTCATTAATCTAATGGTCATATAATACAACAATTTCACACATAGGAACCTAAGGGAAAGGCTCTACTTAATGATATAATGAATTATCACAATCAATTTGCTTTGCTTAGTAGTTATTGATTTCAATTTCCTTGTGTCGCCTAATCATTTAATTATTTGCATCTCTTTGTTAGCATAGTTTCATTCACATATATATGATGTTATGACTAACATTTGCATGGTTGTTTAAATGTAGGTATTTAAACAATAAATGGGTTTCCATCTCCATTTTCTCCTTGACCAACCCTTTAAGGGAGTTTTCTAAGTGTTCTTGCTTGAATAATTTCAAACATCAACATAATTAATTCATGACTCTAATGGGAACAACTTTGAGCCATTCCTTTCCCTTTAACTTGGTGTGTGTCCTTAACCCCAAGAAAATATCGAAGAATAAGAGGCGAGCCTCATGCTTTTGAACTACTCATATACATCAGAAATAGGAGAAGGTTTCCTGGCCAATTTAAAAAACTTGTAGTTTATTCTATTGACTGAAGTCTTAATCATGATTTAGTCTATCCCCCCACCAACATGGATTCTCATGGTTGCATTGTCTTGGGTACTAAATTTTTTTTTTTTTGTTACACATTGGTAGCAATCATGCTCAACCATTACAATTTGGTTACATCTCCTAATAATCCTCAAAAATCCCTTAAGAAGTTGGGTATCTTTCAATATGAGGTTAATGTTGATTCTACTCTATGGATCGTGAATTCACCTCTTAATTTAATCTTGGCTACCATTCCCTTGCATAAGCTCAAAGACCATTTTCCGAAGTTCTCTGTAAATGGAGTGACGTCAGTAAAAAAATCACCTTTCATCCTTTTCTAATGTGTGTTCCAATAGCAGCACATATGATAATGACAATTGTATGTGACTATTTGTCAACTCATTAGAAGGGAGGGTTGTGGTTAAATTATTTTATTTTCCTAATAAAATATTTTCTACCTAGTTTGGGTTTACGTAGTGGTTTAAATATATCTTTAGAAGCATCAAAAACAAAGTTGAGTACCTAAGGAGTTTTAATAGATTATCCTTAAAGGAAAACAAAACCATCAAATATTTTAACCTAAGTTTGATGAAGCTGAAGTAATCCAACCATCCTAGAAAGTAGCTTTAGTCCATTATTACAAGATAATTCCCCCTTCCTATCTACATCGGATAGAAGAAAAGAATGTATATTTCCTTGGTTCAACTCTACATATTTGCATAGAGTTCAAAGAGCATAATCAAAGAACTCATCTACCCTTAGATTAGTCCATCTTAAAGATTGACATGACTTCCTTACTACAAATGATGTAATACATGCATAATTGAATGATCTCATTTGAGCATAGGATTATTTTTTAGTCTCATCCAGTGTTTTCTCCACCTCCTCATCTTTTGACTAGACCCAATGCAAATTGGTATGAAAAAACTTATGTGCATCATCGATGCAATTTTTGTGAGGAGACCCATGACCCCTTAACTTGCGATCCTTTCTTGTTAGCCAAAGAACGAGGGAAAGGAAATAAAGGTATGCATACAATTTTAATAATCAAAGAGGAGGAATCTATTAGTGAATTGTTTTCTTTCTTGATGAGGTATTAGACTCAATTCATACCTAAATCTATATCTAATCCCAAGCCTGCAATGAATAAGACAAGTCTTGTTGGCGCGCAGTGGGAAAACCCATGTTTCAATGTAAATCCACCAACAAAACCCTAGATACCGACACTTTCAGCATGACCTGCAAGCAAATGAAGTCTCACCCGAGGAATCTATGGGGACTGCAGGAACCAAGTTTACGTAGTGTTGAAGGGATAGAAGGAATTCATTCTACTGACCTACCATTCATTCATCTTATGCACAGAAACAAATAGCATATTCATAATAACTAATAACACATTCAAAGAAAGAACAGAAATAGAACATCCATCACATCAAACACAAGAGATATTTGAGCCAAAACAGGATCACTTCAACATTATTGTCATCTAGAATAGTCTTACAAAACATGCTCACTGCGCATCGAATTTCTCTCATAAACCAAAAAATCCCCAACATTACATAGTATAAGAACAACTACTAAGGACTCCCCCATGAAATCCATTCCTGGAAATCCCTTAACCCAAAGATCCCTTACATATTTATACATTTCAAAATGGATTGACCCTATTATGATGTGGACACAAGTGCTCAACTACTTCTAACTAGATTCTGCATTTTGCGCACATTGGTCCTTTGGATGACTTTTTGTGCGGTCCACTTCTGATGCACAACTCCCAAAACTGGTTCAAAAACCTACTCCAATAGGACCCCAAAACTCACATGTTTCTCATATCGACCAACTCCAATCCTTCTGGTGCACTGTCTTCATTGTCTCCATTAGATTCTGAAGTGTTTCATTTGGAGTCGCAACTTGTTCCTTTGCTTTGGATTCCTGTTCTACAATGTCTTCCACCATCTGCACTATTAGAGGTGCCTGCAATTTTTCCTCAATGACTTGTATTTTCTACTCAGAACGACTGCTTGCATTCCAACAAGTTTCTCTATCACTATCTATGTTCCTTCCTCTTTTCTCTTACTCTTGGTGTCGTTTCTTTCGCAGTTCCACTGTAATGTCCCCTCTATCGTACCATCGTGATAGAGAGGATCACCGTGCTCACTCCGGGCAATTAGCCCCAATTCGTTTGAAATAAAAACATTGATGCAAGAACTGTATCTGTGCATACTATGGAAAAACGACGGTAATCAAATAAATGCTATTGATCTCTAACACACATTCAAAATTCTGTGGCAGCCATGAAATAAAGATCTGTGCAAAAATATACAAGATCATATGGAAATTCCTAAACTTTTAAAAACACAGCAGAAGCAATTTCGTTTAATACATCCACATACATTCATAACATTCATCAAATGATAATTGCTAATTTACACCAGAGAATACTTATCTCAATAAGGCAGTCCCAAGCAACTGGCTATGCAACTGCAACGTTCCACCCAACCATAGGCCAGTGTGCTCCTTAATCTCTCAGCACCACTGCCACCCCCCGAGCTGGGCATGATCTCTACAAGGAACCAGGGAACAGCAGACTCACACATAGCCAAGCATACACCAAGATGAGCCAAGCCAATCTACAATTGGGTTTATCAGGCTACTAGGAGATGGAAAGGAAGAGTTGCTAAGCTAGTGAGCTCCAGCTCAGAGCCAGGGATAACCTTGCAAGATCTATCTAGCTTGGCACCCACATTACCTACACACCCAGCACAAGGAAGTATTCTTTTCACTGCTGTGCAGTCCCTCAAGCCATACCTTCCCTATGTAGTGCTCTCAGGGTATGCATAGAAGAGTAACCAAAGCCCTCTTGATCTTTTTGAGAGGTTGTCTCCCCCACTAGGTTTATCAAGCCACTTCTATCCCCTACCACTCCAACACTTCAGCTCACAGGCTCAAACCAAGAACAAGGATGCACATAACAGCAGAACCCCACTTGCTGGGCATGAGGAAAACGTTTTCCACAGTGGAATGCATGAGATGGGGTTTCAACTAACCCAGAAAAACGTGGGAACCCACAAAAACGAAAATGGGAAGTTGGTGAACAACCCAGGAAGCCAAATCCGTTTTTAGAAAAACGTCATTGGACATTCAGGGGCAAAAACGACCTCCCTACAGTCCCCAAAACGTGGCCCTCCCTCTCCCAACTGTTATATACTGCAAAAACGACTCCCAGGCATGGAAAAATGCAGCATTTGGATGAAAAACGTAAATGGAAAGACCCAGCTAACTCTAACTGCGTGAATCATCAAAGGCTCCTGTATAGAATGGCTTTGGGCACCATTTCGTGGGTGGTTTCTTGCCCCACAAGCAAAAACACGATTTTCCAAGTTGATGGCTTGCCCATGCACGAAAATGGCTTGCCCATACTCTTTCATTCCCAAGGCATTAACTGCCTTAACCAATTTCTTGGAAAAATTAAATGATTGGGTACATGAGACAAAATGGGTAGTTGGTGGTTTATGGGTTTCCCCATTGACACATGGATTAATACCATTGGCTCAAGGTTTGAATAATTTCCCTCCCTTTTCCTTGTAAAGTCGTGCCCCATCTCTTTTGTTGCATTGCATAGCCGGTTGTGGGTTTTTCCATTAAAATTCGTATTTACATGGTGTCTTATTTACATTGTGCCCATCTCGCACAAGAACCATGGGCATCTATTTTTAATTGCCGATTCATGAAACGCTAAATCGATGGTGGGGCCTTGGCCTTGAGCTCCTCACCATGATTAAATTACAATATTTACATCATTTACGGTTTAATACAAAGGGGGTCAAAATGGGGACATTACATCCACCTGCACCATTCCCATGCTCTTCTTCTTGTTGTTGTTTTTATCTTGTTATTCTTCTTACTCCTATTCTTGTTATTCTTCTTGCTCTTCGTCCTTCTCTTCTTTCTCTTATTCCTCTTTTGGGACTAGGACTTTCCACTCTGTGTCCCAATCAATCAAAATCTAGTTGACATATTTCTCTGTCAATCTAAAATGTGTCAGTAACCATCATGTAGTTGGATCCCTTCTTTATTGAATATAAATATGGTGCATCCCCACTTTAAAGCGAGCAACTCCCTTGTACATTTCAATCACCAGTGGATGGATGCATGGGGTTGTCTTAATGATATACCAGATAGCTTTGTTATATACAAAGAATGTAATATTGTTATCAATCTTCCTCCTTTTGTTGGTTGTATGCCACAAACTAACATATCTAGCTTCTAGACATTGCTTCTACGCAATGTCCATGAATTGTGTATCTTTTGGCTCCCGCCATGAAACCAATGCAATTAAAATCAATAGCCAAACATAGTGGAATGGTGTACCTTTTTCTTGTGCATCTCTACATCCTCCAAGAATTCGTTCACTAGAAATGTTTCCCAATTCAGCTTTACGCCTGCTATGCACTTCTTTGCTGTTGATATAATACCTATTGCTACTTGCTCCTTGCGAATTTTTCTAAACAATTTACAAGCCAATATTTGCATTGCAAACTTAATTGTTTCATAATTGAGGGTTTCCACATCTAGTCCACGTTGTGTTCTGTGTGTACCAAATGTATCTTATATCTTTTCAGCTAGTGCTTTTTCATGTTTCTTATCTTTGAATAATAGTGTCGGGTCCTCCCTTGCTATCGGCAGCCCTATTATCTACGCAATTATCTTGTTTTCAATGGACACTGGCTTGTCCAACCACATGAATCCTCTATGTACGTAGGTCAACAAAATTTGTACATAGGTATTGATCTCTAGGATTCTGCCAAAGTGCAAGATTTCCAACAAATTCAATATGCATATGCGATGCAACCCCATCGTCAATTATTGAGGCTCTACTGTAATGATTGGTGAATCTTGAGTGGTTTTTGTGGTTAGATACCTTTTTGTGACAAGATCTAGGAATTTGTGTTCATCTGTAATGTTGTGGTATTTATACTTCACACTTCTCACAGTTCCCAACAGGCCCCCCCCCCACTATTACCTCCTTCGGAAGCATAGGTTTCCTCCAAAGTATACTTTGGCGCCTTTGGTAGGTTAACTAGTTTTGTGGTCGGCTTTCATGGAGGTGCATATTCCCTTGGAAAACTTTCTTGTCTGGAGCCTAATGCTCCTACTCCTAGTTTTTCTTCCTCTATTGTGACGGATGGCTACTTGGTGCATACTTTTATTATAATGGAGGATGATACATTTGGTGGGGCCATTAATTTGTACTTAACTTATGCTTCTTCACT
The DNA here is from genome assembly GCA_027924585.1 of Larix kaempferi. NCBI lineage: Eukaryota > Viridiplantae > Streptophyta > Pinopsida > Pinales > Pinaceae > Larix > Larix kaempferi. The sequence continues at coordinate 694,844 of BSBM01000892.1, forward strand.
CGGATTTGTAACTCTGTTTATTCTACCTTCGGCTATGCTCAATTCAACTCAAATTTAATTTCTCCAAGAACTATGCCCTTCTCCCATCATCGTACATTTGGTTTTATAGTTGTTAGAACATTATTAAACCTTAGGACCTTAGACATACATCATTTTGTTGATTAATTGGTCCAAAATAGGTTAATAATTACAATCCCAGGTTGTTAGAAGTTATTTTGGGATAATTATGACCATTCCACCACTTCTAGGCCAAAATATGGTCAAATATAGCTGTTGGGAGCCCTAATTATGGCCACCTCCGGAATTTATTACTACCTCTTGAGAAAAGGCACTATGTTTCCCTTTTTTAAGGATATGTCTTTGACTTAAGGCGTCCATGCATTGTATGTGGACATTTTGGCCCTTTCTTTGTTGTTTTGGCCTACCCTTGCCTACCTAACTTCCACCCAATTCTATCCAGCACATGTGTGAGCCTCATTTATGTCTTCCCATGCTCACCGGGGTATTTTTTAAGGATTCCAATATTAGACTTAAGTATAGTATCCTAGGCAATTATTTTGGATTGAAAAAAAACATGTACATAGATATGTAGGCGAATATTAAATATGAAACATACAATTTACTACTGAAACATGTAACTTTTGGCGAATATTATGATTAAACAACATATTTTATGTAAATATAGGAGATATTAGAGACTAAAAATGACCAAATAGAGAATTTATTTTTTGAATAAAAGCCTGAAAAATAGCCAATTGGCGAAATTTCACCCTTAAAAATTACCTTGATGCTCACACAACGTTCACATGGACAATTCGCACCAGTTTGGGGTGATTTGGGATCCTATTGGTCAACCTAGGAGGGATTGAGGTCCAATCTAAGCTAGTCACTTGTAGATGCCTCCAAAGGCAAACGAAATCTTCCAAATGTTATATAAGGATGATCACAACTCATTTCTGGGTTGGAAAGTTAATAAAATTGTTATTTTATCATTTGTATCTCTGGTTTTTTATCATTTATATTACTGGTTTTTTATCATTTGTGACTGGTTTTTGATCATTTGTTTTCCAGAATTCTTTTTTACACTATTTCTTGCATACTAAGCATAAGTTCTTGATTGTGAGGTAATATTTATCTACTAGATCCTACTGTGATTAAGATTTCAGAATAGCCTTCTATCATTTTTCTTGTCTATCTACACGACCAATTCAGCATTCAATGTTGGACTAGATGCATGTAGTGTAACCTAGATGTGGTCTATATTTACTTGGGATTTTTCAATCTATCCAAATCTTGCTGGAAATATTCTGCATTTATTATGTAGCGTCCTCGCCATCTTTCCATCATGTCTACTTTTAATTCTCTCGCTTTACTTCTGCACGGATCTTCACCCTAATATTTCCCATGTTCCATTTGATTCTTCTTTCTATGCAACGTCTACTTGCGTTGCCTTTTTTTATTTCTCTCTGTGACATGCTTCTTTTGTAAAATAATCACCATATCTTTTGTTTCTTTCTTTTGAGATGTCTGACTCTTTTTATTCTCTTTGTCTCTCTTTTTTTTCAATCTTATTCTGGATACTATACGGAAGAATGGCTATCCCTATATAGTTCCGACCAACTTCCATTGACAAATCCTTTTAGGGTTTCCTCGTTCAATTTTTGTAGATGAATGGCCCCTACCTCTATGAAAAATTTTATTGCATAAGTACCCAACCAATGCATTATGAACTTACATGGGTGCTTCAGAAACTTGTTGCCATACAACAAAACCAGATATTCAGTCTTGAACTTCTTCTACTTGATATGTCTGTCATGCTAGGATTTTTCGCGTGCTTTCTGAACCTACTGATGAAATCTTGTGACGAACTGTTCTTCCTCCAATCCCATTAATTATGTCAGTATTTTCTCTACTGCATCACAATCTATGAGCTATGTCAGCACAATACCGCATGGAATCGGCACAATGAACTCCATAGGCATGACTGCCTCTTTCCCATACACTAACCTAAATGGTTTCTATCATGTCTTCTTCTTGAATGTTGTTCGATATGCCCATAATACTAGAAGGATCCTCAAATCCCAATCATCTCTATTCAAATTGCATATCTTTGTCAACGTAGTTTCTAGGATCTTGTTAAATGCCTCAACTATTCCATTTTCCTGAGGATGATACGATGTGCTCTTATGATGATAAATCTAGAATTCCTCTGTCAAAGAAGAAATTGTCTTATTCAAGAAATGGTTTCCCTGATCACTCAATAGAATTCTTGGACATCCAAATCTTGTCACGACATTCTCAAACAAAATGTGCACAGCTCTCTGCGAACTATAATCTTTGACAAGTTGTGCTTCATCCCATCTAGTCAAGTATTATATCACAGTAATAATGTATCTTTCTCTTGAACTCTTCACAAGTGGATTAATTGGACCAACAAAATCCATTTCCTATTTTTCAAACGCATGTAGTGTTACTTGTGGCACATTAGTGGAATCACATCTCCTCTAGTGGGATTCCCAACTTGTTGGCTGACATTGCAGGTATGGCATTATTCCTTAGCTTATTTATGCAGAGTAGGCCACCACAATCCTATGCACATAACCTTCTGAGTTGTCTCTTTCCCAACATAGTCACATCCCGCAACCCATTCATGGGCCTCTTTAAATGTCATAGGCCTCTCATGTTCTAATACACATCGTCATCTAATCTCATCTATGTTGAATTTGTCCAAATTCCCTACTTTCAACTAATATTTTGTGACCTTAACAACTAACTGCTTCTTCTATGTGATTGTCATTTCTAGTGGGGATACTACAATGCTCAAGAACTGTATAATCTCTACAAATTAATCGTCCACCATGTAACTAAAAATAGGTGCGCATATGGTAAGTTGTTCTCCAAATTTCCTTCATCTTCCTCCGTTTCTATGCATGACAAGTGGTCAAGTGCAGAGTTCAACTTCCCTAGTTTCACCACTACTTCAAAATCATACTCTTGAAACAATAATAGCCATATGCATATATTAACCCCAAACACTAGCTTGTTCACTAGGTATCACAGCACAAAATGATCTATGTACATCTTAAAACATGATCCCAACAAATAATGTCTAAGCTTATGCAGCACATACACCATTCCCAATTCTTTGCGCTCTATAGTAGTGTAATTATTTCCAATGATTGACAACTTTCTAATTGCAAATGTGCTATATCCGTATCCGGATATACTCAATGATTATTCAAGCGAATAATCCTCCAATGGAAAATAACTCCATTTGATAATAATATATAATTGATGATGGATAAAGATGATGATAAATTACAAAGGATATGGTTGCCTTAAATATGGCTTGGCCATCACATATTGAAGAGACACTTCTCTTCATAAACTATATTTTAATATTATTAACTACTATTAGGAATAGTTACCTATTTATTACTTTTTATTCTTGTAGCATTGCCACTCTCTTAGAGAGGCTTTGTCCTCAAAGCCTTATAATTTTGTCGCACTGTTCTTTGCGATGTCGTGGCCGCCGAAACATGTCGATATGAACTGCGAAGTGTAGAGCATAACTTTCGATACGTCGACGGATGAATCCATCCCAAATTGATTTGTTGTGGACTGATGGGATTCCCTACTGATGTGTCGTCAGGAGATTTGATCACATTAGTACCATTATCTTTCGACAATTCCCACTTTTTCAAATATCGGTTTTTATGGTTGGGGTGTCGATAGGGAACTTTCACGATGTCACTTTCGTTTAAGAATGTTGCCTTTAGAGCATTGATCTGAGTTGGAAGTTGTATTTTCGTCTCTTGAGGATTTAAGTTTTTGTTCTGTATCTTTTCCAACTTGTTTTCTAACTGCCTATTATCATTTTGAAACTTCTTAATCAATTCGACTTGCGATTTTCTCTCATCTTCAGATGTCTTAAGTTGTTCCTTAAGGTCTTCATTATGACTTCTGATACAACTATTTTCTTCCTGTTTGTCTAGAAGTTTCCCTTCAATGTCGTCCATAGATTGTTCTATCTTCTGACTATTTTTCAACTTCTTAATTTTTGTGACTAGTATCTTGTTATGATTTCTTAGTTTAAAAATTTCTTCAGCATTGTTAGATAATGCTTTATTACTCTTCGCGATCTCTGACTTATGTGTCTTTTTAGAGTCGTCATTTTGTTGTTGAAGAACTTTTATCTGTTGTCGACACTGGCCTACCTCTGATTCTTGACTTTCTAATTTATGTCGTAACTGCATTAGTTCTTCATCTTTGTCGCTAACGATTTTGTTCAAGCGTATTATTTCTGCTTCGTAATTATTTATTTCCTTCTTTATATCTTGATTTTTCAATCTCTGATTGAAATCACTTTCATCTTTTAATTCTTTGATTTGCGCACATAATTTTTCTATGTGATTTTTCTGGTTGGACATTATTTGTTCATTGAACCGTTCTTCTATCTTATGTAGTTCAATCTTTATTTCTGATTGTCTATTAATGTCTCGTAATTCTTCATTGTCTTTTTGATAACGCTTTAACTTGACTTCTAATTTCTCTCGCAAATCGGCTTCCATGGTGTCTGTCTTCTTCGACGGTGGAATGATCTTCTTTGATTTTGATTTTTCTGATGATAGCACGTCTCGACTTCTTGATGATTGCTTTGAATTCTTCTTGATTTGTTCTTGACTTGATTTCTTGATGATAAGTGTTCTTCGACTTTTTTGATAATAAGGAGTCTTGCTTGGACTTTTTCGATTTGGTCTTCGACTTCTTTTGACCAACGAGTCTTCCTTTGACTTCTTTGATGTTGTTTTTTTCTTTGATTTTGTTCTTCTCTTATTAGGTTAAATAACCCTTTTTTTTTTCCAAAAATAATTACTATTTTTAATAATAATTATTATTATTTCATAATATTATTATTATTTATATTTTTATAAACTATATATATATAGTTCTTTTTTTCAAATATTAAAAATATTAAACAAATATAATAATGTTTAATATTAAAAAATTTAAATTAAATTTTCATGGAGTGAAAGGGGTGGTTGATGGTGGAGGAAGTTGGTGGATTAGGGTGGAGGCGTGAGAGGTGATCGGGACGGTGGGAGTCAAGTGGAGAAGGAGAGGAGGTGGTGGGTGGCACAGAGGGGTGGACAACGGGGAGAGGGGAGCGGCGCATGGGAGTGCAGGAGGAGGAGGTGGCAGGCAGTGGTGGGGACCAAGTGGAGAAGGCGAGGAGGTGGTGGGTGGAACAGAGGGGTGGACAACGGAGAGAGGGGAGTGGCGCACGGGAGTGCAGGAGGAGGAGGTGGCAGGCAGCACAGAGGGGTGGAAAGCGGGGAGAGGGGAGTGGCGCACGGGAGTGCAGCGTAGGGGGACGGTGATGGGGGAAGGAGGGAGATCGGCGCAGAGAGGGTGGGAGCGGGGGTAGGCGCAGGCGTTTGTGGCGGGAGTAAGGGTGGTTGGAAGGTGGAGGAAGACCGTGGTAGGGGCATGCAAGGGAGAGAGAGGAGAGGCGTGAGTGTTGGGTGGGGGCGTGAAGCCAGAAGGCGACGTGAGGGAGATGGAGAGGTGACGCACAGGTGTGAGGGGGAGAAGGATGTTGAATGTGGAGTGCAACTGGTGGGTGTGCAGGTGGATCTGGGGCAGAGGGATGACGTGAGTGTGCAGCAGAGGAGGATGGGCGTAGGGAGAGATGGGAACGAGTTATTGGGAGTGGAGCTGGAGCTATAGGACAACGGCGCGAGGACACAAGAAGAGGATGGTGCAGTGAGCAGCCGGGGAGGATGATGGGTGGAGTGGGAGAAGAGTGTTGTGGCCTATCGGTTAAAAACCTTGATCCAGAGAAACTCCAACGAAGTGTGGCCAGTAGCCAGTAGCCAGAACCAGTAATATGCCCAAGCAGGGCTCTGATACCAATGCTATATCCGTATCCGGATATACTCAATGATTATTCAAGCGAATAATCCTCCAATGGAAAATAACTCCATTTGATAATAATATATAATTGATGATGGATAAAGATGATGATAAATTACAAAGGATATGGTTTCCTTAAATATGGCTTGGCCATCACATATTGAAGAGACACTTCTCTTCATAAACTATATTTTAATATTATTAACTACTATTAGGAATAGTTACCTATTTATTACTTTTTATTCTTGTAGCAAAATGAAATGGGGTGATCTAAGTCTCTTTCCCCTGGATGAACTAGAACTGCTCCCAATGCTATCAATGACGCATCTAAATGGACATGAAATTCCTACTTCCAGTATGGAAATACTAGAATTTACGTAGTGACAAGTTTTTGCTTCAAGACATCCAAGATATGTTGACACTCTTTGCTCCATTAAAACTTGACATCCTTCTTCAATAGATTTTCCAGTGGGGTTGTGATATTTGTATACCCCTTGATAAACTTCAAGTAGTATCATGTATGCCCCAATTTAGTGCACAATTGTCACACTAAAGTAGGTGGTGGTAAATCAACAATAGATGCAATCTTCACTAGATCCACCAACAATCCTTGTATACAAACTACATCACCCAGTAGAATACCAAATGGTGCACAAAAAATGAACTTCTTCAAATTTAAGTAAATATGGAACTATCTACATCTATCCAACATCAAGCACAAAAATTCAATATGGTTCTTCAATAGATTGAATATTGTCCAATCATCCATATAGACTTCTAATAATTTGTGAATGAACTCCTTAAACACTACAAAAACCAATCAAGAAAATATTGCTTATGCATTCTTCAAAACAAAAGTAATCACGATATACAAGTAGCATCCCCACTCTATAGAAAAGGTTGTCTTGTGAATATCTTCCTTTGAAATATTTATCTGGTGGTACCCATAAAATCCATCAGTAAATGAAAATATTCCTATCCTCCTACATTCTCCAACACTTCATCTTTGAATGGTGTGGGAAACAGATCATGTAGACAAGCATCATTCAGTTTTCATAGGTCAACACAAATTTTGATTCCTTCAATATTCTTGTCTTGAACCACCATTGGACTCATCCATTATGATTCTTCAACAGGTTCTATAATTCCAACTTCTAGCATCCTATCTATCTCAGCCTTTACTTTCTCCTTGTAAAATGGATTCAACCGGTATGGTATCTACTTCACCTGTTTAGCATCTAGCTTCAAAGGTATCTTCATCTCTCCTAACTCACCAGAAATCCACTTCATCTCTGAAAATTTAGTGGGAAACATATCCTGATATTCATGTAGTAGATCTGCAATCGTCTCAACTATTTCACCATTCCAATAATCTCCAATATTTGCAAACTTGGGATTCTCCTTTGTACCAATGTTCACCGTGCACATTTTCAATGGATGTGTATAATTAGTAGAGCCAAGATCAAGTCTTTCTACTGATTTCTTTCCTTTAGTTTCTAGCATTTGCAATTTTCTTGGATCTTCATCCCCTTGACCTTATTTAGAACCACTATAACATTCCAAAACCTCTTGGATTGTCAGAAACAAACTTTGCACACCGCATAGATGTGTTGGTCCTGCTACTTCTTCTGGAAAAAAAATTATTGATTTTAATGGTTTGCAGTGTTGTATTCACTAATGGAGACTCATATTCAAAACTAAAGGTTACCTTAATGTTTTAATTCATCTCTTCCCATTCTATTGTGCCTCTATGCATATCTAGATCTATATACCAATTCTTTGGAATTGTGTCCAATGTTTGTACAAATAAGTGCGTCCACTCCTGCTTTGGAACTGCACTCCATGTTGCGATGCATTGTGCAATATGTTCTGATAAAAAAATCACCCCCGTATACTTCTACACGTTATCTTCAATTCCAAATCTGACCTGCAACATTCTTTTGCATTGTTTTCACTCATTTATTTTGTATTTATGCACAACCCTCCATCTTGTAGGTGTCGCTTTCAGCACGACATCCAATGCTAGTATGCTTTGCTGCTCATGTATCTGTAATTCAAATTATTTTATAAACAACTCTAAATTGTGCACTCCATCATACCTTGGGGTATCACATACCTCAGTTCCAATCCAGTGCAACGCTAGGGTGTTATGCACATGTCTCCTTGTAGATACTTCATGCATCCTCTGCTGCCAACCTTTTAGGGATTTTTCTGAATGATGGACAAGAACAGATACTACGCCAGTTGAGTACACCATTGGCAGTAGAATTGACATAGTCATCCATCAATGCAGTCACATTGTAGAAGTTATCCAGCTCTAGCTTTCTTACTGGTTCCACATACCGCCTTCCTTCCATAGGGTCCAATGGTGTAGTAACTCTCAGGTCATCTACTTCAAAATCATTTACCTCTTTTTCAAGTTAATAATATCTTGGTTTGTAAAATATCATTCAATTCCAAGCAACGCTAGGTAAGGTTTGTTTTGATCCACTATCTCAATTATTTTAAATTATGTTGTACTGCACACTCTGTTAACAATCAAATTAACACCCTAGTCATGTGACAGAAGGAGCACATTTTTACTATGTGCCCGCAACATGAAGATAGAAACATAAGTACATTCAGAGACAAGTCCTCTATGATCTAATCACTTCTCCCATAAATGGAAGGATTAGGTGAAGATAGTAAGAACCTAAGAAGACTAAGTTCAGTGATTGAACCGCTCATAAAAGGTCTAAAACTAAGCTACACCAATCAATAAGTGAATATGAATGCATTAAAGTGCATTAATTGTACTCAAAGTATGTTAAAGTTGTGCAAAAAGCCTAAAAACTATGGAAAAGTGGGTTTTTGAGCTAAAATAATCAAAAGATATGAAAAGGGATAATCCCACATTGAAAAGAGAAACATGAGGGCTCATTTCCCAATGCTATATAAGAAAGGCATGGGAGGCATTGTAGATTAGACCAAAGGAAGAGTAAAGACATGCTGAAGAGATTCTGAAGGAGGAGAAGGAGCTCAAATTCTTCAAAAGCAAGGGTGAAGGAAGGGAAGCTCATGACAATGGAAGAGGGATTCACACCAAGATCATTGGTAAGGATGTACTTCTTCTTAGTTTTAATATGAATGGATTCAAGTTTCTACCATCTAAGAGTTTGAATTTGGCTTATCATGCATGAATTTAATTCTTAAATGAATCTAGATCTTAATGAGTTTTGATTAATGAATATAGATCTTTGTAAACTTGTGATAATCTTTTCATGTTACTGACATAGTAACTCACCATTTCTTAGTAAGATAGATTGATATGTTGCAGATATAACTCTGTCATGTCCCAAATTTGGAATTGGGTCACAATGGCCTAAGTAAATTGGCCCTATTCATTAGAGTTTGTCAAATTGATGTTGAAGGTCAAATAATTGCCAAGGAGGAAAATTACTAGTTTCCTAGGTTTGGGGTGGAAACTTTGGGATTTGGAATAATGGGGATAATAAATGATGTTGGAACATTAGGATGGCAGAAATATTTAATAAAGGAGATAAATAAATATATACAAGTGAAAATCAAAGTGGCATTTGATCATGAAGACACATGGAGGAAGTGGGACCCACACAAGCTAGAATTTATGTGCCACATGGCATCGTCTTCTTGCAATTTTGAATCCATGGGAAGCCTAATGTTCTTGGGATGAGTTATAAGGTCAATAATACTTGGCATGATTCAATGAGGTCGAAATATAGAGGAAGAGTAACTCCCATGGAAGAGGAAGAGGCAATTTGGAGCTAGTGAGACACTTGGGCTAGATTCCCTAGCTCTATGACAACAATGATAAAGATGCTATGACACCTATGACACAAATCAGACCTGAAGGCTGACATGTGACATATATGACATGTCAGGGCTAAAAATAGACTCCAAGAGGGCACTCAAGGGTGTTAGGGCAGCTAAGATGCTTCCACATGTGATTTGGTGGAAGTGGGAGACTAGGAATTGTTGTACAAGTGGCGTTCTTTGGAATCTTTTCCCAACTTGCGTTGGCATGAGTCTCTTGGAAGGAATTAGACCCATGGAGGACATTAGAACTTTATAAATTTCAATAACAAAGAATGAAACCAGCTTTTGATCATTTGTAGAATTTGCAATTGCATTTGTGAAGAGGGAGAGCTAGTGGATGACCAGTTGCTTGCCTTAGCCAATTTCGAGGGTGAAAGATTCCCATCCAAGTTGGTAATTGGTGTTAGGAACCCATGTCTTTACCTTGTTAGTATGTTGTTATTGGACGCATATGCTTTGTAAGTCGTCCCGTAGTATTTGTTAATCAATAGTTTGTGTTATTGTTGTTGGCGCATATGCTTTGTAAGTCGCCCGTAGTATTGTTAATCCATAGTTTGTAACGGCCCATGGTTTCGACCCATAGTATTGGCGCCTAGAATTAGTATATAAGTGGGTGTTGAGACCTATGAAGGCACCGTGAAGTTATTTGTATTGAGCTTGCTCAAAGGAGGTTGCCCCCTCGAAGTGGCCCGTGATCAATACAAAAGTGATTCTGAGTTCTGTCATTTCTGCTATTTCGCGCATTCTTGTTAATTAATTGTTGCAGGTGCCTCACATCTGGTATCAGAGCACTTTCTTGGGCTCGCTGGGTGAAATTTCTGCCAAATTTTTTTTCACATCTGTTGCAGGTTCGGATTTGGGAATAATCCCTATCCGCTTAACTGTGGGAAGTACTTGGGCATAAGCCCTAAAACTCATTGTGAGGAGTACCACAGGAACCCCGAAGTAGCTGGCCCATTGAGAGGACCTGCCGGCGAAAAGGGCAACGACCCCTACCTGATTGACTAGTTCCCACCCGTGAGGTAAACCAAGAGCTGTCGTTTGTGGCAAAGCGGTTATCAGTTTTACCTGAGCCGTGGAGTGAGGGGTACTGCCCCAATACGCAAGCCGTCAGACAGCATTGGTGGCCGAGTGAAAACCCTGAACTGTTAGGAAGCCGCACATACCTGGGGTCCATATCTACTTTCAGCTGAACTATTGTCGATCACTGCTGCGCCGTTTCAGATTCATTTTGCAAACCGTTCCAGGTCCAGCCGTTCGGCGTTGTTCCAGAATCCTTCGAACCAGAGATCCCATTCTGCAAGCAGAGCCGTAGCCGCTCCAGTCTGTAAAAAAAAAAAAAAAAAAAAAAAAAAAAAAAAAAAAAAAAAAAAAAAAAACACAGAGCCCTAGCCGCTCTAGTCTGAAAAAAAAAAAAAAAAAAAAAAAAAAAAAATCTCCCTTGTTTTACCTCTGTTTCCCTTGAAATTTTCAGGGAACCCCTGTCATTCCATTCTGCATATTTCATCCCTGAGGACCCTATCCTCAGTTCCCCTTCCTACAGCCGGAAATCCCACATTTGTCTATTTTTAGGGTTTGCCATAACTTCCTCAAATTTCACCCAATCACCTTCAATTTTTACCACAGAGTTCCTTTCTGAATTCTGCTTCTTTGTTCCCTTCTGCCAATTTTTCCCATCCTTTCACCCCGCTGCTGAAATCCTCATTTTTACTTCCCTGTCTATCCAACAGTGTCCAAAAAACGAGTCAAACCCCAATTACCCTCCTGATTTTTTCCCAAACCCAAATTTTCCTTTACTAAAGTAGTTCCTGTTTTTGTTTTCCTACCCAATCAAAAAAAAAAAAAAAAAAAAAAAAAAAAAAAAAAAAAATCCCTGGTTATGGTTGTCACCCGTGCAGGAGCAAAAACCATGGAGGAAGCCCTTGCAGCCATCCAAGCCAAACTCCAAAATCTGGATGAAAAATTTCTTGGTCTCCATCTTGAGCATTCAGCTATGAACAACAAACGGCAGTCCGAGTCTTCAGTAGACAATGGGTTCTCTTCTTCCAGCAATTTCCGTGGTCCAAAGCTTGATTTTCCTCACTTCAATGGTACCGATCCAACTGGGTGGATCTATCGTGCAGAACAATATTTCAGTCTGCATAATACGTTTGATGTCAACAAAGTTCCGTTGGCATCCTTTCATTTGGAACAGGAAGCTCTTCAGTGGTACCGTTGGTACATCAAGGCTCATCCAGAGCCCAACTGGCCAAACTTTTGCCAGCTCCTTCTGCAAAGATTTGGTCCTAGTGCTTTTGATGACTTCACAGGAGCCCTCACTAAACTTCGCCAGACCGGCACTGTGAGAGAGTATCAAACAGAATTTGAGAATCTAGCCAACCACACCGAAGGATTGTCTGATGAATTTTACCGGAGTTGTTTTATCAGTGGTCTAAAGGATGCCATCCGCTCCGAGGTCAAAATGTTCTGCCCCAACACAATGATGGAAGCACTCGGGTTGGCTAAATTGGCAGAAGACAAGATTGCAGCCCAACAACGCTCCAAGCCCACTTTTGTTCCCTTCAGAAATATGGGGTCTCAGCGACCTCCTATACCGCAGGCTCCTCGACCGACTCCTATCAAGCGTTTGTCAGAAACAGAGATGCAAGCACGCAGAGAAAAGGGTCTTTGCTATAATTGTGATGAGAAATTCACTCGGGGACATCGATGTGTTCAGCAAAAACTATATCTCCTGGATGTGGAGTCTCCGCCTGCCTCTGAAATGGGTGACGAAGATCCAGAAACACTAGATGCTCCGGTCGACATTCAGGAACCGCCTATTGACCCTCCGTCTCAGGATGACCAGCCAGAGATATCTCTCCATGCTTTAGCTGGAATCACCACCCCCCAAACAATGCGGGTCAGGGGTTACTTCAAGAAGCTTCCTCTTACAATCCTCATTGATTCGGGTAGCACTCATAATTTCATCGACCCTCGGATCGCCAAACAAGCTGATTGTTTTATCCATCCGTGCTCCAACTTTGAAGTCATGATTGCCAATGGGGGCACCTTACCTTGCAAAGGGAAGTGTCGAAATGTGCGTATCTCCATGGGAGATTATATCCTGCGCTCTGACATGTTTGCCTTGCCCTTAGGCGGATGTGATGTGGTTTTGGGCGCTCAATGGCTACGCACACTCGGCCCTATCTTATGGGATTTTGCCGAACTTTGGATGCAGTTTTCCCTCAATGGACACAAACACACATTGACAGGATTACAACCAGGTTCTCTCAGCATCATCAGTTCACATCGCATGGAGAAACTCCTCAAGAAGAGTTCACATGGTGTCATCGCTCAGATCAGTTCCATCCAGATGCAACCATCCGCGGTCTCCACTATTCCCTTGGATCTACAACAAATTCTGAATCGATATACAGGTGTCTTTGCTGAACCAGTGGGATTACCACCTTCCAGGCCAGAAGACCATCGTATTCAGCTCCTTCCTGGCAGCGTTCCTCCCAACATCAGGCCCTATCGCTACCCATTTCACCAAAAAACAGAGATTGAAATGCTCGTGCGGGACTTATTGAAGCAAGGTATTATTCGCCCAAGCACTAGTTCCTTTTCTTCTCCAGTTATTCTTGTCCGCAAAAAAGATGGGTCATGGCGCCTCTGCATTGACTTCCGAGCACTTAATCACCTCACCATCAAGGATAAGTTTCCAATTCCTGTTGTTGATGAGCTTCTTGATGAGCTTCATGGGGCTCACTTTTTCTCCAAGTTGGATCTTCGTTCTGGGTATCATCAAATTCGGGTTCATGAGGAGGATATTCCTAAAACAGCTTTCCGCACACATGATGGCCATTATGAGTTTTTGGTCATGCCCTTTGGCCTCACTAATGCTCCTTCCACATTCCAGGCCTTAATGAATAAAATATTTCGACCCTACTTGCGGAAATTCATTCTGGTATTCTTTGATGATATCCTCATCTACAGTAAAACATGGGATGAACATCTCCAACATCTGGATCTTGTCATGCAACTTTTCTCTGACCATCATCTCCATGCCAAGCAGTCTAAATGTGTTTTTGGACAAAAGGAAGTTGAGTATCTCGGGCACATTATCTCAGCACAAGGGGTTCGCGTGGATCCTGCCAAAATCGATGCCATGAACAATTGGCCACATCCTCAGACACTCAAGAGCCTTCGTGGTTTTCTGGGGTTGACTGGCTACTACCGTAAGTTTGTCAAGGATTATGGGAAGATTGCTGCTCCATTAACTGCCCTATTGAAAAAAGATGCTTTTACATGGACACCTGCTGCTCAGTGTGCATTTGACAAACTAAAACAAGCTATGTGTACTACACCTGTGCTAGCTATGCCCGATTTTTCCAAGCCCTTCACGATTGAGAGTGATGCTTGCGGCAATGGACTTGGTGCTGTTCTCCTTCAAGATGAACACCCCATTGCATTCACCAGCAAAGCCCTTTCCGGTAAGAATTTAGCTGCCTCTACCTATGAGAAGGAAATGATGGCTATTTTGCATGCAGTACAGAAGTGGCGGCCATACCTATTAGGGAATCATTTCTGCATCAAGACTGATCACCAGAGTTTGAAATATTTCTTGGACCAGCGTGTCTCCTCCCCAGCACAACAGAAATGGGTTAGCAAACTCATGGGTTATGACTATGAGATCACTTACAAGAAGGGTAAAGACAATATTGTGGCAGATGCTCTTTCTCGTACATTTGATGCCCAAGGTTCTCTTTCAGCTATTTCTATGCCTGTTCCAAATTGGTTGCAATCTGTTCAACAGGGTTATGTCAATGACTCTTCCTTATCTCAGATCATCCAGCGCTTGACCAACAATCCTTCTGCGGTCCCACATTACTCTTGGGATGGTGCTTCTCTGCGATTCAAGGGTCGTCTGGTGCTTCCCCAGAGCAGAGATCTTCAACAGGCTGTCTTCTATGAACTCCATGCTTCTCCATCAGCCGGGCACTCTGGGTTCCTCAAAACTTATGAACGAGCACGGCGTAACTTCTTTTGGCAAGGCATGAAAAGGACAATTCAACAGATGGTGGCCGAATGTGATACCTGCCAGCGCAATAAGGGTGAAACAACACTCCTTCCAGGATTGCTTGAACCCTTGCCCATACCTACACGGATTTGGACAGATATTTCTATGGATTTCATCGAAGGGCTCCCTAAATCTGGCGGAAAGACAGTGATTCTCGTTGTGGTTGATCGTCTCTCCAAATATAGTCATTTTTGTGCTCTCAGCCATCCCTATACAGCCTCCTCCGTCGCTCAAATTTTTATGGACCAGATCTTTCGTCTTCACGGCATCCCTTCTTCCATTGTCTCGGATCGTGATGCGACTTTCACTAGTCATTTTTGGACAGAACTATTTCGTCACACTGGCACCAAACTGAAGATGAGTTCAGGGTATCACCCACAAACAGATGGTCAGACTGAAATTGTTAATAAATGCTTGGAAACTTATCTTCGTTGCTTCACCTCGGAACAACAACATCAGTGGGCAAAGTGGCTTCCTCTCGCTGAATGGTGGTACAATACCTCTTACCACACTGCCTCCAAAATGACCCCATATGAAGCAGTCTATGGTCAGGCACCTCCAGCTCTTCTTCCATACACCCCCACCAGTTCACCAGTTCAGGAAGTTGACAGGGTCCTTCGCAACCGAGATCAGATTCTTCACATTTTGCGGGACAATCTTCACATGGCAAGGAATCGCATGAAGCAACAAGCTGATCAGCACCGTTCAGAGCGCACCTTTCAAGTCGGCGATATGGTTTTTCTTCGTCTCCAGCCGTACAAGCAATCCTCTTTGAAACTCAAAGGACGTCATAAGCTCGCTCCAAAGTTCTATGGGCCATATCGGATTCTTCAGAAGATTGGGTCCGTCGCTTATAAATTGGAACTTCCTCCTTCTTCCCGCATTCATCCAGTCTTTCATGTCTCTTGTCTGAAGAAAGTTCTTGGCACCAACATCAGCGGCCAAACGATTTTACCCGAACTGGATAATGAAGGATCCATCCTTTTGGAGCCAGAGGCCATCCTCAATCGGCGCACGCGTCAGCTTCGCTCTCGCTCTATCACAGAGGTCTTAATTCAGTGGCACGGCATGCAACCAGAGGACGCTACATGGGAACCACTCCTTCAGATTCAACAACAATTTCCACATCTAAAGCTTTGAGGACAAAGCTTTTTTTCAAGGGGGAGGGGATGTTAGGAACCCATGTCTTTACCTTGTTAGTATGTTGTTATTGGACGCATATGCTTTGTAAGTCGTCCCGTAGTATTTGTTAATCAATAGTTTGTGTTATTGTTGTTGGCGCATATGCTTTGTAAGTCGCCCGTAGTATTGTTAATCCATAGTTTGTAACGGCCCATGGTTTCGACCCATAGTATTGGCGCCTAGAATTAGTATATAAGTGGGTGTTGAGACCTATGAAGGCACCGTGAAGTTATTTGTATTGAGCTTGCTCAAAGGAGGTTGCCCCCTCGAAGTGGCCCGTGATCAATACAAAAGTGATTCTGAGTTCTGTCATTTCTGCTATTTCGCGCATTCTTGTTAATTAATTGTTGCAGGTGCCTCACAATTGGAAAGGCCATTCAGACCTTTCATTTGGAGATTTAATGGAGTCTTTATTTGCAGGTGTAAGCTACAAGGAATCTCATTGTTTCTTCTATCGCAGCTCACTCCTTCAACCATTTTTAGTTTTGATGGCATATTCTTGATCCTTGAGGGAGGGAATTTTTGGTGAGCTATTGTACTCTTTGGGGGAGCTTCTAATGCCCCATTTATTTTGTAATATGAATTAAATACTCTTTTATTCATCTCCAGAAAATTTCAGGTCGAAATTCCAAGTAGAAATGTATAAATCTCAATTTTAATGAAAGAACAGTGTCATTTCCCCACTACCTTGTTGTGAATCAATGTAATGCTGATGATTTCGAATGAATGGATGATTCTATGATGAATTTGTGATTAATGGACTTCCATGGATGTATTTTACAATTTTCATGTACTGTACTTGAGCATTTGAAGTATTTTTACTCAGTTTAATTGCATTGCGAGAAGAAATAGTGCCATTTCTCCAAGGGTCGAATTGGTGATTTTTGCAGTTGAATGGGAGAGGGTTGGGACATATATAATAATAAATTAATGGTGCACATTAGACCTTAATAACATCCTTAATACATTCCCTACCTCTATTCATAAATTTGAGTGGGTTTGGAGGCATTTGGGAAGCCATTTTCAGTACTTACCCCAGGGGGATTTGAACCCCAAATTACTAGTAAAATTGCATACTTGGCCCAGAATCTTAAGAGAGTTTGAAGAGGTATTTTGGTGTCCATATCTCATCCCTTAACATCATATTCAAGTCCTAATATCATTCATACACCTTCCTTGAAGATTTGAAGACATTTGGAGTCAATTTGAGACCTAGAGACAATACTAGTCAAAGCGAAATCACTAGTAAAGTTACCTACATTGACCAGAATTGAAAGAGGATTTGAAAAAGTATTTTAAAGGTCCAAAGGCATCCCTGAAACACATATTTATGTTCTAATATCATTCATATACCTTCTCATAATATTTGGGATCATTTGGGGCAAATTTGGGACCTAGAGATCAAAACTAGTCAAAGGTCGAATTGGGGAAAAAAGTGAAAAATTGCCATTTTAATAAAATTCATAACAAGGGATATTACAGTGGTATGAGAGCATGGTCCTTGCACCTTTGGATTAGGTACATACATTCAAGAATAATTGGCATCCATTTCTTACTATTATGATGAATCCTATGAGTACAATTCTTATGAGGAATATGCAGATGCTTATGAGCAATATGAAGCAGAATGTGAATGGTACGAGGAAGAGGTGCCATCATGCAACACTTATTACAATTTAAAGAGAAATGAAGATTATTCTAATGACTTTAAATCTGATGAATATGAGTGTGTCACACCAACCAAGAATAATTCTATGAGTGAGTTCCAAAGATGGAGAGCAACATATAAAACCTTGCCCCAACAATATCAAAAATATCAAGAATATCTTGCTTCGAGCAAAAATACACAAAATGCCATGTCTTTTGAGTACTATGCTGAACATGTTTTTGAAAATAGGCCCAAAAATGAAGATGTGGAGTTAGTAAAGAAAGGTTTATGCCCTTCTTGTAAAGAACCTTGGAGTGAGTATCATATATGTGTGCATGAAATTATGTCCCACTTGAGGAGAGCTTTTGGGAATTCTTCAAAAAGAGATTCCAAAGATATTGATCATAAGGAAAACAAGGGGAAAAATGCATCATCTTGCTTGAAGGATAAAAATGAAGAGACATCACAAGAGCATGAAGAAGATTCTATTGAAAATATGGAAGATCATTTTGAGACACCTTCTAGCTTAGACATGAACCAAAGAGCATCTACTGATGGATGCTTAAACTATGAAGGAGTACCTACTAATGGGTGATCGCATCTCTATGTTGGTGACATAGAGATCACTTTTGAAAGTGTTGCTACAAGCCCAAGTTCCATTAAGCATGATAATGAAGACCTTGTAGGAGTTGAAGAAGAACCAAGATCAACTTCCCCATCACCACTTGAGCTTCATGAAGTTGGTCCAAGCAAAAATGAAGAAGATGAGGAGGTTCATTTTCTAGAGCCTCATTTTCTTGAAGGGTCCTTAAAGATGAATGAAAATAATATCCAAGAGTCCCTCAGAATTCTCCATGACACTCAAGCATTGGTGTCAAATTCTTGTTGGGGAGCTACTTCATTGGAGGAAACATCCTTCCTTGAAGACATGGAGAAGATTCAAAGAGCAATGTGCCACATCAAAGGTAATTCCATGTCTTTGATTTTTGATAGAAACCATTTGTTTGAGCTTAATGAATTGTTACATGATGCATACTTGAAGAATAATGAGGATATTCATAATCTCTCAATTCAAAATGAGCAACTTCTTGAAAAGTTGCAAGATACTTGTTTTTCCTCCTATGTTTCAGATTGTCAAATGGTAGATTGTTTGGAGGATTCTCATGACATGGTGGATCAAGAGAAATGTGGAAATTTGAATGTGCTCAATGTGTTTGAAGATGAACTTGAAGAGATCCAAACACTTGATGTGGTGGAAGAGGAACTTGAATTGTCTCTTGATGAAGGTTATGCAATTTTTAAAGAAGAACATGATTCCTCTACATTGGAACCAATCTATGACAAAGGTTTCACAATTTTGAATGAGCTGCATGATACTACCCATATGGATCCTTTCCATGATGAAACTTCTGCACTTTTTGATCATTTGGGTGAGTTAGTTCATTCTCCTACATCCTACAATTCCATGTTTTGCAGCATTAGTCTCAATGAAGTATGGGTGAAAGGGTTCTTTTTGATGGTGCCACATGAGGAGTATGGAACTCCTAGATTTACCTTTTATGATGACATGGTTGGAGCACATTCTTATTCACATTTGCAGCAACATCATTTGTCACTTTATGATGATGCACATCTACATGGATGCACCTATGATATGCATTTGAGTCACTTGAAGACTCGTGGTTTTTCTTGCTCAACACTTGGTTCATTTGAAGTTAGAGGAACTTCATCCAACACTTGGGTGAATAGATTTATAATGGGAGAACATTTTTGTTGGAAGCCACATATTTTGTTACATATTTATGATTATCACATTCATGGATGTATGGGTGAGACTTATTTGAGTCCTTTGAAGTCTCCTTGTTTTTTATGCTCATTATTTGCTTCAGATTTTAGTGGAGACTCTTCATTCACTTCTTGGATGAAGGAATACATGGCTGAATATTTTGATGCATATCACATCCATTTGGAGCAGCATTATAGGACATGGGATCCTCACCTATGTCATTGGAGCAGATTTGATGGGTCACTTGTGTTGAGATATTGTAACTTCAAAGAATATTATATTTGTACTTTATTATTCCGGAGATGATTCATTCCTCCGTGAAGATCTTATTGTATATCCGGAGATGTTTATTCCTCCGTCGGAATGTGGTAACTTGGGTTATTAGACTTCCCTAGTGGGGGTCGGCCCTGTATGTGTTATGTGGGTCAAAGGGTTATTAGACCACCCTAGAGGGGTCGGCCCAGTCAGTTATAATGGGGTATTTAACCTAATGGTTAAATACGAGCCTACATGTACTTGTGTAAAATACATATCAGAGTAGTGTATAAATAGAGGAGGTGTGTTCCTCATTATATACATTCACTCACTTGAGGATATCGCACTTGTGGAGGAGAGGTCTGCTATTGTGGAGGAGGAGATCATGTCTCAGGGTTTCATCTTTGTATATTGCTGGTCATCTATATTGAGGAAGCTTTGCTGGGTTTTCTACCCCATGAGGGTTTCCCAGGATAAATCTCTGTCTCTTGTGTTTATGCCGTGCTTGTTGTTTCTTCAGTGATCCTGTATATGCTATTATTGTAAAATGGAATGTAATGCTGCTATTTTCTGTCTTAGCATATTGAATTCTAACATGGTATCAGAGCTAACCTGAAGGAAGACAAGGTATGGCACTAAAGACACTTGCTTTACTTACGACAATTTGAAGGTTAGGGTTTTACATAGCAAAAACCAGTCATCGTAGCACTTTCGCTATAAATCCGTTTTGGCGAAGTTTTCGGATCTGAAATTGTTACGGGACGAAGCTAAAATCTCCAGGTACCTTGTGTCCAAAGGACAACCTCTAATTCGTTGTACTTTGTGATTTATGATCTGTACAATATAGGGTTTCTGCCTCCTCCAGATCTGAGTCAAAATCAGGTGACCTTGGGAAAAAGGTCATAACTTGGGCTAGGAAGCTCCAAATGAAATTCCGTGAAAAGTGACAGGTAGTACACAGACTGTACTATCTCAGAAAACTTTTTCATAGGCCGAAGTTGAACCAGTGACACGTGGCACGCCGTACAAGTTCGATCTCCTGTATTATCCCATAAACAGGTCACGTTGCGACACTTGGCATAACTATCTCTCAGAGAATACAATTGAGGTCAGACCTGTCAGGATGGAAATATAACAGGCCGAGATATCTCAGAAAACTTTTTGAGAGGTCGAAGGTCAAACAGTGACACGTGGCACGCCGTACAAGTTCGCTCTCTTGTAATTTCCCAAAACAGGTCACGTTGCGACGTTTGGCATAACTCTCTCTCAGAACATCCAATTGAGGTCAGACCTGTCAGGATGGAAAGCTAACAGGTCAGGATATCTTAGAAAACTTTTTCAGACCCTGTGGATCAAAAATTTCAGAGTTACATCAGAAACAATCAGGTACATATTTCTGTCAAAACAGAATTATTTTTTGGTACCTTCATTCATGGCTTCCGGAATTTAGGGCTTTGAAGAAAGTTGGAATTTTTGTAATCGGAGACCACGGCTGGATGCTACTCATCAAAATAGAAATTTAGAGACCAAGATCATAATTTTTGGTTGGGCAGAAGGCCGGGCTTGATTAGACCCTAGTTCGGGACTTTGATCAGAAAAGTGGAAAATTAGGGCTTCTGTAAAAATGGGAATTTTTGAAACCTGTGACCACAGCTGGAAGCTCCTCAGAAAAATAGAAGCTTAGAGCTGTGGATCAAACCTTTTGATGGGGAAAAAGAGTGGGCTTCATCAAACCCCAGTTCAGGGTCACGTCCAGTGAATCCGAAAGTTTCAAAGGCAAAATTGAGGAGTAAAACTTTGCAGTTTTCAAATTCTGAATATACCAGTTTGATCAGCTCATCAAGGCGCATATTTCTATCCTTTTGGAAGTTTGAAATTCAAAGTTTGAATTTTTTGGGTTTCTCTGACAAACCCATATCCAGCTCCAGGTCCAGTTCTTGCAAATCAAGTGGATTGGGTTAATCCTAGAAGAAGATGGATTGGTCACCTGCATAAGTGAAGAAGTTCCTGTCTCAGAGGGAGATGAGGATAAGGCCTTACATAAGAAGAATACAAGCGATCTCGACAGGTATGACTCATCGAGGTATGTTTCGATATTTGTCAATGATTAATTTTATGGTATGTTTGTCTTCAGGTTATTACAGTTAGTACAATTTTGATTTTAGATTTGTCGTATAACCTTAACAAAATTATGAATGCATGATAGAAGATATTCATTGGTTAGGGTGTTGACACTTATGATTGTACTAATGCATTATGATGTTGTGTGAGGTTGATGTTGTCTGCTAACAAGATACAGGTACATCACAAAAGACAAATCAGGTTCCATGACCATGAAAACATGAAGACAAAGACTCATCCATAATCTTTGTTCTACTTACGAGGTATGTATGACTTTGTTATATTATGCTTAACCTATGAGACATGCAGGTTCTAGCTCAGGATCTCTAAATCATTGAAGAGATTGTTTAGGTGTGTTGTACATAACCAAGTAGGTATACTAATCCAGGTATGTTTCCCATGAATCTTACCTTGTGTTAGGATCCCTTATATAAGTATACTTGGAATGATTGGTTATGCTTATTCATAAAGTTAGTAATCAAGGGATTATGCATATTATATCTTTTATCTTGATTGATGATATGCATGAGTAAAAGAAGACTTACTTGAAACCCTGAATACTAATGATCATGACTATACATATTCAAGATTATTTAGAATTAGAATGTTTTGAGAATATACTAATGAATGAATGTTTGTGTATGAGATCATGAGGATGACACTAGTGCACACTTGAGCATGCACAGTGGTACAGAATGAATAGAAGTTCAAAGGACATATAGAAGATCAAGTGGGAGGCAACCACACAAACATAAAAGATAAGTATTTGAGTTGTTATTTGAAATAGTAAATGATATTTCTTGTATGCATATTTGTATTCCTAGACATATCATGCTGAGTGCAAACATTCATAGAGCATTGAACATTATACTACTAATATGCATATGATTGGTAAGTTGGACAAACATTCCATTGTTGCTTGTCTAGAATGAAACCTCTTTGCTGACATGCTGAGAGCTGTGCACACTCTCGATAGTATGTTCTGGTAGAGATGGAAGGCATCTAGATAGCCACTGTATGCATACAGGATATGGTAAAGTGTTGTGCCAAAGTATTGGTCAAGATAGTTGCATAACTATGTAAATGATATCTGTATGCATAATAGGTTATCATGATTTCATGATTATGAAGGATTACTAATCATGTACTTAATTTTGTTTTGTAGGAAAGATCATGAAGAATAATGAACACCGAACAAGTGATGGATGTTCAACAAGAAGATTTACAAATCAAACAAAATATAGAAGGCTTGTGGCTAGAAGATTCTCTTAGAAAGAGGAAGAGAATCATGATGAGATGTTTGCTCCAAGTGGCTAGATAAGACCATTCTCTTAATGGTGTAATTAAAGAAGAAGTGTGAATCAGGTTCTGTATGGGTTCCCAGGATCGATAGTATATTGATGAGAATACATGTGGGGATTGTATCATCCTTGAACACTTGTTCTAAAGTGAGCCGTAGACAGGTGTCTCCGAGAAAGAAAAGGGCATTGGATCATCCCTGGACTTTCAGTCCTAAAGAGAGCCGTAGACGTGAGGTCTCCGAGAATGAAGTCCTTAGTGGACAGTTGAGGGGATTGGATCATCCCTGGACTTTCAGTCCTAAAGAGAGCCGTAGACTTGAGGTCTCCGAGAATGAAGTCCTGAGTGGACAGTTGAGGGGATTGGATCATCCCTGGACTTTCAGTCCTAAAGAGAGCCGTAGACGTAAGGTATCCGAGAATGAAGTCATTAGTGGACAGTTAAGGGGATTGGATCATCCCTGGACTTTCAGTCCTAAAGAGAGCCGTAGACGTGAGGTCTCCAAGAATGAAGTCCTTAGTGGACAGTTGAAGGGATTGGATCATCCCTGGACTTTCAGTCCTAAAGAGAGCCGTAGACGTGAGGTCTCCGAGAATGAAGTCCTTAGTGGACAGTTGAGGGGATTGGATCATCCCTGGACTTTCAGTGCTAAAGAGAGCCGTAGACGTAAGGTCTCCGAGAAGTGGGGATTGTATCATCCCCGGACCTTGGTCCCTGAATTGATCCGTAGACGTATGGTCTTCGAGAATAAAGTGATGGGGATTGCATCATCCCGGAACCACTAGTTCAAAATGTACGTGAGGACTGCATCGTCCATGAACTGGGTTCAAAATGTACGTGAGGACTGCATCGTCCATGAACTGGGTTCAAAATGTACGTGAGGACTGCATCGTCCATGAACTGGGTTCAAAATGTACGTGAGGACTGCATCGTCCATGAACTGGGTTCAAAATGTACGTGAGGACTGCATCGTCCATGAACTGGGTTCAAAATGTACGTGAGGACTGCATCGTCCATGAACTGGGTTCAAAATGTACGTGAGGACTGCATCGTCCATGAACTGGGTTCAAAATGTACGTGAGGACTGCATCGTCCATGAACTAGGTTCAAAATGTACGTGAGGACTGCATCGTCCATGAACTGGGTTCAAAATGTACGTGAGGACTGCATCGTCCATGAACTGGGTTCAAAATGTACGTGAGGACTGCATCGTCCATGAACTGGGTTCAAAATGTACGTGAGGACTGCATCGTCCATGAACTGGGTTCAAAATGTACGTGAGGACTGCATCGTCCATGAACTTGGTTCAAAATGTACGTGATTGGGATTGCATCGTCCCTAGACATGATGAGGTGTCTTAAAGTGATAAGGACTAATCCTCCTGTAAGTAGATTGGGATTGCATCGTCCCTAGACATGGTGAAGTGTCTTAAAGTGATAAGGACTAATCATCCTGTAAGTAGATTGGGATTGCATCGTCCCTAGACATGGTGAGGTGTCTTAAAGTGATAAGGACTAATCATCCTGTAAGTAGATTGGGATTGCATGGTCCCTAGACATGGTGAGGTGTCTTAAAGTGATAAGGACTAATCATCCTGTAAGTAGATTGGGATTGCATCGTCCCTAGACATGGTGAGGTGTCTTAAAGTGATAAGGACTAATCATCCTGTAAGTAGATTGGGATTGCATCGTCCCTAGACATGGTGAGGTGTCTTAAAGTGATAAGGACTAATCATCCTGTAAGTAGATTGGGATTGCATCATCCCTAGACATGGTGAGGTGTCTTAAAGTGATAAGGACTAATCATCCTGTAAGTAGATTGGGATTGCATCGTCCCTAGACATGGTAAGGTGTCTTAAATTGATAAGGAGTAATCATCCTGTAAGTTGATTCGAGATTGCATCATCCTTAGACATGGTGAGGTGTCTTAAAAGGATAAGGATTGATCATCCTGTAAGTTGATCTGGATTGCATCATCCATAGACATGAGAGATGTCTTAAATTGAGAGGGATTGACCATCCCGTAATTGGATCATGTGTGTTGCAGGGTATGCTGCTATTGTGTATACTTGTATCAGTGTGGATACTTGTATTGATAGATGTATTAGTGAGAATACATGCTTTTGATGATAGATGTATTAGTGAGAATACATGCTTTTGATGATAGATGTATTAGTGAGAATACATGCTTTTGATGATATATGTATTAGTAAGAATACATGTTTTGATGATAGATGTATTGGTGAGAATACATACTTTTGATGATACATGTATTGATTAATGTACTTGTATGGTTGAGGATACTTATGTTGTAGATCGAGATGATCCAGATGCTGTAGATCGAGATGATCCAGATGCTGTAGATCGAGATGATCCAGATGCTGTAGATCGAGATGATCCAGATGTTGTAGATCGAGATGATCCAGATGCTGAAGATCGTGATGATCCAGATGCTGTAGATCGAGATGATCCAGATGGTGTAGATCGAGATGATCCAGATGGTGTAGATCGTGATGATCCAGATGCTGTAGATCGAGATGATCCAGATGGTGTAGATTGAGATGATCCAGATGGTGTAGATCGATATGATCCAGATGCTATAGATGAGATGATCCAGATGCTGTAGATCGAGATGATCCAGATGTTATAGATCGAGATGATCCAGATGCTGTAGATCGAGATGATCCAGATGTTGTGGATCGTGATGATCTAGATGCTGTAGATCGAGATGATCCAGATGCTGTAGATCGAGATGAGATGACGATGTTGATGATCGTGTGATGACGATGCTGATGATCGTGAGATGACGATGTTGATGATCGTGTGATGACGATGTTGATGATAGTGAGATGACGATGTTGTTGTTCATGTGATGACGATGCTGATGATCGTGTGATGGCGATGCTGACAATCGTGAGGATTCAGATATTGATGTTGCTGTAGCTGTTTGAGTGCTGCAGAAGATAAAGACTCAGTACTGAAGATGTTGATGTTCCAGTATTGAAGATATTCCAGTAACTGGTTGAGTTACTGATGATGTTGAGAAAGCTTCCAATGATTTATAGATGTATCATGTATGATGTTGATGACTCCTTGCTCGTGCAGATGCTGTTATAATATCCTTCTCGTTAAGGGGGAGTGTTGAGATATTGTAACTTCAAAGAATATTATATTTGTACTTTATTATTCCGGAGATGATTCATTCCTCCGTGAAGATCTTATTGTATATCCGGAGATGTTTATTCCTCCGTCGGAATGTGGTAACTTGGGTTATTAGACTTCCCTAGTCGGGGTCGGCCCTGTATGTGTTATGTGGGTCAAAGGGTTATAGACCACCCTAGAGGGGTCGGCCCAGTCAGTTATAATGGGGTATTTAACCTAATGGTTAAATACGAGCCTACATGTACTTGTGTAAAATACATATCAGAGTAGTGTATAAATAGAGGAGGTGTGTTCCTCATTATATACATTCACTCACTTGAGGATATCGCACTTGTGGAGGAGAGGTCTGCTATTGTGGAGGAGGAGATCATGTCTCAGGGTTTCATCTTTGTATATTGCTGGTCATCTATATTGAGGAAGCTTTGCTGGGTTTTCTACCCCATGAGGATTTCCCAGGATAAATCTCTGTCTCTTGTGTTTATGCTGTGCTTGTTGTTTCTTCAGTGATCCTGTATATGCTATTATTGTGAAATGGAATGTAATGCTGCTATTTTCTGTCTTAGCATATTGAATTCTAACAACTTGAAGATTGTATGCACTTGGAAAATGGTGGTCCACATGCTTAGAGGTATAAGCACTTTCATGACTCTTTGATGAAGCATCTCCTTGATGTACATTTTCATTATGTTGTTATGTACTTTGATGATATATATTTTGTACTCATGATGTTTGTAAGAATGCATACAAGAAAATGGGATCCAGGAATCCTCTTATCTGATGGTATGGGTTGGAGAGCACTCTTAATTGTTGGGGTGCAATACAAGCAATGGGACCCTAGGATCATTTTTGTCTCATTGGTTTCAATTTTTTTTTAGGAAACAAGCAGTATGGGAGATGGATTCCCCACTTAATAAAGTGATTTTTATCAGAATAGTGCAGCAACAAGCATGGTGCTTCCTCTCTAAAATCTTCATCGAAACTCAAAGACTCAAGGTTGGGCAATTCAATGGCAACTTCAGAGAATTATACAGAAAGCAGGTTCTTCAACACCCATGTTTGAAATTGCTTGAGGACAAGCAATATTGGGAAGGGAGGATTTGTCATGTCCCAAATTTGGCATTGGGTCACAATGGCCTAAGCAAATTGGCCCTATTCATTAGAGTTTGTCAAATTGATGCTGAAGGTCAAATAATTGCCAAGGAGGAAAATTACTAGTTTCCTAGGTTTGGGGTGGAAGCTTTGGGATTTGGAATAATGGGGATAATAAATGATGTTGGAACATTAGGATGGCATAAATATTTAATAAAGGAGATAAATAAATATATACAAGTGAAAATCAAAGTGGAATTTGATCATGAAGACACATGGAGGAAGTGGGACCCACATAAGCTATAATTTATGTGCCACATGGCATCCTCTTCTTGCAATTTCGAATCCATGGGAAGCCTAATGTTCTTGGATGAGTTATAAGTTCAACAATACTCAGCATGAGTCAATGAGGTTTAAATATAGAGGAAGAGTAACTCCCATGGAAGAGGAAGAGGCAATTTGGAGCTAGTGGGACACTTGGGCTAGATTCCCTAGCTCTATGACAACAATGATAAAGATGCTATGACACCTATGACACAAATAAGACCTGAAGGCTGACATATGACATATATGACATGTAAGGGATAAAAATAGACTCCAAGAGGGCGCTCACGGGTGTTAGGGCAGCTAATATGCTTCCACATGTGATTTGGTGGAAGTGGGAGACTAGGAATTGTTGTACAAGTGGCGTTCTTTGGAATCTCTTCCCAACTTGAGTTGGCATGAGTCTCTTGGAAGGAATTCGACCCATGGAGGAAATTAGAACTTTATAAATGTCAATAACAAATAATGAAACCAGATTTTGATCATTTTTAGAATTTGCAATGGCATTTGTGAAGAGGGAGAGCTAGTGGATGACTAGTTCCTTGCCTTAGCCAATTTCGAGGGTGAAAGATTCCCATCCAAGTTGGTAATTGGAAAGGACATTCAGACCTTTCATTTGGAGCTTTAATGGAGTATTTATTTTCAGGTGTAAGCTACAAGGTAGCTCATGGTTTCTTCTCTTGCATCTCACTCCTTCAACCATTTCTAGTTTTGATGGCATATTCTTGATCCTTGAGGGAGAGCACTTTTGGCGAGCTATTGTACTCTTTGGGGGAGATTCTAATGCCCCATTTATTTTGTAATATGAATTAAATACTATGTTCTTCATCTCCAGAAATTTTTAGGTCGAAATTCCAAGTAGAAATGTATAAATCTCAATTTTAATGAAAGAACAGTGTCATTTCCCCACTACCTTGTTGTGAATCAATGTAATGTTGATGATTTCGAATGAATGGATGATTCTCTGATGAATTTGTGATTAATCGACTTCCATGGATGTATTTTACAATTTTCATGTACTGTACTTGAGAATTTGAAGTATTTTTACTCAGTTTAATTGCATTGGGTGAAGAAATAGTGCCATTTCCCCAAGGGTCGAATTGGTGATTTTTGCAGTTGAATGGGAGAGGGTTGGAACAAATATAATAATAAATTAATGGTACACATGAGACCTTAATAACATCCTTAATAAATTCCCTACCTCTTTTCATAAATTTGAGTGGGTTTGCAGGCATTTGGGAAGCCATTTTCAATACTTACCCCAGGGGGATTTGAACCCCAAATTACTAGTAAAATTACATACTTGGCCCAAAATATTAAGAGAGTTTGCAGAGGTATTTTGGTGGTAATATCTCATCCCTGAACATCATATTCAAGCCCTAATATCATTCATACACCTTCCTTGAATATTTGAAGGCATTTGGAGTCAATTTGAGACCTAGAGACAATACTAGTCAAAGGGAAATCACTAGTAAAGTTACCTACATTGACCAGAATTGAAAGAGGATTTGCAAAAGTATTTTAAAGGTCCAAAGGAATCCCTAAAACACATATTTATGTTCTAATATCATTCATATACCTTCTCAGAATATTTGGGATCATTTGGGGCAAATTTGGGACCTAGAGATCAAAACTAGTCAAAGGTCGAATTGGGGAAAAAAATGGAAAATTGCCATTTTAATAAAATCCTTAACAAGGGACATTTCAAACTCCCTACATGCAAACATCATAATCTATTATTAGATTGGCGACCATATGGCTTGAAGTTTCCTCATATTTCATGATTTTTCTTCATTTTTGGTGCTCTCCATCCTTTAGATCTACTCACTTGGAGCTTAAATATCAGTTCAAGATCCATAGATCCAGCAAGATTACCTCCAAACTGGCCTCCTCCCACCTTTCTTGCAGCAAATGCTTCAAAATCCCATTCTAGATCTCATTTTTCTGCATTCTAGATCTCATTTTTTTTCTGTGCAATCTAGAAATCGTTTTTGGGGATTTTTGAAGCCTTTAATGCTTGGTTTTGCTTCCTTTGGAGTGGTTTTGTTGTATTCTTTGGTTTAGGAGATGATTAATTTGAATTTCCATCCTCCTTTGATTAGATCAGATCCCTCCTTTGCTCATATATTTGCTGAAAATTTCAATTTTGTGTTGCTTCATAATGTGCACATGCTGAAATGTATGATGAGACCTCTTAAAGTTTGAACCTATTGGAAGGCTTGATATGTATGTTTGGAGACCTGTTTAGAAGATTATTTTGATGCTTATG
This sequence comes from Larix kaempferi, assembly GCA_027924585.1. Taxonomy (NCBI): domain Eukaryota; kingdom Viridiplantae; phylum Streptophyta; class Pinopsida; order Pinales; family Pinaceae; genus Larix; species Larix kaempferi. The sequence continues at coordinate 724,787 of BSBM01000892.1, forward strand.
ATCAGCCTCTCACTCATGTTAAATCCCTCCTTTCCTCATGTTTCTTAGCTTTAAAGATTTTAATCTTATGTTTCCAATTTGCAGCTCATCCAACGAGTTTGTAAGAAACTTGTTTTAAATCTATTTTGAATGCTTAGAAAGTGCATTTGCAGACATGTTTGGAAGCTCCTTTTGCTTCTCATGATCATTCTATCATTCATTTGATAAGTGTTCATATGCTTTGCATTGTTTGGGCCTAGATCTTTACCTTTGGACTCATCTTCCAATAACTTTCAAATCTGCCCCAAATCTGAATTCCTTTGTCAAATTGTGATGGATCTATTACATGTTTGCATGTGTTCTTTAGCTTAAGATATTTTTTCTGATCATAATTAGTTTATTGATCCTTTTTGAGAACCTTTGAAAAAAAATTTCATCATTTGGATCAAAGATATCTCCCATTGGAATGACCTTCCAAAAATTTTAAGAATTGCTCCAAATGTGCTTTCTCTTTTCAATTTTTTCTTCAAGTTGTGATAGATATTCAAAATTGAGAGCATATTAGATCATAGATCCCTGATTTTACATATCCATGACTGATATTTAACTTCATTTGAATCTCCTTTACATCTTTGCAAAGTTTACACACCTTCCAAACACATTAATTCAAGCTTCTAATCTTACACTAGTTGGTTGAGACCTCTTTAACTTTTGGATCTGTTTGGAGACCTGTTTTGGATGAAATTTAAACACTTGTTTAGATAATTATATGTAGCTTGATATCATCCTTATACTCCTATTGAAAAGTTAGGAAAGTTTCATAACATTTGGATCAAGACATTTACACTTGGAATTCACTTCCAAACACCTTCAAATCTGCTCCAAATTGTAATTAATTTTCAATCTTTTTCTATTGGTAGTAGATCTATTTTGCTTACAACCTTATGGGATGATAGATCCTTGTTTTAACATGCTTAAGGACTGATCTTAACGTACATTTATGTCTCTTTACATGGCTGCAACTCTCCTAAAGCACACTTAAGAAATTGTTCACCAAAACACTTCAAGCACTTCATTTTTTCAAACCTTTAGAATATGCTGATTGGAAACATTAATCAAACATAAACCATACACATTTGGAAACATCATACACACTTGAAAGATCCTTTCACACACATTTGCATTTGAAGAACACCTTGAACATCACATGATTGAGATAATTTGAAAGTAATGTCTTCCCAAAAAACAGAATTATACATTAATTAGTTGCATTTTGTTGTGGAGTTAGAATATTTTCATGATTTTCATGCACAATTAGAGAGAGTTGCACCTTTAGAGTTCAGTTTTCTTGAGATATATTGTGTATAAGGCACTGTATCCTCTTCACTCGCATCTTATGATGACCTTGTGAATGAGAAAGTGTATCTCGCTTGTAATAGTTTAGGATTTCACTTTTCAAAGCATCTTATATCGAGCCACAGTATCCTCTTCACTCGCATCTTATGATGATCTTGTGAATGAGAAAGTGGATCTCACTTGTAATAGAGTAGATTTAATTTTTGCATACAATCTTCTGAGCCACTGTATCCTCTTCACTTGGGCCTTATGGCGATCTTGTAAATGAGAAAGTGGATCTCACGTGTAACAGTTTAGGATTTAATTCAAAAGCATTCCAAAGGGCTTTGTGTATCCTCTTCACTTGGGCCTTATGGCGATCTTGTGAATGAAAAATAGGGATCCCCCGTGTAATAGAATTAGATTCATGTTTACTTGAGATATCTGTTTGGGTTACATTGGTCTTTACACATCAATTATTATTCATTTTTCAGAAAAACTGTGCATAAACATACGAAATCTACTAGAAATTTTGCATGAATGAAAGAAACTCATGAACCTCTCACTCTTCCTTAATTTAGAATATTCATCGAATTGAAAGGTAGAGTAGTGAGCATTTTGCATTGTTTGGTTCATTTTTCTGTTTTCGAGTCAAAACACCACCAGTTTCATTTCCACTCCTCAAACTAAGCAAACTACATTTAAAATTGGTGCTTAATCTAAAATTGACAAACTTTTGATTTTTATATCACCAACAAGTTTAGGTTAGTGCCCCGGATTAGGTTTGGAGTGTTAACACTTCTGGGCTGCAAAACTTTGAAACTAGCATTGATTAAAGAGAGTAAATCCATTAGTCACAAAAAATTCTTGTCGGGAAAGTGCTTTTGAGACATGCGTCAAGCATGAGGTCAATCTGGATAAGTAAGGGTGGTTCCCCCTTCTTGCTTATTTAGTGGGACATGAGCTTATCGAGGGGATTCTATGTTCAATGACAAGTCCTCAGGGTGACATCACTGTTTCTAGAGTTCCTGGTAATGAGAGTTGTCCTTGACTTACAAATGTTTGCCCGACCATCGATTGTGAAGTGGTAACTTTAGTGGATATTCTTAGGATATCACATAGGCTGTTGTGAGTGGGACACACTTGCAATACCTGAGACAGACTTTGGAACTTTTACTCCTTGGGAGGGTGAGTGGTCAAGAACCAACACTTGTACCCCTGGTGATTAAAGTTTATTGTAACTGTTTCTCACACCTTCTCTCCTAGAAATTGTATGAGGACATGAAATCCCTCAACAACTACTAGTTTCGAAAGGCCCTACAATCCAGCTTTTCACTGAGCTTCAGTTCTTTGGAAAAGTAAGTTTGCTTGCTTGAAATCTCTAGGGAATTTTTATTGTGTGGACACTTTTTATTTTGTTGAGTCTAGAAAGCCATAGGATTGTTTGATTCTGTTTGCAAAAATATTTTCAAATACATCCTTTTATCAAAATTCTTCAAAGTGGCTACTCTCCCGACCCGCCAGTCACGGCGGCAGCGAGGTGAGTCACTAGAAATTGAAGGCCCCACTACATTGCGGAGACGACTACAAAATACAAGACACTTTGACTTTGAAACCAACACACTTCTAACTTCAATAATCAACAGTAGAGCAGAGACACATCAAACAAATACTACAACATCACCTACCCAGGAAAACATAGAAATTGTTGATCCTCTTGCTCCAATTTCAATTGAAACATTAGAAGACAACACTGCAAATCCTGTAAATCCACCTCTGAAAAATCTTTCAGACCCAGTGGTACTCCACATCAGTGAACCTTTGAACACCATCAATCCTCTTGTGGCACACTTGGTACACATTCTAAATTCAACATCTAATCCCATGGCTTCATCAGGATCACAAGGGACCACATCATCACCATCTCAAACAAGTGTTGGAGGTAGCAATACTCCCAACATCCCTATGGCTTCATAAGGAGAACAAGGGACCACATCATCACAACCTCAAATGGTTGCTAGAGGTAGTAATATTTCCAACTTGACCTCTACGACACCTCCACCACTTAGTTTACCAGCTTCTACGATAAGTTCAACTAGCACTTCAGTGCCAGTTGGTACAGTTTCGGGTCCCAATCCCGGAAGTACATCCACTTTACCTGCAGGAATCCCTACTGGAGGGTATTCCTTACCAAACTTGGGTTTCCCATATGGTTTGGCTACTCAAGGTCAAAACAATTCAGGAGTCAACCAAAATCCTATTGGCATACCAAACATTTTTCCAAATCCTAACCCTGGGGGGAATCCTTCACTTTGGAATCTCAACATCCCTAGTGGACTTAATGGACCATGGAACACTAATGCTAATTGGGGTAATACTCCACAATTTAGTGGAAGTGCCTCAGGAAACCTTTATCCAAAATTTCCTAGCACAAATCCTGGGGGAAATCCCATACCCCCAACAAGTAGCACACCAGGAGGTAACCCATCCACCAACTTCATTCCACCATGGAGTGGGCATGTTCTAGGAAGTACCCAATCGTCTTGGGCACCACCCCTGCAAGGGGGAAATCAACCTTGGAATGCTTATCCAAACCAAGGAAACACTCAAGGGAGTGGTAATGTTCCACCAAGTAACCAATCTCAATGGAACATACCCCTGCAAGGGGGCAATCCACCCATGAATCCCAACCAGCAATGGAGTGGTAATATTCCAACAAGTAACCAATCTCAATGGAACATACCCTCGCAAGGGGGGAAACCACCCATTAATCCTATGCCATAGTGGAGTGGCATTGTTCCACCAAGTAACCAACCTCAATGGAACATACCTCCGCAAGGGGGAAATCCATACCTACATCATATCCCACAATGGAATGGAAAATATTTAGGAAATAACCCACCTTTTTGGATGCAATCTCTGCAAGGAGGTAACCCTACTTGGAATTCTTTTCAATCCCAAGGACCACAACAGTGGAGCCATCAAGATTCACCTGGATATCAAGCATTTGCTCTGGCATCATCCAAGTCACCATTTCTAGCTACATTGAATCTACTGGATTTATCCCGGATGACCAATGACCCTATTCTACATTTGAATGGGTGGCCAACTGTTACACCTAAAATATTCCCATCATGAGATTCAGTGTATACACCCCTGGAGTTACCTTGATTGAGTGATTAACCTTGAAGGATTTATACCCATTTGTACTAGGTTTTGAGAGGTCGTCGCAGGTTGCACTCATGCAACATGCGACGTCGCAGCTTGCTCTATTGCAGGGTGTGCCGATGTTAGTTAATAGACAAAATAGACCTTCGAGCCCCTTCTCGAAGCTTGCTGACTTGGGACCCTATCCCTGACCTCTTGGGAGAGCTGGTACTCGATTCCTAACACCTTGGAAGGATCCCTTAAGCCTCTCCTATCATATCTCAACCTATGCTATCCATACCCTATACACTTAGTCCTATTTAAATGAAGCTCACTCCCATCCCAAGGGAGGAAGTCTATGGTACTCTTATGCTGGTGAAATCAAGCTCAATAGATCTAACACTCTAGCTTGGGCAACATCCACTTCTCTCTAGGAGATTTGGCATGGCTTGTTGGAAGGAGATTGCAACGTTAAGGCAATGGTTGTAATCCTCTTTTCTATTGTACTTCTCCACTCTTCAATACAATTAATATAATTGCTTTCCATAAATGTTGTCTCCTTGATGATGTTTAGAGTTTTCCTCCTTAACTGTTAGCTTAGATCTATCATATGAGATATATTCTTTCACTCCTCGTGGTTTGTTACATGTTAAATAGGGTTCAGCTACTTGCGATCTGGCAGCGCTGGAGCATTGGATCAATGAAGGAGAAAGGGATCTACAAATCTAAGGTAAACGATCTACTCTTACATTTGTATTTCTATACGATCTAGGAAAGTATTTTATGTTCTGTCTTATTTGTTCTAGACTTACATTAAGCTAGGGAGATCAGGCCTTGAGTCCGCTCTCGGTATATTTTCCGCAAAACACCAACCAAACTACCTTCAGACATACCCAAGTTTGACGGAAAACCAGGGGAAGATCCATCAAATCATGTGATGACATTCCATTTCTGGTGTTCATCCAATTCCCTAGTTGATGATAGTACTAGGTTGAGGTTGTTTCAGCGGACCCTAACTGGAAATGTTGCGAAATGGTACATTGAGTTGCCCCGCAATACATTCACATAATTTTCATCTTTAGCTATGGAATTTTTTAGACATTTTTAATTACCTATCTGCTATGAGATGGGAACTGAACTTTTAACTTCTCTTAGGCAATCCACCGCTACTCACATCTCGGATCATATCCATGAGTGGAGGAGATGTCAAAGGCTTATAAAAGCTGAAATCCCTGATCAATTCTTAGCATATTGGTTCATTAAATCATTTTTGCCTACTCTTTCCAAAGATGTAGCCATGACTGAAGAACAACTCATTCAGAGTGCTCACCATATGGATTTAGTATATTCCCAATCGGGCACACTTTATAACTTAATACCCCATGCTGTAAGTCCTGCGTCTAATCCAGCTAGGCCGCCAAAAGGACCTCATACCGACGGTGTGATTGGATCCGTGAACCAACTTGAACAGATTACCCATCAATTGGGACAAATGTTAGTTCAAAAACTGCAACCCACAGCTAGCCAAGAAAATCAGCAATCTGTAACTCCTTCCCCAACTTCCGAAGTCCTTACGGTTCAAACTGTGGACCCAAAAGGAAAAAATAAGAAACCTAATGCAAAACCTGAGACAAGAGAGGCACCTAAGGTGAATAACCCTACAGGAGGAAATCAGGAAAATAGGAAAAACAAGTATCCTTGCAAAATTTGCAAAGAGGATCATCCCACTTATCTTTGTCCTCACATGGATGATATTCATCGCATGTTAGCACAACGAGGAGGGAAACAACCACAACCTGTTGTCCTAACTCAACCCTTCCCCCAGCAACAATAGATGGTTCTGCGGCGCCAGTACCTCCACCAGGAGGGAACCAGGAAAACCCCCCATAGGGGGGCAATCCACCCAACGTGAATATCTTCACAATTGGTGAACATAACATCCATATCCAAAACTAGGGCTCGTTCTTATGACATAGCTTTAAAATATGCTGAATCAACTGGATCTCAGCCTAGTGGTTTTCTAAATATTGAAAAACCAACCATAGACATGGTGCCTCGACCTCCAAAAGGGGTCCTCCGCAAAACAACACACAACCCCAATGCGCGAGCTACTCAAAACTACAATGTGGTTGAAGATTTAGCTCAAGCCGCTTGCGCAATGTCTTCCTTGGAGGTGTTGCAAAGTTGTCCCACTCAGTGGAAAGCACTATTTTCTGCCATCGGTGCTATTGATCCATCATATACCAATTTAATCACATTTGACTTAGAACATCCCACATGTAGTCTTCCCTCACAAATTGCTTTTTAAATTAAAGTAACTTCACATGGGAAGAATATTTTTTGAACCATTGTGGATGAAGGAGCCTCCACTTGTGTCATGTCCCTAGCTTGTTGGAAAGATTTGGGATCACCCACCTTAGTACCATCCCACACAATACTCAAGGCATTTGATGGGCATTTGTTCCCACCTCATGGACTTATCTTGGCTTGCCCAGTCGAACTGGGGGGAAAAATAGTTCAAGTAGATGTTGAGGTAGTGGATGCACCCATAGACTACAATTTTCTATTGGGACGTAGTTGGATACACAAGATGACAGTGATAGTGTCTTCCGTATTTCGAGTCATTTGGTTCCCCCACCAAGGGAAGATTGTTACAATCGATCAACTAGATTACTGCTCACCCGAAACTGGCATCCATTCGAATGTACCTTATGTAGGGGATGCAACGACGGTCATTCAAGATGTTGGGGTAGGAATGTTTAAAGACTTGTCCCTTTTGATAAATTTTCCACTTCCACCACCAATATTGACCCCTAACATTGCTCTAATTTTCACCATAACATCGGTGGTATACTTTCCATTAAGAGTTTTCTCTAATTCCATTTCGGAGGTCGGTTCCACCTCATCGGTTGGAACCTCCAAGAAAAAACCTTATATGAAAATAATGATGGCAAGATACATACTTCTGCACACCATGAGGAAATGGAGAATAGTTTTCCATTTTCTTCCGTGGAGCTCGCTTATCAAGCTATTCAAATGGCTTCGGTAGAACCAGATCAAAACCCTCCCAAGATGGAGGAGTATGATCCCTATACTTCACCTGTTTTGGCCTTGAACTCTCAAAGTAACCATGATCTCCTAGATCATACTTTCTCTTTGGATGAAGCCATCTTAGAGGCTATGAACATCTCAGAATGACCCTAGGACAATATGCATCACAAATACTTGTTTCTTCCTAAGATCGATTAATTAGAAGTTAAACCTGAAAATCTTTACTTCGATGATGACATCAGTAAGTACCCATGCCCTAACCAAGTTCACAATGTGAGTTCAGAAGGAAATTGGCCAAAAAGGTTTTATGTTGATGATGACATTAGTAAATACCAATGCCCTATCCTGATACACAATGTGAGTTCAAAAGGCAATTTGGCAAACATTTTGAAAACCATCCGAATTGATATATCCATCACACCTGGCATTGTTGAGCACATCAACATAGGTGAGAATTGTTCTCCTGAGGAAATAAAATTTTACACTACTTTATTTAAAAAGTATCATGATGTGTTCGCATGGTCTTATGCAGAAATGCCAAGCATCAATCCCAACATTGTAGAACATGAGATCAAAACTTATCCCAATGTTAAACCTGTGCGGCAAAAACTACATCCAATGAACACTAAGAAATCAGTTGCCATTAAAGTAGAAGTCGAAAAGCTCTTGAACGCTGGATTCATCTATCCTATTCCTTTGACTGATTGGGTAACCAATCCTGTTCCAGTTAACAAAAAACAAGGAACTGTCCGGGTTTGCACCGACTTTAGAGATCTAAACTTAGCTTGTCCTAAGGATAACTATCCCACACCCTTCATTGATTAGATCATCGATCAATGCGTCAAGAATAAAATCTTCTCTTTTATGGACGGCTTCTCCAGTTACAACCAAATCCAGATCAAAAAGGAAGACCAACATAAAATAGCTTTTATATGCCCTTGGGGAACTTTTGCATATCGGAAAATGCCATTCGGCCTCAAAAACGCCGGAGCTACTTTTCAAAGAAATATGTCATATGCATTTCACGATATTAAGGATATCGTTGAAGTTTACCTTGATGATTTAGCAGCTAAATATAAAAAGAGAGCTGAACATGGCACACATTTACAAGCCATCTTCGAGCGTTGCCGCAAGTACAGCATTAGGTTAAATCCACATGAATGCATGTTTTGCGTGGACTCTGGGAGGTTACTTGGGTTCGTAGTGTCCCAAAAATGGATCATGGTTGATCCCATCAAGGTTGAGGAAATACTTCAGTTGCCTTCCCCAAAAACAATCACTCAACTTCAAAGCATTTAAGGGAAAGCTACCTACTTGAGGAGATTCGTCAAGAATTTTGCTGAAAAAGCTAAAGGTTTCATGCGTCTTTTAAAACAGGATGCAATATTCATATGGGATGACCAAGCTCAACGTTCATTTGATGAAATAAAGGCTTTGGTCTCTGCCCCGGTGCTTAGTCCACCAAACTATAATAGAGACTTTCTACTATATTTGGTTGCATCTCCTACCACAATTGGAATGGTCTTAGCATAAGAAGATGAATCCTCTCAAGAACATGTTATTTACTATCTTAGTAAGGGCCTTGCAGGTCTCGAATTGAGATATTCCCAGGTCGAGAAGTTGGCCTTGGCCACAGTCCAACAACTAAAACATTACATACTTCCAAGTAAAACAACCATAGTGGCTGAAATGAACCCCATGAGACACATTTTGTCCCGCCATGTCATTGGTGAAAAATACTCAAAATGGATAGTAATTTTACAAGAATTTGACCTCGATGTAAAAAACGCTAAGGCCAAGAAGTTGTTGGCATTTGCTGAATTATTGTTTGAGTTACCCATAGAGGAGGGTACTATATCTGTTGAAACTTGGGCAGATGAACATGTATTTCTCATTGCACCTTCTGATCCTTGGTATGGAGCATTCATTATATATCTTCAAACCCAAAGGATCGATCCTCAGCTTTCTAGTATTGAACGACGTCGTATTCGACATCGAGCTCGAAGATACCTCATCATCGGGGATACTTTGTACCGTCGAGGAATCAACATGATATTAAGACGTTGTTTAGTACACCAGGAAGGTGAACAAGTATTGAATGATTTCCATGCTGGAGCATGTGGCGGTCATCTTTCTGCGTTGGCAACTGCTCAGAAAATATTGCGTCCAGGATACTTTTGGCCTACAATTTTTAAAGATTGCATAAATGCTGTCAAAAAGTGTCACCCTTGCCAAATTTACACAAGAAAAATGCGTGAACATCCTGCTCCTTTACACCCTGTAGTATCTGTGGGTCCATTTTCAAAATAGGCCATTGATTATATGACAGTCAACACACCTTCAGCCGATGGCCACCACTACATCATTGTAGCAGTGGATTACTTCACCAAGTGGGCTGAGGTGATGCCTACATTCAATTGCACGGGTAAAACTACAACATACTTTCTATTCAATCATGTGATAGAAAGGTTTGGTGTACCCAAAGAGATCACTACCGACAACGGAAGTCACTTTAGAAATTCCTGTATGTATGAACTTACAAACCGGTTAGGATTGCGGCAGGACTTCTCCTCACCATACTACCCTCAAGCTAACGGACAAGTAGAAGCCATCAACAAGGTTTTTAAAACCATGTTACAGATGATGATTAATAAAAACAAGAACAACTGGCACTTGATGTTGTTTACTGCTCTTTGGGCCTACCGAACAACTGCTAAAACTGTAACTGGATTCACTCCTTTCCAACTGGTTTATGGAGAAGACGTTGTGTTTCCGATTGAATGTAAAATCCCATCATTAAATATAGATGTCGAACTCCTACCTAACACTTCCGCGGAAGAGGAAAGTCTTCTCCATCTCCATGCTTTGGATGAAACTAGAAGAGAAGCCTCTCTAAACATAGAAGTACATAAGAAGAGGGTCAAAACACAATATGACAAGTCCATTCGTCCCCGAGTCTTTTCTGAAGGCGATCTGGTTTTAGTTTATGACCAAGACCAAGATAAAATAGGAGAAGGAAAATTTGTACCTAAATGGTTTGGCCCACTTGTTGTCAAAACTGTGTTAAAAAATGGAGCTTATGAATTGGTCAATTTTGATGGAGAACCCATGTCGGAGATCAGAAATGGTCTCTATCTAAAGAAATACTTCACGTAGGCACTGATGCCTTGCACCATTTGTTGTATTATGTTATATTTTTTGTATAAACTTTTGTACATTAGTTATTTCGGGCACACACTTATCTTGCTTGGCATTGTCACTTTAGCAGATGGCACAAGAATCCTTCACATATTTGGGATATGCGGACGACGCCAGCCGTAGATCTCGGAACATTGCTTCCGCTGCATGGGTCATTTTCACACCTAATAACGAAGTTATTAATTCAGGAGGCACTTTTCTCGGATCTGCAACCAACAATGTTGCAGAATATAGCGCAGTCATTGAGCTTCTTGTCGAGGCTATCACCCTTGGCATCCGAAAATTAATCGTCAAACTGGACTCACAATTAGTTGTATCCCAGTTAAATGGTCAGTATGAGGTTCGACATCCTACACTGTTTAGAAAGTTTCTACGAGTACGTCTTTTAGAGCGTCAATTCGAGTTTATTGAATACATACACGTTCCTAGAAGTCTAAATAGTTTGGCTGACTCTTTGGCCAACTATGTACTTGATTGGAATCTAAGTCATTAACACCATACCAAAAAGCAAGCATGTACATTATTTCATGGCCAATTACTTGAACACATCACTTAAGGACATAAGTGAAATCGAAATAATATAGCTTACATCATAACCCAAAAAGTTTGTAGATTTTGCACACACCAAAAATAATAGTGTAAATACTATTTCCCTTTTTTATTCTTTTTCTTGCAGATAGGACCCAAAAAATGTTCATATAAACAAACAAAAAAATGAAAAATTTGGAAAAACTCAAAAACATGGGAAATTTTTTTAAAATTTTCTAGTTCGACAGCGAAACTAATCCACTATTGGCAGATCAAAGACTAAAGGTTCATAGCTTCTAGGGATTCCAGCTGAAAGGGAATGATTCCTCTCATACATCAGCTGTACAACGAACACATATGGTAAATCATGAGTATTTTTACTTATCTTTTATTCATACATGTACAAACCGTATCCTTTTGAATGATAGAAAGAGACATAATTCCTCAATTTTAGCTATCTTTTAGATATTAAATGCACATCAGAACTAGTGTCTAACTAAATTGTTGGCTAGTGATGGTTTTTTATTTCAGGACTTGAAGACTTTGACAGTTCAAACTATTTGACTCAGGTAATTGAGACAAACCATGATTCATGATGATCTATGATTTTGGCATTTTTCATAAGATTCAAGCTGAAGTAAACCTCATTGAACCATTCCTACTTGGCCATTTCCCCAAATCGGATAACTTCAGTCACATGGTATTACTTCATTGTCCGTCGACACATAAGCCTGCTTCAAATAGACTCCCCTGGGAAGGAACAGCTGTAAGAGTGTGCACAACCAGCTTAGCCCTTGTTTGCAATATGGATCTTTGCCTTGGCCTAACCCGTGCCCTTGAAAAATAGGCGTACGCCCATGCAAGACTCATTCCTTCCTATGTATCATATCATTCTTTATTCTTTTTTACAAAAATGAAAAAGCATAAAAATTAAAAAACACAAAAATCCAAAAAGGGAGAGACTTGAATCACTTCATATTATAATCCTTGAAGAAAATGGCAACAGTCAGTCCTTGTCGCCCTTGAACACGGCACATAATTTGGTCCCCGATGTCAGTACACCATTTGCATTTGCCTTAGGAAACTGTACCGGTATTTTGAATAGATATCCACCGATGGGTTATCCTTCCCGTCACCAATGGAGTTTTCGTTAATACATCTGGCATTAGCGGATTTCATTAAGGTCGGTTACTCAAAGTCCTATGTTTCCAAGTGTCCATTCTGCGTCGTGTTATGTGTTCAAGGGAAGTCCAAACCGAGTCGGCCATTCCTCCAATATTCTTGACTAATCATGTCGGCCTTCCTTGTGTCAGTATAAAGTGTTGGATCTTGCAGTTCTACCAAATTATATCATACTATTGATCTTTGTTTCGTATCGGTTGATGTGGGATGCATTAATTCCCTCCTTCCGATGGATATATTCCTATCGACATCAAATCACCATCTAGGACATGGATCTATAAACCCAAGAGTACCTTGGATCTTGCAGTCATTAGTGGTCAGTTTCCTCCCAAATGATAGTGCGTATACATCAATGACCCCTGATTGTTTGATTCTACAAGTGTTCAACTTCAGAACATCTATTCACACTTGTTAGTTTGTACTCAGTACCTTAGATTTCATCATCATTATCGGTGGGTCTCTTCGCATTTGTTAATGGTATACATCAATGATTGGTAATCAGATGGTGTTTTATTATGCTCGACATTAGATCACGTATTCGCATGATATAAACTCGTACTATCGTCAGTTTGTATTGAAGACCTTGGGAAAAACAATTGTATCACTCATCGATGCATTGCTCGAGCTACATAAGATTAGACTGCCATGTCAAAAGTTCAATAAAGACTTTGTTCTCGCACTCATCAAAGTGCATATTTACATTTTCAAAAAAAAAAATTGCTTTCGATATGGATCCACTATGTATAGTTCGTGGCCATGCTTGTTTACTGTTGAGCATGGGTATGCCTGCCTCAGGAATATATTATATATTAGATAAAATTGCTATGTTTTGCAGGTGCGATCCTCAATCCTGCGCCCGTGAGATTTCCTTCCCTTATCCTTGCTTTGAATGATAAAGAGTATCAATATACAGAGTATAAAATTCAATAATGTATTTCGGCCCTTAGCTCCGCTTCAGACCTCACACATTAGGGGGCATCTATTAACAATCAAATTAACACCCTAGCCATGTGACAGAAGGAGCACATTTTTACAATGCGCCCGCAACATGAAGACAGCAAGATAAGTACATTCAAAGACAAGTCCTCTCTGATCTAACCACTTCTCCCATAAATGGAAGGATTAGGTGAAGACAGTAAGAACCTAAGAAGACTAAGTTCAATGATTGAACCGCTCATAAAAGGTCTAAAACTAAGCTACACCAATCAATAAGTGAAGATGAATGCATTAAAGTGCATTAATTGTACTCAAAGTATGTTAAAGTTGTGCAGAAAGCCTAAAAACTATGGAAAAGTGGGTTTTTGAGCTAAAATAATCAAAAGAGATGAAAAGGGATAATCCCACATTGAAAAGAGAAACATGAGGGCTCATTTCCCAATGCTATATAATAAAGGCATGGGAGGCATTGTGGAGTAGACCAAAGGAAGATAAAAGACATGCTGAAGAGATTCTGAAGGAGGAGAAGGAGCTCAAATTCTTCAAAAGCAAGGGTGAAGGAAGGGAAGCTCATGACAATGGAAGAGGGATTCACACCAAGATCATTGGTAAGGATGTACTTCTTCTTAGTTTTAATATGAATGGATTCAAGTTTCTACCATCTAAGAGTTTGAATTTGGATTATCATGCATGAATTTAATTCTTAAATGAATCTAGATCTTAATGAGTTTTGATTAATGAATGTAGATCTTTGTAAACTTGTGATAATATTTTCATGTTGTTGACATAGGAACTCACCATTTCTTAGTAAGATAGATTGATATGTTGCAGATATAACTCCCTACATGCAAACATCATAATATATTATCACACTCCATCAATATCAATAGTCACTCCTATTAGTCTTCCAATTGGAACAATCCTATGCTGATTTGCTAGCTTCAACTGACTGGTTGACTAGCTCAGCTTCGATTTACCCAGCATTTCCCATGTCTATATTGGAAATACATTCACGTCTGATCCCATATCCAATATGATATAGTCCATGTCATAATCTCCTATCTACACACTCAACTAGAATTATTTATTTGCCCTCCTCTTGTGCTGCAGTTGATTAATTGTGTGTTGTATTATTGGTTCTTTTTCATCTTGTGCGCGGCATTCTATCATTCTATATAGTTTATTTAATGCAACCTCATATTTTATTAATTCTAGACATCTCTTTAGGAAACCCTTAAACGTGCATGCCTGCACAAGCAACCTTTCTTCAATTCAGTAGTCATAGACTGTATAGTTGATCATATATAGGTCTCAAAGTTGATTCTCTGTATTTAGTTTGTATCAATTCCTTCCTTTCTTTATTATATGTATATTTATCCCTCTTTGGTTCAAACGTTGGATGTGGAGTTGTTGCTTTCTTGACCCATTGTTCAGTTATATTTCCTTGTTTTGTCACATCAATCCCTATTCTTCCTCCTTCGCTCATCATAACTGCTACTCAAGGTTGATCATCGTGCTCTTCTTCTACAATCATTTGCACATTTTGTTTAATATAGTTATTTTGATTCCTTTTCTCCTTCCATTTCACGATCAATAATGGGCAGTCTTCCGTCACATGGTCCAACTATCTACAGTATGTGCATGTCTTACACAGGTTTTGACAATTTTGCACAAAAATGTCCTTGTTGGCCACAATTGTAGCAGATAATTGGTCTTCTACCTATAGAAAATTCTCATATTCCTCGACCTATGAATCCTCCTCATGATCCTTGATTATAGTCCCTTGGAGTGTTATTTTTTTGTGTCGCAACTTCCGGTCTTACTTACCTTTCGACTCTGTATGCGTCTGAAGTGTGCTCTCTCATGAGATTTAGTGTGCAGAAATCCTTCTCATCACATCCCATAGATTTACAAAAATTGCAAAACAAACTTCTAGGAGTGCTTACATACTTCTGCAAAAAGGGACAAGAACTGGGGGAATGATTCCCTCTACATATCTCACACCATACCCCTCCTACCATGGACAAGGGATTTGTAGCTCCTGTAGCCATATAATATCTATAGGATGGACACTCATTCTTACAATTGCCTTCCTTTCTACAGGTTATACACCATATCTCTTCACACTTTTCCTTCCCTTTAGCAATCTCTCGCAATTGAATTGTTAGTGCTACTAGATATGACAAAATTTGAGCCATTCCTACGTCGTTCTCTCCTACAAGGGATGCTTCCAATTTCCTGGCAAGTTCATGCGCATCTGATTGTGACGTAATTATATGTTGTGTCAAGGGGCAGTGCATATGCAGTAATAGTCATGTAATGAACCAATCCTTGTGCTAGTCGTAGAGAATATGGAATGTTAGCATGTCCACCATTACTTTGAATCTCTGGTCAAATTCCAAGACTGATTCATTCAGAAACTGTCTAATCGCTTTCGATTCTGTAATGAACTGTGACTAATATTTTGGTTTATTGAATTCCTTTAACAAGTATTGTTTGATATTTTCCAACATTTTGGCCTGTAAAGTGGTTTGATACTTCATGTACCAGGTCAATGCACAATCTTTGAATGTTGTTACTAGCTGCGCAATCTTTGTAGCATCATCCTAGACTTGTTTTATTTTCCATATTTCCTCACAAACAAACAAATGCTCGTCTAGATCATATGTCCCCGCTCCATGGAAGACATGAATTGAAACAGTAAAAATTTGTTTCTTACAAAAATAACCATCATAAATACGCCAAATAATCCATGAATGGATATAATAAAAATATCGATAAGATAATATGTCAGTTACAATTACATTGGTAGGGCTTTTTATAAGCCTTATCGTGCCTTTTCAAATGAAGGGGCGCATCTTTTAATTTTTTATTAATTAATTAATTAATTCTACTTATTAATTATTAATTATTAATATTAATATTAATATATATTAATATTAATAATTAATACTAGTATTTAATATTATAATTTATGTTATGTTATATATATAATTTTATATAATAGTAAAAAGTTGTTTCTTACAAAAATAACGAGCATAAATACGCCAAATAATCCATGAATGGAGATAATAATAATATTGATAAGATAATATATTGATTACAATTACATTGGTAGGGATTTTTATAAGCCTTATCGTGCCTTTTCAAATGAAGGGGCACATCTCTTAAATATTTTATTAATTAATTAATTAGTTATACTTATTAATTATTAATTATTAATATTAATATTAATATATATTAATATTAATAAACAATACTAATATTTAATATTATTAATTTATGTTATGTTATATATATATAGGGAGAGAGAGAGAGAGAGAGAACATTGCCTTCCCCTTAGAGATGCTTTGTCCTCAAAGCATGTTGAAGACAAGGCTTACTTCTGAGTTTTGTACTTGGAATGTCATCTCGCGATCCTTGTTGAGTTATTAATTGAGACACTTAACAAAATGAGACGATATGAGTTACAAATTCCAAAGAAAAAATGTCGCATCGTCTGTGATGTGTTCCATTCGAGATCTATATTCATCGGATCTATTTGATCGCTTTGTGGGATGGATCTTCTCATTTGTTGCTTAGTTTGTCGATTTGATGTTCTTTCTTGTCTGACATCATAACCCCTCTGTGTATGTTCATTTTGACCCTGTCATTGGTTAAAATGACGTTTATAATTGGGGTGTCGATAAGGAGCTCTTGTTGTTTTTTTCTGCTGAATTGACTTATTTTTGAACTGTGACGAGGACTGAATTTGTATTTGTTTCTTCTTCCTCAACTTGAATTTGTTTTCCGGAGAGTTTGGATGCTTCCTTCTGGATTTGCGCTAATTTGTTCTATAATAGATTGTTATTAATCTGAATCTTCTCGAACCTTTCGTCTTGCGAATTTTGATCATCTTTTAACTTCTTGATTTGTTCCTCTAGTTCATGATTAAGGTTTCTCAAATGATGGTTTTCTTCTTGCTTTTCTAGTATTCTTCCTTCAAGGTATTCATTGGAATGTCCCATCTTCCGACTATTTTTCAGTTTCTTGATTTTCGTAAGTAATGTCTTGCTATGAATTCTTAGTCGAAATAGTTCTTCGGTATTGCTTGCTAATTTGTCATTGATTTTCATAATTTCCAACTTGTGCACCTTTTTAGTGTCATCATTCTTTTGCTGGAGTTTTTCCTTCTGTTGACATATCTTTGATTCTTGATTTTCTAGATTTCTCTGTACTTGCGCCAATTCATTATCTTTGTCCATGATGAGCTTGTTTAAATGCTTTATGTCTTCTTTGAAATCGTTATTGCTTCTATAAGGTGATTCTTCATTATCTTCGAATTTTTTTATTTTGTCTTCAAGATCTTGATTGTGATTTATTTCTTCATTCTTAGCTAATAACTTTCTCTCGATATCTTCATTAGCTTTTTCTAGCTTTTGATTTTTATTGATTTGAAATGGAAACTTCAATTTCTTTATGTATTGTCACGCGGTTCACTTGGAGAGCTGTACTTGTATTTTTTTCAATATTTATCTTTGGATGGCCAAGAGCTAGGACTGATCAAAGACCAAGTTTGGAGAAACTCCCAAATTCATTATTTGGCCAAAATCCGATATCATCTGAATGCCCAGGAAGGGGCTCTGATACCAATGAAACAGTAAAAAGATGTTTCTTACAAAAATAACCAACATAAATACGCCAAATAATCCATGAATGGAGATAATAAAAATATTGATAAGATAATATGTTGATTACAATTACATTGGTAGGGCTTTTTATAATCCTTATCGTTCCTTTCCAAATGAAGGGGCGTATCTTTTAATTTTTTATTAATTAATTAATTAATCCTACTTATTAATTATTAATTATTAATATTAATATATATTAATTATTAATTATTAATTATTAATATTAATATATATTAATATTAATAATTAATACTAATATTTAATATTATTAATTTATGTTATGTTATATATATTTTTTATATAACATGAATCCAAAAGGTGGGGTCTACCCCTGCCATTGTGTTATCTGCAGTATTAGTACTAGGTGTCGCATATTATGTATGAGTAGTTGGGTCACTCATACTATTTTGACTACCTTTACTATTAATCTTAATCCCTTGACTAACTGAAAGTGTTCACGACAAAGCTTCAGTTCTTACCTTAGATCTTGGATACGTGCACGGGGTCATGGGTTCAATGCAAATCCTAGCCTGAGAAGGGATACCTTTTTCTATCGAACTGAGATGATGGTATTTTTCCTTTTCTATGTGTGATAGTCCTTCGATATGGAATCCTGTGCAGATTTCTTCAAAATCACTAAGATGTTCCTCTATCTCAACCACATTCCTCTTCCTACTTGTGAAATTTTGCAACACAGCAAATCATTGAGCCGGAGAAAATATCACAGTGAAATAATTAGGAAGAAAGATGAATTACAGTAAAAATTGCAGTGAATTGAGCAGTCAAATTAAACATACATTGAAACTCAAATGTGCACAGAAATGTGTGTCATATTCCATTAATCAGTATAGTCAAAAGATATGTTACAATGGAGAGAATTTGAATACCAAGGAGGAATTCGAATCCATGTCAATATAGCATAGGAAAAATCACCACTACAGTGCTCTGGAAGCTCCAAAATCAACTGATTGTTAATGAACTAAAGCTACTATCATTTAACTGATCAAGAAGGGTGCATTAGTGAGTTGGTCATGCCAAATATCATGAAAAAAGGCTAGATAGGGTGCATTAGATCACAATCAATGGAAATCAGAGCACATACCCCCCACTAAAGTTAGGAACTCGGGTGGACTGAACCATATCACTAATTTATCTCCTAAAATGTAGGTGTTGGGCGAGGCCCAAGTTGGCGCAGTTTTGTTAAAGCAAGGCTCAAGCGTAGCATTTTTTAGGCAGAAGTATATGTTAGGAGAGGCCTAGTACTTTCCTATTTTGGGGAGAAACAACTCTGTGATTCCCGGGAGTAGGGTATGGAGCAACACGAAGATGGAAGATAGGGGCCTGCCTCCTTAGTAAAGGCAGGGTACAAAGGATGGCCAAGGTAGTTGGAGAAGTTAAGGAAGAAGAGGTGGCCTGACAGCTATAGGAACAACTTTAAAGAGGTGAATGGTGTAAAGGGAGCACCAGGGTACAGTCAGCATCGTGCAGTCAGAGCAAGCGGTTGTCAGAAGAGCGGAAGCGGCACAAAGGACGACTAAGGACAAGCCAGGTAGCTGAGAAGTTATGGAGAAGTATGGTTAGTAGGGTAACCGCGCCGTTTTGGGAGTTTAAGGGTATTATGGGGTTTTTCCCCATAACTATTGTAAATATGTGACCTTCGGGCACAATCTATAAAAAGGGAAATTTTGTATACGGAAGGGTTTGATTTTGGGTTGGATGTTAGATTTTGGTTGAATATTGTAAGATATCAGAGAGAGAAAGAGGCTCTGTAGCTGTGTGCACAGATACCCATTGTAGAGAAGAGTCTGCAGTTGTGTGCGCAGAGACCCATTGTAGAGAAGAGTCTACAGCTGTGTGTGCAGACTGTAACTGTTAACCCTTCCCATTAATGTAAACAACAGTTCTCGTGGACGTAGATCCCATCCAGGGGGTGAACCACGTAAATATCTGTGTTGTGTGATTGCATCTGTGAGATTTTTTCATGTTCATGTATGTTTACACTTTTATATGTATTTTCATGTGTATGTTGATGAGAATAATATGCTAAGTGGTGAAACACACATAACTGAATATGCAAGTTTCAATGAATGTGATGAATACGTGGTTGTATAGATAACACTAAATCGGCGAAGTCGGTATTGTGGTAACTACGAAGTGCGCAGTCACATATATGCGCAGTTGTATTATAGGTATATGCGAAGTAGGTGTGACTTCGCTCCAAGGACCGATTCGATATCTGCGCATCACCTGGTTACAGAAACCTTCTCTTGTAGACACCCCATAACTTCGCCTCGGGTGAGACCTCAGTCTGTTCGCAGGCTGTTGCCGAAAGCGCCGATGAAAAGGGGGTTTCTTGGGTCTCTAACTACGCAGAACTCGGGTCATTCTATGAAAGATATAGTGATCCATTAGTAGGGAACTGACTCTGGATGTCCTAAAATCATGCATGCATGGTGCATCAAGTGGATAATTAGGCCTAGATGTGTGAAGAACCTGTAATAATTCATTAATGAAAATACACGAGATAGTAGAAATAACAAAACTCGGAATCGCTTTATTGGTCGCAGGCCACTTCGAGGGAGAAACCTCCTTTGAGAAAGCTCAATACAACTAACTTCATGGTACCTTCATTGGCCTCAACACACACATATATACTAAGTCTATGCCCAATACTATGGGTCAATACCATGGGACATATAATACTACGGGGGGCGACTTACAAAGCATATGCGTCCAATACTATGGGTCAATACCATGGGCTAATACAAACTATGGATCAACAAATACTACGTGACGACTTACAAAGCATATGTATCCAACAACAGGATACTAACAAAGTAAAGAGAAGGGTTGACACGGATTCCTAACATCCCCTCTCCCTTAGAAAAAGATTTGTCCTCAAAGCTTTAGATGTGGAAATTGATGCAGAATCTGAAGGAGTGGTTCCCTTGTAGCATCCTCAGGTTGCATTCCAGGCCACTGACGTCTTTTGAGTTTCAGGGAGGATTGCTTGGAAGGCTGTAGATGAAGAAGAACCATAGTGAAAAGTGCGCTCAGAATGGTGTTGATCGGATTGTTGTTTCAGTCGAATTCTTTCCATGTGAAGATTATCCTGCATAATGAGAAGAATCTGATCGCGGTTTCGAAGAACCGAGTCAATTTCCTGAACTGGGGAGTTGCTGAGGGTGTATGGAAGATGAACTGGTGGTGTCTCTCCATAAACTACTTCATATGGTGTCCTTTTAGATGTGGTATTGTACCACCGAAGCGCTTCTAGGAAATCCATAGAAATAGTTTTCCAAATCTGTGTACCGATGGGAAAGGGTTCGAGCAGTCCCGAAAGGAGTGTCGTTTCACCCTTGTTGACTAGAAAGTATCACAGTCAAACACCATCTATTGAATTGTGATTTTCATTTCCTCCCAAAAGAAGTTACATTATTCTCGGTCATAAGTTTTGAGGAACCCAATTTGGAACAAGCAGAGAAATAGCTGTAAGAGAAACCGGGTCATCAAATGTGCGAGAAGGAGCATCTGCCACCATATTGTCCTTACCCTTCTTGTAAGTGATTGCATAGGCATAACCCATGAGTTGGATAACTCATTTCACGTGTTCTGGGGAGGAGACCCGTTCTTCTAGGAAATTTTCTAGACTCTAGTGATCAGTCTTGATGCAGAAATAATTCCCTAATAGGGATGGTTGCCACTTCTGTACTACATGCAAAATAGCCACCTTTTCCTGCTGAGATGTAGATGCGGCTAAATTCTTACCGGAAAGGTCTCTTGAAGGCTGCAAGCCCACTGGTTCAGCAAAGACACCTGCATATCTATCCAAGGAAGTAGTGGAGACCATTGATGGGTGCATCTGAATGGAATGGAGCTGAGCGATGACACCATGTGAATTCTTCTTAAGGATCTTTTCCAGGCGATGTGAACTGATGATGCGAAGAGACCCTGGTTGTAAGCCCATAAATTTGTTTTGTTTCCCAAGAGTGCATAACCATTGAACGCCAAAAACCACATCACATCTGCCTAAGGACAAGGAAAACATGTCAAAGCGGAGGTTATAATCTTCCAGAGAGATACGCACATTGTGACACTTCCCCTTGCAAGTTAAGGTGCCCCCATTGGAAATCATGACTTCAAAGTTGGAGCAAGGATGGACAAAACAATCATCATGTTTGGCGATCTAATGGTAAATGAAATTATGAGTGCTACCAAAATCAATGAGTATTGTAAGAGGGATCTACTTGAAGTAACCCCTGACCCGCATTGTTTGGGGGGTGGTGACATCGGATAAATCATGGAGAGATATCTCTGGTTGGTCATCCTGATATGGGGGGTCAACAGGCGGTTGTTGAATGTCGACCTGATCATCTATTGTATCTGGAGCGTCTTCACAAAGTTTAGAGGCAGGCAGAGAATCCACATCCAAGAGATAGAGCTTTTCCTCAACACATTTATGCCCCTGAGTGAATTTCTCATCACAATTATTACAAATCCCTTTTTCTCGACGTGCCCGCATCTCTGCTTTAGAGAAATGCTTGATAGGAGTTGGTCGAGGAGATGGTGTGATGGGAGGTCATTGGGAACCCATATTTTTGAAGGGAACAAAGGTGGGTTTGGAGCATTGTTGGGCTACGATCTTGTCCTCTTCCAACTTATCAAACACTAGGACTTCCATCATTGTCTTGGGAAAAAACATTTTAACCTCTGAGTGGATTTCATCCTCGAGACCAGTAATAAAACAACTCCTGTAGAATTCATCAGACAATCCTTCTGTGTGATTGGCCAGTTTCTCAAGTTATGTCTGATACTCTCTCACAATGCCATTTTGGCAAATTTTAGTGAGTGCTCCTGTGAAGTCATCAAAAGCTCTAGGACCAAATCGTTGAAAAAATAGTTGGAAAATATCTGTCCAGTTTGGCTCATGATGAGCTCTGATGTACCAACGGTACCATTGAAGGGCTTCCTATTCCAAATGAAAGGATGCAAGTGGAACTTTGTGGACATCAAAATTATTATGTAGACTCAAATATTGGTCTTCCCGGTATATCCATCCAACCGGATCAATACCATTGAAGCGAGGAAATTCAAGCTTCGGCCCATGAAAATTACGGGAAGAGGAGAACCCAGAGGCTGCAGAAGATTCTAGCTGTCGGTTATTGTTCATGGTTGAATGCTAAAGATGGAGGCTGAGAAATTTTCCATCCAGATCTTGGAGTTTGGTTTTGAGGGCTGTAAGTTCTTCCTCCATGATTTGTGCTCCTGCACGGGTGACAACCATAAACAGGAATTTTTTTTTTTTGAGTGGGTAGATAAACAGAAACAGAAACTGTTTTAGTAAAGGGAAAGTTGGATTTGGGAAAAACTCGGATGGGTAATTTGGGTTTGACTAGGTTTGCAAAAAATGGGGATTTCAGAAGTGGGGTGAAAGAATGAGAAAATTTGGCAAAGAGGTACAAAGAAGCAGAAATAGGAAATGAAAATTGTGGTAAAATTTGAAGGCAAGTGGGTGAAAATTGAAGAAGTTATGGAAAACCCTAAAAATAGACAAATGTGGGATTTCTGGCTTTAGGAAGTGGAATTTGGGATATGGTCCTGAAGAATGAAATATGCGGAATGGGATTGCAGGGGTTTCAGGGAAGTTTCAAGAGAAACGGAGTTAAAACAAGGGAGATATGGTGAAAAAATAGTTTTTTTTTCCAGGAATGGATCTGCAACGACACAGAAGGGATCGGAACAAATGGATCTACAACGGCGCAGAAGGGATTGGAACTAATGAATCTGCAATGGCGCAGAAGGGATCGGAACAAATGGATATGCAATGGCACAGAAGGGATCGGAACAAATGGAATCTGCAACGGTGCAGAAGGGATCAGAACAAATGGATCTACAACGGAGCGGAAGGAATCAGCAACAGATGGATCTGAAACGACACAGAAGGGATCGAAAACAGATAGATCTGAAATGGCGCGGAAGTGATCGGCAACAGTTTTGGACAGAGGAAATTTGCGATTTATCAGCTGAAAATAGATATGGACCCCGTATGCTCGGCTTCCTAATGGTTCAGGGGATTCAATCAACCACAAATGTTGTATGACAGCTTGCGTATTGGGTCAATACCCCTCACTCCATGGCTCAGGTAAAACTAATAACCGCTTTTCCACAAACGATAGCTCTTGGTTTACTTCACGGGTGGGAACTAGTCAATCAGGTAGGGGTCATTGCCCATTTCACTGGCAAGTCCTCTCAATGGGCTAGCTACTTTGGGGTTCCTGTGGTACTCCTCACAATGAGTTTTAGGGATTGTGCCCAAGTACTTCCCACAGTTAAGCGGATAGGGATTATTCCTAGATCCGAACCTACAACAGATGTGAAATTTCTTTTTTGCAGAAATTTCACCCAACGAGCCCAAGAAAGTGATCTAATACCAGATGTGAAGAACCTGCAACAATTAATTAATGAAAATACACGAGATAGAAGAAATAAAAGAACTCAGAATCACTTTATTTATCGCAAGCCACTTCTAGGGGGAAACCTCCTTTGAGCAAGCTCAATACAAATAACTTCAGAGTACTTTCATTGGCCTCAACACACACTTATATACTAAGTTTATGCCCAATACTATGGGTCAATACCATGGGACATATAATACTATGGGACAACTTACAAAGCATATGCATCCAATACTATGGATCAATACCATGGGCTAATACAAACTATGGATCAACAAATACTAAGGGATGACTTACAAAGCATATGCGTCCAACAACAATATACTAACAAAGTAAAGAGAAGGGTTGACACGGGTTCCTAACAAGATGACATATGCACACCACTAGGGGAAAATGACATCATCCAATCCTAGGAAAGACTAATAATACTAAGGTGGACAAGTTTGGAGTATTCATTATCCTAACACCCCCCCTTAATCCAAACTTAGACATCCTGGGCCCTGGTTACTGAGACCAAAGTTCACCCGTACAATCAAATAATAATAAAAATAAGTGTTCATGAAACTAAGGAAATGGGGAAAAACCTCATGGGAAAAATACCCCCCCTCAAAAATGAACAGGAAACTCAAACAGCCTTCACACCAAGATCTGAGATAGGAAAATGTCTTCTGATTAAAATACTATGTTGAGTTGTCTGCAATCTACTCCTCTGTTGTATAGTAATGCAGGTGATGGATCTGGATCTAGATCTGCTCCTATGATGTACCTTCCATTATTTCGAAGCTGCAGTTGTCAAAACAAGTCTGACATAATCCATTCTTACCACTAGGGAATGTATCATTTTAGTCCAAGCCATAAAATTTTGAGTACCCCTTGGCAACCGACTGAGCTTTGTTCTTGTTTGTAGATTCATTAGAAACAAGTTTTGTTTTGTAGATCCCCTTGCACTGGACTAGCTTTATCCCCGGGGAAAGAGAGACGAGATACCATGTCTCTTTGTTTTGCAGTGACTCAAATTCTTCATCCATGGTAGCCTCCCATTTCGGATCATGGAAATCCTCTTTGAAGGATTGTGGATCAGACCCCACCATCATCTAGCACCTCTCTAGGAGAAGTGGATATGGATGACATAGTGCAAGGTTTTCATCTTGATACTGAGATCTAGTTCTTCTATGGTCATATGGATCCCCAACTATGTTCCCACCAGCTTCAAGGACTTTGTGAGCCCACTTTGGCCTTGGCCATGGTTCGGGAGTAGGTGCTGGTTCTGGATCTGGATTTTCTTGAACTTCATACTCAACATCAAGATCTAATTCAACTTGGTCCTCACCTCCAAAATCTGAAACTGGATCATCAGAAGAGACATCATTATGATCTTCATAAGGTGCAAATGGAGTAGGAAGAGAGTATGGAAAAAAGTGATAGAATTCATATGCCTTGGAGGCATGGTTTTCAACACCTTTTGCTATTAGCTTCCCATATGAGATCTTTGCAATCTCAACTCTGTCAGGTCCAAAAACAACTTTCTTTGGTGAACCTGTGTGTTTCATATGGTAAACAAATAACAATTTTGTTGCTAAACAAGGTACATATGGAATATTTTTTAACTTTCCATGCTCTAGTTGTATTGTGCCCTTCCCTTCAGCACAAAGCTATGAATCATATCCAATGTGAATACTAGGACCATTAGTGATATATAAAGAAGAAAAATACTCTTTGGAGGAAACCATGTGATTGGAGGATCCAGAATATTTGAGGAAGGCTTATGATTGTGAGAATCTAGCCTTCAGTGCATGGCATCTCTCATGATTATCTGTCTCGCTTCCAGAATCAGACTCCCTTGCACCTTCTGGGAGGGAAATATTGTGTTTTTCAAGAATTTTGGTCTTCTTCTTCATGAAAGAACTCTCTAGATGGTTTCCTTTCTTGCAATAGGTACACTTGGTCTTATCAAACCTCTTTTTCTTATCCTTCTTGGAGATGGAGGCTCCTTCTGATGGATTAAGCTTCTCCTTTGGTTTGGATTCAAATTGCTTCTTGTCCTTTCCTTTATGCTTCCCTTTAGCATTGGCAATTTTGGACTCCCCATCCATAAGAGATTTATTTTTGGAGGCTTGCATGGATCCTATTTGAATCAGTTTGTCTTGTTCTTGGATGAGGGATTTGGTGAATGCATCTAAGGAATGCATTTTCCAATTGGGTATTGACAAACTCCCTGAGTGAAAGGTAGAAACAAATATTGAAAATTTAGACCAAGCTTTATTAGGATGGATAGCACCAGCTTCTCATCCTTCTTTTCAATTCCACATTGTTTGTACTACATAACCAAGAACTTGAACTTTGAAAAGAACTGTTGTATGGTTTTGAAATTGCTAGGTTGAAGAGAAAATCTCTGGATATGTGAATACACATAAAACCAAAAGCCTCATCTAATTTGTTTAGGTACTTTTCCTTCTTAACAATTGTTTGAGGTTCGGACTCCTTTCCCATTGTGACATTTTACAGACTCTTGTTATGCAATACCATCTACATATCATCCCTCCAATAAATATAATTGAAGGGTGCCAGGATTCATGGAGAGAAAGGAGCATTCAAATTCTCCATCTCTAGCTATTGGAGTGAATGCAAACTGAAACTCCTGCTACTTATGCATTGAAAACTTCTCAAAATACTGCAAAAACTATCAAATTGGAGATAAACCAGCCTGTTGATGCCTAGGATATCGTAGCATCAATAAGAAAGGGATTCTCCTTGATAGATGATCCCAATTAGACTATCTACCGTTTGGTATAGGGAATCCGTTCGGTTAGCGGTTCCGGCAACCGTGGGTTTGGAGTTTAATTCCGATTGTACCGGTTATGGCCCGATCCACCTTTCTTTTGGATTTTATGTTTTTAATGAGACGCAAGTGCCTAATTTATATCTGATCTAAATGCAAAACTAAAACGGATCTAAGTCTAAAAATGCAGTAAATCTACCTATCCTTGCAAGGAACACAATTACAGGATGAGCAATGAGCTGTAACAGATGTCATAAAGAAAGAACAGATAGCTATCGATTCTTACAGGTAATGCTACAGCAAGATAAAAGATCTTTAGAAGATAGCTTCTAATTTAATATAAAATGCATCTATTGCTCATGAAACAGAGAAGCAAAATTATTTAATCTAAATGGAAAAAATGAAGAAACAGATCTAAATGTAAACAAACTGAAATAACTCTAAAGATCCCTGCAAGGAGCAAATTTAAAGGCATGAACAATGACCTATATGAGTTATCTTGAAGAAAGAACAGTTAGCCATTTATCTAAAAGAGAACTCTACAAGAAAGATAAAGATATCAGCAGATAGCTCCTTATTTAATATTAAACACATTCACTGTCCATGGAATGGAGAAATCGTTTACACAGAAAGAAGCAAAATCATTGTTACAAAGAAATAATTCAGATCGTAAGAATGATCTCACATTACAGGATGGAAATCACCAGAACAGTCCAATACACATCCATCTTTCGTTCCCATGCAAAACGTCCATCTCCCTGGCTTTTATTAGAAATTCGATTTTTACAGAACCAATACAAGATAGCTCGTATGGGTTTCAAAATTGCATTCCCTGCCAAAAGTCCTTACTAATCCTTCCTAACTTCTATTTATAATTACAAATCTGCCCTTTGGGCTGCCACCTGGCCTCCTCCACTTGTCACCTACAGGAAATTCTCTCCTATAACAAAAAATGACTACTTCTTTTACAAAATATTTAAGAAAAGAGAATGGACAGCTGTCCCATAGCTCACGCTTTATACATTTGAGAGTTTAAAAAATACAATATAGCAGAAATAATGTTCTAATATCCGTGCTGTCATTCTTGTGCGTGAGCTTCAGCTGGGAGAGGATCGCCCAAGTCAATTGATGCTGCTGATGCTGCCTGGGAAGAGACACTCGAACCAATTGTTGCTGCTGCTTCTACTTGGGAAGAAGGGATTGAGCTGGCTGGAATTTCTGCCATTGCTGGAGAAGATGGAATCGATCCCACTGTGGTTTCTAGAATGGATGCTGGGAGAGAAGATTCTGGATCTGCTGTTGCTCCTGCTACTGCTGCAGCTTTCTTCTCTTCCTCCGCTATGTAACTATACCACATACCTGTGTCCCTTATGACTATGTTTTCTGCAGCAGGGAACAAGATTTTCTGGGAAGTCACATTCTTCCCGAGCTCTGCTCCAATGCTTTGAACTTCTGCTACTGCAGCTTGATGCACTTCCTTCAGTAGATGGTTGTGGAGTGATGACAATCCAATATAATTTTGGAGGTCATCAATAGCCAGGACATCAATCCTCTTCACATACTCCGTTTGAACGCATAGTTCTTCCTTTAGTTGAGACAAACGTTGCTCCTTTTCCGGAAAGTCCTCCAGGGTCTGAGGGAAGCTCAATTTGCACTTGTCGTGCACTCCCTTGATTCTTTGATACAGACCGTTGATCTTATCCCTTGTTCTTTGCACACTGTCTATCAGCTTATTGGCACAGTTCCTGCCAAACTCCAATAGGGCTATGTCCTCATTAAAACCGTCCACAGATTTAAATGGGAGATGCGTGGGGAAACCCCCCTTTCCTTCTCTCCATGCCATCTGACTCATGATATTTGCCTTGACACGGGTATTCTTAGCTTTGAGCCTATGGGCCTCCGCATTAATTTCTTTTAACCTGACTACCATGGCCTTGAGTTTGCAAATCTCATTAGTGATTAGCTCCTGAGTGTCATGCACTTGCTTCAGGATGCTGCAGGACAGCTCATGGAAGGGAGACATGTCCATTGTTCTGCTCTCAGCTTGCTCTAACCGCTCATCTAATACCCGCTTGTCTGCTTCTAGCTGGGATGCTTTATCTTCCACTCCGTTCTTCTCTGCTTCCAAAATCATCATTTGGAGTGTTAGTTGGTCCTTTTCCTCCTCCAGATGGTTATACTTGCCTGATAGCTCTTTATGCTCGGCATACAGACAATTATACTTGTTCACCACAAGATCCCTGTGGGCTTGCTCATTAGCCACAGTTTTTTGTAGCGTATGAGCTCTCTTCTTTGTCCAAGCATTTTCTCTAACTATAACACCCACATTGTCCAGTGATGCTTTTGCTGTTTCTATAGCCGTGTATGCCATAGCAAATGGATATTGATCTGTATTCTGCATTACAGTGACCTCTCGGTGGGTAATGATGTCTTCATGGAAGGGACTTTTGATCCTCTCTTTCGATTTGAGGACAATTGCTTTCATTTTCTTATCATAGACAAACTCATTCCACCTGGACACCGTATGTTTTCCCGATGGAGTGTACGGGACAATTGGGCGGTCCATAATGTCGATTTCCTCTTCAGCTAGTGGGGTCCGGACTCCTTGAGCTGGATCTTCTCCCACATTTTGGGTACCAGAGCCACCTGCTTGAGATGCGTCTATTTCCATGTCTTGGACACCGGACCCACTTGCTTGGGCATCTTCCCCTGCTTTCAGCTCTTTTCCGCTTTCCTTTTTGCCTCAGCATCCTGTCCTCCTTCACCTCCTTCAACTTGTGGCTGACCTTCATCTCCTTTCCGTAGCCTTTCATCCTCAGCCTCTTTCTGCAGCCTTTCACTTTCGGCTTCTTGTTGCATTCTTGCCACTTCAGCTTCCTGCTATAACCTGGCTTCCTCAGCCTCCTGTAGTAACCTTGCTTCCTCTCTTAATTTGAGCTCTTCCTGAGCTTGGGCATCATCAGCTTCTTTCTCCTTCTGCTGGCTGGTCTTTTGGACCTTAGTTGAGCTAGAGCTTGCTCTAGTGCCTTGGCGAAAGGTTCGCAGCTCAGCCATGTTGCTGATGCCCCTGAATACCTCTTCCTCGGCATCGGGGTAGTGAGAGTACTCAAAATGAGCATAGATTTCCTTACAGTGCTCGGCCACTCTTCCCTTTCTGTCATTCCTGTGGAAGATCACCTCGCCGAAGTGGAAGGATTTCAGCTCCTGCACAAACTCTTCGGCTGAGGAAACCCCCGAGAAATTGTAAGCACCTATGCAGAAAGGTAACGGGGAAAAGGAGGCCTTATGCTGCTTGTGGATCATTGCCCCAATTCCATCCAGGAAGATTTGTCTTACTGCTTCCTTAAGGACTACATAATATGTGGCATACTGCGGCAAAATGTATGGGGGATTAGTCCCTCCAAACATTCTGAGGTAGGTGCCTTGCTCTGAAAAGTAAAAATCCCCGTAATTCTCAAGGACTTCCACAGCGTTCTCTGACAGGAAGTTGGGCTCCTCCTTGAATAACTTCTCATATAGGGGCATGATGAACCCCTTACAGATGAGTTTGTAGCTAGGTTTGTAATTCTGGGCCCACATCATCTTGAAAGCGGTGTAAACCGGGGTGGTGGCCTTATCCCACGTGCAACCCAATTTGGGGAAGTCCACCTTGGCCAAAATACAATCGATCAAATATGAGGACATGAAAAATTCAGCCTTCTTCAAGGCTAGTCCTTCTCTTGCAGTAGCTATCATTTAGGCCAAACTATCTGACAGGAGAGTGGCCCAATCAAACACAGTTCCTTGAAACGCCACGAAGTGAATAATAGGGACCCACTGAATCTTATACACAGTGCCATCGGGCATGCCGAAGATTCTTCATAGCATCAAGGCGATCAACCTGAAAGGAGGTCTCGGATTCTGTACGTCGTATTCGTCATTTCCTTTCTTTCTCAAATGCTTGCCTGCGACCAATAGCTTTTTGGCCATCTCAATGTTGTTCATTTTGCCCAACCATTCATCAGTCAGAGATTGTTGGGAGCGGGGAAATTTGTAGGCTGCGGCCAGGTATACGGGGTGAAATGAGGCAATGGCCACTTTCCCGCTTTCATTTATCACTCTTCCTTCAGCATCGGCATGTTGGAGTATCCATCCGATCACTTCATCACAGGGGAATAGTTCAGGGCGGGTAGCAGCTCTGGTTATGCCTGAGGCTTTGATATTTAGATAAATTGGCCCCTCTTCTAACAACATGTCTGGGACATCCTGGTCTCGGATCATCCTGTAAATGTCACCCCATCTGATTTCTGGAGGAACACCAGTGGTGCACCTAGTATCCTGGAGTGAGGTCTCAGTTTTAAGTGGTGCAGGCTTCTTTTCTGTCATTTTAGCCTTCTTCTTACCAACTTTTGGCATTTTGACTTATCCCTGATGGCAACCAAATGTACATCATTATCAACATGATCAACATACTGTGAGTTTTTTACAGAGAGCATCACCATTTTAACATGTCAATGAGATAAAATCAAAATGTGAAGCTGTACTTTAGGAAGCAAACACACCACTCCAATCTAAATTTAAACATTCTAATTCTTTTAAAGTGGCGGGTTTGGAATGTCCCTACGAGGATAAGCGCGTTGCAGAAGCAACCTGCTTTTGGCCGAGCTCTAGGGGTGTGGTATCTATCGCCATGGTTGCGGTTCAAATAGCAAAGGGCAGGGAAGTCAGGGGTGAAATAACTCTATGACGGAAGAAGGAGCCGCTTTCTTTTTCAAATTTATAAGCTGACGAGGGTTTCAACTGCTAGGTTAGCTGATAGCACTTGGCGAGGCGCTTTAAGGTAGGTTTCAAAACTCGCACAGGGGTTGACAACGTCGGGTGGTTATAGTTTCGGCTGGTGACACGAAAAGTCCATGGGGCTGCGGTAATTTTTTTAAACAACGAAGTACGCGGCCCGGGGAGGAATTTGGAACAAATTTATCCATCCCAATTGACTGTCTTTACCCACTATGCAAACGTTCCATAATTCCTATGCTTTTTTGACAGGAAATATGCAATTTAAACCGTTTGACGGGAAAAATAGCCTATGACGGACCTTTTGCCCGTCGAAATCCAACCAATTCCTATCATTTTCAAAAAAAAGGACAACCCAATAGCAATTTGACTTGTAGTAGGGACAAATTTAATGGTTAAGATCCTACCTGGCACCGACGAGGATAGCTGACTGAGGTGGCTGTGAACGTGGGCGAGTGAGCTGAGCTGGAGCGGTCGTGCGGCGTCCAACGTCGTTTGCCAATCGAAAAATAATGATATGTTCGGCTCGAACCCCACCGTCTATTTAAATAGACCGGGCACGTGCGAATTTAATGTGGTGGTTGGCGAAATGAAACGCGGTTTAAATATCGGTACGTCGGTGTCAAATGAGATTTTCTCGATTCTCGCACTACCGCCTCCTACGGGACAAACTTGCAAACCTCATCCGCCATTTCGGAAGTATACAGTGGAAGTTTCCGCCGTTTCGGGGCGCGTCACGGAAGGAACACTCAAAGCGTTCCGCAAAAGACTCCCGCGTCGCGGACGGATAACGCGGAGGCTTCCGCCGTTTCGGGAGTTACTCACGAATGGTTCCCACAAAAGGTTCCGCGTCGCAAAAGGGAAAGCCAAGGCGTTCCGCAAAGGTTTTAAGTCCTTCGGAAGGATAACACGGAAGCTTCCGCTGTTTCAGGAGTTACTCGCCAATAGCTTCCGCAATTCAAAAATTTTCTAAGTCTCGCGGGGTTTCGGGAGGATATGGTGAAAGCTTCCGCAAAAAACTTCCGTTGTTTGGCGTTTCGGAAATCTTTTGTGAAGGTTTCCGCAACTGCGGGAGAAAAAAACAAAGGTTTCCGCAAATTTTCAAAGAAAGTTCCTAAGTTCTCTTCGGAGTTTCAGGAGGATTTTACGAATAGCGCCCGTTGTTTCGGAAGGAAAACTAGAAATCTTCCGCAACTTTTCTCGCTGGTGGTGCGGGAAGCAACGCAAAGGCTTCCGCGAAGGCTCAGGAATAATATCGCTAATGCTTCCGCAACCTCAAGACTTAAAGATTTCGAAAAAAGACTAAGTTACTTGGTGGTTTCAGAAGGAATTGGTGAATGTCATCTGCAAGTTTCGAGCGGCTTTGTAGAATTCTTCCGCCATTTTAGGAGGAATTCGTCAGATATTTCCGCGATCTTTTCAACAATAATTTCGAAGCCTCTTCGGGAGACTTATGCAAATGTCTCTCGCCGTTTCAGGAAGAAAAGTCGAACGGTTCCGCGGGGCTTTCTTTAGTCGTTCCGCGATTTCCAAAAAAATCTAAGTCTCCTTTTTCGGGAAGCTTAAAGAGACGGCCTCCGCCGTTTCGGGAGGAAGACCTGAAAACCTCCGCGTTTGCGGAAGGTTTTGACGAAGAACTCTAACGAAATTTTTCTAAGTCCGTTTTCGGGAGTTTACACAAACAGGCTTCCGCTACTGCGGGGCTTTATCAAATCGTTCTGCGATTTCCAGGAAGACTTCATGAAAAAATTTCTGTTGAGAAACAAGATTTTCTGGCAGACTTGGAGCGGTTCATGGCAAGATTTTTTTTTTGTTGAAAAACAAAGTTAACAGCTGAGGATGGCTTCTTAAGGAAGCCTTCCTACAAAATTAAAGGAGGGGCCCCAATATGTACAAAATTTTGGGAGGGTTGTTGCTGCAACAACAATGGCGAGTCGCTGGCGAACACAGATCTCTGAAAAATTCCTCTTCATGGTCCGAAACCTCATCAAAGACATCCATCTTAGGTGCAATACTCAGCTGAGCATTTTAGATTCATGCGAGGGGAAGAAGACACTTTACCTGCTAGCCATTGGGGAAGGGGAGCTTTGACCGAGACATCTTCACCACTCTCAAAGGGCCGGCTTATGAGATTCATTTTAGGAGAGTCATCCTTCAGATGGTTACTATTGCTGGACTCCACAGGATTTGCAACACTTTCTCATGGAAATTATTGCTCTTGTTCCTCATTCCCATGCTGCTTGCATCCTTTGGATGTTTGTACTTTGGACAGCTTAGCTATTTGAGCCTTCCAGAGATATTTTCTTTTGGACATGATCTTTGACTTAGGCTCCTCCATCCATAATGTCCTTTTGTGTGAGTTAGAAATTTTATTGATTTGATCAATCCCCACAGACGGAGAGGAGCCCATTTTGGGCTGAGCCTTTTGGACAACCTTCTTGATTTTACATGTCTTTTGCTTTTGTCTCAGCCATGCTTTAATTGACGCGAGAATCTCTGGAAAACAGACTCTTGAATACAAGCCATTTTGGCTGTTAGATTTGCAACATGGAGTCACTTCAATACCCTATGTCCTCGAGATGTGCTACTTTCCATGGGTCCAACTCTGGTAACCTTCTTGAGATGCCTTTAAAGTGTGAGAGTGGGTGGATCCCAATGATAGTAGTGAAGATGGTCATGGACCTCTGCTATTTTGAACAGGATTAGTGTGACTAGCATAGTAGGCTTCCTTCCTTCTGAATATTTCAGCGAGAGCACAACAGACAGAATTCATTTGAGCATAGTTCCGGATTCATGGGTTGCGAGATTTCTTCGAAAAATCTATCCTCAACGGGGAACTCAACAAAAGGGCTTTCAGAAAACAAAACATCACAATTTCGCGCATATGTGTGGGCGTCTCGGAACAGAGTGGGCCAATAATAACCAGCTCTCAGTATCTTGTGTGCTGTCATCTCTTCTGAATAATGTCCGCCTGTGGGGCCATCATGCAATTCTTTGACAACTTTGTTTGCATCTTCCTTTTCTAGGCATCTAAGAAGGACTCCATCATAATTCTTTCTGAAAAGTACCCCGTCAATGATTTGATAAGGTGCTGATTTCAAACGGAGTGCCCTTCTTTGCTTAGAGTGCCAGTGCTCAGGTAGATATCCCTGCTGTAAATAGTGCACCAGATCCCTATACCATGACTCGGGAGTTGTGAAGATATGACATACTTCAACCGAATTGAGTTCAGCTTCATTTTTCTAGTGTTGCTCTTCATCAATTGAGTTTCCCGCAAGTAATTTGCACAGGCCTTGTCCTTTGATGATCGTGGCTACTTTAAATTCTAAATCATATTCCTGAAGAGCTGTGACCCAATTCCCTCTCCTTTCTCCCAATTCCTTTTGAACGAAAAGTGATCTAACAACTGGGTGAGGAACTATGACTTTAGTTCTGTTCTTTAGAATGTATGGCCTAAACTGCTTGACTGCTTTGAAGACCACATATGCATGTTTGTCAACCACGGTATAGTTCAACTCAGCCCCCTGCAGACCAGTGCTCATAAAAGAAATTGGGTATTCGTCCCCTAGCTCCACCTTTTGCGTGAGCACAGCTGCGAGAGAGTCATCCGAAGCGAAGGTATACAAGATGAAATCCTTATCAAAATATGGGATCCTCAAGGAAGGAGCCTTACCTATGGCTGTCTTGATATCTCTAAATGCGTCCTTCTCCAAATCTGTCCACTTGAATTGCATGCTTTGTTTAACCATCTGTTGCAACGGCTTAACAATTTGTGCGGAATCTGGGACAAATCTGCGGACAAAATTGATGGTGCCCATAAAGGGCTGCATAGATTTCTTGTTGTGAGGCATTGGAATCTTATTAATAGCTTGGACTCTTTCTTGATCTATTGACACTCCCCCTTTGGAGATGATATGACCCAAGAGCTTACCTTCAGGAATAGCAAATACACTCTTCTTGGGATTCAAGGAAATACCGTATTTCCGACAACGATCAAAGATATGCCTCAGATGAACGACATGATCTTCCCTTTTCTTTGAAAAGACTGTAACATCATCTAAGTATACAACCACGTATTGTCCACCCAATCCTTGAAAGGCAATATCCATCGCCCTTTGGAATGTGGCTCCTGCGTTTATCAGACCAAATGGCATTCTTCTGTAGGCAAAAGTTCCCCACTTAGTTCTGAAAGTAGTCTTAAGGCGATCTTCTTCTGCTACTAACACTTGATTCTATCCAGAGAAACCATCGAGGAGAGAAAACAATTCGGATCCTGACACCATTTGTAGGATTTGTTCCATTGAAGGTACGGGGTAGTTGTCTTTATCCGAAGCTTTGTTTAAATTTCTGACATCTACACATAGCCTTATCTCTCCCGACTTCTTTCTTATGGGAACCAAGTTTGCAACCCACTCAGAATGCTGGACTTTGAAGATTATCTTAGCGTCCAGGAGCTTCTTTAATTCCTTTTGGATCAGCGGTTCTAGAGTGGGATGCATTCTTCTTAACTGCTGCTGAAATGGTTTGACGCCCGCTTTCATTGGTATAACATGCTGAATAATGCGGACGTCATACGTTTTCAGATATTCATAGGTCCATGCAAAAACATCCTTGTATTGTCTAAACAATTTAATGAACCTATCTCTTTCTCCTGGCGAACAACATTTGCCCAGGTTGACAAATTTTGGTTCTGCCTCGGTACCCAAATTAACTAACTCATGTTGCATTGATGAGCTGTTAGTTTTGGTATTAGCTGGCCTTTTGAACTTATTTTGAAGATCGAACAGCATTTCGAGGGATCTTACACCCTTGGGAATGAAATTTCCTTTCTCCTCATCCTTCTTCTTCAAATCAGCATCGTGTTCTTCTTCATCTATTATAGCTCCTTGAAAGCTATCTTCGTTTGTTAGGAAGCTGATAATTTGTTCATCATCATCGAAGACTCTGAAGTTTGTGATGTTATCGGGAACGGAAGGCCTGAAAATCAATTCAATCAAGCATTTATTATTTGATGGCACCAATCTAGAAGCAGATGTTGCTAACAAATCAGCAGCAGAATTTTGCAATCTAGGAATTGATTTTATATTGAAAGCATCGAAATGCACAATTAAATCCCATACCTCAGCCTGATAACCCTTCAAGTGAGGTGAGAGACAATGAATGGTGTCCCTTACCTGTCTTACAAATACTCAGAGTCACCAAAGACCTTCAGGTACTTAACATTTAATCCAATGGCCTTCTTTAATCCATGTACCAAAGCTTCATATTCAGCGGTGTTATTAGTACAATCGAATTCTAATCTACAAGACAAAAAATACTTGTTTCTTTTTGGATCCATTAGAACACAACTGGCTCCGGATCCTTCCAGAGTTTTAGAACCATCAAAGTATAATGTCCAAAAGGTATCTTTAGATTCAGCTAAGTTAGTTTCTTTGTGATCTACGTCAGAAACTAAATTGACTATGTTACAATCAACATCATCAGTCCGAGAGAAATGAAGGAGATCGGACTGTTTATCTGATTCATGGCTAATGGCTTCAGACTGATAATTACCCGGATCCATTTCTAAGAAATAATTCCCCAGAACCGAGGATGAGAAAGCTATGGCCTCATTTTTTTCTTCTAACTGAGTTACGTTTTGCTTCATATGAGGTTCCCTAAGAACTTTAATCTGATTCTGCCTGTTCTGATAAGGCAACCATAGGTGGGACCAATCAGTAGCAAAGTAGCCACTCAGCTTGGTAGACCAATCCCTACTTAAAATCAGCCCATAGGCTTCAGGAATGTCGACCACCATTATGTCAATGAATTGACAGACTCTAGGGTCAGCTGATAGTCTAATTAGAACATCTTTCATCTCCCCAATTACCTTGACAGCAGTCCTATCTAATTGGATAATTTGAGCTGGAGACGGCACAGGCTGCCCGTTAATTTTCTTACAAATTGACAGTGGCATAACGTTTGAGGATGCTCCAGAATCTACCAAACAATTGTGAACATTATGGTTGAAAATTTCAAAAGTCAATAGAAATGGCAAAGTTTGAGATTTAGACTTCCCACCGATGCTAGCTTCATTGATTTCGGGATTGTCTTGAGAGTCTGTTAATGTAGTGCTGGTTTGGGGTTGTAGAACATGCAGCAATTTGTCTCGTTGATGGGGAAAGCTGCACATGTCAAATATTGACACATTTGCTTTGACTTTCTTGATATCTTCAATAATATCATATCCTATGTCAGGTTCGTTCCCAATTCGACTTGGCTGATCTGTTTTGCTCATTGTGACCTTAGGTGGTTGAACTGTGGTGTCAGCGCTTGGCTGCTTGGTCGCTGTTTGGCTGACTTTTGGCTGTGGTGGGATGATTGTTATGTGACTTCTAGGCGGTTCTTTTGAAACTTTAGGCTTATGAGGAGCTGCGCTTGGTACAGGATTGGCAATAGGACCTTTGCTACGAGTTGCAACATTTATGGTAGAGGGAGAGCTATCTATGGGATCTTCTTCTGCTAATTCAGTCATAGGTACCCAATCCCATAGCACCATAGTAGTGTCTGGAGTTGGTTCCTCTAATTCAGGGCTCAACTCTTCTGGAGGATCATCTTGGTCTGGGATTTGTGAATCTAGCATTTGGTTCATGACTAAGCTCATGGAATTAATCCATTGCGGACAGCTCTTTTCTGAATGCGGTTCTTGATGAAAAGTGCAGAAATTTTTCATCCCAATTTCGTTCAAGTTTAAGACTGGAGAATTATTCATTGGTGGATGAGTTTGATCACCGTCTTCCCTCCTTTTATAAAATGGCTTGAAAGGTTTCCTAGATGTGGTGGCAGCCTTGTCTTTCTCGAGATCTACGATTTTATTAGATAATTTCTGCATCATCTTGACTACATTTTCCATGTCTGTAGATGGCTCTTCTTTGCCTCTAGTGAGCAGCAAAGGTTTTTTGCTAGCTGCTGGTTTTGGTTCTACATCTAAGGCATGTTTAGCAATGCTATCAGCTTCTTCTTCTACCTTTCTAGCTTCCTCAAAGTTCTCTATCAAGGTAGTTTTCTTGGATATTTTTACGAACATTGCTATTGGTCCTTCAAGAGCTGTTGTATAGTATTCAATCAGAGATTCCTCTGCTGGTTTATTAGCTTCACTGAAGTTATTTAACAGCATCGTGAATCTTTGATTAAAATCTTGAACCTTTTCTTTCTTCTCCATCCTCATGGATAAGAGTTCTTTCATAAGTGTGGCCACAGTCTTTTGGTTTCCGTATTTCTTTAGAAAACAGTTTTCGAATTCATCCCAGCTAGATATTGAGCTGGGTTGTAGGCTAAAGTACCAGGATGATACTTTTGGCTCGAATGTATATGGAAACAACCTGCAGACTACGTCTTCATGTTGTACGTTCAAAAGGTTCAGTGCTAAGTAAAAGCTCTTGAGGTGATCTTCCGCTGAAATGGCTTTCCCTGGATCGAACTTAGGCAAGACCTTTTCTGGGTTTTTAGGAAGATTATGGAATGGTCCAGCTAGGTTCAGCGCTCCCCTTGCTCTCCAAGAAGGTACAACCAAGTTTGGATGTGGAGATCCTGGTGGAGAATTGTATGGTGAATTCTGTGGTGTACCTTTTGGGGTGATAATCTCTTCAAGGTTTTCTTGGTCTGAAATCTTTTCTGAGTTTTCAAGATCTGCCTTGTTAAGAGTGTCTGAAATTTCATCCAAAGTCAGATTCACAAG
Source organism: Larix kaempferi (assembly GCA_027924585.1). Lineage (NCBI taxonomy): Eukaryota > Viridiplantae > Streptophyta > Pinopsida > Pinales > Pinaceae > Larix > Larix kaempferi. The sequence goes on from BSBM01000892.1 coordinate 764,537, forward strand.
TTCTTTAAAAATTTGAACAAGAATCGAATCTCGGGTATATTGTGGCTCTTTTCTAGGGGTATTTTTCTTAGGGAGAAAACTTACAGCATTTAAACCACCTAGATGCCTAATGTAGGATCTGGTATGTCTTCTCAAATCCTCTATTTCTGTAAAAGGGACAGCATATAAAGCTTCTTGAGGCTCAGGGTCAGAAATGAGGCGTTCTTGATTTGATAATTCAAGATCTGGGCTATTTGAAATGCTTTCTTTAAGCGGGTTTTCAGTGTCTTCTATGGCAGTGGGAGATTTTCCTCCGTCATCCATGCACTTTCAGGCCCTCCTTCTAGTGCCAAAAACTGTTGATGCCTCGGATATCGTAGCATCAATCAGAAAGGGATTCTCCCCGATAGATGATCCCAATTAGACTATCTACCGTTTGGTATAGGGAATCCGTCCGGTTAGCGGTTCCGGCAACCGTGGGTTTGGAGTTTAATTCCAATTGTATCAGTTATGGCCCGATCCACCTTTCTTTTGGATTTTATGTTTTTAATGAGATGCAAGTGCCTAATTTATATCTGATCTAAATGCAAAACTAAAACGGATCTATGTCTAAAAATGCAGTAAATCTACCTATCCTTGCAAGGAACACAATTACAGGATGAGCAATGAGCTGTAACAGATGTCATAAAGAAAGAACAGATAGCTATCGATTCTTACAGGTAACGCTACAGCAAGATAAAAGATCTTTAGAAGATAGCTTCTAATTTAATAGAAAACGCATCTATTGCTCACGAAACAGAGAAGAAAAATTATTTAGTCTAAATGGAAAAAATGAAGAAACAGATCTAAATGTAAACAAACTGAAATAACTCTAAAGATCCCTGCAAGGAGCAAATTTAAAGGCATGAACAATGAGCTATATGAGTTATCTTGAAGAAAGAATAGTTAGCCATTTAATCTAAAAGAGAACTCTACAGCAAAGATAAAGATATCAGCAGATAGCTCCTAATTTAATATGAAACACATTCATTGTCCATGGAATGGAGAAATCGTTTACACAGAAAGAAGAAAAATCATTGTTACAAAGAAATAATTCAGATCGTAAGAATGATCTCACATTACAGGATGGAAATCACCAGAACAGTCCAATACACATCCATCTTTCGTTCCCATGCAAAACATCCATCTCCCTGGCTTTTATTAGAAAATTCGATTTTTACATAACCAATACAAGATAGCTCGTATGGGTTTCAAAATTTCATTCCCTGCCAAAAGTCCTTACTAGTCCTTCCTAACTTCTATTTACAATTACAAATCTTCCCTTTGGGCTTCCACCTGGCCTCCCCCACTTGTCACCTACAGGAAATTCTCTCCTATAACAGAAAATGACTACTTCTTTTACAAAATATTTAACAAAAGAGAATGGACAGCTGTCCCATAGCTCACGCTTTATACATTTGAGAGTTTAAAAAATACAATATAGCAGAAATAATGTTCTAATATCCGTACTATCATTCTTTTGCGTGAGCTTCCACTGGGAGAGGATCGCCCAAGTCAATTGATGCTGCTGATGCTGCCTGGGAAGAGACACTCGAACCAATTGTTGCTGTTGCTTCTACTTCGGAAGAAGGGATTGAGCTGGCTGGAATTTCTGCCATTGTTGGGGAAGAGGGAATCAAGCACACTGTGGTTGCTGGAATGGTTGCTGGGAGAGAATATTCTGGATCTGCTGTTGCTCCTGCTACTGCTGCAGCTTTCTTCTCTTCCTCCGCTATGTAACTATACCACATACCTGTGTCCCTTATGACTATGTTTGCTGCAACAGGGAACAAGATTTTCTGGGAAGTCACATTCTTCCCGAGCTCTGATCCAATGCTTTGAACTTCTGCTACTGCAGCTTGATGCACTTCCTTCAGCAGATGGTTGTGGAGTGATGACAATCCAATATAATGTTGGAGGTCATCAATAGCCAGGACATCAATCCTCTTCACATACTATGTTTGAACGCCTAATTCTTCCTTTAGTTGAGACAAACGTTGCTCCTTTTCCGGAAAGTCCTCCAGGGTCTGAGGGAAGCTCAATTTGCACCTGTCCTGCACTCCCTTGATTCTTTGATATAGACCGTTGATCTTATCCCTTGTTCTTTGCACAATGGCTATCAGCTTATTGGCACAGTTCCTGCCAAACTCCAACAGGGCTATGTCCTCATTAAAACTATCCACAGATTTAAATGGGAGATGCATGGGGAAACCCCCCTTTCCTTCTCTCCATGCCATCTGACTCATGATATTTGCCTTGACACGGGTATTCTTAGCTTTGAGCCTATGGGCCTCCGCATTAATTTCTTTTAACCTGACTACCATGGCCTTGAGTTTGCAAATCTCATTAGTGATTAGCTCCTGAGTGTCATGCACTTGCTTCAGGATGCTGCAGGACAGCTCATGGAAGGGAGACATGTCCATTGTTCTGCTCTCAGCTTGCTCTAACCGCTCAGCTAATGCCCGCTTGTCTGCTTCTAGCTGGGATGCTTTATCTTCCACTCCGTTCTTCTCTGCTTCCAAAATCATCATTTGGAGTGTTAGTTGGTCATTTTCCTCCTCCAGCTGGTTATACTTACCTGATAGCTCTTTATGCTCGGCATACAGACAATTATACTTGTTCACCACAAGATCCCTATGGGCTTGCTCATTAGCCACAGTTTTTTGTAGCGTACGAGCTCTCTTCTTTGTCAAAGCATTTTCTCTAACTATAACACCCACATTGTCCAGTGATGCTTTTGTTGTTTCTACAGCTGCGGATGCCATTGTTGTTTCTACAGCTGTGGATGCCATAGCAAAGGGATCTTAATCTGTATTCTGCATTACAGTGACCTCTCGGTGGGTAACGATGTCTTCATGGAAGGGACTTTTGATCCTCTCTTCCGATTTGAGGACCATTGCTTTCCTTTTCTTATCATAGACAAACTCATTCCACCTGGACACCGTATGTTTTCCCGATGGAGTGTACGGGACAATTGGGCGGTCCATAATGTCTATTTCCTCTTCAGCTAGTGGGGTCCAGACTCACATTTTGGGTACCAGAGCCACCTGCTTGAGATGCGTCTATTTCCATGTCTTGGACACCGGACCCACTTGCTTGGGCATCTTCCCCTGCTTTCAGCTCTTCTTCCGCTTTCCTTTCTGCCTCAGCATCCTGTCCTCCTTCACCTCCTTCAACTTGTGGCTGACCTTCATCTCCTTTCTGTAGCCTTTCATCCTCAGCCTCTTTCTACTGCTAGGCTTCCTCAGCCTCTTTCTGCAGCCTTTCACTTTCGGCTTCTTGTTGCATTCTTGCCGCTTCAGCTTCCTGCTGCAACCTGGCTTCCTCAGCCTCCTGTAGTAACCTTGCTTCCTCTCTTAATCTGAGCTCTTCCTGAGCTCGGGCATCATCAGCTTCTTTCTCCTTCTGCTGGCTGGTCTTTTGGACCTTGGTTGAGCTAGAGCTTGCTCCAGTGCCTTGGCGAAAGGTTCACAGCTCAGCCATGTTGCTGATGCCCCTGAATACCTCTTCCTCGGCATCGGGGTAGTGAGAGTACTCAAAATGAGCATAGATTTCCTTACAGTGCTCGGCCACTCTTCCCTTTCTGTCATTCCTGTGGAAGATCACCTTGCCGAAGAGGAAGGATTTCAGCTCCTGCACAAACTCTTCGGCTGAGGAAACCCCCGAGAACTTGTAAGCACCTATGCAGAAAGGTAACGGGGAAAAGGAGGCCTTATGCTGCTTGTGGAGCGTTGCCCCAATTCCATCCAGGAAGATTTGTCTTACTGCTTCCTTAAGGACTACATAATCTGTGGCATACTGCGGCAAAATGTATGGGGGCTTAGTCCCTCCAAACATTCTGAGGTAGGCGCCTTGCTCTGAAAAGTAAAAATCCCCGTAATTCTCAAGGACTTCCACAGCGTTCTCTGACAGGAAGTTGGGCTCCTGCTTGAATAACTTCTCATATAAGGGCATGATGAACCCCTCAAAGATGAGTTTGTAGCTAGGTTTGTAATTCTGGTCCCACATCATCTTGAAAGCGTTGTAAACCGGGGTGGTGGCATTATCCCACGTGCAACCCAATTTGGGGAAGTCCACCTTGGCCAAAATACAATCGATCAGATATGAGGACATGAAAAATTCAGCCTTCTTCAAGGCTAGTCCTTCTCTTGCAGTAGCTATCATTGAGGCCAAACTATCTGACAGGAGAGTGGCCCAGTCAAACACAGTTCCTTGAAACGCCACGAAGTGAATAATAAGGACCCACTGAATCTTATACACGGTGCCATCGGGCATGCCGAAGATTCTACATAGCATCAAGGTGATCAACCTGAAAGGAGGTCTCATATTCTGTACGTCGTATTCATCATTTCCTTTCTTTCTCAAATGCTTGCCTGCGACCAATAGCTTTTTGGCCATCTCAACGTTGTTCATTTTGCCCAACCATTCATCAGTCGGAGATTGTTGAGAGCGGGGAAATTTGTAGGCTGCGGCCAGGTATGCGGGGTGAAATGAGGCAATGGCCACTTTCCCGCTATCATTTATCACTCTTCCTTCAGCATCGGCATGTTGGAGTATCCATCCGATCACTTCATCACAGGGGAATAGTTCAGGGCGGGTAGCAGCTCTGGTTATGCCTGAGGCTTTGATATTTAGATAAATTGGCCCCTCTTCTAACAACATGTCTGGGACATCCTGGTCTCGGATCATCCTGTAAATGTCACCCCATCTGATTTCTGGAGGAACACCAGTGGTGCACCTAGTATCCTGGAGTGAGGTCTCAGTTTTAAGTGGTGCAGGCTTCTTTTCTGTCATTTTATCCTTCTTCTTACCAACTTTTGGCATTTTGACTTATCCCTGATGGCAACCAAATGTACATCATTATCAACATGATCAAAATACTGTGAGTTTTTTACAGAGAGCATCACCATTTTAACATGTCAATGAGATAAAATCAAAATGTGAAGCTGTACTTTAGGAAGCAAACACACCACTCCAATCTAAATTTAAACATTCTAATTCTTTTAAAGTGGCGGGTTTGGAATGTCCCTGCGAGGATAAGCGCGTTGCGGAAGCAACCTGCTTTTGGCCTAGCTCTAGGGGTGTGGTATCTATCACCATGGTTGCGGTTCAAATAGCAAATGGCGGGGAAGTCAGGGGTGAAATAACTCTATGACGGAAGAAGGAGCCGCTTTTTTTTTCAAATTTATAAGCTGACGAGGGTTTCGACTACTAGGTTAGCTGATAGCACTTGGCGAGGCGCTTTAAGGTAGGTTTCGAAACTCGGACAGGGGTTGACGACGCCAGGTGGTTATAGTTTCGGCTGGTGACACGAAAAGTCCATGGGGCTACGGAAATTTTTTTAAACAACGAAGTACGCGGCCCGAGGAGGAATTTGGAACAAATTTATCCGTCCCAATTGACGATCTTTACCCACTATGCAAACGTTCCATAATTCCTATTCTTTTTTGACGGGAAATATGCAATTTAAACCGTTTGACAAGAAAAATAGCCTATGACGGGCCTTTTGCCCGTCGAAATCCAACCAATGCCTATCGTTTTCAAAAAAAAGGACAACCCAATAGCAATTTGACCTGTAGTAGGGACAATTTTAATGGTTAAGATCCTACCTGGCACCGACGAGGATAGCTGACTGAGGTGGCCGTGAACGTGGGCGAGTGAGCTGAGCTGGAGCGGTCGCGCGGCGTCCAACGTCGTTTGCCAATCGAAAAATAACGATATGTTCGGCTCGAACCCCACCGTCTATTTAAATAGACCGAGCACGTGCAAATTTAATGTGGTGGTTGGCGAAATTAAACGCGGTTTAAATATCGGTACGTTGGCGTCAAATCAGATTTTCTCGATTCTCGTGCGACCGCCTCCTACGGGACAAACTTGCGAACCTCATCCGCCATTGCGGAAGGATACAGTGGAAGTTTCCGCCGTTTCGGGGTGCATCGCGGAAGGAACACTCAAAGCGTTCTGCAAAAGACTCCCACGTCGCGGACGGATAACGCGGAGGCTTCCGCCGTTTCGGGAGTTACTCGCGAATGGTTCCCGCAAAAGGTTCCGCATCGCGAAAGGGAAATCCAAGGCGTTCCGCAAAGGTTTTAAGTCCTTCGGAAGGATAACGCGGAAGCTTCCACTGTTTCGGGAGTTACTTGCCAATAGCTTCCGCAATTCAAAAATTTTCTAAGTCTCGCGGGGTTTCGGGAGGATATGGTGAAAGCTTCCGCAACAGACTTCCATTGTTCGGCGTTTTGGAAAGATTTTGTGAAGGTTTCCACAACTGCGAGAGAAAATAACAAAGGTTTCTGCAAATTTTCAAAGAAAGTTCCTAAGTTCTCTTCGGAGTTTCGGGAGAATTTTACAAATAGCGCCTGTCGTTTCGGAAGGAAAACTTGAAAGCTTCCGCAACTTTTCTCGCCGGTGGTGCGGGAAGGAAACGCAAAGGCTTCCGCGAAGGCTCGGGAATAATATCGCTAATTCTTCCGCAACCTCAAGACTTAAAGATTTCGAAAAAAGACTAAGTTACTTGGCGGTTTCGGAAGGAATTGGTGAATGTCATCCGCAAGTTTCGGGCAGCTTTGTAGAATTCTTTCGCCGTTTCGAGAGGAATTCGTCAGATATTTCCGCCATCTTTTCAACAATAATATCGAAGCCTCTTCGGGAGACTTATGCAAACGGATCCCGCTGTTTCGGGAAGAAAAGTCGAAACGGTTCCGTGGGGCTTTCTTTAGTCGTTCCGCAATTTCCAAAAAAATCTAAGTCTCCTTTTTCTGGAAGCTTAAACAAACGGCCTCCGCCGTTTCGGGAGGAAGACCTGAATCCCTCCGCGTTTGCGGAAGTTTTTGACGAAGAACTCTAACGAAATTTTTCTAAGTCCGTTTTCGAGAGTTTACACAAACAGGCTTCCGCTACTGCGGGGCTTTATCAAATCGTTCCGTGATTTCCAGGAAGACTTCATGAAAAAATTTCTGTTGAGAAACAAGATTTTCTGGCAGACTTGGAGCGGTTCATGGCAAGATTTTTTTTTGTTGAAAAACAAAGTTAACAGCTGAGGATGGCTTCTTAAGGCAGCCTTTCTACAAAATGAAAGGAGGGGCCCCAATATGTACAAAATTTTGGGGGGGTTGTTGCTGCAACAACACAGCCCTACTAGGATCTAATACTATGTGAAATTTTGGAACACAGCAAATCATTGAGCTTGAGAAAATCTCACAGTGAAAGAATTAGGAAGAAAGATGAATTACAGTAAAAATTGCAGTGAATTGAGCAGTAAAATTCAACATGCATTGAAAATTAGATGTGAAAATAAATGTGTGTCATATTCTATTAATCAGTATAGTAAAATTATATGTTACAATGGATAGAATTTGAATACCAAGGAGGAATTCAAATCCATGTCAATATAGCATAGGAAAAATCAACACTACAGTGCTCCGGAAGCTCCAAACTCAACCAAACTCAACTTATTGTCAATGAATTGAAGCTATTGTCAGTCAACTGATCAAGAAGGGCGCATTAGTGATTTTTTCATGCAAGATCTCATTCAAATAGGCTAGAAACGGTGCATTAGATCATAATTAGTGGCGATCGGAGCACAAACCGCCCACTAGATTCAGGAACTCAGGCGGAGTGAACCAGATCACTGAGTTAGATCCTAAAATGTAGGTAACTGACTCTGGATGTCCTTAAATCATGCATGCAGGGAGCATAAAGTGGATAATGAGTCCTAGATGACATATTCACACCACTAGGGTTAAAATGACATCATCCAATACTAGGAAAGACTAATAATACTAAGGTGGACAAGGTTGGAGTATTAATTATGTTAACACTACTATCTTTTTGAAATATTTTTCCACTGTGGAGTAATCCATTCTCTTCTACCATCACATCTTCTTCTTTTCTTAGCATTTGCAGCTCATTTTCTCTTCATTCATTATTTCCTTCTTTTTCTCATACCATTCTTTGGTCATCCTCGGTTCCCATATGCATGCAGAGTTGCTTAGCTACTAGGGTGATATGATTCCATTCTCATAGTCCCTTTGTCTTACAGCAGCATCTTGACCCAAGTATACAATGACTTCATATATCTTCCACGGGGACCCTTAAATAAATCCCTCTCAGGAGTGTCGTACAATTGGGTACAATCTATAGAAAACTTTGTAACATAACCCCTCAATACACTATCCAACCAGAAATATAATGCGTGCAAGATCGAGTTACTTACAGTATTGACTTGCTGTATCAATTCAGGTGTACATTTCCTCGGCCTAACAATGTGAAATGTTGGGTTTTGTTCGGATAACCTTAACATCCACTCAACCAAAATTATAGGGAACTCGCCAAAGAAAATCATGTGTAGATCTATGTGTATATGTACTTATGTAACCATCAATCTGTGAAAATCCAAGGGTTCTTGTTCTGAGCTCTGGAAAATTTGTAATCCTTTGCTTGTAACCACTCTTCTATCTCTTCCTTGATTGGCCTCCATGAAACCATTATTTTACCTCCATCTTCCGTTCAGTCATAGATCCCAATCTCGGTAGTCGAACCATTTGTTGTCGCACAGCAAGCAGAACCAGGTTTCAATGTAAATTCACCAACAAAACGCTAGATACCGTCCCTTTTAGCATCACCTACAATAAGATGAAGTCTCACCTGAGGCATCTATGGGGACTACAAGAACCAATTTTTTGCAATGTTGAAGGGATAGAAGGAATTCATTCTACTAACTTTCCATTCATTCATCTTATGTGCATAAACAGATAGCATGTTCATAATAACAGATAACAAATTCAAATCAATAACAAAGATAGAGCATACATGCATACAATAAACATAACATCCATCACATCAAAAAAAAAAGAGATTTGATCCAAAACAAGTTCACTTCAACATTATTGTCATCTGGAACAATCTTAGAAAACATGTGCACTACACATCAAATTCCTCTCATAATCCCAAAAGTCCCCAACACTACATAGTATAAGAACAACTATTAAGGAATTCCCCATGTAAGCCATTCCCAAACATCCCTTAACCCAAATATCCCTTACATATTTATACATTTCAAAATGGGTTGAGCCTGTTACAATGTGGACACGAGTGCCCAACTACTTCTAACCAAATTCTACATTTTATGCACATTGATCCTTTGTCTGACTTGTTGCATGGTCCACTTCTAATGCAAAACTCCCAAAACTTTGCTAAAAACCTACTCCAACAATTCCAAATGACAAAATTGCCAATCCTTAAGTCCTTGAGCAAAGATCCACATCTATCATTCATTCTTCCAATCCCAACATCACGTCACAATTTGCAATCACCTTCCCTTCTCATTATGCACCTTTCAATGTAGCCATTGATTTGGAAACCTTGAAGGCTAATATTAGTTTTCTAGATGTCCTTAGAGAACCCGAACAACATCAGAATTTGAATAAAGCTCTTTCCATGCTAATTTCATCCATGAATACTTCTATAAATTATGGCAATGCTATAAAATGTTGATACGATTGATCTTGAGTATTTTTTTGTAGAAAAATAAGTTAATGGAATGGAATGGCTAGACCAAAATCCAAGTACCCACCCTTTTACATCTCAATAAAATTATGGGCATGAATGCTCACTCATGCCTAATTATTGATAGGGGTTCCCATCTAAATATTATGTCCAAAGTGATCATGGAGTTTCTTGGCTTGACTTGCATGAGTGAAGACAGTAACATACTAACCTTTAATAAGAAGGTCCAACCTACCATTATCTAAATTAAATACCTCATCCTAACCATGCTCTCTCATCTTGAGGTTAAAACCACATGTCATTTCTTGGTGGTTGATATGGAGGTTGGTAATTTTTCTATGATCCTAGGATAGGAATGGTATCATTTAACTGGGGGTCACCTAATCCTTGATGGATCTCACCTTATCATCCCTCATGATATAAAGAACTTTATCATCATGAGGGAACTTCAAACCATGCTATACATTAAGAACCATCCCAAATGTCAATTATATCAAAACTGGTATAGGCACTTACTTTGTCTTCACACAAAAGGAACAAGAACAATATTCTTGACCCCAACTCAAATACAATCAAGTATGGAACATGAAATTTGATGGATCATCCTCTAGTAAATGTAATGGTGCTGATATTATTTTCATTTCCCCTTACAATAAACCTCATCAGTTTTCCTTCCGATTGAACTTCCAATGCATGAATAACATCATCGAATTCAATGATCTTTCCTTATGTCTTCAAAAATCCTTAGAGATAGGATTCTATCACTTGCAAGTGTTTCGATTTTATGAATTGGTCATTAATATGATCAAGAAAATTGATAGATCTTCCAAAAAGGATTCAAGAGGTATGTGCAAGTGATTGACTACCTCATTGAGAAATTACTCTCATTCAACCTTACCTACATACGTCGGGTGTTGAATTTCATAGATGATAAAGTAGTTTTGTTCGCTTATATCCCTTCTAGGAAACATTCAAATGACAAGACTAGTTGTGACATCATCTCTTTATATTGTGCCAATGTTCCTGATAACAATGAATCAGGGAAAACGTTTGAAGATGGCGAGGACATATGTTGTTCCATAGCCAACCAATGAAAATAAGTGCCTCCACCTCCTGGGATAATTAACCTGAAGAAAAATGTCTATCCCAAAGGTTTTGTACATCTTGAGAACATGATTTAACCCAATGAAATTCCCACAATTTTGAGCCCAAACCCTGAGCCTCCTAAGATCAATAATTTCCTCACCATTCCTGTCAATTTTGGTTCTCAAGAAGAGCCAAATTTTTTGTTATCACTAAGAAAATTTCAATGTTTTGACAAGGGGGTTTAACGGCCCCTAAGGCTAAAAAATGTTAGATTTTTCCCTAGGGAGCTAAAGAAAAGGATCTTCAAGTGAGCACGATAGTAGAAAAACCATGGGCTGGTGACCAAGAGATAAGGAATAGAGCGCTAAGTATTATGAGTGGAGCACGGTTAGATCAATTTGATCTATGGTCAAGATTAGTAGTGCTCCTATAAAGTGAAAGTGAAATAAGCTAGCGTGCCAACGAGATAGTAAAAAAAGGTGAGTGGAAGATCGATGACTATAATTGATAGCACGTTGATAAAGTGCACCTTTGCTAATTTTTTCCCAAGGGTGCGTTGTCCCCAAAACCAATGGAGACACGTGGGGCAATTAGATCAACCATGCCTCCTTGCATCACGTTTTGAATACCACCAGTCCTTCATCTTTTGGAAACAGGAATGGTTTCCACCCAGAGTGAAATATGACAAAATATACATCCATACACAAGGTGACCACTTGGCATCCACGTGAACCTACCCATGGCGGACACATACCAAAGATGGCCCCATTGAAAATCTGCCTGTCAGTAAGCAGTGTCAAGTAAAAAACTACCAAGTGTCAAATTTTAAACTTGTTTATTTGCTAAATGGTGAATTATCTTTTTTCAAAGCCATTGTTTATTCAAATAAGACTCTGTTTCCTAGCTCCAGATGACCAAACCATTTGGTCTCAGCAAGCCGACAGTTCAATTCCACCATCTAGCTATTGACCAGTTATTTTACTGCTTTTTTAAATCTCGATAATTTTTGCTTGTGTCGTCATATAAAGAAGTTAAATTCATGCCCTAATTTACCCTACACAACATTTTAATGCACCATCTAAGTAAACCTTTCCAAAATGGATCCTAAATCCAAAGACAAGTTACTTAAGCCTAGATTGTTTGGATACGATCATGTCTATGACCATAAAGTAGACAATTTTTATACTATCGTCACAAATTCATACCTGAATTCCACAATCAGAGAAGCCAAATCCCTAGCCATGGCATATTATGACCCTTGCCATCTGTGGGATTCAAAATTTGTCATAAATATTTTCCCCATAACCATATACTTTCCCAAGTTCATGGCATGGTGTTCCACCCACTATTCCCCAAGCAAAAGGGCTATCATGTCCTCTAATTTGTCCAAAACCCTTTGTTTCATCAACGCTAATACCCTGCAAAAAATGTTTAGCATCGTATACGTTTTAGTCCTTCATCCATTCAATGAAAAGAGTCTTTCCGGTTCATACCAAATGCTACAACCCTTTGAAAAACACCAATTCTTGTCCCAACACCTCGAGAAGGGAAACTCAAACACTTTGGGATAAGATAGCTCAGTTGTTTCTAAGCAAGTGGGAATAATGTGAGGTTATCCAAGATGAACTAGAAATGGCCGCATCAGCTTAGGAAGAGACCATATCAGTTGAAAAGCAGTTGGGAGAAATTCCAAAGTAGTCCACTCAAATTATTGACTATCTGAATAGTAAACCAAGAAGCAGCTTGCATACCTTCAAATTGACAATAGGACTCAACTAATTAAAATATCCAAGAAGATGGTGATGAAACAGACATATTTGAGAAGAATGCAAGACAATATCAAGTCACTGACAGATGAAATTATCACTTTTAAATGGTTTTTTAAAGAAGTAATAAAGCTTGGATTACCCTCTCCACGGGATGGAAATGGAGAGGTCTACCCTAAAGAATATTATAAAAATCAGTTGACTCAAAAGAGGAATGAGATAATTCAAGATGATTTTTTGGAAGGTATGGTTAGTGGGGAGATATTATAATTCTATGGTTATGATACGATGTAATAAATTCTACAAGCCATGAATATTGAAACAGAGAAGTCCTCACTAAAATATTGCTTAGAGATTAGCATAATTTAGAAGGAAAGACTAAAGCAAAAACATATGAGAGTAAACAAAATTGATGTCAATTACATGATGATGATATTCATTAATGAGAATACAATAAATAATACATCTTTGGAGATGAAGGCAAGTTGAAAAGCTCACAAAAGGCAGGCTTACTAAAAGCTAAAAAATCCCTAGGTGGAAAAAACAATTTCCAAATCAGTCTAAAGGAGCACGAATTGGAAAAAGAATTATTGGTAGCTCATGAGTGAATAAAAAGGAAAGTGACAATGGATTTTGGAGAGAATAACGAGATGGAGGGCGAGTTGGCCAAGTAAATACAGTTTCCAAGTCAACTAGCTTTACCCATGTCCACTTAAACGCATAAAAAGCAGGATAAAACTGTCTAAAGCAGGAGGTGCACTTACTATTCCAGGATAGGCATAAAATCAGATAGAATATTATCAATAATATGTCCAAGTGCACTCCTATGGATAAATATGGCAATTGGTGGCATAAGAAGCCAAATTGAGGCCAACTACCTAGTGTAAACCTAGAAAATTAATAAAAAATTATTAATGTATCATATCCTAAGTCTAAAGTGGGTTTTTGATGTTCCAACGCCACCCCTTAAGCCTGAATTAGAGTGACTAAAATATGATTAGGTACCAATCAACAAGTCTTATGGTAACCCCTTCATAATAATTATTCCCATGTAAACTGGGGAAACATGGAAAACCTCATGGGAATAAAACCCTCCCTCGAAAATGGACATGTGCACACCAAATAGTGTTGTTCTCCAATATCAAGTAGGTGTGGACTTGATCATATGTCTAGGGCTATATTCCTCTTGGGAAAAAGTGGATCATGCTCCAAAAACATGTGCTTGAATTCTCCATTAGTGGATGCAAGCGAATCCAGAAGCTCTTTGAACTTTCTCTTCGAACCAAACCTGTTCAGAACAAATCCATGAATATGCAGACCATTCTAGAACTTGAAATTTGAACCAAATGAGGTAGGATCAGCTCCAATTAGATCTGATATATGGTTTCTTAATATATCCTTTGAACCAGAAGGGGCGAGATCATAACCAAAATCACAAAAATATACCTGAGACTTGAACCCAAGCGAATGGTAATGTCCTCCATCTTCAGTGCAACTCTAAGAACATGTGCCAATGATCAAATAGAAATACATAGTGTTAGCACTCAGAATGTACCTAGGCTATGAAAGGTAGATCCCAAGGTAACCACAAAACCACTTTAGACTATATTTTTTACCTTATACAATCAGAGAGGGATCTCTCACTATTTACAAAGCCTTCTCACTCAAGATATTCTATCAATGACATTCAGAAGGTCAAATTTCTGATAGGGCAATTTGTTTTTAAAGTTTTGGTAGGACAATCATGAGAGAAACCATTGGGTAATGGAGTCAAAAATCAGAGATGAGTTAGGTTGCAAGAGGCAGGGGTTTGAAAGGATCATGGACAGAGGCAAGGTAGAGAACATTTCTTCAATCTTGAGGCTTTTGCAGGTTGATTAGAAGACAAGGAAGACAACCCATCAAACAGAGCACCTATCTTGGGTGAGTTCTGCAAGACTTTAGAAGAAAATGTTTTGAAAATGTGTGAACAATGAACCTAGAGCATGCAACACGAATTCTAGCCCATGAAACTGTTGTTCAAACATGAAAAGAAACACATAATGGAGTGTTAAAACTGGAAACACAGTCACATAGAAGATCACTTACTGAAGAAAGTGATGGCACAAGAATCTCAGCCATGGAAACCTCTCACCATTCCATCTCTGCAATTTTATTCATCTCTGGAAAATCAAACCCTATTACAATTAAGAGCCTCTCTGCTCTTGAGAATCCACCATTGAAAATCGAACCCCTAGCTCTATCTATTACATATGAATTTATAGGAGAGGATACCCTCAGCTTTCAAGCTCAAATTATTCTAACCTAGCCTCTGGAAACAGAAATTTGTTACAAATATAATGACATCTAGCTAATTGACTTCCTGATTTCAAGCAATTTGTTACAACCTAGTTCTTCATTTCAGGATGCAGACTGCTGAAAACTAGGCTTCAAAGCCCCAATTGTATATCTCAAATAGGGATAGCTTTGTAAATTCTGAGAGAGGTTTTGGTAATTGAGCATGTTCCCAACAAAAACCATGTCTTCATTTTTCTCATATTCTCGTCCAGCTCATCGGAATCTGTTTTTGAAGTCGGATGACTCAGACAATGAACTGAAATTATGGAAATTTTCCACATAAAGATCCCTTCGATTCTCCCAAACCGTGATACCTGTGTAAAAAATGAGAGATTTAATTGTAGATGGGCCCGTTCTGAAGAAAAACCTTCCTCAGTTTTTGAAAATTCCTTCCCATTTAGCAGAAACAGATCTTTGAACTTGGTGACTAAAACAGTCATTTTCATAAAAAATTCCGAGCTGCATGAGCATGTAGATTTTGCTGAATTTGAAATTTGGTTTCTCCTTGCATGTTGAAATCGCGAAGTTCATTTGGACCGTGGATCTATTTTTCCTGTTGATCTGAGCCATTGAAATGTGTGGTCCCTACCCTGACTTCGCATATTTGAAAAGTTTATTAACCGACACATGTTTAATCTGCGAACTAGATGCTGACCGTAGATTGATTTATCCTCCAGATCTGACAGTTGATTTTTTCTGGAATTTAACACCACTACACCTATATCAAAAATCATTAATACCGAGCGTCTCACCTTTGCGAAATCACTTGCACCCGTTGATCTGTTTCGCGAGATAATGGATGTTGGACATGTGCTTGAATGTTGGGTTGTAGGTCGTTGCTAACCTATGGTCTCATGTGGTCGTAGGTGCATGGAGCTTGAGCTAAGCCTTCAAGCTGATCTCTTTTCTTTTTTGAAATGGATCAAATCTTTATCCATAGTTGCAATTTTTGCCAAAATTATACTATGCTAACAACTGGCTCCAATTGGGGATGCTATCCTCCCTGCGAGGTAACAAAGAACCACATAGACCAAGTGCCTGATCCATGGGCTGATCCCACCACAAAAATGTAACCTGTAACTCTTCATCTGAAGACTAGAACCAAATATAAACTGCAAATCTGCTCTCAAAACTTCAAGCTTAAAATCAAAATTCATGTTGAAACCAAACTGAAACTGTACTACCCTACTGCAACTGAAAAAAATCTGGAAAAGATGCTCACCATGTCGAGCTTATTCATATACAGATCACCCTACCCTACATTGTTTGAAAATTATTTCTCAATCAAGTAATGAAGAAATGCCAATGAAGACAATCCAATAGATGACTATTCAACTGAAGGGTGCCTTCAGTTCTTCCAAACAGAAAGAATAACTCAAAAAATGGAAACTCGAACTTCCTATTGATAACCTCTTCATGATCCATTGATACAACAACATTCCCCTGTTCTAATGACTGCAACAAGCTGGAAAAATGGTCATAAAAATCATGAAAGACTACCTGTGCTTGACGATCAACAAAAAGGCAAGCACTCCCCTTATTTTTAACCATTGTTAT
This sequence comes from Larix kaempferi, assembly GCA_027924585.1. Taxonomy (NCBI): domain Eukaryota; kingdom Viridiplantae; phylum Streptophyta; class Pinopsida; order Pinales; family Pinaceae; genus Larix; species Larix kaempferi. The sequence continues at coordinate 780,808 of BSBM01000892.1, forward strand.
TTCTTATATTTCATCCAACTCAAGATCATTTTAAATATGATGGGAAGCAATCTATTCATCTATTTTACCAAATATATCAGGGAAAAGTTCAACAACAAAAATATAATTCTGATTGTATTCATGCATCTTTGATTGAAGAATGCCACACTTTGTTTTGTTTCTTTCTTGGAACTCTATGTCATTTTCTGATTTACTGCTTAAAATTTCTATGTCTGCAACTTCAGAAATTTCAACTTAACCACCTTCTTCTTGAAACAGAGGTTCGAAGAATGAATGACATGAAGAAAAACTCGATTGGCTATCCTTATCTTCCTCTTGATTACTTATTATTTGACCAGATTGTGGAATGTATTCATTAAACTCAGGAGAAACAACAAGAATTTTTTCATCAAGATCACAATCTTCTTCATTTTAAACCAAGGGAAAAACCTATGTCCTTTGGACATTTTCATGAATATCCTGATAAACACAAATTGCTATTCCCTGTTCTATTTCATCATGTTCAAGATCGTTTTTAAATGGAAAAGAATCATTATTTTTCTCTCTCCTCGCATCCCTGTTAAGTATGAGAATTGGATGTTCATGACAACTTTCAAATGAAACATCAATATCATGTATAATTGATCTATCATGCAACCCAAAAATTTTATTTTCAAGAGGATTGAGACAATCAAATTCATACACATCACTCTATTGTAACTGTAGCTTTGTAACATGGCAGGTTGATTCAACACGCGAACCATCAATAACATCATCTTCTTTGTCGTTTTGAATTCCTGGATTAAAAACCTGATTCCGCTCTTGTGTTTCAAAAGAGGTACCATCTCGATTCTCAAAAGGATAAAGGAGAACAACTTCTTCTTGACACAAAGATTCTAGAACTGAATGACATGAAATAAAATCTAACTAAATATCTTGGTCTTGTTCCTGGTTTGTATGAGCTACAATTGGATTTTTCTCTATAAATGGCTGAAATTTGTATTGTTTTGTTGTAAGACCTCCAGCTGGTCTTTCTATATATTGGGACTAATTGCATGATTGCTCATTCTTTTCATTCACTTCTAGAAGTTTTATGACATTCTCCATTACCTCAATTTATTTTTTATTAGAAATTTTAATTCTTTGTTTCAGCAATTCAAATGAAGAAAAACACAATGGCAAACAGTCACTTTCATCATGCTCACTATCCACTCTATTTTCATAATTTTGGTCACTGATTGCAATCAAATTTTCTTGACTAACTGTCCCATAATTTGCAAAATTTCTTGCTGGTTGTTTAGGTACATTATCCCAGTATTCATCCTTGTATTCATCATATATAGGTAGGCTGAAAAATTCTTTAAAACCATCACTAACAGAATTTTCAGCATGTCAATTGCAATCTTTAGAAAACAAACCCTTACAACACTCTTCTTGTACGTCACTGGGGTGATATGCTTCTTGCTCACAAAAAACAAAATTGGAAGGCAAGGCAAGTTCTTTTTGTTCATATTGCTCAACCAATTCTAATTCTTCTTCAATTTTGTCACCATTGTCTTGTTTCGAAACATTTCTAGACATCTTAAGATTGTCTTCAACCTCCTGGGCATCATTGAACATTTGTTGTAAGGTGGAAGACCTTCTCTCCAAGAGAATATAAGAGAGATTTGGATGGAAGGCTTGGGAATACTGCAACTTGGAAAGACCTTCAGGTGGCTGAATCGATTCAGGCATCTTATAATAGATACTAGCAAATCTCCTGTTGAAATTTGAAACAGTTTCATCTTGCATTCTCTTCATGGCATAAAAAGCTGAAAGGAATTGATAACAAGATTTTCTTCTACCCCAAAATCTCATAAAATCATGACTTAACTCACTCCATGAGCTAATAGACTCAAGCAACAAATGCCTAAACCACTGCTTGACCTCTCCTCGTAAAGACTAGGAAAAAGTTCTCATGAGAACATCATCATGTTCAATTTCGAAAAGGTCTACAAAATGCTCAAAAGACTGGAAATGTTTTTCAGTTGTAAGACTGCCATCTTCTCCATCAAAAATAGGGAGGTATTTATGGTATTTTGGAGGATGTTCGTGAAGAACAAGGGGCAGCTTCAAAGGACTATATCTTTGTTGAGATCTAGAAGGTAAAGGAGTATGTATAGGAGGAATGTCATCAACCTTAATCCCACAGGGTTTGCAAGACTGATCATGGATCTCATGTGATTCAGAAAAAAGACTCAAATTATCTGTAAGAACAGAAGAAGAAGGTATGTCTACAGGATCTAATGAAGGAAATACAAGGGTAGTTTTCTCATGTCCTGAGAATTTTCGACAAAATAGAAACTTCTCGATATGCACACATAAAGATAAAAAGTAGTCAATGTAAAAGAACAAGAGCTCTTTGAAGAAATTGACTCTTTGATACCTGGATCTTAATCCTTCCATGTTTCTTTCAACTGAGCTCGTTATCTAGTGGAGCCTGTAAATTTGGTTGAACCATGAGTGGAGTCGCCAGGTGAATAGTAAACAACCTTATTGATGTCTAATTGTTGTCCACCATCAGTAATCAAATCTGAAACTTTGTCATTCTGCCCAGGGACAATGCAACTTTCGGTCCCCGGAAATAGTGCCAATAATGTTAGCACTCAGAATGTACCCAGGCTGTGAAAGGTAGATCCCTAGGTAACCACAAAACCACTTTAGACTGTATTTCTGACCTTGTACAATCAAAGAGGGATCTCTCATTATTTACAAAGCCTTCCCACACAAGATATTCTATCAATGACATTTAGAAGGTCAGATTTCTAATAGGTAAATTTGTTTTTAAAGTTTTGGTAGAACAATCATGAGAGAAACCATTCGGTAATGGAGACAAAAATCAGAGATGAGTTAGGTTGAAAGAGGCATGGGTTTGAAAGGATCATGGATAGAGGCAAGGTAGAAACCATTTCTTCAGTCTTGAGGCTTTTGCAGGTTGATTAGAGGACAAGGAAGATAGCCCATCAAACAGAACACCTAGCTTGGGTGAGTTCTGCAAGACTTTAGAAGAAAATGTTTTGAAAATGATTGAACAATCAACCTAGAGCATGCAAGATGAATTCTATCCCATGAAACTAATGTTCAAACATGAAAAGAAACACAGAACGGAGTGTTAATACTGGAAACACAGTCACATAGAATATGACTTACTAAAGAAAGTGATGGCACAAGAATATCAGCCATGGAAACCTCTCAGCATTCCATCTCTGCAATTTTATTCATCTCTAGAAAATCAAACCCTTTTACAATGTAATGTCCCTTTTTCAAAATTTTATGAAAATGCCCAATTTTCCAATTTTTCCCCAATTTCGACCTTTGACTAGTTTTACTGTTTTGGCCTCCAAATTAACCCAAATGCTCCCAAATATTCTGTAAGCGTGTATGAATGATATTTAGACTTGAATATTAATTTCAAGGATGATTTATAACCCTCAAAATACTTCTTCAAATTTGATTTGTATTCTGGCCAATGTATGGTATTTTAACTAGCAATTTATGCATCAAATACCCCTGGGTAAACAATGAAAATGGCCTCCCAAATGATTCCAAACTCCCTCGAATTTATGAAAAGATGTATGGAATATATTAAGGATGTTAATAAGGTTCCCAATGTACCATTAATTTATTATTATGTCTATTCCAACCCTCTACCATTCAGCTGCAAAAATCCCCAATTCGACCCTTGGGGAAATGGCACTATTTCTTCTCCCAATGCAATTAAACTAAGTAAAAATACTTCAAATGCTCAAGTACAGTACAAAAAACTTGAAAAATACATCCATGGAAGTCTATTAATCACAAATGTATCATAGAATCATCCATTCATTCGAAATCATGAGCATTATAATGATATACATCAATGTAGTGGGGAAATGGACATTGTTTGCTCATTAATCAACATTTTTGCATACAACCGGTGGGTATTTCGACCTGAGAATTCATTAATATTAAGAACAGAGGATATGAAGCTACTAAAATAATAAATACATAATGAGAATCTCTCCCAAGAAGCACAAGAGCTCACCAAAAACGCCCTCCCTCAACGAGCATGAATATGCCTTCAAAACTGGAAATGGTTGAGAGATGGTGTTGCACTAAACAAATCCATGAGCTGCCTTGTAGCTGATACCTGCAAATAAAACTCCATTAAATCTCCATGAAAGACTTGAGTGGCCTCTCCAAACACCAACTTGGATGGGAATCTTTCACCCTCGAAATTGGCTAAGGCAAGAAACTAGTTATCCACTAGCTCTCTCTTCACAAATGCAATTTTTCTCAAATCATCAATACCCATTCTCATAATTAATTTCTTCATTTTATAACCAAAATTATCCTTCTAAGGGTCGAAATCCTCTCCATGGATTCAAGAGATTTCCACTTAGGAAATATTCCCCATTTGCCACTTGTCTCCTAGTTCCAACCTTCCATCCTCTCCCAAATTCGAGTTTGAGTCTCTTTGGCTTCTCCAACTCCCATGAGCACCTTCCTTGAGCCTATTTTTGGGGCTGACATGCCATAATGGTCATATGTCAGAGTTCAGGTCTGCAATTTGTCAAATTTGTCATAGATGCTCCATCATTAGTGTCATAGGGGCTAGGGAATCTAGCCCAAGTGTCCACAAACTTCCAATTTGACTCTTTATCTTCCATGGAGGTTACCAATCTATCCCAATTCGACCTAAGATGATCAATTCCATGTGTTATGACTTACCAACTCACCCATGAGTGTTCACCTTCTCATAAATTCGAATTGGCAAGAGAGAGATGCCATGTGTCCTTGAGAAATCAAGCTAGTGTGGGTCCCACATCCTCCATATGTCTTCAAAACCACTTGCCACCTACAATTTCTCTTGAAATTATTTATTCAACCTATTTATTAAATAATTGACCCTTCTAATGTCTAAACATCATTTATTATCTTCCTTATTACAATTCCACATGTGCCCATCCAACCTAGGAAACTAGTAGGAATGATGGGATTGTCTTACTATACAATTATTTGAATGGGGACATTATAGTCCTCCCCACCCAAGATTGCTTGCCCTCAAGCAATCTCAATTTACCATGTTGCAAACTTGTCCCTCCTCTATCAGGTGGCCTTCCATGAATACAGCCATTGTACTCCCAAAACAACATTAGTATCAGCAACATAAACCACATAAAAACTATCAAGAAAAGTACAGTTACCTACGATGACTTGCAGCTGTGGAATCCATGTTTTGCACTTCATTGTGTTGTGACCGGGAATGACAACTGTGAATCCATTGAATGGTTCAATAGGTATCTTCATTTTCTCCACCATGTCTGCATGAATGAATTTATGTGTTGCTCCTCCATCTACCAAAACTGAAGTTCTTTGTCCTAGTACCACACCCTTGCATCGGATTGTGTGATATCGAGGTACTGCTAAAAGTACTTCCATTCTCACTTTGGTGGGTGAGGGGTGCTTCACCTCTTGTTTCCCTTCTTCTACTGTAGTATATCCCTCTTCTTGGACTAAATTATGTTCTTCTTCCTCCATGCCCCCTTCATATCCCTCATCACAAAATACTTCAATGAATTGGGCCTTTCCCTTAGCACATTTATGTACTGGTGCCCACAGTTGGAAGCATGAGTAACACAATTTATTCCTTCTGAGATATTTCCTACTTGGCTACTCTTTCTTATCTCTTTTCCAAGGTTTCTTTTCAATTCTGAAGTCAGGCTTTGGAGGAAATCTCGTTCTAGGAAGCACATTTTGGAGATCCCTAGTCAAGCTCATTGCATCTTTTAATGTAGTTGGCTTGTGGGATTTGACCAAACCTTTTAAGGGTTCAACCAAACCTTCAGTGAACAGAAATACCAACCTTCCCATATATACATCATCCACCTTGACTGATAATTTTTGAATTTCCAACATATATTCAGTAGGGGTCCCAGTTTGTTTCAGTTGAGCTAGTTCTTTGAAAGGCAATTATGGATCTTTTTGTTCAAATCTCTCTAGTACCCTGTCGACAAACTCTCCATATGTTTTAACCTAATCATGACCCAATGTTCTTAGACCATGGAACCACCATTCATTATCATCTCCTTCCAAATGCAAAATGGCCATTTTTAATGCATCATTTTCCAACATAGGATTTAGCTGTTAATACACATCCAATTTTTGCACCCAAGTGTTAGCAGAATTTTGAGAAGAACCATCAAAAGTATGAAGTGAAATTTTTCCAATAGAACTATTTAATTCTTTGTTTTGGAATGGACTCCTATTTTCTTCCTTCCTTTTCATTTTTTGTATAGCATCAATGTCGTCACTGAATGGTACACCTCTTTTACACTCTCCATTCAAATCATTCCAATCGTTTGCTAGTTTCTTATAATCCACCTCAATATTGGGCTCTTCTTTGGGTGTGATAAATTTAGGTGCAATATTTCTTTGTGTTCTTTGGAATTCATCAGGTCTATTACGTGGTCCTATGCTTTAAAAAATATGCTCACTCCCTTTTATCTTTTCCCTTGAATGTGAACCACTGTTATCTCCTATCATCCCTTTGCCTGAAAGTTGGCTACCCAACAATTCGAAACTTTTCATCATTTTTATACTCATCTCTAGAATACCCATAGTAATTCCCTCACAACATAGTTTTAATGCTTCAATAAATTCCTCCTTATGTCTTAATTTTTCCTCCCCCTCTCTACCCATTGTTTTAGAAAGAAAAAAAAACTCTTTTTTCTGCTACTATCTCTTCTTCAACCAAAATTATTCAACTACTGATTCAAAGGGTGGTGGTTTATTTGTTTGGTTTCTTTTTAATACCATCAGGTGCCAAGACCATGCTCTGATACCACTTGTAATGTCCCTTTTTCAAAATTTTATGAAAATGCCCAATTTTCCAATTTTTCCCCAATTTCGACCTTTGACTAGTTTTACTGTTTTGGCCTCCAAATTAACCCAAATGCTCCCAAATATTCTGTAAGGGTGTATGAATGATATTTAGACTTGAATATTAAGTTCATGGATGATTTATAACCCTCAAAATACTTATTCAAATTTGATTTGTATTTTGTTCAATGTATGGTATTTTAACTAGCAAATTATGCATCAAATCCTCCCTGGGTAAACAATGAAAATGGCCTCCCAAATGCTTCCAAACTCCCTCGAATTTATGAAAAGAGGTATGGAATGTATTAAGGATGTTAATAAGGTTATAAATGTACCATTAATTGATTATTATGTCTGTTCCAAACCTCTCCCATTCAGCTGCAAAAATCCCCAATTCGACCCTTGGGGAAATGACACTATTTCTTCTCCCAATGCAATTAAACTGAGTAAAAATACTTCAAATGCTCAAGTACAGTAAATCAAACTTGTAAAATACATCCATGGAAGTATATTAATCACAAATTTATCATATAATCATCCATTCATTCGAAATCATGAGCATTATAATGATATACATCAATGTAGTGGGGAAATGGACATTGTTTGCTCATTAATCAACATTTTTGCATACAACCAGTGGGTATTTTAACCTGAGAATTCCTTAATATTAATAATAGAGTATATGAATCTATTACAATCATAAATACATAATGATAATCTCTCCCAAGAAACACAAGATCTCACCAAAAACGCCCTCCCTCAAGGAGCATGAATATGCCTTCAAAACTGGAAATGGTTGAGAGATGGTGCTGCACTAAACAAATCCACGATTTTCCCTGTAGCTGATACCCGCAAATAAAAATCCATTAAAGCTCCATGAAATACCTGAGTGGCCTCTCCAAACACCAACATGGATGGGAATCTTTAACCCTTGAAATTGGCTAAGGCAAGAAACTATTCATCCACTAGCTCTCTCTTCATATCTTCAAGAGATTTCCACTTAGGAAATATTCCCCATTTGCCACTTGTCTCCTAGTTCCAACCTTCCATCTTCTCCCAAATTCGAATTTGAGTCTCTTTGGTTTCTCCAACTCCCATTAGTGCCTTCCTTAAGCCTATTTTTTAGGCTGACATGTCATAATGGTCAAATGTCAGAGGTCAGGTCTTCAATTTGTCATAGTTGTCATAGATGCTCCATCATTGGTGTCATAGGGGCTAGGGAATCTAGCCCAAGTGTCCACAAACTTCCAATTTGACTCTTTATCTTCCATGGAGGTTACCAATCCATACGAATTCGACCTAAGATGCTCAATTCCATGTGTTATGACTTACCAACTCACCCAAGAGTGTTCACCTTCTCATAAATTTGAATTGGCAAGAGAGAGATGCCATGTGTCCTTGAGAAATCAAGCTAGTGTGGGTTCCACATCCTCCATATGTCTTCAAAACCACTTGCCACCTAGAATTTCTCTTGAAATTATTTATTCAACCTATTTATTAAATAATTGACCCTTCTAATGTGTAAACATCATTTATTAGCTTCCTTATTACAATTCCACATGTGCCCATCCAACCTAGGAAACTAGTAGGAATGATGGGATTATCTTACTATGCAATTATCTGAATGGGGACATTACAGTCCTCCCCACCCAAGATTACTTGCCCTCAAGAAATCTCAATTTACCATGATGCAAATTTGTCCCTCCTCTTTCAGGTTGCCTTCCATGAGTAATGTTTCCCAAAACCTTTCTATTCCGGTGCTTCATGCTGTGGGAAGAAGCTACCTGATTCGGATAGGTGTGCTGCCCTCTCACAACCCTTAGTATTCCTTTTGAATCTTTGAATTTCATTTCCAGAATTTGATAATTTATTTTGTGCTCTCCTATTGAATACAGCCATTGTACTCCCAAAACAACATTAGTATCAGCAACATCAACCACATAAAAAGTATCAACAAAAGTATAGTTACCTACGGTGACTTGCAACTATGGAATCCATGTTTTGCACTCCATTGTGTTGTGACCAGGAATGACAACTGTGAAGCCATCGAATGGTTCAATAGGTATCTTCATTTTCTCCACCATGTCTTCATGAATGAAATTATGTGTGGCTCCTTAACTCAGCTTCTTTGTCCTAGTACCACACCCTTGCATCGGATTGTGTGATATCGAGGTACTGCTGAAAGTACTGCCATTCTCACTTTGGTGGGTAAGGAATGCTTCACCTCTTGTTTCCCTTATTCTTCTGTAGTATATTCCTCTTCTTGGACTGAAGTATGTCCTTCTTCCTACATGCCCCCTTCATATCCCTCATCACAAAATACTTCAATGAATTGGGCCTTTCCCTTAGCACATTTATGTCCTGGTGCCCACGATTGGAAGCATGAGTAACACAATTTCCTCCTTCTGAGATATTTCCTTATTAGTTCCTCTTTCTTATCCCTTCCATATTCATCTTCTTGACATGGCTTCTTATCAGGTGCATCTCTTTGCCAAGGTTTCTTTTCAATTCTTAAGTCAGGCTTGGGAGGAAATCGCATTCTAGGAAGCACATTTTGAAGATCCCTAGTCAAGCTCATTACATCTTTTAATGTAGTTGGCTTGTGGGCTTTGACCAAACGTTTTAAGGGTTCAACCAAACCTTCAGTGAACAGCAATACCAACCTTCCCATATATACATCAGCCACCTTGACTGATAATTTTTTAAATTCCAACATATATTCAGTAGGAGTCCTAGTTTGTTTCAGTTGAGCTAGTTCTTTGAAAGGCAATTCTAGATCTTTTTGTTCAAATCTCTCTAGTACCCTATCGGAAAACTCTCCATATGTTTTAACCTGATCATGACCCAAGGTTCTTAGGCCATGGAACCACCATTCATTAGCATCTCCTTCCAAATGAAAAATGGCCATTTTTATTGCATCATTTTCCAACATAGGATTCAGCTGAAAATACACATCCAATTTTTGCACACAAGTGTTAGCAGAATTTTGAGAAGAACCATCAAAAGTAGGAAGTGACATTTTTCCAATAGCACTATTTAATTCTTTGTTTGGGAATGGAATCCTATTGTATTCCTTCCTTTTCATTTTTTGTATAGCATCAATGTAGTCACTGAATGGTACACCTCTTTTACACTCTTCATTCAAATCATTCCAATCGTTTGCTAGTTTCTTATAATCCACCTCAATATTGGGCTCTTCTTTAGGTGTGATAAATTTAGGTGCAGTATGTCTTTGTGTGCTTTGGAATTCATCAGATCTATTATGTGGTCTTGTGCTAGAAAAAATATGCTCACTCCCTTTTATCTTTTCCCCTAAATGTGAACCATTGTTATCTCCTATCATCCCTTTGCCTAAAAGTTGGATTCCCAACAATTTGAAACTTTTCATAATTTTTCTACTCATCTCTAGCATACCCATGGTAATTCCATCAAAACATGGTTTTAAGGCTTCAATAAATTCCTCCTTATGTCTTAATTTTCCTCCTCCTCTCTACCCATTATTTTAGAAGAAAAAAAAACTCTTTTTCTACTACTATCTCTTCTTCAACCAAAACTTCTTCAACTACTGATTCAAAGGGCGGTGGTTTATTTGTTTGGATTATTGTTAATACCATCAGGTTCCAATACCATGCTCTGATACCACTTGTAATGTCTCTTTTTCAAAACTTTATGAAAATGCCCAATTTTCCAATTTTTCACCAATTTCAACCTTTGACTAGTTTTACTGTTTTGGCCTCCAAATTAACCCAAATGCTCCCAAATATTTTGTAAGGGTGTATGAATTATATTTATACTTGAATATTAATTTCATGGATGATTTATAACCCTCAAAATACTTCTACAAATTTTATTTGTATTCTGTTCAATATATGGTATTTTAACTAGCAATTTATGCATCAAATCCCCCCTGGGTAAACAATGAAAATGGCCTCCCAAATGCTTCCAAACTCCCTCAAATTTCTGAAAAGAGGTATGTAATATATTAAGTATTTTAATAAGGTTCAAAATGTACCATTAATTTATTATTATGTCTATTCCAACCCTCTCCCATTCAGCTGCAAAAATCCCCAATTCGACCCTTGGGGAAATGGCCCTATTTCTTCTCCCAATCCAATTAAACTGAGTAAAAATAATTCAAATGCTCAAGTACAGTACATAAAACTTGTAAAATACATCAATTTCATTCTATTAATCACAAATTTGTCATATAATCATCCATTCATTCAAAATCATGAGCATTATAATGATATACATCAGTGTAGTGGGGAAATGGACATTGTTTGCTCATTAATCAACATTTGTGCATACAAAGAGTGGGTATTTCGACCTGAGACTTCCTGAATATTAATAACAGAGGATATGAATCTATTACAATCATAAATACATAATGATAAGATCTCCCAAGAAGCACAAGAGCTCATAAAAAATGCCCTCCCTCAAGGAGCATGAATATGCCTTCAAAACTGGAAATGGTTGAGAGATGGTGCTGCACTAAAAAAATCCATGAGCTTCTCTGTAGCTGATACCTGCAAAACAAACTCCATAAAATAATAATGAAACACCTGAGTGTCCTCTCCAAACACCAACTTGGATGGGAATCTTTCACCCTCGAAATTGGCTAAGGCAAGAAACTAGTCATCCACTAGCTCTCTCTTCACAAATGCAATTTTTCTCAAATCATCAAAATCCATTCTCATAATTGATTTCTTCATTTTATAACCAACATTAGCCTTATAAGGGTCTAAATCCTCTCCATAGCTACAAGATATTTCCACTTAGGAAATATTCCCCATTTTCCACTTGTCTCCTAGTTCCAACCTTCCATCTTCTCCCAAATTTGACTTTGAGTCTCTTTGTCTTCTCCAAATCCCATGAGCGCCTTCCTTGAGACTATTTTTGGGAATGCATGTCATAATGGTCAGATGTCAGAGTTCAGGTCTGCAATTTGTCATAGTTGTCATAGATGCTCCATCATTGGTGTCATAGAGGCTAGGGAATCTAGCCCAAGTGTCCACAAACTTCCAATTTGACTCTTTATCTTCCATGGAGGTTACCAATCCATCCCAATTAGACCTAAGATACTAAATTCCATGTGTTATGCCTTACCAACTCACCCAAGAGTGTTCACCTTCTCATAAATTCGAATTGGCAAGAGAGAGATGCCATGTGTCCTTGAGAAATCAAGCTAGTGTGGGCCCCACATCCTCAATATGTCTTCAAAACCACTTTCCACCTAGAATTTATCTTGAAATTATTTATTCAACCTATTTATTAAATAATTGACCCTTCTAATGTCTAAACATCATTTATTAGCTTCCTTATTACAATTCCACATGTGCCCATCCAACCTAGGAAACTAGTAGGAATGATGGGATTGTCTTACTATGCAATTTTTTGAATGGGGACATTACAGTCCTCCCCACCCAAGATTGCTTGCCCTCAAGAAATCTCAATTTTACTTGCTGCAAACGTGTCCCTCCTCTATCAGGTGGCATTCCATGTGTAATGTTTCCCAAAACCTTTTTATTCTGGTGCTTCATGCTGTGGGAAGAAACTACCTCATTCGGATAAGTGTGTTGCCCTCTCACAACCCTTAGTATTCCTTTTGAATCTTGGAATTTCATTTCCGGAATTTGATAATTTACTATATGCTCTCCTATTGAATATAGCCATTGTACTCCCAAAACAACATTAGTATCATCAACATCAACCACATAAAAACTATCAACAAAAGTATAGTTACCTGCGGTGACTTGCAACTGTGGAATCCATGTTTTGCACTCCATTGTGTTGTGACCGGGAATGACAACTGTGAAGCCATCGAATGGTTCAATAGGTATATTCATTTTCTCCACCATTTCTACATTAATGAAGCTATGTGTGGCTCCTCCATCTCCCAAAACTGAATTTCTTGGTCCTAGTACCACACCCTTGCATCGGATTGTGTGATATCGAGGTACTGCTGAAAGTACTGCCATTCTCACTTTGGTGGGTGAGGGATGCTTCACCTCTTGTTTCCCTTCTTCTGCTGTAATATATCCCTCCTCTTAGGTTGAAGTATGTCCTTCTTCCTCCATGCCCCCTTCATATCCATCATCAAAAAATACTTCAATGAATTGGGCCTTTCCCTTAGCACATTTATGTCCTGGTGCCCACGATTGGAAGCATGAGTAACACAATTTCTTCCTTCTGAGATCTTTCCTGCTTAGTCATCTTTCTTATCCCTTCCATATTCATCTTCTTGCCATGGCTTCTTATCAGGTTGATCTCTTTTCCAAGGTTTCTTTTCAATTCTGAAATCAGGCTTGGGAGGAAATCGCATTCTAGGAAGCACATTTTGGAGATCCCTAGTCAAGCTCATTGCATCTTTTAATGTAGTTGGCTTGTGGGATTTGACCAAACCTTTTAAGGGTTCAACCAAACCTTCAATGAGCAGAAATACCAACCTTCCCATATATACATCAGTCAACTTGGCTGATAATTTTTTAAATTCCAACATATATTCAGTAGGGGTCCCAGTTTGTTTCAGTTGAGTTAGTTCTTTGAAAGGCAATTCTGGATCTTTTTGTTCAAATCTCTCTAGTACCCTGTCCGAAAACTCTCCATATGTTTTAACCTGATCATGACCCAAGGTTCTTAGGCCATGGAACCACCATTAATTAGCATCTCCTTCCAAATGCAAAATGGCCATTTTTATTGCATCATTTTTCAACATAGGATTCAACTGAAAATACACATCCAATTTTTGCGTCCAAGTGTTAGCAGAATTTTGAGAAGAACCATCAAAAGTAGGAAGTGACATTTTTCCAATAGCACTATTTAATTATTTGTTTTGGGATGGACTCCTATTGTCTTCCTTCCTTTTCATTTTTTGTATAGCATCAATGTAGTCACTGAATGGTACACCTCTTTTACACTCTTCATTCAAATCATTCCAATCGTTTGCTAGTTTCTTATAATCCACCTCAATATTGGGCTCTTCTTTAGGTGTGATAAATTTAGGTGCAGTATGTCTTTGTGTGCTTTGGAATTCATCAGATCTATTATGTGGTCTTGTGCTAGAAAAAATATGCTCACTCTCTTTTATCTTTTCCCCTGAATGTGAACCATTGTTATCTCCTATCATCCCTTTGCCTGAAAGTTGGCTACCCAACAATTCGTAACTTTTCATCATTTTTCTACTCATCTCTAGCATACCCATGGTAATTCCATCAAAACATCGTTTTAAGGCTTCAATAAATTCCTCCTTATATCTTAATTTTCCCTCCTCCTCTCTACCCATTGTTTTAGAAAAAAAAGACTCTTTTTCTGCTACTAACTCTTCTTCAACCAAAACTTCTTCAACTACAGATTCAAAGGGTGGTGGTTTGTTTGTTTGGATTCTTTTTAATACCATCAGGTTCCAAGACCGTTCTCTGATACCACTTGTAATGTCCCTTTTTCAAAATTTTATGAAAATGCCCAATTTTCCAGTTTTTCACCAATTTCGACCTTTGACTAGTTTTACTGTTTTGGCCTCCAAATTAACCCAAATGCTCCCAAATATTTTGTAAGGATGTATGAATGATATTTAGACTTGAATATTAAGTTCATGGATGAATTATAACTCTCAAAATACTTCTGCAAATTTGATTTGTATTTTGGTCAATGTATGGTATTTTAACTAGCAATTTATGCATCAAATCCCCCCTGGGTAAACAATGAAAATGGCCTCCAAAATGCTTCCAAACTCCCTCAAATTTATGAAAAGAGGTACGGAATGTATTAAGGATGTTAATAAGATTACCAATGTACCATTAATTGATTATTATGTCTGTTCCAACCCTCTCCCATTCAGCTGCAAAAATCCCCAATTCGACCCTTGGGGAAATGGCACTATTTCTTCTCCCAATGCAATTAAACTGAGTAAAAATAATTCAAATGCTCAAGTACAGTACATCAAACTTTTAAAATACATCCATATCAGTTTATTAATGTCAAATGTATCATAGAATCATCCATTCCTTCAAAATCATGAGCATTATAATGATATACATCAATGTAGTGCGGAAATGGACATTGTTTGCTCATTAATCAACATTTTTGCATACAACCAGTGGGTATTTCGACCTGATTTTTCCTGAATATTAATAAAAGAGTATATGAAGCTATTACAATCATAAATACATAATGAGAATCTCTCCCAAGAAGCACAAGAGCTTACCAAAAATGCCCTCCCTCAAGGAGCATGAATATGCCTTCAAAACTGGAAATGGTTGAGAGATGGTGCGGCGCTAAAAAAATTCATGAGCTTCCATGTAGCTGATACCTGCAAATAAATCTCCATAAAATCACCATGAAATAACTGAGTGGCCTCTCCAAACACCAACTTGGATGGGAATCTTTCACCCTCGAAATTGGCTAAGGCAAGAAACTAGTCATCCACTAGCTCTCTCTTCACAAATGCAATTTTTCTCAAATCATCAATAGCCATTCTCATAATTGATTTCTTCATTTTATAACCCACATTATCCTTCTATGGGTGGAAATCCTCTCCATAGCTTCAAGAGATTTCCACTTAGGAAATATTCCCCATTTTCCACTTGTCTCCTAGTTCCAACCTTCCATCTTCTCCCAAATTCGAGTTTGAGTCTCTTTGGCTTCTCCAACTCCCATGAGCGCCTTCCTTGAGCCTATTTTTGGATTTGACATGTCATAATGGTCAGATGTCAGATGTCAGGTCTGAAATTTGTCATAGTTTTCATAGATGCTCCATCATTGGTGTCATAGGGGCTAGGGAATCTAGCCCAAGTGTCCACAAACTTCCAATTTGACTCTTTATCTTCCATGGAGGTTACCAATCCATCCCAATTCGACCTAAGATGATCAATGCCATGTGTTATGACTTACCAACTCACCCAAGAGTGTTCACCTTCTCATAAATTCGAATTGGCAAGAGAGAGATGCCATGTGTCCTTGAGAAATCAAGCTAGTGTGGGTCCCACATCCTCCATATGTCTTCAAAACCACTTGCCACCTAGAATTTCTCTTGAAATTATTTATTCAACCTATTTATTAAATAATTGACCCTTATAATGTCTAAACATCATTTATTAGCTTCCTTATTACATGTGCCCATCCAACCTAGGAAACTAGTAGGAATGATGGGATTGTCTTACTATGCAATTATTTGAATGGGGACATTACTGTCCTCGCCACCCAAGATTGCTTGCCCTCAAGAAATCTCAATTTACCATGATGCAAACTTGTCCCTCCTCTATCAGGTGGCCTTCCATGAGTAATGTTTCCCAAAACCTTTCTATTTCGATGCTTCATGCTGTGGGAAGAAACTACCTGATTCGGATAGGTGTGCTTCCCTCTCACAACCCTTAGTATTTCTTTTGAATCTTGGAATTTCATTTCCGGAATTTGATAATTTACTGTATGCTCTCCTATTGAATACAGCCAGTGTACTCCCAAAACAACATTAGTATCAGCAACATCAACCACATAAAAACTATCAACAAAAGTATAGTTACCTACGGTGACTTGCAGTTGTGGAATCCATTTTTTGCACTCCATTGTGTTGTGACCGGGAATGAAAACTATGAATCCATCGAATGATTCAATAGGTATATTCATTTTCTCCACCATGTCTGCATGAATGAATTTATGTGTGGCTCCTCCATCTACCAAAACCAAATTTCTTTGTCCTAGTACCACACCCTTGCATCGGATTGTGTGATATCGAGGTACTGTTGAAAGTACTGCCATTCTCACTTTGGTGGGTGAGGGATGCTTCACCTCTTGTTTCCCTTATTCTGCTGTAGTATATCCCTCTTCTTGGGATGAAGTATGTCCTTCTTCCTCCATGCCCCCTTCATATCCCTCATCACAAAATACTTCAATGAATTGGGCCTTTCCCTTAGCACATTTATGTCCCGGTGCCCACGGTTGGAAGCATGAGTAATACAATTTATTCCTTCTGAGATCTTTCCTGCTTAGTTCCTCTTTCTTATCCCTTCCATATTCATCTTCTTTCCATGGCTTCTTATCAGGTGCATCTCTTTTCCAAGGTTTCTTTGCAATTCTTAAGTCAGGCTTGGGAGGAAATCTCGTTGGAAGCACATTTTGGAGATCCCTAGTCAAGCTCATTACATCCTTTAATGTAGTTGGCTTGTGGGTTTGACCAAACCTTTTAAGGGTTCAACCAAACCTTCAGTGAACAGCAATACGAACCTTCCCATATATACATCAGCCACCTTGATTGACAATTTTTGAAATTCCAACATCTATCAAAGTTGCATACCTGTTGGAAGGAAGCGCATACCTCTGTGGCTCTGTCCTATTGTCAGAGAACCATTCCACATCGTGCAGTCCTTGGATGCGTGATAGTCTAAGTGTTAACCGTGAAGAAGGTGAACTTCGCGCAGTCCCCAGTTTGCAGCGCAAGTCCTGTAGTACCCTGCTCGCTATTTTTATTGAAGCGCTCATCACCTGGTTGTGGAAACCTGATTCCATAGCCCCCCCATTACTTCACCTCGGGTGAGACCTCAGTCTGTTCGCAGGCTATTGCCGAAAGGGCCAGTGAAAATGGATTTTGTTGGTTCCTCGAACCGCGCAGAACTTGGGTCTTTCTATAAAAACTCAAGAATAGTATAAGTAGCCAACAAATGGCTCTGTTTCCGAGCTTGAATTGGTGATGAGTACCGGAAGTGAAAATTGGCATCCAAAAAAGAAAGAGATTTGGATCTGGTTGGACAAGACATAAAGATATTTTGCTCAAAAGGATAATAGACATCCACGTCTCTCTGACATAGACTGGTTAAATAAATACCTGTGGAAGGATATTCAGGAAATTTTCTGGGCAAGCTTTGGAAACGAGTTGCATGAGTGGTTATCAAGACTCGCAGAGCGAAAGAACTGTTTCCAAGAAGGAGCACCTACCGAGTGGACCTCAGAGCTTATTTAGAGGCTTAAAGAAATAGATAGTCCACTCTCATGAGAAGACGACTTTTGGGTTGACAATATACTAGAAGGATTCGTTACAGAATTCGTTGTGGAAACCCTTAAGTCCTACAGCGCAGCGGAAGCAGAGTTCTTCAAAGGATTCAGAGGTAAGTTTTTAAAGAATATGAGTTTATATATTAAAATGCTTTTAGCTGAGAAAGGAGTTTTAAGAATGCAGTAAGATTCCTAGAAGTTTTTGAATCTGTAATGGTCAATAGCATATATAGTGACTCTAACGAAGATACACACAATTTGAGAAGTGGGAAAAGATATAAGTTTAATACCGATAAGAGTGAACTCTGCGTAGACACTAATTTATAAGTTGAGCCTGGTATCTAGACAGCACCTCCATCAGCTACCTATCAGCCTCCAACTCCGTAGAAGCCCCCAGTTGACAATACTGCGCCTCCTATTTCATAGAGTCCTCCATTTCAGAACCCTCCAGTTGTTAATATTCCTAATCCTTAGAGCGGAAATACCAGTAACATCACGGGAGTGAGCACTCAGAACATCCCATCTCAAAACATTCCAACTCATAATATTCCAATTCAGAACATTCCGCGCAGTAACATCCCTAACACCACTCAGACCACTGCGCAGAATATTGTACTACCTAGAAGGAGGATGACTGACAATATTAAGCTGCCGATATTTAAAGGAACGGGTCTAGAAGACCCTGAGCAACACTGGTTTCTATTTGAAGCCGTGTGGAGCAGCAAACAAGTTCAGGATGATGTTGTTAAGCAAGCGCATCTCATCACTACATTCAGGGATGGAGCCTTGAACTGGTTCATGAAGTATTCTGTAGGACAAAATAGAACTTTAGAGGATATTAAGGCTGCACTCTTAAGAGAGTTCAAGAAACCAAAGTCGAAATCACAATGTATAACAGAATTAAAAGAGATTAAGCAAAAACCTAATGAAACAGTCTGGGAATTTGACCAGAAGTTTAAAACATTGTTAGACTAGGTCAGTTTTGACATAGCACCACAACAACACCAAGAATGGTTCATAGCTACGTTGTTGCCCCATATTATACTACCGTTGATGCAACAGAAGGTTGCTTCGCAGGCATAATCCCTGGAAATTGTGATGAAATTAGAAGCTTCACCCATAGGAGAGACTAGCACTGGAATGCTCCAGATCCATATCCAACTAGCCACCTTGACATTACAATTATAGGACATGAAGAAGGGAAAAGAAAAAAGAAAAGAAATATGGTGTACCAGATGTAAGGGAGAAGGACACCCGAAGGAAATCTGCCCTTTGTTTCAAGATTACCTAAATAGTGGAGCACCAAATCCACTGAATCAGAACCAAGGACCATGGTGTGAGATCTGTAGAACTAGAGGGCACCAGCCAGAAGATTGTTACTTAATCCAGAAGTATGTGAGAACACCTAAGAATTTATATTGCACATTCTGTAAATCCGTTGGACATGATGATTCCAACTGTAGGGCATATGAGCTCATGATGGAGAGAAAGCAATATGTAGAGCATATGCGTGGTGGAGTTTACAAGTTTCAAGAAGAAACACCGCAGAACAAGGACAACACACAGTATGATCAAGGCACATACAGAGGCCGTGGTGGATTCCGCGGAAGAGGAAGAAACACTGGCCCAGGACAAGGAAGAGGAAGAGGCCAGATGATCTGTTATAACTGTGTCCAGCCAGGTCACTTTTCTAAAGATTGCACCAATGCATGTACTACCTTTAGTTATTGTAAATCTTTTGACCATGTCATTGAGGCATGCCCAGTGTTAGTAGCAGAAATGCAAAAGAGAAAGAAAGAAGCACCTAATCTGAATATACAGACGATCGCAGCAGAGAGAAGGACTAGAGATCAAAATATTAATGATGTGACAAGAAGTGGCATTGCCATAGGAAAGGATAGGGAACCATAAGCTTTGAATTCTAGAGACTTTCAAACTAAGAAGACCCCTGCTGAAGCGGTCTGGATCAGAAAAGCTACTGGGAAAACACATTTTTTCAATCTTGAGAAGAATAAAGAAGCCTTTGAAGAAGCACGGGACATCTTCAAAGAGCCAGCACCTATGTCACCAAGAATCCTGTTGCGAAGTGAAACAACGCATATGGAAGATATGCCAGCAGCATATGATCAAACCAATACCGCAGCAGAAACAGGCACCTCTGTTGCGCAGTTCCTACGGAGTTGCATGAAATTTTTTAAGAGCGCAGATGTTGTATTAGAATTACAAAAGTTGTTAAACCAATATGAACCACTTCATTCCACGGACACTACCCAGAGCGCAGTTCATCGGATAAAGAGCCATAAGAGAACAAGCCGAGAAATGAGGCTCAGTGTGCAAATTGGATATTATGAGATGGATGAGATAATCCTTGATCTAGGATCAGAGGTAAATGTCTTGAGCAAGAAGACATGGCAAAAGATGGGGAAACCAAGGTTATCATGGTCACCCATACAGTTGAGGTTAGCAAATCAGCAGAAAGTCATAGCTTTTGGGATATTAGCCAATGTACTTGTAGACATCGATGGAGTTAGAAGTTTCGTGAACTTTGAGGTTATCGAGATGACTGGCGACAGTAACCCATATCCAGCATTATTGGGGATAGACTAGGCGATGGATAACCTCGCGATCATAAACCTGAAGACTAATAAGATGATTTTGAAGGGCAGTATATTAGGGTCATCGCACCCTTGGACCCTTCGCAAGGAGAAAGATACACTGAGTCGATACATGAAAAATCCAGAGCATAGGATCTTTATCACATCTACAAGATGACTGCGAATCAGGATGACTACATTAATCCTACGGCGGATGGAGTACCTAGTTGGCGATGTGACAGTTCTTGTGTATCAGACTCTGACACAGGACTAGAAAATTGGCAAAGCCATATGCATGAGGTAAATGCAAGAAGATGCACGCGGATCACCAAACCACTGCACTGGATTGGAACCGAGGTAATTCCAATCCCCACTCATGATGGTTCCACTAATATTTATTCATTCATTCAAGAATATTGTATCAGTTGCAGCTGAACACTGCATACCAACATTAGATATAGCATTGTGCGCTACACCTTCGAGATGGTGGGCCGTGCATAAACAGACTTTGACCACATGGGATCAGTGCAGACATATGAAGCAAATCAGATTCACAGAGAAAGTTGCGCTGACATTTGGAAAGTATAATGGAGAAACGGATCTGAGGGATCACATAGAGACTTTTTCTCAAGCATGGGAAAACATACCACAGACAAAATGGGTTCATCTGTTTGTGCACACATTAGAGCAGATTCTAGAAGATTGGTACACAGATCCCGAACTTCATAGAGGAACCACAGATTGGTCTATCTTGACTATGAACTTCCAGAGAAATTTTAGCTTTGAAGATGAAAGTCCAAGCATAAACGAAGCTCTGCAGATTATCAAAGAAAATATATTCAGAGAAGAATGCCCAAGTATAAACGAGGAATTAGAGGAAATCAAAGAAAATTTATTTGAAGATGTAAAAGTACCTGTGAAACTACAACCAGAATGGGAAAGAACAATAGAACATGCCCTTGAGTGTTATAATCTCGCTGAAAATGAAGAAGAACAAGAAGAGAGTGATGAGGAGGATTCGTGCAACATCAATATACCTGAGTCAGAGGGAGCGCGCTATGTAGAGGGACCTCCATTAGAAATCCCAGACATGAGTGGACCTCTTAAGACAAGAAAAGTGAACATTGATACAAGCGAAGAGCTGAAGTTCGCATCCATTGGTGACTACTAGGATGATGAGACGGTCGCGCAGATCGCAGACATTTTGCATGAGTATCACGACTTATTTCCAACAAATTTTGTCGAAATAAAAGGCATTTCAGGCGACTTGGGGGTCATGAAGATACCTCCCAAGCCAGACGCAAATCCTGTGAAGCAGAGACCTTATAGACTGAACCCCAAATATAAAGAAAGAGTAAAGACAGAGATTGATAAGATGCTTGATGCAGGGATCATTGAGCCCGTCGAAGAGTCAAAATGGATAAGCCTTGTTATCTCTAGGGTTGTATTCTAGATTTACTTTAGAATTTTCGACTTTACATAGTTACCATTCCTATTTTCACCCTAGTTTCCCTTCGAATTTCTCATTTTCTTTATCCCAAATTTTACCCTAGTTTGTTTTGATCAAATGTTTCATTTATTAAAACCAAAACAAGGCTTATTTTCATTTGATTTTCAAAATGTTTTATTTCTTGATTGAAATAATACAAATGGTACTATGATTAATGTTATCATGCTTGGAACATTAGCAATTTTCATTTCATATATGATTTACAGCTATATACCGGCAGCATGTGAAAAGATGTGAAAGGCAATGATGTTGTCGGTATCGATTTTTGAAATGAAGACGAATGGCAAAGTGTTGTACAAATGTTTTAATGGACATTATTCTTTCATTAAAGCATACACAGAAATATTGAAGTCGTGTCATCCTATGAGTGTGAATCACTCATTTCAAAGATATACCCACAGTATTTCGACATTATCACAAATCATGGACTGTTAGGAACCCATATCTTTACTTTGTTAGTATGTTGTTGTTGGACGCATATGCTTTGTAAGTCGTCCCGTAGTATTTGTTGATCAATAGTTTGTGTTATTGTTGTTGGCGCATATGCTTTGTAAGTAGCCCGTAGTATTGTTGATCCATAGTTTGTAACGGCCCATGGTTTCGACCCATAGTATTGGCGCCTAGAATTAGTATATAAGTGTGTGTTGAGACCTATGAAGGCACGGTGAAGTTATTTGTATTGAGCTTGCTCAAAGGAGGTTGCCCCCTCGAAGTGGCCTGTGATCAATACAAAAGTGATTCTGAGTTCTGTCATTTCTGCTATTTCGCGTATTCTTGTTAATTAATTGTTGCAGGTGCCTCACATCTGGTATCAGAGCACTTTCTTGGGCTCACTGGGTGAAATTTCTGCCAAATTTTTTTTTTTTTTCACATCTGTTGCAGGTTCGGATTTGGGAATAATCCCTATCCGCTTAACTGTGGGAAGTACTTGGGCATAAGCCCTAAAACTCATTGTGAGGAGTACCACAGGAACCCCGAAGTAGCTGGCCCATTGAGAGGACCTGCAGGCGAAAAGGGCAACGACCCCTACCTGATTGACTAGTTCCCACCCGTGAGGTAAACCAAGAGCTGTCGTTTGTGGCAAAGCGATTATTAGTTTTACCTGAGTCGTGGAGTGAGGGGTACTGCCCCAATACGCAAGCCGTCAGACAGCATTGGTGGCCGAGTGAAAACCCTGAACTGTTAGGAAGCCGCACATACCTGGGGTCCATATCTAATTTCAGCTGAACTATTGTCAATCACTGCTGCGCCATTTCAGATTCATTTTGCAAAAAAAAGTATAAAATTCCGTTTTTTCTCCATATCTCCCTTGTTTTACCTCTGTTTTCTTTGAAAATTTCAGGGAACCCCTATCATTCCATTCTGCATATTTCATCCCTGAGGACCCTATCCTCAATTCCCTTTCCTACAGCCCAGAATCCCACATTTGTCTATTTTTAGGGTTTGCCATAACTTCCTCAGATTTGACCCAATCACCTTCAATTTTTACCACAGAGTTCCTTTCTGAATTCTGCTTCTTTGTTCCCCTCTGCCAAATTTTCCCATCCTTTCACCCCGCTGCTGAAATCCTCATTTTTGCTTCCCTGTCTATCCAACAGTGTCCAAAAAACGAGTCAAACCCCAATTACCCTTCTGATTTTTTCCCAAATCCAAATTTTCCTTTACTGAAGTAGTTCCTGTTTTTGTTTTCCTACCCAGCCAAAAAAAAAAAAAAAAAATTCCCTGGTTATGGTTGTCACCCGTGCAGGAGCAAAAACCATGGAGGAAGCCCTTGCAGCCATCCAAGCCAAACTCCAGGATCTGGATGAAAAATTTCTTGGTCTCCATATTGAACATTCAGCTATGAACAACAAACGGCAGTCCGAGTCTTCAGTAGACAATGGGTTCTCTTCTTCCAGCAATTTCCGTGGTCCGAAGCTTGATTTTCCTCGCTTCAATGGTACCGATCCAACTGGATGGATCTATCGTGCAGAACAGTATTTCAGTCTGCATAATAATTTTGATGTCAACAAAGTTCCGTTGGCATCCTTTCATTTGGAACAGGAAGCTCTTCAATGGTACCGTTGGTACATTAAGGCTCATCCAGAGCCCAACTGGCCAGACTTTTTCCAGCTCCTTTTGCAACGATTTGGTCCTAGTGCTTTTGATGACTTCACAGGAGCCCTCACTAAACTTCTCCAAACTGGCACTGTGAGAGAGTATCAAACCGAATTTGAGAATCTAGCCAACCACACCGAAGGATTGTCTGATGAATTTTACCGGAGTTGTTTTATCAGTGGTCTAAAGGATGCCATCCTCTCTGAGGTCAAAATGTTCTGTCCCAACACAATGATGGAGGCACTCGGGTTGGATGAATTGGCAGAAGACAAGATTGCAGCCCAACAACGCTCCAAGCCCACTTTTTTTCCCTTCCGAAATATGGGGTCTCAGCGACCTCCTATACCGCAGGCTCCTCGACCGACTCCTATCAAGCGTTTGTCGGAAACAGAGATGCAAGCACGCAGAGAAAAGGGTCTCTGCTATAATTGTGATGAGAAATTCACTCGGGGACATAGATGTGTTCAGCAAAAGCTCTATCTCCTGGATGTGGAGTCTCCGCCTGCCTCTGAAATGGGTGACGAAGATCCAGAAACACTGGATGCTCAGGTCGACATTCAGGAACCGCCTATTGACCCTCCGTCTCAGGATGACCAGCCAGAGATATCTCTCCATGCTTTAGCTGGAATCACCACCCCCCAAACAATGCGGGTCAGGGGTTACTTTAATAAGCTTCCTCTTACAATCCTCATTGATTCTGGTAGCACTCATAATTTCATTGACCCCCGGATTTCCAAACAAGCTGATTGTTTTATCCATCCTTGCTCCAACTTTGAAGTCATGGTTGCCAATGGGGGTACCTTACCTTGCAAAGGGAAGTGTCGAAATGTGCGTATCTCTATGGGAGATTATACCTTGCGCTCTGACATGTTTGCCTTGCCCTTAGGCGGATGTGATGTGGTTTTGGGCACTCAATGGCTACGCACACTCGGCCCTATCTTATGGGATTTTACCGAACTTTGGATGCAGTTTTCCCTCAATGGACACAAACACACATTGACAGGATTACAACCAGGTTCTCTCAGCATCATCAGTTCACATCGCATGGAAAAACTCCTCAAGAAGAATTCACATGGTGTCATCGCTCAGATCCATTCCATCCAGATGCAACCATCAGTGGTCTCCACTACTCCTTGGGATCTACAACAAATTCTGGATCGATATAAAGGTGTCTTTGCTGAACCAGTGGGATTACCACCTTCCAGGCCAGAAGACCATCGTATTCAGCTCCTTCCTGGCAGCGCTCCTCCCAACATCAGGCCATATCGCTACCCATTCCACCAAAAAACGGAGATTGAAATGCTCGTTCGGGACTTATTGAAGCAAGGTATTATTCGCCCAATCACTAGTTCCTTTTCTTCTCCAGTTATTCTCGTCCACAAAAAAGATGGGTCATGGCGCCTCTGCATTGACTTCCGAGCACTTAATCACCTCACCATCAAGGATAAGTTTCCAATTCCTGTTGTTGATGAACTTCTTGATGAGCTTCATGGGGCTCACTTTTTCTCCAAGTTGGATCTTCGTTCTGGGTATCATCAAATTCGGGTTCATGAGGATGATATTCCTAAAATAGCTTTCCGCACACATGATGGCCATTATGAGTTTTTGGTCATGCTCTTTGGCCTCACTAATGCTCCTTCCACATTCCAGGCCTTAATGAATAAAATATTTCGACCCTACTTGCGGAAATTCATTCTGGTATTCTTTGATGATATCCTCATCTGTAGTAAAACATGGGATGAACATCTCCAGCATCTGGATCTCGTCATGCAACTTTTCTCTGACCATCATCTCCATGCCAAGCAGTCTAAATGTGTTTTTGGACAAAAGGAAGTTGAGTATCTCGGGCACATTATCTCAGCACAAGGGGTTCGCGTGGATCCTGCCAAAATCGACGCCATGAACAATTGGCCACGTCCTCAGACACTCAAGAGCCTTCGTGGTTTTTTGGGGTTGGCTGGCTACTATCGCAAGTTTGTCA
Source organism: Larix kaempferi (assembly GCA_027924585.1). Lineage (NCBI taxonomy): Eukaryota > Viridiplantae > Streptophyta > Pinopsida > Pinales > Pinaceae > Larix > Larix kaempferi. Next base: position 806,852 of record BSBM01000892.1, read on the forward strand.
AGGATTATGGGAAGATTGCAGCTCCATTAACCGCTCTATTGAAAAAGGATGCTTTTACATGGACACCTGCTGCTCAGTGTGCATTTGACAAACTAAAACAAGCTATGTGTACTACACCTGTGCTAGCTATGCCCGATTTTTCCAAGCCCTTCACTATTGAGAGTGATGCTTGCGGCAATGGACTTGGTGCTGTTCTCCTTCAAGATGAACACCCCATTGCGTTCACCAGCAAAGCCCTTTCAGGTAAGAATTTAGCTGCCTCTACCTATGAGAAGGAAATGATGGCTATTTTGCATGCAGTACAGAAGTGGCGTCCATACCTATTAGGGAATCATTTCTGCATCAAGACTGATACCCCAGAGTCTGAAATATTTCTTGGACCAGCGTGTCTCCTCCCCGGCACAACAAAAATGGGTTAGCAAACTCATGGGTTATGACTATGAGATCACTTACAAGAAGGGTAAAGACAATATTGTGGCAGATGCTCTTTCTCGTACATTTGGTGCCCAAGGTTCTCTTTCAGCTATTTCTATGCCTGTTCCAAATTGGTTTCAATCTGTTCAACAGGGTTATGTCACTGACTCTTCCTTATCTCAGATCATCCAACGCTTGACCAACAACCCTTCTGCTGTACCACATTACTCTTGGGATGGTGCTTCTCTGCGATACAAGGGTCGTCTGGTGCTTCCCCAGAGCACAGATCTTCAACAGGCTGTCTTCTATGAACTCCATGCTTCTCCATCGGCCGGGCACTCTGGGTTCCTCAAAACATATGAACGAGCAAGGCGTAACTTCTTTTGGCAGGGCATGAAAAGGACAATTCAACAGATGGTGGCCGAATGTGATACCTGCCAGCGCAATAAGGGGGAAACAACACTCGTTCCAGGATTGCTTGAACCCTTACCCATACCTACACGGATTTGGACAGATATTTCTATGGATTTCATTGAATGGATCCCTAAATCTGGCGGGAAGACAGTGATTCTCGTTGTGGTTGATCGCCTCTCCAAATATAGTCATTTTTGTGCTCTCAGTCATCCCTATACAGCCTCCTCAGTTGCTCAAATTTTTATGGACCAGATCTTTCGTCTTCATGGCATCCCTTCTTCCATTGTCTCGGATCGTGATGCGACTTTCACTAGTCATTTTTGGACAGAACTATTTCGCCACACTGGCACCAAACTGAAGATGAGTTCAGGGTATCACCCACAAACAGATGGTCAGACTGAAATTGTCAATAAATGCTTGGAAACTTATCTTCGTTGCTTCACCTCAGAACAACAACATCAGTGGGAAAAGTGGCTCCCTCTTGCTGAATGGTGGTACAATACCTCTTACCACATTGCCTCTAAAATGACCCCATATGAAGCAGTCTATGGTCAAGCACCTCCAGCTCTTCTTCCATACACCCCCACCAGTTCACCAGTTCAGGAAGTTGACACAGTCCTTCGCAACCGCGATCATATTCTTCGCATTTTGCGGGACAATCTTCACATGGCAAGAAATCGCATGAAGCAACAAGCGGATCAGCACCGTTCAGAGCGCACTTTTCAAGTCGGCGATATGGTTTTTCTTCGTCTACAGCCGTACAAACAATCCTCCTTGAAACTCAAAGGGCGTCATAAGCTTGCTCCAAAGTTCTATGGGCCATATCGGATTCTTCAGAAGATTGGGTCCGTTGCTTATAAATTGGAACTTCCTCCTTCTTCCCGCATTCATCCAGTCTTTCATGTCTCTTGTTTGAAGAATGTTCTTGGCACCAACATCAGCGGCCAAACGATTTTACCCGAACTGGATAATGAAGGATCCATCCTTTTGGAGCCAGAGGCCATCCTCAATCGGCGCACACGTCAGCTTCACTCTCGCTCTATCACAGAGGTCTTAATTCAGTGGCACGGCATGCAACCAGAGGATGCTACATGGGAACCACTCCTTCAGATTCAACAACAATTTCCACATCTGAAGCTTTGAGGACAAAGCTTTTTTTAAGGGGGAGGGGATGTTAGGAACCCATATCTTTACTTTGTTAGTATGTTGTTGTTGGACGCATATGCTTTGTAAGTCGTCCCGTAGTATTTGTTGATCAATAGTTTGTGTTATTGTTGTTGGCGCATATGCTTTGTAAGTCGCCCGTAGTATTGTTGATCCATAGTTTGTAACGGCCCATGGTTTCGACCCATAGTATTGGCGCCTAGAATTAGTATATAAGTGTGTGTTGAGACCTATGAAGGCATGGTGAAGTTATTTGTATTGAGCTTGCTCAAAGGAGGTTGCCCCCTCGAAGTGGCCTGTGATCAATACAAAAGTGATTCTGAGTTCTGTCATTTCTGCTATTTCGCGTATTCTTGTTAATTAATTGTTGCAGGTGCCTCACATGGACATGAGTTATCGATTTTCAAGCTAACCCTATAGAAACCAGTCCTTTGTTGTGGCTTATGTTTTATGAAATTGAACAGGTATTCAAGGTAACAGGAGGAACTGTTGATGAGAAACTCATGCACCATGACGAAAATCAAGAAGCCGAGAGGAATAATTTGTAGACTTAAACCAAATAATTTACAGTGGATTGATCAGTTTCCAAGATCTACAAAGATGATGAGAGATGCGGGTTGGCTCCCCTTTTGTGAAAGATTGCAGGGTCACAATGTACAAGTAACAAAATCTTTTGTTAAAAATTGCAAAGATGCGGTTGTGCATTTTGAAAATTTAGAGATTAGGGTTGATGAAGACACTATTTTAGAAGCCATTGGAGTGCCATCACAAGGTGAGAAATGGTTCAAGTAGCAGTCATTTGAAGCTGATTACAGTAAGTTTTTGTTTCCAGGGTTTGAAGAATTGAGCTGGAAGAATGGTATACATGGTTTGAAGCCGAAAAACAGGAACATCATAAAGTTAAGGGAAAAGGAAACAAGTCCAAGAGTTTAGGTGAGCAGACGAAAGGAGCAATGGAACCAGCAGATGAACAGGCCAAAGAGCTCACAGAGGAGTTTAATGTTGCAAATGATGAACTTTAAGAAGTATCTGTTACCAAAATGACAGGAGGAATATTGGTTGAGTCTGTAAAAGAAAGCTTAAAACGCCATGCTATTCCCAGGATTGTTATAAAAAATACAAGTTTAGAAGAAGTTTCAAAACAGGACAGGGTGAAACCCTAAAGACCAAAGACATGGAATCAAGTTTAAATCCCAGAACCCAATCTAGAAGCAAATTGGAAATGTAAATAAAAGTTGCACATAATCCAAAACCAAAGAGGAGCGAGGTTATGGTCATAGAAGATTCCTCTGGTGAGGAAGAGATGTGTGTTGTAGATCAGGAGTATCTCATAACAGAGCATATTATGATGGAAATCAAAAGGGATAATGCTAGGCAGATAGCAGAGGAGTTTTGTTGGGATAAACAGAGAACCACTGAGTAAGAAATCAGTGCAAATTCAAAAATCTCAGAGACTTATGAGACCTCTGTGCAAATGGAGAAAATAAAATCAATTTTGGACTTGGATAAAGATAAGAGGTATTTGCAATTTCTTAAAGAACAGAACCTACATCTCCAAAAGTCAAATGAGGATTTAATGACTGCAAATAAAAGACTCCGAGAAGATCTACTGGAAAAAGATGCAAAATATCAAGAAATTGTCACAATGTCCAAACAAGTCTTGACAAACAAAAGGGCAGTACAACAGAAATATGAAGAACTTCAAGCTCGACTTCAAATGTTGGAAGCAGAAAGATCTTCAGCTAATGGAAAAGATACGACTTCTCTTTTGAAGAGGCCAGGTCATCTTTTAGATAGGCTTAATGAATAAAATATTTTCTAGATATGCAGTTGTTGGTTAGATTAGAATAGCTGAGTCATACAGTTGTCAGTTATTTTGATGAATTAGTTATTGAAGAACATCCAAGTTTATTGTATGTAATCAAAATTATCTATTTTTGGATATTCGGATCCATAGAAAGTGGATCATCAAACTGTTTTCAGTATTAAAACTTTTGTATATAAGAAGACTATAATGAAACATAACAGAGGATGGAACAGCATATGGAGATCAGATTCTTATTACGAATTGCAGGCAGGTATGCATTTTATTTCTTTTAATATGAAATGACTGCTTTGAAATGATTATGATCAAATGAGCCATGTTTTGCTTTAATAATTGAATTATGTGTTGTTCATGATTTTGTTATGTGTATCGTCTTATTCATCTATACCATAATTCTTGTGATTCACATGTATTTTATTTAAATATCTGATACAGAACCTGGCTCATTTCTTTTATAAATTCATGCTCGTAGGCCTTTCTATTAATGTACTTTACAGTCATACATTTCCTGCAGTTTAGTCTTCTATCCTAGCTTGATCTCTGTAATGTTTTCTTACCTACCATCATTATTATAAAATAATATTCCTAGTTATCCTTTAACTACTATCAAGATTTCTCTAGGCTTGAACCTTAGTAATCTAGGTCCAACTCTAGTGATAACATATTCTAGCGCCGTTGCCGGGGACAGAGAAACGAAAGTAAAATCTTCCCTGGGTATTTTATATCTTTACATTTGATTTTGGAGGGTGAAAAAGATCAGTATAATTTGTTTGCAAACTACACATTCACCATAAATTTCAGAAAGTTACAGTGGCTTCAAGACAGATAGGGACTCGAGGAAATCCTTCATATCCTCTACACTCAAGGGTTTCTGATCCAGAAAGGATTCTAAGAGAATCTAGAAGAAAGAAGATCGATTTCCCATCATCCAGTAACCCTCAGTTTTTTTCAGCTATAGCTATACCTTCTGATTTATTGGATACTCAAGAAGAAAGAAAATTAGATTTATTTGTGTGCATTCCTGAATTCAAAGATTTTAATCCTACTCAAGTTGATGATTTTGAACTTTATTCAAATCCTCTCACTTCAAAACATAAACACATACCAGAACAAACCTTCGCCTTAAAATATTTTTCAGCACCTTACATACCTCTCACTAGCAGAATTCTTATTGGCCAATTGAAAATTGAAGTGCCATCTCCTCCACACACCAAACCACCATTTCCACAAAATCAACCATCTTCCTCACAGATTTTAGTATCCAATCCATCAAATATGGTTGTTTAACCACCAAATAGGATGGTTGTTATGGTAGCAGCTAGATATGCCCCTCTAGTGTTTCCCCAGCCTTTAAATGCTCTCCCTGGTGGAGACTATCAGAAATATCTCCCGAGATTCAATGGTTAGGGAGGTGTTACAGTAGAGCAGCGTTGGAATACATACCTCAATTATGCTGACAATCAGAATTTTGAAAATCAGGATGTGTGGATGAGAGTTTTTATTCAGAGTCTAGATGGTGAAGTAAGAAAATGGTTTAGAGAACTGCCACCAAATTCTATAGATGGTATAGATGCTTTAGAAGAAGTGTTTATGAAACAATGGGGAGATACTAAAGATTACATGTATTACATCATAGTTTGGAGCACTGAAAAGATAGAAAGATGAGGCTGTTGGAGATTTTTCTAAACGTTTCAATAGAATGTATAGTAGGATACCAACGGAAATAAAACCTACTGAAACATCAGCAAAGTTAACCTATGTAAATGCCTTTGATCATGAATTCTATTTATGGTTAAGAGAAAAAAAATCCGTATCTCTCTTGAATATGCAGGAATCGGCCTTAGAGGTTGAATCTAACATACTTCCTTCAAATAAACTTAAAGAAGAGGCAGAGTGTCAAATGCCTGATAGAAAGGAAATGATTCCATTTATTTCTACAGGAAAGGCTTCAGACAGTAAGATGGATGAAATGAATAAAACCATCAAAAGTCTATATGCAAAGCTTAATAGGCTGGAAACAGAAAATAGAAGTCAAAATAGGCTTGCTCAGGAAAATGATAATAGAAACCCAAATCAATATAGATGTCCTTTTCCCCCTAGATTCATTCCAAGAGAAAGAAGGAATAATGATATTCAAAGGGAGAGAAGAGACAATGAAGAGCAGAGGGTACAACCACCTTTCCAAAACAATTTGATAAGGTATGATGAGTCTTATGAAATAGATGAAGGAGAAGTTGAAGATTTAGAACCTGACATTAATCAATTAGATGACTTTTCTTCTTCTAATTTTTTAACCAAGTGTTAACACCCAAAAAGTGCTCACCATCTCATCTCCATCATTACATGACTCATTTGTCTATATTTCCTACCATATTTGCCTCCAAAACCTTAAAAAACTATTAAAAAGCCACCAAATGGCTAAAAAACCCCATTTTTCCCCAAAATAATTTAAAATTCCTCCAAAAATAGCAAAAACCCTTTAAAAGGGCCCTAAATTCCCAAAAATCAAATAAAAGGGAATAAAAAATATAAAAAAAGAGGAAAAAGAGGGAAAAAGGAAGTAAAAACCCTATACAATTGATCTAAACCATATGGTGCCAAAAACCATGGGTCAACACTCCACCCCTAAAAACCTATAAATAGGTGATGGAGGCTCCCCATTTCATATCCACAATCTTTCATATCCTCACTCTACCAAAATCACTCTTGAAACCCTAGCTTACCATTTGAGCTAGTTTTTCCCATTTGAGTGCCCATTTTGGCCCATTATTCAAACACCTTGGAGAAGGAGAAGGAACCCATTGGAGCACAGAAGCAGCCCTCCTGGACTACTGCAAGAGCTCCACCAACCTCAACATTTGAGGTAAATTTAATACAAAAGAAAATCTTTATTATCTTGTCATTGTCTTTTATTTCTGTTAATGCTCATGCTAGGTTAAATTTCATATTGTTTTACTGCTTTAATTTACTTTTTATTCAGCTGCTACTAAGGAGGCCCTTCTCCTTAGTAGGTGTTCATTCGCACAAGATAGGGTGAAAACCCTAGCTACAGTTTTGGCGACTCCACTATTGTTCCTTTGAATTTCTAGTTAAAAATTTACAAGTTTTTATTTTCTACAAGTATTTTTCTGTTTTCCCTATTCGGCTGTGGCTACGGCTAGTTGGGTTTTCTGCCGTAGATCGCAGTTCTATTCTTTGTAGCCGCGACCCAGATCGCAATTTTCAGCCGTCTTTCCGCGATCCAGATCACAGCTATTTGCCTTTTTCCCATGGCCCAGACCGCAACTTTCTACACCTTTGTCGCGCTCCAGACCACGCATTTTATCCCCAGACCTGCAATCCGACCACGGCTTTCTGCCCCTTTGCCGCGCCCCAAAGTGCGCATTGTGGCCATAAATCCACAATCCGACCGCAGCTCTTATCCCTTTAGCCACACCTTTCGGCTACAGGCTCGCGATACGACCTCAAAGTTCATCCCTACAGCCGCGCCCCAAACCCCACCTTTTGGCCACAAACCCACAATCCGACCGCAGGTTTCACTCCTACAGCCATGCTCCAAACCGCGCATTTCAGTCACAGAACCGCGCTCTGTTTTCTATATTTTTTACCCTTTCTTGAACCCAGAACTTTGCTGCAATATTTTATGCACCTGCACAACCACCTGTTCTGTCTGCAACCATACTTCCCTACAGCCTTTTTCTGCAGTTTTCTTTCTGTTCCATTTATAGAATTTTTAAAATTTTAAGCATTTACATTGAAAAAAGAAAATTTTGCATTGCAAGTTAAATTTTTGCATTATTATTATTGGTTAAAAAGTTGCCCACCCCGTGGCACTTTTGATTGGGTTCATTACCTCACACGCACACACTCTGCCACCTAATTCAAGTGAGCCTTAAAATACTACTTAACACAACCAACATTCTAACCCCACTTGGGGAACACATAAGAATATTGTAGTTAAGTAGGACGGGGGGGATAGGCATCCAAATAACACCCCTCGGTCACTTACACTTGAGACATAGTTGTTGTCCATTAGGGAACCAAAATCCCCTAGTATTTTTTGACATGGTCACAACCAGTTTATCAGAGGGCCTCTCCCTTAGAAGGGTTCAAGTAGCCAGACTGGTTCTGGAGGCCTAAGTGGAATACTGCAATCCATGTAGTAACCGAAGGCTACCTACTCATTGGTGTGCGTGTGGTGATTCCTTTTAGGCCCACACGGTGATAGGACCGGAGCTGTAGATTGACCTTTTCTGGACGTGTCATGAACAGGGTATCTTATTTGCCTTTCTTCTAGGATTGTCTTACCCGGTATCCCTCACGGTAGGGGGATATCTTTAGCCACTTGGCTCTACTATCCATATTGTCTGACTTGGATTTCATCACCTTGCAGAGGATATGTCTGGTTGAGTTAGAATACTATTTATCTAGGTGTTTGCATGCTCCATTACCTCCCTTTGGTCTAGCGAGTCCACTATTTTTATTTTTTAGGAAACCTGCTGCTTGTTGGTATTCTGACCATTGTTGTTGATGCTCCACTTATTGTAGCACAACTATTACAATGAGTGTTTTGATCTGGTTGTTGGCCTGAGTGCCATAGTTTTTGCAGTACACTTGGATGCATTAGGGTTTTTGAGCTGTTTTTCACTCGACACAACCCCCAGATACTTGACACCATCTGTCACCATTGAGTCCCTGAGACATTCTCGACGCCTCCGGGGCGAGCCCCCGCAGCACAGTTCACTTGAAATCACCTGTCATAGACGTAGAGCTTCATTACTTGACACCACTCGTCATAGACCTAGAGCTTCATCACTCGAATCCACTCATCGACGATATAGAGCTTCGTCCCCTGGCTCTGACGCCCCTTATTTCACATCTGATTCTGAGGCGGAGTCTGAGAACCGCACTTACACTGCACCAACCAGCCCCATGGTTGGTATGACTTCCAACTCTTTCTTCGTAAGGACCATTGGTGGAGCGTCCACAACCACCCCAGCCACCACACCTTCTTTGGGTATGCCCTCGATGGGGCCCACACCCACCATCCCAATTACTGTGCCAATTCCAGTGGCTAGCATACCCAACCCAACCCCACTAGTGACTCACACTACACTGGGTGGCGCCGGACCTTCCCATACCACTTTCATTCCTCCTCCTGGGGGAAACATCCCCAACCTGATCCCAGCCCCTACACTTGAGGGCATCGGCCCTAACGTGGCCACCACCACCACCATGTCACATCCTTCTACTAGTTTACCATTCATGGCTAGTCTCAACCTTCCTGACCTGGCCAGACTGACTAACGATCCCATCAGACACGATCCTACGTGGCCTCACATGCCCACCAAGCTCCCATCAGACATCCCTAAGTTTGAGGGAAAGACAGGTGAAGACCCCCAGAACCACATTATGTCCTTCCATCTATGGTGTTCCTCCAACTCCATACTAGACGACTCTGTCCGCCTCCGTCTGTTACAACGCACTCTCACTAGCTCTGCAGCCAAATGGTACATCGAGATCCTGTAGTTCTTTCAGTTACTTGTCCGCTATGACGTGGGAGTTGAGATCCTACTATCTTGCAAACAGAATACGACCACCCACATCACTGACCACATTCATGAGTGGCGTCGACGCCGAAGCCTGTGCAAAATCAAGTTAGATGACTGGATATTCTTAGATTGGTTTCTAAAATATCTCCTTCCTGTCATTGCTAAGGATGTGGCATCCGAGCGACCCCAGTCCAAAGAAGAGGCCATCCTAAAAGCCCAGTAGTTTGACCTTATCTATGCCCAGTCTGGTTACCTATATACCATTATACCCGACACCCCCCGCGGTCATTCCTCCTGAAACGATGCGCCAGGGGCATCCCATGCCGCCGATGGCATCATAGGCCATATTGCATCGCATAACCAGCCATTTTCCATAACAGGTACTGGTACTGGCCCCGACCTTTCGCGGGCTACATCCCATTCTGGAGCAACCAATTTGTATGCTCCCATGGCACATAACCACCATTCCCACGGACCCTCATGTCCACCTCAGTGCTTCGGCCACGCATCCCCTGCTTACGTCCCCCCGGTTGCACCTCAGCCATATTACAACCCGCAGGTCGCACACACTCCTGTATCCTCTCAAGCCCCCCCCCCCGGCTTATTATCCGCCACAGGAAGCACCTGCGGCAAACCCACAACCCGTCACACAGACGTATCAGCAACCCCCACAAGGTTCAGCACCTGCACCGCCTCCACCCACTTATTATCTGCCGCAGCCTGCTCCCTCACCTGCACAACCCCAGAACCCACTTATTGCCCAAGGGAAAGTGTACACGCAACAAAATTCGTAGCCTAACCAAAATAACCAACTCCAACAAGGCCAACAAAACCACCAAAAAGGACGTAACCACGGGAACAATCCCCCTCCAGACCAAGGCAACCAGCCACCTAATCCTCCAAACAATAATAGCACGGCACCTACCAACCAAAACCCTGACAGGCCGCCAAAGCAAGCTAAAAACCCTAACTTACAAACGAACCACCCTTGTTCTATTTGCGGGGTCTATGGCCATTACACACACGCGTGCCCACATTTGGAGTGGGCTCGACAACTCTGGACTGATGATGCCCACCGCCAAGGGCACGCGGCACCTTAGGCGCCACCTAACCCCCCACCACCTCAGACTCAACCCTTGGTGTTACAGAACCCTTTACCAACCCAAGGAGTGGTGAACACTCAACCATTAGCTCCCCCTCAAGGAAGCGCGCCACCACAACAACAGATCACTTATGCAGCTCCTGATCAACCCATGCTAGACTCAGGTACCCATCACTTGTTAATGATGTCATCCGCTGATGTCAACCTTCAAACCCGTTGGAACCAATATGGCTCCACCCCTGAAGCCACTCCCACCGAAAAAAACACCAACGCTCTTCCCACCGATCAATCATTACGAATACCTCTGGCCCAATTAGATGGCACCCCAAAAGCCCCTCGCTTCCCACTTTGCCACATCAACAATAACCCCAATGCTCGCGCTGCGTCTAATTACAACATTGTAGATGATTTAGCTCAGTCCCCAGCATCCATGTCTGCATTAGAGGTCTTAAAAAATTGTCCTACACAGCGCAAGACTTTGTTATCAGCCATTAGTGCTATTGACCCAACTAATCCACGAATGATGGCCTTTGATTTGGACCAATCCGAACCACGTCTGCCTTCCACATTAGCGTTCCAAGTTTCTGTTCCATTCGGAATCTTGTCATCCATCGGTGCATCATCGATGAGGGTGCCTCTACATGCGTTATGTCCACATTCGTTTGGCAGAAGTTGGGATCCCCTATTCTCCAGCAGCCCACCACTGCATTGCGAGCCTACGACGGTCGTTCAGCTCAACCCCAAGGTCTCTTAGCTAATGTCCCCATCCAGTTGGCTGGTAAAACAGTGCTTATTGACATAGAGGTCATCAACGCCCAACTTGATTATAACCTCTTACTTGGCCGCAGTTACATGTACGCCATGCGGGCGGTTGCCTCATCCGTTTTTCGTACCATGATGTTCCCCCATGATGGATGAGTGGTCAAGATTGATCAACTCACCTATTACGATCCCAATGCCCCCACTGCACCCGAAAACGTTCTCCCCATGGTTGAACAACCTGTTTGCGGTGCCTCTACCTTGTTGGTTTCCTCAGTGGGACCCAGAGTTTACTCAGATACACCGATGACTTCCACATTCCAATATATTCCACCCCCGTCACTAGCGATCAAAATATCTGACTTATGTACCCTCTCCCACAATACACAAACACCTAACCATCAACCGCCCTTGTTACCCCAACCACCGTTGGTACCTAGCCATGTTGGTGTTACACCTATCCATACAATCCCCTTCCTATTCCCCCCTTCGGGAATAGTGAGCGCCCCGGTTATGGCCACTCTCAGCCTCCCAGGGTTAACTTTAGGACTACCAGTGTGGTACATCACACCTCCCGTTTCCCCTCCGACACCAAATGTCGTCCTACAACCGGTACAACCCATTACCACTATGATTCAACCACCTACCGGTGTCAATACTCCTTCCTCATCCACCAACCCACCCCCTCTTTCCAAACACACTGGGGGCAGAGGCCCACAACTGTACACTGCTTTACCTCCACCCAAAACGGTAAAAAACCCTCCATCATTTAAAGCTCCCCCAAAATGTTCTTTGTGTGATGAGTTGGGCCATGCTACCCATCAATGTCCACAATTACCTGCATTACAAAAGCACATGCAAATGCTTGACGACGACCCCAACATCCCGGTTGTCCAACACGACCCTACCCCTAATCCTCACGATAAATCACTACGTACTAATCACCCTTGTGCAATATGCGGTATTTACGGCCATTACTCACATCACTGCCCTGATCTCCCAAATTATAGAGCTGCTCTCTATGAGATAAATAACTTGGATCTCGAGACGGCTCCCCCCACCATTGAAGAGATCCACCCCCCAGAATCTCCGCCAACAGGAGAGGTCAATACCATTTATATGATCTCCACTACTAGCGCTCCCTCGTCAACCGATTTGACAACACAAAGTTTCCACAATGATGAGGAGATTCTCAAGGATCTTACCGCACCTGATTACCCCTGGGAGGATATGCACCATCGTTCCTATTTCCTCCCGAAGGAGTCCTCCCCCACCACAACCACCCAATTTTCAGTTGAGTCCAAAGATTTCCTCCCCACCAAAGTCGACTGGTTTAAATAGCCCATTCCCGCTCTAGATTCCTTCGAGGAAGGTAACATGGCCAATATTTCACCCACAATCCACATTGATATCTCTGCCCCAGCCAGTGTTCCTGAACTCATTACGTTAGGAGCCTCCTGCACTAAGTACGAGATTGAAAGTACAAAAAAAAACTTCAGGAGTTCCACGATGTCTTTGCCTGGTCCTACACCAAAATGCCTAGTCTTGACCCCGCTATCATAGAGCACTACATTGACATGTGTCCAGATGTGCCCCCCGTTCGCCAGGAACAGCACCCCATTCATCCATCAAATCTCCCCACCATTAAAGCATAGATTGAGAAACTTCGTGCAGCAGGTTTCATCTATTCTATTTCATACACCACTTGGGTTTCTAACCCCATCCCTGTTAACAAGAAACAAGGCACCATCAAAGTATGTACTGACTTTTGCGATTTAAACCGAGCATGTCCCAAAGACAACTTCCCCACGCCATTTATTAACCAACTCATAGATGCGTGTGCGGGGCATGAAGTCCTATCCTTCATGGACGGTTTCTCTGGGTATAACCATATTCAAATCCGCAAGGAAGATCAATACAAGACTGCCTTCACCACCCCATGGGGCACCTTTGCCTATCGTGTCATGCCTTTCAGCATTAAAAATGTTGGCGCCACCTTCCAGCGGGCCATGACCTATTGTTTTCACGACTTGGTCCATATCTTATTAATCTATCTTGACGATCTCACAGCACGTTCCAAGAAATTATCCGACCACCTCAATGACCTCCAACAAGTTTTTCTGCGTTGTCGCAAGTATCAAATCCGCTTGAACCCACTCAAGTGCATCTTTTGCATTCCAGCAGGCCGGTTGTTAGGTTTCATTGTTTCCCATAAAGGAATCAGTGTAGACCCCCTCAAAGTTCAAGCCATATTAGACCTTCCCGCACCACGCACGCTCCAGCAGCTACAGAGCTTACAGGGGAAATCTAATTTCCTTCGCCGCTTCGTTCCTGATTATGCCACCACAGTTCATGGTTTCTTACATCTGCTTCGTACCCACATACCATTTGTTTGGGACGACCAGGCGCAAGCGGCATTCGAAGCCCTTAAAAAATCTCTCACGCAAGCCCCTTTGATCTCCCCTCCGGATTTCTCACAGGAGTTCATCCTTTACGTCTCAGCATCCAACCACGCCGTGTCAGGGGTCCTTTTTCAAGAAGACGCTTCTCACTAGGAGCGTGTCATTTATTACGTCAGCCAAACCTTGTCTGGACCACCCCTACGTTACCCATATGAGGAAAGACTGGCCCTTGCCATCGTCTTTTCCGTACAAAAATTGCGCCATTACATTTTACTCAGTCATACTACAGTTGTCGCCAACTCCAACGCCATGGTCTACCTCTTGAATCGGCGACTTCTACAAGGTCGTGTCGCTAAATGGGTTATTATCCTCCAAGAATATGACCTAACGTTTACAACCCCTAAGAGTACTAAAGCCCTCGCGCTTGCCCAGCTCATCACCGACCTACCATTCCTTTTGCCATCCCCGCCAATCTCCGATGAGTTACCAGACAATCATTTGTTCATCATCTTGTCCGATGACCCATGATACGGTGATATTCTACTATACCTTCGCACACAAAAGTTTCAACCTGACATAGATCGCGATGGACGCCATCGTATCCGTCACCACGCCTCTCGGTATCTCCTCTTGGGCGACATCCTTTACCGGCGACGGGTTGATACTATCCTTCGCCGTTGCCTTACACACGAGGAAGCTGAACAAGTCCTCAATGACTGTCATCGCGGCGCCTGCGGTGGACATTTCTCTGGATAGGCCACCACCCAGAAGGTAATCCGCACCGGATATTTCTAGCCCACATTGTTCACTGACTGTATCACTGCGATCAAACATTGCCATAATTGCCAACTCTTTGCCCCTAAGGCCCGGACACCACCTGCCCCACTCCACCCAATCGTCACCGTTGGCCCTTTTTGCAAATGGGCCATCGACTTCATGAAATGTAAACCCTCATCCACAAATGGCCATAAGTACATCATTGTCGCCGTCAATTACTTCACCAAATGGGTTGAAGCCATGCCCACCTTCAACTGTAAAGACGACACTGCTGCCCGTTTCTTTTTTAACCATGTTATTACACGATTCGGGGTCCCAAAATAGCTTGTCTCAGACCATTGTTCACATTTTGAAGATCCCATTTGGCGCGAGCTGTCCACTCTCCTGAAGTTCAAACATCAATATGCCTTTTCTTACCACCCCCAAGGGAACGGCCAGGTTGAGGCCATTAACAAAATTTTGAAAACAATCCTCCAACGCACTGTTGACCGACATAAGTCCAATTGGCATCACATGCTTTTCCCTGCATTATGGGCTTACCGTACATCAACTAAAATCGCCACCAGTTTTAACCCTTTTCACTTAGTTCACGGTGTCGAATCTGTCCTCCCCATCGAGTGTCAGATCCCCTCCCTACACATCGCTATTGAACTTCTACCCAATACCTCCCCACATGAACAATGCCTACTATTGTTAGAACAAGTTGATGAGGATCGTTGCGCAACCCTCCAAACCATCGAAGCTACCAAGAACCGCTCCAAAGCTGGTTATGACAAACATGTCCACCCACGCACTTTCCGTGAAGGCGATCTAGTCCTCGTTTATGACCAAGCTCACGACAAGACCGGAAAAGGGAAGTTTGAATCCATGTGGCAAGGCCCTTACATAGTGCATACCTGCCTTGGACATGGGGCATACATTCTAACTGACTCAGAAGGCCACCCCTTGCGCAACCCCCGTAATGGGTTGTATCTTAAACACTTTTACCCTTAACAATACCGCGGACCCGTTGATCCGTTTTGTACAGTTTGCTTTCTTTTTGTTTTCATTTTTTTACCGCCACCTAACATTCATCATTTTTGCATGATCACAGATGGACCATATTCCACCTTATTACATTGGCTTCGCTGATGGAGCAAGCCGCTGGTCTCCAAACCCGGCCTCTGCATCGTGGGTCTTATATTCCCCTTCACATGAGTTGATTCACCTTGACGGAATGTGCATAGGCACTGCTACCAATAACCAGGTCGAGTATGATGCTGTGATTTGTCTCCTGACTGTTTCCCTTCAGATGGGTATTTGTCACCTTCACATGTTCCTTGACTCCCAGCTGCTTGTCTCCCAGCTCAACAACTGCTACCAGGTGCGTGATCCTTGCCTCTTCAAAAAGTTCCTGCGCACAAAACAGCTAAGCCAACAGTTTGAATCCATAACATTCACCCAGTCCCAAGAGCTCAGAATAGTGTCGCAGATCAAATGGCTAACAACATCCTCGACTGGCATATCAATCACACCATGTAAATCCTCCATTATGCATAATCATCACATCAAAAAACATATAAAAAACCCCCCCCCACAATTTCGCGCATATGTGTGGGCGTCTCGGAACAGAGTGGGCCAATAATAACCAGCTCTCAGTATCTTGTGTGCTGTCATCTCTTCTGAATAATGTCCGCCTGTGGGGCCATCATGCAATTCTTTGACAACTTTGTTTGCATCTTCCTTTTCTAGGCATCTAAGAAGGACTCCATCATAATTCTTTCTGAAAAGTACCCCGTCAATGATTTGATAAGGTGCTGATTTCAAACGGAGTGCCCTTCTTTGCTTAGAGTGCCAGTGCTCAGGTAGATATCCCTGCTGTAAATAGTGCACCAGATCCCTATACCATGACTCGGGAGTTGTGAAGATATGACATACTTCAACCGAATTGAGTTCAGCTTCATTTTTCTAGTGTTGCTCTTCATCAATTGAGTTTCCCGCAAGTAATTTGCACAGGCCTTGTCCTTTGATGATCGTGGCTACTTTAAATTCTAAATCATATTCCTGAAGAGCTGTGACCCAATTCCCTCTCCTTTCTCCCAATTCCTTTTGAACGAAAAGTGATCTAACAGCTGGGTGAGGAACTATGACTTTAGTTCTGTTCTTTAGAATGTATGGCCTAAACTGCTTGACTGCTTTGAAGACCACATATGCATGTTTGTCAACCACGGTATAGTTCAGCTCAGCCCCCTGCAGACCAGTGCTCATAAAAGAAATTGGGTATTCGTCCCCTAGCTCCACCTTTTGCGTGAGCACAGCTGCGAGAGAGTCATCCGAAGCGAAGGTATACAAGATGAAATCCTTATCAAAATATGGGATCCTCAAGGAAGGAGCCTTACCTATGGCTGTCTTGATATCTCTAAATGCGTCCTTCTCCAAATCTGTCCACTTGAATTGCATGCTTTGTTTAACCATCTGTTGCAACGGCTTAACAATTTGTGCGGAATCTGGGACAAATCTGCGGACAAAATTGATGGTGCCCATAAAGGGCTGCATAGATTTCTTGTTGTGAGGCATTGGAATCTTATTAATAGCTTGGACTCTTTCTTGATCTATTGACACTCCCCCTTTGGAGATGATATGACCCAAGAGCTTACCTTCAGGAATAGCAAATACACTCTTCTTGGGATTCAAGGAAATACCGTATTTCCGACAACGATCAAAGATATGCCTCAGATGAACGACATGATCTTCCCTTTTCTTTGAAAAGACTGTAACATCATCTAAGTATACAACCACGTATTGTCCACCCAATCCTTGAAAGGCAATATCCATCGCCCTTTGGAATGTGGCTCCTGCGTTTATCAGACCAAATGGCATTCTTCTGTAGGCAAAAGTTCCCCACTTAGTTCTGAAAGTAGTCTTAAGGCGATCTTCTTCTGCTACTAACACTTGATTCTATCCAGAGAAACCATCGAGGAGAGAAAACAATTCAGATCCTGACACCATTTGTAGGATTTGTTCCATTGAAGGTACGGGGTAGTTGTCTTTATCCGAAGCTTTGTTTAAATTTCTGACATCTACACATAGCCTTATCTCTCCCGACTTCTTTCTTATGGGAACCAAGTTTGCAACCCACTCAGAATGCTGGACTTTGAAGATTATCTTAGCGTCCAGGAGCTTCTTTAATTCCTTTTGGATCAGCGGTTCTAGAGTGGGATGCATTCTTCTTAACTGCTGCTGAAATGGTTTGACGCCCGCTTTCATTGGTATAACATGCTGAATAATGCGGACGTCATACGTTTTCAGATCTTCATAGGTCCATGCAAAAACATCCTTGTATTGTCTAAACAATTTAATGAACCTATCTCTTTCTCCTGGCGAACAACATTTGCCCAGGTTGACAAATTTTGGTTCTGCCTCGGTACCCAAATTAACTAACTCATGTTGCATTGATGAGCTGTTAGTTTTGGTATTAGCTGGCCTTTTGAACTTATTTTGAAGATCGAACAGCATTTCGAGGGATCTTACACCCTTGGGAATGAAATTTCCTTTCTCCTCATCCTTCTTCTTCAAATCAGCATCGTGTTCTTCTTCATCTATTATAGCTCCTTGAAAGCTATCTTCGTTTGTTAGGAAGCTGATAACTTGTTCATCATCATCGAAGACTCTGAAGTTTGTGATGTTATCGGGAACGGAAGGCCTGAAAATCAATTCAATCAAGCATTTATTATTTGATGGCACCAATCTAGAAGCAGATGTTGCTAACAAATCAGCAGCAGAATTTTGCAATCTAGGAATTGATTTTATATTGAAAGCATCGAAATGCACAATTAAATCCCATACCTCAGCCTGATAACCCTTCAAGTGAGGTGAGAGACAATGAATGGTGTCCCTTACCTATCTTACAAATACTCAGAGTCACCAAAGACCTTCAGGTACTTAACATTTAAGCCAATGGCCTTCTTTAATCCATGTACCAAAGCTTCATATTCAGCGGTGTTATTAGTACAATCGAATTCTAATCTACAAGACAAAAAATACTTGTTTCTTTTTGGATCCATTAGAACACAACTGGCTCCGGATCCTTCCAGAGTTTTAGAACCATCAAAGTATAATGTCCAAAAGGTATCTTTAGATTCAGCTAAGTTAGTTTCTTTGTGATCTACGTCAGAAACTAAATTGACTATGTTACAATCAACATCATCAGTCCGAGAGAAATGAAGGAGATCGGACTGTTTATTTGATTCATGGCTAATGGCTTCAGACTGATAATTACCCGGATCCATTTCTAAGAAATAATTCCCCAGAACCGAGGATGAGAAAGCTATGGCCTCATTTTTTTCTTCTAACTGAGTTACGTTTTGCTTCATATGAGGTTCCCTAAGAACTTTAATCTGATTCTGCCTGTTCTGATAAGGCAACCATAGGTGGGACCAATCAGTAGCAAAGTAGCCACTCAGCTTGGTAGACCAATCCCTACTTAAAATCAGCCCATAGGCTTCAGGAATGTCGACCACCATTATGTCAATGAATTGACAGACTCTAGGGTCAGCTGATAGTCTAATTAGAACATCTTTCATCTCCCCAATTACCTTGACAGCAGTCCTATCTAATTGGATAATTTGAGCTGGAGACGGCACAGGCTGCCCGTTAATTTTCTTACAAATTGACAGTGGCATAACGTTTGAGGATGCTCCAGAATCTACCAAACAATTGTGAACATTATGGTTGAAAATTTCAAAAGTCAATAGAAATGGCAAAGTTTGAGATTTAGACTTCCCACCGATGCTAGCTTCATTGATTTCGGGATTGTCTTGAGAGTCTGTTAATGTAGTGCTGGTTTGGGGTTGTAGAACATGCAGCAATTTGTCTCGTTGATGGGGAAAGCTGCACATGTCAAATATTGACACATTTGCTTTGACTTTCTTGATATCTTCAATAATATCATATCCTATGTCAGGTTCGTTCCCAATTCGACTTGGCTGATCTGTTTTGCTCATTGTGACCTTAGGTGGTTGAACTGTGGTGTCAGCGCTTGGCTGCTTGGTCGCTGTTTGGCTGACTTTTGGCTGTGGTGGGATGATTGTTATGTGACTTCTAGGCGGTTCTTTTGAAACTTTAGGCTTATGAGGAGCTGCGCTTGGTACAGGATTGGCAATAGGACCTTTGCTACGAGTTGCAACATTTATGGTAGAGGGAGAGCTATCTATGGGATCTTCTTCTGCTAATTCAGTCATAGGTACCCAATCCCATAGCACCATAGTAGTGTCTGGAGTTGGTTCCTCTAATTCAGGGCTCAACTCTTCTGGAGGATCATCTTGGTCTGGGATTTGTGAATCTAGCATTTGGTTCATGACTAAGCTCATGGAATTAATCCATTGCGGACAGCTCTTTTCTGAATGCGGTTCTTGATGAAAAGTGCAGAAATTTTTCATCCCAATTTCGTTCAAGTTTAAGACTGGAGAATTATTCATTGGTGGATGAGTTTGATCACCGTCTTCCCTCCTTTTATAAAATGGCTTGAAAGGTTTCCTAGATGTGGTGGCAGCCTTGTCTTTCTCGAGATCTACGATTTTATTAGATAATTTCTGAATCATCTTGACTACATTTTCCATGTCTGTAGATGGCTCTTCTTTGCCTCTAGTGAGCAGCAAAGGTTTTTTGCTAGCTGCTGGTTTTGGTTCTACATCTAAGGCATGTTTAGCAATGCTATCAGCTTCTTCTTCTACCTTTCTAGCTTCCTCAAAGTTCTCTATCAAGGTAGTTTTCTTGGATATTTTTACGAACATTGCTATTGGTCCTTCAAGAGCTGTTGTATAGTATTCAATCAGAGATTCCTCTGCTGGTTTATTAGCTTCACTGAAGTTATTTAACAGCGTCGTGAATCTTTGATTAAAATCTTGAACCTTTTCTTTCTTCTCCATCCTCATGGATAAGAGTTCTTTCATAAGTGTGGCCACAGTCTTTTGGTTTCCGTATTTCTTTAGAAAACAGTTTTCGAATTCATCCCAGCTAGATATTGAGCTGGGTTGTAGGCTAAAGTACCAGGATGATACTTTTGGCTCGAATGTATATGGAAACAACCTGCAGACTACGTCTTCATGTTGTACGTTCAAAAGGTTCAGTGCTAAGTAAAAGCTCTTGAGGTGATCTTCCGCTGAAATGGCTTTCCCTGGATCGAACTTAGGCAAGACCTTTTCTGGGTTTTTAGGAAGATTATGGAATGGTCCAGCTAGGTTCAGCGCTCCCCTTGCTCTCCAAGAAGGTACAACCAAGTTTGGATGTGGAGATCCTGGTGGAGAATTGTATGGTGAATTCTGTGGTGTACCTTTTGGGGTGATAATCTCTTCAAGGTTTTCTTGGTCTGAAATCTTTTCTGAGTTTTCAAGATCTGCCTTGTTAAGAGTGTCTGAAATTTCATCCAAAGTCAGATTCACAAGTTCTTTAAAAATTTGAACAAGAATCGAATCTCGGGTATATTGTGGCTCTTTTCTAGGGGTATTTTTCTTAGGGAGAAAACTTACAGCATTTAAACCACCTAGCTGCCTAATGTAGGATCTGGTATGTCTTCTCAAATCCTCTATTTCTGTAAAAGGGACAGCATATAAAGCTTCTTGAGGCTCAGGGTCAGAAATGAGGCGTTCTTGATTTGATAATTCAAGATCTGGGCTATTTGAAATGCTTTCTTTAAGCGGGTTTTCAGTGTCTTCTATGGCAGTGGGAGATTTTCCTCCGTCATCCATGCACTTTCAGGCCCTCCTTCTAGTGCCAAAAACTGTTGATGCCTCGGATATCGTAGCATCAATCAGAAAGGGATTCTCCCCGATAGATGATCCCAATTAGACTATCTACCGTTTGGTATAGGGAATCCGTCCGGTTAGCGGTTCCGGCAACCGTGGGTTTGGAGTTTAATTCCAATTGTATCAGTTATGGCCCGATCCACCTTTCTTTTGGATTTTATGTTTTTAATGAGATGCAAGTGCCTAATTTATATCTGATCTAAATGCAAAACTAAAACGGATCTATGTCTAAAAATGCAGTAAATCTACCTATCCTTGCAAGGAACACAATTACAGGTTGAGCAATGAGCTGTAACAGATGTCATAAAGAAAGAACAGATAGCTATCGATTCTTACAGGTAACGCTACAGCAAGATAAAAGATCTTTAGAAGATAGCTTCTAATTTAATAGAAAACGCATCTATTGCTCACGAAACAGAGAAGAAAAATTATTTAGTCTAAATGGAAAAAATGAAGAAACAGATCTAAATGTAAACAAACTGAAATAACTCTAAAGATCCCTGCAAGGAGCAAATTTAAAGGCATGAACAATGAGCTATATGAGTTATCTTGAAGAAAGAATAGTTAGCCATTTAATCTAAAAGAGAACTCTACAGCAAAGATAAAGATATCAGCAGATAGCTCCTAATTTAATATGAAACACATTCATTGTCCATGGAATGGAGAAATCGTTTACACAGAAAGAAGAAAAATCATTGTTACAAAGAAATAATTCAGATCGTAAGAATGATCTCACATTACAGGATGGAAATCACCAGAACAGTCCAATACACATCCATCTTTCGTTCCCATGCAAAACATCCATCTCCCTGGCTTTTATTAGAAAATTCGATTTTTACATAACCAATACAAGATAGCTCGTATGGGTTTCAAAATTTCATTCCCTGCCAAAAGTCCTTACTAGTCCTTCCTAACTTCTATTTACAATTACAAATCTTCCCTTTGGGCTTCCACCTGGCCTCCCCCACTTGTCACCTACATGAAATTCTCTCCTATAACAGAAAATGACTACTTCTTTTACAAAATATTTAACAAAAGAGAATGGACAGCTGTCCCATAGCTCACGCTTTATACATTTGAGAGTTTAAAAAATACAATATAGCAGAAATAATGTTCTAATATCCGTACTATCATTCTTGTGCGTGAGCTTCCACTGGGAGAGGATCGCCCGAGTCAATTGATGCTGCTGATGCTGCCTGGGAAGAGACACTCGAACCAATTGTTGCTGTTGCTTCTACTTCGGAAGAAGGGATTGAGCTGGCTGGAATTTCTGCCATTGTTGGGGAAGAGGGAATCAAGCACACTGTGGTTGCTGGAATGGCTGCTGGGAGAGAATATTCTGGATCTGCTGTTGCTCCTGTTACTGCTGCAGCTTTCTTCTCTTCCTCCGCTATGTAACTATACCACATACCTGTGTCCCTTATGACTATGTTTGCTGCAATAGGGAACAAGATTTTCTGGGAAGTCACATTCTTCCCGAGCTCTGCTCCAATGCTTTGAACTTCTGCTACTGCAGCTTGATGCACTTCCTTCAGCAGATGGTTGTGGAGTGATGACAATCCAATATAATGTTGGAGGTCATCAATAGCCAGGACATCAATCCTCTTCACATACTATGTTTGAACGCCTAATTCTTCCTTTAGTTGAGACAAACGTTGCTCCTTTTCCGGAAAGTCCTCCAGGGTCTGAGGGAAGCTCAATTTGCACCTGTCCTGCACTCCCTTGATTCTTTGATATAGACCGTTGATCTTATCCCTTGTTCTTTGCACAATGGCTATCAGCTTATTGGCACAGTTCCTGCCAAACTCCAACAGGGCTATGTCCTCATTAAAACTATCCACAGATTTAAATGGGAGATGCATGGGGAAACCCCCCTTTCCTTCTCTCCATGCCATCTGACTCATGATATTTGCCTTGACACGGGTATTCTTAGCTTTGAGCCTATGGGCCTCCGCATTAATTTCTTTTAACCTGACTACCATGGCCTTGAGTTTGCAAATCTCATTAGTGATTAGCTCCTGAGTGTCATGCACTTGCTTCAGGATGCTGCAGGACAGCTCATGGAAGGGAGACATGTCCATTGTTCTGCTCTCAGCTTGCTCTAACCGCTCAGCTAATGCCCGCTTGTCTGCTTCTAGCTGGGATGCTTTATCTTCCACTCCGTTCTTCTCTGCTTCCAAAATCATCATTTGGAGTGTTAGTTGGTCATTTTCCTCCTCCAGCTGGTTATACTTACCTGATAGCTCTTTATGCTCGGCATACAGACAATTATACTTTTTCACCACAAGATCCCTATGGGCTTGCTCATTAGCCATAGTTTGTTGTAGCGTACGAGCTCTCTTCTTTGTCAAAGCATTTTCTCTAACTATAACACCCACATTGTCCAGTGATGCTTTTGTTGTTTCTACAGCTGCGGATGCCATTGTTGTTTCTACAGCTGTGGATGCCATAGCAAAGGGATCTTAATCTGTATTCTGCATTACAGTGACCTCTCGGTGGGTAACGATGTCTTCATGGAAGGGACTTTTGATCCTCTCTTCCGATTTGAGGACCATTGCTTTCCTTTTCTTATCATAGACAAACTCATTCCACCTGGACACCGTATGTTTTCCCGATGGAGTGTACGGGACAATTGGGCGGTCCATAATGTCTATTTCCTCTTCAGCTAGTGGGGTCCAGACTCACATTTTGGGTACCAGAGCCACCTGCTTGAGATGCGTCTATTTCCATGTCTTGGACACCGGACCCACTTGCTTGGGCATCTTCCCCTGCTTTCAGCTCTTCTTCCGCTTTCCTTTCTGCCTCAGCATCCTGTCCTCCTTCACCTCCTTCAACTTGTGGCTGACCTTCATCTCCTTTCTGTAGCCTTTCATCCTCAGCCTCTTTCTACTGCTGGGCTTCCTCAGCCTCTTTCTGCAGCCTTTCACTTTCGGCTTCTTGTTGCATTCTTGCCGCTTCAGCTTCCTGCTGCAACCTGGCTTCCTCAGCCTCCTGTAGTAACCTTGCTTCCTCTCTTAATCTGAGCTCTTCCTGAGCTCGGGCATCATCAGCTTCTTTCTCCTTCTGCTGGCTGGTCTTTTGGACCTTGGTTGAGCTAGAGCTTGCTCCAGTGCCTTGGCGAAAGGTTCACAGCTCAGCCATGTTGCTGATGCCCCTGAATACCTCTTCCTCGGCATCGGGGTAGTGAGAGTACTCAAAATGAGCATAGATTTCCTTACAGTGCTCGGCCACTCTTCCCTTTCTGTCATTCCTGTGGAAGATCACCTCGCCGAAGAGGAAGGATTTCAGCTCCTGCACAAACTCTTCGGCTGAGGAAACCCCCGAGAACTTGTAAGCACCTATGCAGAAAGGTAACGGGGAAAAGGAGGCCTTATGCTGCTTGTGGAGCGTTGCCCCAATTCCATCCAGGAAGATTTGTCTTACTGCTTCCTTAAGGACTACATAATCTGTGGCATACTGCGGCAAAATGTATGGGGGCTTAGTCCCTCCAAACATTCTGAGGTAGGCGCCTTGCTCTGAAAAGTAAAAATCCCCGTAATTCTCAAGGACTTCCACAGAGTTCTCTGACAGGAAGTTGGGCTCCTGCTTGAATAACTTCTCATATAAGGGCATGATGAACCCCTCAAAGATGAGTTTGTAGCTAGGTTTGTAATTCTGGTCCCACATCATCTTGAAAGCGTTGTAAACCGGGGTGGTGGCATTATCCCACGTGCAACCCAATTTGGGGAAGTCCACCTTGGCCAAAATACAATCGATCAGATATGAGGACATGAAAAATTCAGCCTTCTTCAAGGCTAGTCCTTCTCTTGCAGTAGCTATCATTGAGGCCAAACTATCTGACAGGAGAGTGGCCCAGTCAAACACAGTTCCTTGAAACGCCACGAAGTGAATAATAAGGACCCACTGAATCTTATACACGGTGCCATCGGGCATGCCGAAGATTCTGCATAGCATCAAGGTGATCAACCTGAAAGGAGGTCTCATATTCTGTACGTCGTATTCATCATTTCCTTTCTTTCTCAAATGCTTGCCTGCGACCAATAGCTTTTTGGCCATCTCAACGTTGTTCATTTTGCCCAACCATTCATCAGTCGGAGATTGTTGAGAGCGGGGAAATTTGTAGGCTGCGGCCAGGTATGCGGGGTGAAATGAGGCAATGGCCACTTTCCCGCTATCATTTATCACTCTTCCTTCGGCATCGGCATGTTGGAGTATCCATCCGATCACTTCATCACAGGGGAATAGTTCAGGGCGGGTAGCAGCTCTGGTTATGCCTGAGGCTTTGATATTTAGATAAATTGGCCCCTCTTCTAACAACATGTCTGGGACATCCTGGTCTCGGATCATCCTGTAAATGTCACCCCATCTGATTTCTGGAGGAACACCAGTGGTGCACCTAGTATCCTGGAGTGAGGTCTCAGTTTTAAGTGGTGCAGGCTTCTTTTCTGTCATTTTATCCTTCTTCTTACCAACTTTTGGCATTTTGACTTATCCCTGATGGCAACCAAATGTACATCATTATCAACATGATCAAAATACTGTGAGTTTTTTACAGAGAGCATCACCATTTTAACATGTCAATGAGATAAAATCAAAATGTGAAGCTGTACTTTAGGAAGCAAACACACCACTCCAATCTAAATTTAAACATTCTAATTCTTTTAAAGTGGCGGGTTTGGAATGTCCCTGCGAGGATAAGCGCGTTGCGGAAGCAACCTGCTTTTGGCCCAGCTCTAGGGGTGTGGTATCTATCGCCATGGTTGCGGTTCAAATAGCAAATGGCGGGGAAGTCAGGGGTGAAATAACTCTATGACGGAAGAAGGAGCCGCTTTTTTTTTCAAATTTATAAGCTGACGAGGGTTTCGACTACTAGGTTAGCTGATAGCACTTGGCGAGGCGCTTTAAGGTAGGTTTCGAAACTCGGACAGGGGTTGACGACGCCAGGTGGTTATAGTTTCGGCTGGTGACACGAAAAGTCCATGGGGCTACGGAAATTTTTTTAAACAACGAAGTACGCGGCCCGAGGAGGAATTTGGAACAAATTTATCCGTCCCAATTGACGGTCTTTACCCACTATGCAAACGTTCCATAATTCCTATTCTTTTTTGACGGGAAATATGCAATTTAAACCGTTTGACAAGAAAAATAGCCTATGACGGGCCTTTTGCCCGTCGAAATCCAACCAATTCCTATCGTTTTAAAAAAAAAGGACAACCCAATAGCAATTTGACCTGTAGTAGGGACAATTTTAATGGTTAAGATCCTACCTGGCACCGATGAGGATAGCTGACTGAGGTGGCCGTGAACGTGGGCGAGTGAGCTGAGCTGGAGCGGTCGCGCGGCGTCCAACGTCGTTTGCCAATCGAAAAATAACGATATGTTCGGCTCGAACCCCACCGTCTATTTAAATAGACCGAGCACGTGCAAATTTAATGTGGTGGTTGGCGAAATTAAACGCGGTTTAAATATCGGTACGTTGGCGTCAAATCAGATTTTCTCGATTCTCGTGCGACCGCCTCCTACGGGACAAACTTGCGAACCTCATCCGCCATTGCGGAAGGATACAGTGGAAGTTTCCGCCGTTTCGGGGTGCATCGCGGAAGGAACACTCAAAGCGTTCTGCAAAAGACTCCCACGTCGCGGACGGATAACGCGGAGGCTTCCGCCGTTTCGGGAGTTACTCGCGAATGGTTCCCGCAAAAGGTTCCGCATCGCGAAAGGGAAATCCAAGGCGTTCCGCAAAGGTTTTAAGTCCTTCGGAAGGATAACGCGGAAGCTTCCACTGTTTCGGGAGTTACTTGCCAATAGCTTCCTCAATTCAAAAATTTTCTAAGTCTCGCGGGGTTTCGGGAGGATATGGTGAAAGCTTCCGCAACAGACTTCCATTGTTCGGCGTTTTGGAAAGATTTTGTGAAGGTTTCCACAACTGCGGGAGAAAATAACAAAGGTTTCTGCAAATTTTCAAAGAAAGTTCCTAAGTTCTCTTCGGAGTTTCGGGATAATTTTACAAATAGCGCCTGTCGTTTCGGAAGGAAAACTTGAAAGCTTCCGCAACTTTTCTCGCCGGTGGTGCGGGAAGGAAACGCAAAGGCTTCCGCGAAGGCTCGGGAATAATATCGCTAATGCTTCCGCAACCTCAAGACTTAAAGATTTCGAAAAAAGACTAAGTTACTTGGCGGTTTCGGAAGGAATTGGTGAATGTCATCCGCAAGTTTCGGGCAGCTTTGTAGAATTCTTTCGCCGTTTCGAGAGGAATTCGTCAGATATTTCCGCCATCTTTTCAACAATAATATCGAAGCCTCTTCGGGAGACTTATGCAAACGGATCCCGCTGTTTCGGGAAGAAAAGTCGAAACGGTTCCGTGGGGCTTTCTTTAGTCGTTCCGCAATTTCCAAAAAAATCTAAGTCTCCTTTTTCTGGAAGCTTAAACAAACGGCCTCCGCCGTTTCGGGAGGAAGACCTGAATCCCTCCGCGTTTGCGGAAGTTTTTGACGAAGAACTCTAACGAAATTTTTCTAAGTCTGTTTTCGAGAGTTTACACAAACAGGCTTCCGCTACTGCGGGGCTTTTATCAAATCGTTTCGTGATTTCCAGGAAGACTTCATGAAAAAATTTCTGTTGAGAAACAAGATTTTCTGGCAGACTTGGAGCGGTTCATGGCAAGATTTTTTTTTGTTGAAAAACAAAGTTAACAGCTGAGGATGGCTTCTTAAGGCAGCCTTTCTACAAAATGAAAGGAGGGGCCCCAATATGTACAAAATTTTGGGGGGGTTGTTGCTGCAACAACACAGCCCTACTAGGATCTAATACTATGTGAAATTTTGGAACACAGCAAATCATTGAGCTTGAGAAAATCTCACAGTGAAAGAATTAGGAAGAAAGATGAATTACAGTAAAAATTGCAGTGAATTGAGCAGTAAAATTCAACATGCATTGAAAATTAGATGTGAAAATAAATGTGTGTCATATTCTATTAATCAGTATAGTAAAATTATATGTTACAATGGATAGAATTTGAATACCAAGGAGGAATTCAAATCCATGTCAATATAGCATAGGAAAAATCAACACTACAGTGCTCCGGAAGCTCCAAACTCAACCAAACTCAACTTATTGTCAATGAATTGAAGCTATTGTCAGTCAACTGATCAAGAAGGGCGCATTAGTGATTTTTTCGTGCAAGATCTCATTCAAATAGGCTAGAAACGGTGCATTAGATCATAATTAGTGGCGATCGGAGCACAAACCGCCCACTAGATTCAGGAACTCAGGCGGAGTGAACCAGATCACTGAGTTAGATCCTAAAATGTAGGTAACTGACTCTGGATGTCCTTAAATCATGCATGCAGGGAGCATAAAGTGGATAATGAGTCCTAGATGACATATTCACACCACTAGGGTTAAAATGACATCATCCAATACTAGGAAAGACTAATAATACTAAGGTGGACAAGGTTGGAGTATTAATTATGTTAACACTACTATCTTTTTGAAATATTTTTCCACTGTGGAGTAATCCATTCTCTTCTACCATCACATCTTCTTCTTTTCTTAGCATTTGCAGCTCATTTTCTCTTCATTCATTATTTCCTTCTTTTTCTCATACCATTCTTTGGTCATCCTCGGTTCCCATATGCATGCAGAGTTGCTTAGCTACTAGGGTGATATGATTCCATTCTCATAGTCCCTTTGTCTTACAGCAGCATCTTGACCCAAGTATACAATGACTTCATATATCTTCCACGGGGACCCTTAAATAAATCCCTCTCAGGA
Organism: Larix kaempferi; assembly: GCA_027924585.1. NCBI lineage: Eukaryota > Viridiplantae > Streptophyta > Pinopsida > Pinales > Pinaceae > Larix > Larix kaempferi. The sequence goes on from BSBM01000892.1 coordinate 835,816, forward strand.
GTGTCGTACAATTGGGTACAATCTATAGAAAACTTTGTAACATAACCCCTCAATACACTATCCAACCAGAAATATAATGCGTGCAAGATCGAGTTACTTACAGTATTGACTTGCTGTATCAATTCAGGTGTACATTTCCTCGGCCTAACAATGTGAAATGTTGGGTTTTGTTCGGATAACCTTAACATCCACTCAACCAAAATTATAGGGAACTCGCCAAAGAAAATCATGTGTAGATCTATGTGTATATGTACTTATGTAACCATCAATCTGTGAAAATCCAAGGGTTCTTGTTCTGAGCTCTGGAAAATTTGTAATCCTTCGCTTGTAACCACTCTTCTATCTCTTCCTTGATTGGCCTCCATGAAACCATTATTTTACCTCCATCTTCCGTTCAGTCATAGATCCCAATCTCGGTAGTCGAACCATTTGTTGTCGCACAGCAAGCAGAACCAGGTTTCAATGTAAATTCACCAACAAAACGCTAGATACCATCCCTTTTAGCATCACCTACAATAAGATGAAGTCTCACCTGAGGCATCTATGGGGACTACAAGAACCAATTTTTTGCAATGTTGAAGGGATAGAAGGAATTCATTCTACTAACTTTCCATTCATTCATCTTATGTGCATAAACAGATAGCATGTTCATAATAACAGATAACAAATTCAAATCAATAACAAAGATAGATCATACATGCATACAATAAACAGAACATCCATCACATCAAAAAAAAAAGAGATTTGATCCAAAACAAGTTCACTTCAACATTATTGTCATCTGGAACAATCTTAGAAAACATGTGCACTACACATCAAATTCCTCTCATAATCCCAAAAGTCCCCAACACTACATAGTATAAGAACAACTATTAAGGAATTCCCCATGTAAGCCATTCCCAAACATCCCTTAACCCAAATATCCCTTACATATTTATACATTTCAAAATGGGTTGAGCCTGTTACAATGTGGACACGAGTGCCCAACTACTTCTAACCAAATTCTACATTTTATGCACATTGATCCTTTGTCTGACTTGTTGCATGGTCCACTTCTAATGCAAAACTCCCAAAACTTTGCTAAAAACCTACTCCAACAATTCCAAATGACAAAATTGCCAATCCTTAAGTCCTTGAGCAAAGATCCACATCTATCATTCATTCTTCCAATCCCAACATCACGTCACAATTTGCAATCACCTTCCCTTCTCATTATGCACCTTTCAATGTAGCCATTGATTTGGAAACCTTGAAGGCTAATATTAGTTTTCTAGATGTCCTTAGAGAACCCGAACAACATCAGAATTTGAATAAAGCTCTTTCCATGCTAATTTCATCCATGAATACTTCTATAAATTATGGCAATGCTATAAAATGTTGATACGATTGATCTTGAGTATTTTTTTGTAGAAAAATAAGTTAATGGAATGGAATGGCTAGACCAAAATCCAAGTACCCACCCTTTTACATCTCAATAAAAATTATGGGCATGAATGCTCACTCATGCCTAATTATTGATAGGGGTTCCCATCTAAATATTATGTCCAAAGTGATCATGGAGTTTCTTGGCTTGACTTGCATGAGTGAAGACAGTAACATACTAACCTTTAATAAGAAGGTCCAACCTACCATTATCTAAATTAAATACCTCATCCTAACCATGCTCTCTCATCTTGAGGTTAAAACCACATGTCATTTCTTGGTGGTTGATATGGAGGTTGGTAATTTTTCTATGATCCTAGGATAGGAATGGTATCATTTAACTGGGGGTCACCTAATCCTTGATGGATCTCACCTTATCATCCCTCATGATATAAAGAACTTTATCATCATGAGGGAACTTCAAACCATGCTATACATTAAGAACCATCCCAAATGTCAATTATATCAAAACTGGTATAGGCACTTACTTTGTCTTCACACAAAAGGAACAAGAACAATATTCTTGACCCCAACTCAAATACAATCAAGTATGGAACATGAAATTTGATGGATCATCCTCTAGTAAATGTAATGGTGCTGATATTATTTTCATTTCCCCTTACAATAAACCTCATCAGTTTTCCTTCCGATTGAACTTCCAATGCATGAATAACATCATCGAATTCAATGATCTTTCCTTATGTCTTCAAAAATCCTTAGAGATAGGATTCTATCACTTGCAAGTGTTTCGATTTTATGAATTGGTCATTAATATGATCAAGAAAATTGATAGATCTTCCAAAAAGGATTCAAGAGGTATGTGCAAGTGATTGACTACCTCATTGAGAAATTACTCTCATTCAACCTTACCTACATACGTCGGGTGTTGAATTTCATAGATGATAAAGTAGTTTTGTTCGCTTATATCCCTTCTAGGAAACATTCAAATGACAAGACTAGTTGTGACATCATCTCTTTATATTGTGCCAATGTTCCTGATAACAATGAATCAGGGAAAACGTTTGAAGATGGCGAGGACATATGTTGTTCCATAGCCAACCAATGAAAATAAGTGCCTCCACCTCCTGGGATAATTAACCTGAAGAAAAATGTCTATACCAAAGGTTTTGTACATCTTGAGAACATGATTTAACCCAATGAAATTCCCACAATTTTGAGCCCAAACCTTGAGCCTCCTAAGATCAATAATTTCCTCACCATTCCTGTCAATTTTGGTTCTCAAGAAGAGCCAAATTTTTTGTTATCACTAAGAAAATTTCAATGTTTTGACAAGGGGGTTTAACGGCCCCTAAGGCTAAAAAATGTTAGATTTTTCCCTAGGGAGCTAAAGAAAAGGATCTTCAAGTGAGCACGATAGTAGAAAAACCATGGGCTGGTGACCAAGAGATAAGGAATAGAGCGCTAAGTATTATGAGTGGAGCACGGTTAGATCAATTTGATCTATGGTCAAGATTAGTAGTGCTCCTATAAAGTGAAAGTGAAATAAGCTAGCGTGCCAACGAGATAGTAAAAAAAGGTGAGTGGAAGATCGATGACTATAATTGATAGCACGTTGATAAAGTGCACCTTTGCTAATTTTTTCCCAAGGGTGCGTTGTCCCCAAAACCAATGGAGACACGTGGGGCAATTAGATCAACCATGCCTCCTTGCATCACGTTTTGAATACCACCAGTCCTTCATCTTTTGGAAACAGGAATGGTTTTCACCCAGAGTGAAATATGACAAAATATACATCCATACACAAGGTGACCACTTGGCATCCACGTGAACCTACCCATGGCGGACACATACCAAAGATGGCCCCATTGAAAATCTGCCTGTCAGTAAGCAGTGTCAACTAAAAAACTACCAAGTGTCAAATTTTAAACTTGTTTATTTGCTAAATGGTGAATTATCTTTTTTCAAAGCCATTGTTTATTCAAATAAGACTCTGTTTCCTAGCTCCAGATGACCAAACCATTTGGTCTCAGCAAGCCGACAGTTCAATTCCACCATCTAGCTATTGACCAGTTATTTTACTGCTTTTTTAAATCTCGATAATTTTTGCTTGTGTCGTCATATAAAGAAGTTAAATTCATGCCCTAATTTACCCTACACAACATTTTAATGCACCATCTAAGTAAACCTTTCCAAAATGGATCCTAAATCCAAAGACAAGTTACTTAAGCCTAGATTGTTTGGATACGATCATGTCTATGACCATAAAGTAGACAATTTTTATACTATCGTCACAAATTCATACCTGAATTCCACAATCAGAGAAGCCAAATCCCTAGCCATGGCATATTATGACCCTTGCCATCTGTGGGATTCAAAATTTGTCATAAATATTTTCCCCATAACCATATACTTTCCCAAGTTCATGGCATGGTGTTCCACCCACTATTCCCCAAGCAAAAGGGCTATCATGTCCTCTAATTTGTCCAAAACCCTTTGTTTCATCAACGCTAATACCCTGCAAAAAATGTTTAGCATCGTATACGTTTTAGTCCTTCATCCATTCAATGAAAAGAGTCTTTCCGGTTCATACCAAATGCTACAACCCTTTGAAAAACACCAATTCTTGTCCCAACACCTCGAGAAGGGAAACTCAAACACTTTGGGATAAGATAGCTCAGTTGTTTCTAAGCAAGTGGGAATAATGTGAGGTTATCCAAGATGAACTAGAAATGGCCGCATCAGCTTAGGAAGAGACCATATCAGTTGAAAAGCAGTTGGGAGAAATTCCAAAGTAGTCCACTCAAATTATTGACTATCTGAATAGTAAACCAAGAAGCAGCTTGCATACCTTCAAATTGACAATAGGACTCAACTAATTAAAATATCCAAGAAGATGGTGATGAAACAGACATATTTGAGAAGAATGCAAGACAATATCAAGTCACTGACAGATGAAATTATCACTTTTAAATGGTTTTTTAAAGAAGTAATAAAGCTTGGATTACCCTCTCCACGGGATGGAAATGGAGAGGTCTACCCTAAAGAATATTATAAAAATCAGTTGACTCAAAAGAGGAATGAGATAATTCAAGATGATTTTTTGGAAGGTATGGTTAGTGGGGAGATATTATAATTCTATGGTTATGATACGATGTAATAAATTCTACAAGCCATGAATATTGAAACAGAGAAGTCCTCACTAAAATATTGCTTAGAGATTAGCATAATTTAGAAGGAAAGACTAAAGCAAAAACATATGAGAGTAAACAAAATTGATGTCAATTACATGATGATGATATTCATTAATGAGAATACAATAAATAATACATCTTTGGAGATGAAGGCAAGTTGAAAAGCTCACAAAAGGCAGGCTTACTAAAAGCTAAAAAATCCCTAGGTGGAAAAAACAATTTCCAAATCAGTCTAAAGGAGCACGAATTGGAAAAAGAATTATTGGTAGCTCATGAGTGAATAAAAAGGAAAGTGACAATGGATTTTGGAGAGAATAACGAGATGGAGGGCGAGTTGGCCAAGTAAATACAGTTTCCAAGTCAACTAGCTTTACCCATGTCCACTTAAACGCATAAAAAGCAGGATAAAACTGTCTAAAGCAGGAGGTGCACTTACTATTCCAGGATAGGCATAAAATCAGATAGAATATTATCAATAATATGTCCAAGTGCACTCCTATGGATAAATATGGCAATTGGTGGCATAAGAAGCCAAATTGAGGCCAACTACCTAGTGTAAACCTAGAAAATTAATAAAAAATTATTAATGTATCATATCCTAAGTCTAAAGTGGGTTTTTGATGTTCCAACGCCACCCCTTAAGCCTGAATTAGAGTGACTAAAATATGATTAGGTACCAATCAACAAGTCTTATGGTAACCCCTTCATAATAATTATTCCCATGTAAACTGGGGAAACATGGAAAACCTCATGGGAATAAAACCCTCCCTCGAAAATGGACATGTGCACACCAAATAGTGTTGTTCTCCAATATCAAGTAGGTGTGGACTTGATCATATGTCTAGGGCTATATTCCTCTTGGGAACAAGTGGATCATGCTCCAAAAACATGTGCTTGAATTCTCCATTAGTGGATGCAAGCGAATCCAGAAGCTCTTTGAACTTTCTCTTCGAACCAAACCTGTTCAGAACAAATCCATGAATATGCAGACCATTCTAGAACTTGAAATTTGAACCAAATGAGGTAGGATCAGCTCCAATTAGATCTGATATATGGTTTCTTAATATATCCTTTGAACCAGAAGGGGCGAGATCATAACCAAAATCACAAAAATATACCTGAGACTTGAACCCAAGCGAATGGTAATGTCCTCCATCTTCAGTGCAACTCTAAGAACATGTGCCAATGATCAAATAGAAATACATAGTGTTAGCACTCAGAATGTACCTAGGCTATGAAAGGTAGATCCCAAGGTAACCACAAAACCACTTTAGACTATATTTTTTACCTTATACAATCAGAGAGGGATCTCTCACTATTTACAAAGCCTTCTCACTCAAGATATTCTATCAATGACATTCAGAAGGTCAAATTTCTGATAGGGCAATTTGTTTTTAAAGTTTTGGTAGGACAATCATGAGAGAAACCATTGGGTAATGGAGTCAAAAATCAGAGATGAGTTAGGTTGCAAGAGGCAGGGGTTTGAAAGGATCATGGACAGAGGCAAGGTAGAGAACATTTCTTCAATCTTGAGGCTTTTGCAGGTTGATTAGAAGACAAGGAAGACAACCCATCAAACAGAGCACCTATCTTGGGTGAGTTCTGCAAGACTTTAGAAGAAAATGTTTTGAAAATGTGTGAACAATGAACCTAGAGCATGCAACACGAATTCTAGCCCATGAAACTGTTGTTCAAACATGAAAAGAAACACATAATGGAGTGTTAAAACTGGAAACACAGTCACATAGAAGATCACTTACTGAAGAAAGTGATGGCACAAGAATCTCAGCCATGGAAACCTCTCACCATTCCATCTCTGCAATTTTATTCATCTCTGGAAAATCAAACCCTATTACAATTAAGAGCCTCTCTGCTCTTGAGAATCCACCATTGAAAATCGAACCCCTAGCTCTATCTATTACATATGAATTTATAGGAGAGGATACCCTCAGCTTTCAAGCTCAAATTATTCTAACCTAGCCTCTGGAAACAGAAATTTGTTACAAATATAATGACATCTAGCTAACTGACTTCCTGATTTCAAGCAATTTGTTACAACCTAGTTCTTCATTTCAGGATGCAGACTGCTGAAAACTAGGCTTCAAAGCCCCAATTGTATATCTCAAATAGGGATAGCTTTGTAAATTCTGAGAGAGGTTTTGGTAATTGAGCATGTTCCCAACAAAAACCATGTCTTCATTTTTCTCATATTCTCGTCCAGTTTATCGGAATCTGTTTTTGAAGTCGGATGACTCAGACAATGAACTGAAATTATGGAAATTTTCCACATAAAGATCCCTTCGATTCTCCCAAACCGTGATACCTGTGTAAAAAATGAGAGATTTAATTGTAGATGGGCCCGTTCTGAAGAAAAACCTTCCTCAGTTTTTGAAAATTCCTTCCCATTTAGCAGAAACAGATCTTTGAACTTGGTGACTAAAACAGTCATTTTCATAAAAAATTCCGAGCTGCATGAGCATGTAGATTTTGCTGAATTTGAAATTTGGTTTCTCCTTGCATGTTGAAATCGCGAAGTTCATTTGGACCGTAGATCTATTTTTCCTGTTGATCTGATCCATTGAAATGTGTGGTCCCTACCCTGACTTCGCATATTTGAAAAGTTTATTAACCGACACATGTTTAATCTGCGAACTAGATGCTGACCGTAGATTGATTTCTCCTCCAGATCTGACAGTTGATTTTTTCTGGAATTTAACACCACTACGCCTATATCAAAAATCATTAAGACCGAGCGTCTCACCTTTGCGAAATCACTTGCACCCGTTGATCTGTTTCGCGAGATAATGGATGTTGGACATGTGCTTGAATGTTGGGTTGTAGGTCGTTGCTAACCTATGGTCTCATGTGGTCGTAGGTGCATGGAGCTTGAGCTAAGCCTTCAAGCTGATCTCTTTTCTTTTTTGAAATGGATCAAATCTTTATCCATAGTTGCAATTTTTGCCAAAATTATACTATGCTAACAACTGGCTCCAATTGGGGATGCTATCCTCCCTGCGAGGTAACAAAGAACCACATAGACCAAGTGCCTGATCCATGGGCTGATCCCACCACAAAAATGTAACCTGTAACTCTTCATCTGAAGACTAGAACCAAATATAAACTGCAAATCTGCTCTCAAAACTTCAAGCTTAAAATCAAAATTCATGTTGAAACCAAACTGAAACTGTACTACCCTACTGCAACTGAAAAAAATCTGGAAAAGATGCTCACCATGTCGAGCTTATTCATATACAGATCACCCTACCCTACATTGTTTGAAAATTATTTCTCAATCAAGTAATGAAGAAATGCCAATGAAGACAATCCAATAGATGACTATTCAACTGAAGGGTGCCTTCAGTTCTTCCAAACAGAAAGAATAACTCAAAAAATGGAAACTCGAACTTCCTATTGATAACCTCTTCATGATCCATTGATACAACAACATTCCCCTGTTCTAATGACTGCAACAAGCTGGAAAAATGGTCAGAAAAATCATGAAAGACTACCTGTGCTTGACGATCAACAAAAAGGCAAGCACTCCCCTTATTTTTAACCATTGTTATTTCTTATATTTCATCCAACTCAAGATCATTTTAAATATGATGGGAAGCAATCTATTCATCTATTTTACCAAATATATCAGGGAAAAGTTCAACAACAAAAATATAATTCTGATTGTATTCCTGCATCTTTGATTGAAGAATGCCACACTTTGTTTTGTTTCTTTCTTGGAACTCTATGTCATTTTCTGATTTACTGCTTAAAATTTCTATGTCTGCAACTTCAGAAATTTCAACTTAACCACCTTCTTCTTGAAACAGAGGTTCGAAGAATGAATGACATGAAGAAAAACTCGATTGGCTATCCTTATCTTCCTCTTGATTACTTATTATTTGACCAGATTGTGGAATGTATTCATTAAACTCAGGAGAAACAACAAGAATTTTTTCATCAAGATCACAATCTTCTTCATTTTAAACCAAGGGAAAAACCTATGTCCTTTGGACATTTTCATGAATATCCTGATAAACACAAATTGCTATTCCCTGTTCTATTTCATCATGTTCAAGATCGTTTTTAAATGGAAAAGAATCATTATTTTTCTCTCTCCTCGCATCCCTGTTAAGTATGAGAATTGGATGTTCATGACAACTTTCAAATGAAACATCAATATCATGTATAATTGATCTATCATGCAACCCAAAAATTTTATTTTCAAGAGGATTGAGACAATCAAATTCATACACATCACTCTATTGTAACTGTAGCTTTGTAACATGGCAGGTTGATTCAACACGCGAACCATCAATAACATCATCTTCTTTGTCGTTTTGAATTCCTGGATTAAAAACCTGATTCCGCTCTTGTGTTTCAAAAGAGGTACCATCTCGATTCTCAAAAGGATAAAGGAGAACAACTTCTTCTTGACACAAAGATTCTAGAACTGAATGACATGAAATAAAATCTAACTAAATATCTTGGTCTTGTTCCTGGTTTGTATGAGCTACAATTGGATTTTTCTCTATAAATGGCTGAAATTTGTATTGTTTTGTTGTAAGACCTCCAGCTGGTCTTTCTATATATTGGGACTAATTGCATGATTGCTCATTCTTTTCATTCACTTCTAGAAGTTTTATGACATTCTCCATTACCTCAATTTATTTTTTATTAGAAATTTTAATTCTTTGTTTCAGCAATTCAAATGAAGAAAAACACAATGGCAAACAGTCACTTTCATCATGCTCACTATCCACTCTATTTTCATAATTTTGGTCACTGATTGCAATCAAATTTTCTTGACTAACTGTCCCATAATTTGCAAAATTTCTTGCTGGTTGTTTAGGTACATTATCCCAGTATTCATCCTTGTATTCATCATATATAGGTAGGCTGAAAAATTCTTTAAAACCATCACTAACAGAATTTTCAGCATGTCAATTGCAATCTTTAGAAAACAAACCCTTACAACACTCTTCTTGTACGTCACTGGGGTGATATGCTTCTTGCTCACAAAAAACAAAATTGGAAGGCAAGGCAAGTTCTTTTTGTTCATATTGCTCAACCAATTCTAATTCTTCTTCAATTTTGTCACCATTGTCTTGTTTCGAAACATTTCTAGACATCTTAAGATTGTCTTCAACCTCCTGGGCATCATTGAACATTTGTTGTAAGGTGGAAGACCTTCTCTCCAAGAGAATATAAGAGAGATTTGGATGGAAGGCTTGGGAATACTGCAACTTGGAAAGACCTTCAGGTGGCTGAATCGATTCAGGCATCTTATAATAGATACTAGCAAATCTCCTGTTGAAATTTGAAACAGTTTCATCTTGCATTCTCTTCATGGCATAAAAAGCTGAAAGGAATTGATAACAAGATTTTCTTCTACCCCAAAATCTCATAAAATCATGACTTAACTCACTCCATGAGCTAATAGACTCAAGCAACAAATGCCTAAACCACTGCTTGACCTCTCCTCGTAAAGACTAGGAAAAAGTTCTCATGAGAACATCATCATGTTCAATTTCGAAAAGGTCTACAAAATGCTCAAAAGACTGGAAATGTTTTTCAGTTGTAAGACTGCCATCTTCTCCATCAAAAATAGGGAGGTATTTATGGTATTTTGGAGGATGTTCGTGAAGAACAAGGGGCAGCTTCAAAGGACTATATCTTTGTTGAGATCTAGAAGGTAAAGGAGTATGTATAGGAGGAATGTCATCAACCTTAATCCCACAGGGTTTGCAAGACTGATCATGGATCTCATGTGATTCAGAAAAAAGACTCAAATTATCTGTAAGAACAGAAGAAGAAGGTATGTCTACAGGATCTAATGAAGGAAATACAAGGGTAGTTTTCTCATGTCCTGAGAATTTTCGACAAAATAGAAACTTCTCGATATGCACACATAAAGATAAAAAGTAGTCAATGTAAAAGAACAAGAGCTCTTTGAAGAAATTGACTCTTTGATACCTGGATCTTAATCCTTCCATGTTTCTTTCAACTGAGCTCGTTATCTAGTGGAGCCTGTAAATTTGGTTGAACCATGAGTGGAGTCGCCAGGTGAATAGTAAACAACCTTATTGATGTCTAATTGTTGTCCACCATCAGTAATCAAATCTGAAACTTTGTCATTCTGCCCAGGGACAATGCAACTTTCGGTCCCCGGAAATAGTGCCAATAATGTTAGCACTCAGAATGTACCCAGGCTGTGAAAGGTAGATCCCTAGGTAACCACAAAACCACTTTAGACTGTATTTCTGACCTTGTACAATCAAAGAGGGATCTCTCATTATTTACAAAGCCTTCCCACACAAGATATTCTATCAATGACATTTAGAAGGTCAGATTTCTAATAGGTAAATTTGTTTTTAAAGTTTTGGTAGAACAATCATGAGAGAAACCATTCGGTAATGGAGACAAAAATCAGAGATGAGTTAGGTTGAAAGAGGCATGGGTTTGAAAGGATCATGGATAGAGGCAAGGTAGAAACCATTTCTTCAGTCTTGAGGCTTTTGCAGGTTGATTAGAGGACAAGGAAGATAGCCCATCAAACAGAACACCTAGCTTGGGTGAGTTCTGCAAGACTTTAGAAGAAAATGTTTTGAAAATGATTGAACAATCAACCTAGAGCATGCAAGATGAATTCTATCCCATGAAACTAATGTTCAAACATGAAAAGAAACACAGAACGGAGTGTTAATACTGGAAACACAGTCACATAGAATATGACTTACTAAAGAAAGTGATGGCACAAGAATATCAGCCATGGAAACCTCTCAGCATTCCATCTCTGCAATTTTATTCATCTCTAGAAAATCAAACCCTTTTACAATGTAATGTCCCTTTTTCAAAATTTTATGAAAATGCCCAATTTTCCAATTTTTCCCCAATTTCGACCTTTGACTAGTTTTACTGTTTTGGCCTCCAAATTAACCCAAATGCTCCCAAATATTCTGTAAGCGTGTATGAATGATATTTAGACTTGAATATTAATTTCAAGGATGATTTATAACCCTCAAAATACTTCTTCAAATTTGATTTGTATTCTGGCCAATGTATGGTATTTTAACTAGCAATTTATGCATCAAATACCCCTGGGTAAACAATGAAAATGGCCTCCCAAATGATTCCAAACTCCCTCGAATTTATGAAAAGATGTATGGAATATATTAAGGATGTTAATAAGGTTCCCAATGTACCATTAATTTATTATTATGTCTATTCCAACCCTCTACCATTCAGCTGCAAAAATCCCCAATTCGACCCTTGGGGAAATGGCACTATTTCTTCTCCCAATGCAATTAAACTAAGTAAAAATACTTCAAATGCTCAAGTACAGTACAAAAAACTTGAAAAATACATCCATGGAAGTCTATTAATCACAAATGTATCATAGAATCATCCATTCATTCGAAATCATGAGCATTATAATGATATACATCAATGTAGTGGGGAAATGGACATTGTTTGCTCATTAATCAACATTTTTGCATACAACCGGTGGGTATTTCGACCTGAGAATTCATTAATATTAAGAACAGAGGATATGAAGCTACTAAAATAATAAATACATAATGAGAATCTCTCCCAAGAAGCACAAGAGCTCACCAAAAACGCCCTCCCTCAACGAGCATGAATATGCCTTCAAAACTGGAAATGGTTGAGAGATGGTGTTGCACTAAACAAATCCATGAGCTGCCTTGTAGCTGATACCTGCAAATAAAACTCCATTAAATCTCCATGAAAGACTTGAGTGGCCTCTCCAAACACCAACTTGGATGGGAATCTTTCACCCTCGAAATTGGCTAAGGCAAGAAACTAGTTATCCACTAGCTCTCTCTTCACAAATGCAATTTTTCTCAAATCATCAATACCCATTCTCATAATTAATTTCTTCATTTTATAACCAAAATTATCCTTCTAAGGGTCGAAATCCTCTCCATGGCTTCAAGAGATTTCCACTTAGGAAATATTCCCCATTTGCCACTTGTCTCCTAGTTCCAACCTTCCATCTTCTCCCAAATTCGAGTTTGAGTCTCTTTGGCTTCTCCAACTCCCATGAGCACCTTCCTTGAGCCTATTTTTGGGGCTGACATGCCATAATGGTCATATGTCAGAGTTCAGGTCTGCAATTTGTCAAATTTGTCATAGATGCTCCATCATTAGTGTCATAGGGGCTAGGGAATCTAGCCCAAGTGTCCACAAACTTCCAATTTGACTCTTTATCTTCCATGGAGGTTACCAATCTATCCCAATTCGACCTAAGATGATCAATTCCATGTGTTATGACTTACCAACTCACCCAAGAGTGTTCACCTTCTCATAAATTCGAATTGGCAAGAGAGAGATGCCATGTGTCCTTGAGAAATCAAGCTAGTGTGGGTCCCACATCCTCCATATGTCTTCAAAACCACTTGCCACCTACAAGTTCTCTTGAAATTATTTATTCAACCTATTTATTAAATAATTGACCCTTCTAATGTCTAAACATCATTTATTATCTTCCTTATTACAATTCCACATGTGCCCATCCAACCTAGGAAACTAGTAGGAATGATGGGATTGTCTTACTATACAATTATTTGAATGGGGACATTATAGTCCTCCCCACCCAAGATTGCTTGCCCTCAAGCAATCTCAATTTACCATGTTGCAAACTTGTCCCTCCTCTATCAGGTGGCCTTCCATGAATACAGCCATTGTACTCCCAAAACAACATTAGTATCAGCAACATAAACCACATAAAAACTATCAAGAAAAGTACAGTTACCTACGATGACTTGCAGCTGTGGAATCCATGTTTTGCACTTCATTGTGTTGTGACCGGGAATGACAACTGTGAATCCATTGAATGGTTCAATAGGTATCTTCATTTTCTCCACCATGTCTGCATGAATGAATTTATGTGTTGCTCCTCCATCTACCAAAACTGAAGTTCTTTGTCCTAGTACCACACCCTTGCATCGGATTGTGTGATATCGAGGTACTGCTAAAAGTACTTCCATTCTCACTTTGGTGGGTGAGGGGTGATTCACCTCTTGTTTCCCTTCTTCTACTGTAGTATATCCCTCTTCTTGGACTAAATTATGTTCTTCTTCCTCCATGCCCCCTTCATATCCCTCATCACAAAATACTTCAATGAATTGGGCCTTTCCCTTAGCACATTTATGTACTGGTGCCCACAGTTGGAAGCATGAGTAACACAATTTATTCCTTCTGAGATATTTCCTACTTGGCTACTCTTTCTTATCTCTTTTCCAAGGTTTCTTTTCAATTCTGAAGTCAGGCTTGGGAGGAAATCTCGTTCTAGGAAGCACATTTTGGAGATCCCTAGTCAAGCTCATTGCATCTTTTAATGTAGTTGGCTTGTGGGATTTGACCAAACCTTTTAAGGGTTCAACCAAACCTTCAGTGAACAGAAATACCAACCTTCCCATATATACATCATCCACCTTGACTGATAATTTTTGAATTTCCAACATATATTCAGTAGGGGTCCCAGTTTGTTTCAGTTGAGCTAGTTCTTTGAAAGGCAATTATGGATCTTTTTGTTCAAATCTCTCTAGTACCCTGTCGACAAACTCTCCATATGTTTTAACCTAATCATGACCCAATGTTCTTAGACCATGGAACCACCATTCATTATCATCTCCTTCCAAATGCAAAATGGCCATTTTTAATGCATCATTTTCCAACATAGGATTTAGCTGTTAATACACATCCAATTTTTGCACCCAAGTGTTAGCAGAATTTTGAGAAGAACCATCAAAAGTACGAAGTGAAATTTTTCCAATAGAACTATTTAATTCTTTGTTTTGGAATGGACTCCTATTTTCTTCCTTCCTTTTCATTTTGTGTATAGCATCAATGTCGTCACTGAATGGTACACCTCTTTTACACTCTCCATTCAAATCATTCCAATCGTTTGCTAGTTTCTTATAATCCACCTCAATATTGGGCTCTTCTTTGGGTGTGATAAATTTAGGTGCAATATTTCTTTGTGTTCTTTGGAATTCATCAGGTCTATTACGTGGTCCTATGCTTTAAAAAATATGCTCACTCCCTTTTATCTTTTCCCTTGAATGTGAACCACTGTTATCTCCTATCATCCCTTTGCCTGAAAGTTGGCTACCCAACAATTCGAAACTTTTCATCATTTTTATACTCATCTCTAGAATACCCATAGTAATTCCCTCACAACATAGTTTTAATGCTTCAATAAATTCCTCCTTATGTCTTAATTTTTCCTCCCCCTCTCTACCCATTGTTTTAGAAAGAAAAAAAAACTCTTTTTTCTGCTACTATCTCTTCTTCAACCAAAATTATTCAACTACTGATTCAAAGGGTGGTGGTTTATTTGTTTGGTTTCTTTTTAATACCATCAGGTGCCAAGACCATGCTCTGATACCACTTGTAATGTCCCTTTTTCAAAATTTTATGAAAATGCCCAATTTTCCAATTTTTCCCCAATTTCGACCTTTGACTAGTTTTACTGTTTTGGCCTCCAAATTAACCCAAATGCTCCCAAATATTCTGTAAGGGTGTATGAATGATATTTAGACTTGAATATTAAGTTCATGGATGATTTATAACCCTCAAAATACTTATTCAAATTTGATTTGTATTTTGTTCAATGTATGGTATTTTAACTAGCAAATTATGCATCAAATCCTCCCTGGGTAAACAATGAAAATGGCCTCCCAAATGCTTCCAAACTCCCTCGAATTTATGAAAAGAGGTATGGAATGTATTAAGGATGTTAATAAGGTTATAAATGTACCATTAATTGATTATTATGTCTGTTCCAACCCTCTCCCATTCAGCTGCAAAAATCCCCAATTCGACCCTTGGGGAAATGACACTATTTCTTCTCCCAATGCAATTAAACTGAGTAAAAATACTTCAAATGCTCAAGTACAGTAAATCAAACTTGTAAAATACATCCATGGAAGTATATTAATCACAAATTTATCATATAATCATCCATTCATTCGAAATCATGAGCATTATAATGATATACATCAATGTAGTGGGGAAATGGACATTGTTTGCTCATTAATCAACATTTTTGCATACAACCAGTGGGTATTTTAACCTGAGAATTCCTTAATATTAATAATAGAGTATATGAATCTATTACAATCATAAATACATAATGATAATCTCTCCCAAGAAACACAAGAGCTCACCAAAAACGCCCTCCCTCAAGGAGCATGAATATGCCTTCAAAACTGGAAATGGTTGAGAGATGGTGCTGCACTAAACAAATCCACGATTTTCCCTGTAGCTGATACCCGCAAATAAAAATCCATTAAAGCTCCATGAAATACCTGAGTGGCCTCTCCAAACACCAACATGGATGGGAATCTTTAACCCTTGAAATTGGCTAAGGCAAGAAACTATTCATCCACTAGCTCTCTCTTCATATCTTCAAGAGATTTCCACTTAGGAAATATTCCCCATTTGCCACTTGTCTCCTAGTTCCAACCTTCCATCTTCTCCCAAATTCGAATTTGAGTCTCTTTGGTTTCTCCAACTCCCATTAGTGCCTTCCTTAAGCCTATTTTTTAGGCTGACATGTCATAATGGTCAAATGTCAGAGGTCAGGTCTTCAATTTGTCATAGTTGTCATAGATGCTCCATCATTGGTGTCATAGGGGCTAGGGAATCTAGCCCAAGTGTCCACAAACTTCCAATTTGACTCTTTATCTTCCATGGAGGTTACCAATCCATACGAATTCGACCTAAGATGCTCAATTCCATGTGTTATGACTTACCAACTCACCCAAGAGTGTTCACCTTCTCATAAATTTGAATTGGCAAGAGAGAGATGCCATGTGTCCTTGAGAAATCAAGCTAGTGTGGGTTCCACATCCTCCATATGTCTTCAAAACCACTTGCCACCTAGAATTTCTCTTGAAATTATTTATTCAACCTATTTATTAAATAATTGACCCTTCTAATGTGTAAACATCATTTATTAGCTTCCTTATTACAATTCCACATGTGCCCATCCAACCTAGGAAACTAGTAGGAATGATGGGATTATCTTACTATGCAATTATCTGAATGGGGACATTACAGTCCTCCCCACCCAAGATTACTTGCCCTCAAGAAATCTCAATTTACCATGATGCAAATTTGTCCCTCCTCTTTCAGGTTGCCTTCCATGAGTAATGTTTCCCAAAACCTTTCTATTCCGGTGCTTCATGCTGTGGGAAGAAGCTACCTGATTTGGATAGGTGTGCTGCCCTCTCACAACCCTTAGTATTCTTTTGAATCTTTGAATTTCATTTCCAGAATTTGATAATTTATTTTGTGCTCTCCTATTGAATACAGCCATTGTACTCCCAAAACAACATTAGTATCAGCAACATCAACCACATAAAAAGTATCAACAAAAGTATAGTTACCTACGGTGACTTGCAACTATGGAATCCATGTTTTGCACTCCATTGTGTTGTGACCAGGAATGACAACTGTGAAGCCATCGAATGGTTCAATAGGTATCTTCATTTTCTCCACCATGTCTTCATGAATGAAATTATGTGTGGCTCCTTAACTCAGCTTCTTTGTCCTAGTACCACACCCTTGCATCGGATTGTGTGATATCGAGGTACTGCTGAAAGTACTGCCATTCTCACTTTGGTGGGTAAGGAATGCTTCACCTCTTGTTTCCCTTATTCTTCTGTAGTATATTCCTCTTCTTGGACTGAAGTATGTCCTTCTTCCTACATGCCCCCTTCATATCCCTCATCACAAAATACTTCAATGAATTGGGCCTTTCCCTTAGCACATTTATGTCCTGGTGCCCACGATTGGAAGCATGAGTAACACAATTTCCTCCTTCTGAGATATTTCCTTATTAGTTCCTCTTTCTTATCCCTTCCATATTCATCTTCTTGACATGGCTTCTTATCAGGTGCATCTCTTTGCCAAGGTTTCTTTTCAATTCTTAAGTCAGGCTTGGGAGGAAATCGCATTCTAGGAAGCACATTTTGAAGATCCCTAGTCAAGCTCATTACATCTTTTAATGTAGTTGGCTTGTGGGCTTTGACCAAACGTTTTAAGGGTTCAACCAAACCTTCAGTGAACAGCAATACCAACCTTCCCATATATACATCAGCCACCTTGACTGATAATTTTTTAAATTCCAACATATATTCAGTAGGAGTCCTAGTTTGTTTCAGTTGAGCTAGTTCTTTGAAAGGCAATTCTAGATCTTTTTGTTTAAATCTCTCTAGTACCCTATCGGCAAACTCTCCATATGTTTTAACCTGATCATGACCCAAGTTTCTTAGGCCATGGAACCACCATTCATTAGCATCTCCTTCCAAATGAAAAATGGCCATTTTTATTGCATCATTTTCCAACATAGGATTCAGCTGAAAATACACATCCAATTTTTGCACACAAGTGTTAGCAGAATTTTGAGAAGAACCATCAAAAGTAGGAAGTGACATTTTTCCAATAGCACTATTTAATTCTTTGTTTGGGAATGGAATCCTATTGTATTCCTTCCTTTTCATTTTTTGTATAGCATCAATGTAGTCACTGAATGGTACACCTCTTTTACACTCTTCATTCAAATCATTCCAATCGTTTGCTAGTTTCTTATAATCCACCTCAATATTGGGCTCTTCTTTAGGTGTGATAAATTTAGGTGCAATATGTCTTTGTGTGCTTTGGAATTCATCAGATCTATTATGTGGTCTTGTGCTAGAAAAAATATGCTCACTCCCTTTTATCTTTTCCCCTAAATGTGAACCATTGTTATCTCCTATCATCCCTTTGCCTAAAAGTTGGATTCCCAACAATTTGAAACTTTTCATAATTTTTCTACTCATCTCTAGCATACCCATGGTAATTCCATCAAAACATGGTTTTAAGGCTTCAATAAATTCCTCCTTATGTCTTAATTTTCCTCCTCCTCTCTACCCATTATTTTAGAAGAAAAAAAAACTCTTTTTCTACTACTATCTCTTCTTCAACCAAAACTTCTTCAACTACTGATTCAAAGGGCGGTGGTTTATTTGTTTGGATTCTTGTTAATACCATCAGGTTCCAATACCATGCTCTGATACCACTTGTAATGTCTCTTTTTCAAAACTTTATGAAAATGCCCAATTTTCCAATTTTTCACCAATTTCAACCTTTGACTAGTTTTACTGTTTTGGCCTCCAAATTAACCCAAATGCTCCCAAATATTTTGTAAGGGTGTATGAATTATATTTATACTTGAATATTAATTTCATGGATGATTTATAACCCTCAAAATACTTCTACAAATTTTATTTGTATTCTGTTCAATATATGGTATTTTAACTAGCAATTTATGCATCAAATCCCCCCTGGGTAAACAATGAAAATGGCCTCCCAAATGCTTCCAAACTCCCTCAAATTTCTGAAAAGAGGTATGTAATATATTAAGTATTTTAATAAGGTTCAAAATGTACCATTAATTTATTATTATGTCTATTCCAACCCTCTCCCATTCAGCTGCAAAAATCCCCAATTCGACCCTTGGGGAAATGGCCCTATTTCTTCTCCCAATCCAATTAAACTGAGTAAAAATAATTCAAATGCTCAAGTACAGTACATAAACTTGTAAAATACATCAATTTCATTCTATTAATCACAAATTTGTCATATAATCATCCATTCATTCAAAATCATGAGCATTATAATGATATACATCAGTGTAGTGGGGAAATGGACATTGTTTGCTCATTAATCAACATTTGTGCATACAAAGAGTGGGTATTTCGACCTGAGACTTCCTGAATATTAATAACAGAGGATATGAATCTATTACAATCATAAATACATAATGATAAGATCTCCCAAGAAGCACAAGAGCTCATAAAAAATGCCCTCCCTCAAGGAGCATGAATATGCCTTCAAAACTGGAAATGGTTGAGAGATGGTGCTGCACTAAAAAAATCCATGAGCTTCTCTGTAGCTGATACCTGCAAAAAAAACTCCATAAAATAATAATGAAACACCTGAGTGTCCTCTCCAAACACCAACTTGGATGGGAATCTTTCACCCTCGAAATTGGCTAAGGCAAGAAACTAGTCATCCACTAGCTCTCTCTTCACAAATGCAATTTTTCTCAAATCATCAAAATCCATTCTCATAATTGATTTCTTCATTTTATAACCAACATTAGCCTTATAAGGGTCTAAATCCTCTCCATAGCTACAAGATATTTCCACTTAGGAAATATTCCCCATTTTCCACTTGTCTCCTAGTTCCAACCTTCCATCTTCTCCCAAATTTGACTTTGAGTCTCTTTGTCTTCTCCAAATCCCATGAGCGCCTTCCTTGAGACTATTTTTGGGAATGCATGTCATAATGGTCAGATGTCAGAGTTCAGGTCTGCAATTTGTCATAGTTGTCATAGATGCTCCATCATTGGTGTCATAGAGGCTAGGGAATCTAGCCCAAGTGTCCACAAACTTCCAATTTGACTCTTTATCTTCCATGGAGGTTACCAATCCATCCCAATTAGACCTAAGATACTAAATTCCATGTGTTATGCCTTACCAACTCACCCAAGAGTGTTCACCTTCTCATAAATTCGAATTGGCAAGAGAGAGATGCCATGTGTCCTTGAGAAATCAAGCTAGTGTGGGCCCCACATCCTCAATATGTCTTCAAAACCACTTTCCACCTAGAATTTATCTTGAAATTATTTATTCAACCTATTTATTAAATAATTGACCCTTCTAATGTCTAAACATCATTTATTAGCTTCCTTATTACAATTCCACATGTGCCCATCCAACCTAGGAAACTAGTAGGAATGATGGGATTGTCTTACTATGCAATTTTTTGAATGGGGACATTACAGTCCTCCCCACCCAAGATTGCTTGCCCTCAAGAAATCTCAATTTTACTTGCTGCAAACGTGTCCCTCCTCTATCAGGTGGCATTCCATGTGTAATGTTTCCCAAAACCTTTTTATTCTGGTGCTTCATGCTGTGGGAAGAAACTACCTCATTCGGATAAGTGTGTTGCCCTCTCACAACCCTTAGTATTCCTTTTGAATCTTGGAATTTCATTTCCAGAATTTGATAATTTACTATATGCTCTCCTATTGAATATAGCCATTGTACTCCCAAAACAACATTAGTATCATCAACATCAACCACATAAAAACTATCAACAAAAGTATAGTTACCTGCGGTGACTTGCAACTGTGGAATCCATGTTTTGCACTCCATTGTGTTGTGACCGGGAATGACAACTGTGAAGCCATCGAATGGTTCAATAGGTATATTCATTTTCTCCACCATTTCTACATTAATGAAGCTATGTGTGGCTCCTCCATCTCCCAAAACTGAATTTCTTGGTCCTAGTACCACACCCTTGCATCGGATTGTGTGATATCGAGGTACTGCTGAAAGTACTGCCATTCTCACTTTGGTGGGTGAGGGATGCTTCACCTCTTGTTTCCCTTCTTCTGCTGTAATATATCCCTCCTCTTAGGTTGAAGTATGTCCTTCTTCCTCCATGCCCCCTTCATATCCATCATCAAAAAATACTTCAATGAATTGGGCCTTTCCCTTAGCACATTTATGTCCCGGTGCCCACGATTGGAAGCATGAGTAACACAATTTCTTCCTTCTGAGATCTTTCCTGCTTAGTCATCTTTCTTATCCCTTCCATATTCATCTTCTTGCCATGGCTTCTTATCAGGTTGATCTCTTTTCCAAGGTTTCTTTTCAATTCTGAAATCAGGCTTGGGAGGAAATCGCATTCTAGGAAGCACATTTTGGAGATCCCTAGTCAAGCTCATTGCATCTTTTAATGTAGTTGGCTTGTGGGATTTGACCAAACCTTTTAAGGGTTCAACCAAACCTTCAATGAGCAGAAATACCAACCTTCCCATATATACATCAGTCAACTTGGCTGATAATTTTTTAAATTCCAACATATATTCAGTAGGGGTCCCAGTTTGTTTCAGTTGAGTTAGTTCTTTGAAAGGCAATTCTGGATCTTTTTGTTCAAATCTCTCTAGTACCCTGTCCGAAAACTCTCCATATGTTTTAACCTGATCATGACCCAAGGTTCTTAGGCCATGGAACCACCATTAATTAGCATCTCCTTCCAAATGCAAAATGGCCATTTTTATTGCATCATTTTTCAACATAGGATTCAACTGAAAATACACATCCAATTTTTGCGTCCAAGTGTTAGCAGAATTTTGAGAAGAACCATCAAAAGTAGGAAGTGACATTTTTCCAATAGCACTATTTAATTATTTGTTTTGGGATGGACTCCTATTGTCTTCCTTCCTTTTCATTTTTTGTATAGCATCAATGTAGTCACTGAATGGTACACCTCTTTTACACTCTTCATTCAAATCATTCCAATCGTTTGCTAGTTTCTTATAATCCACCTCAATATTGGGCTCTTCTTTAGGTGTGATAAATTTAGGTGCAGTATGTCTTTGTGTGCTTTGGAATTCATCAGATCTATTATGTGGTCTTGTGCTAGAAAAAATATGCTCACTCTCTTTTATCTTTTCCCCTGAATGTGAACCATTGTTATCTCCTATCATCCCTTTGCCTGAAAGTTGGCTACCCAACAATTCGAAACTTTTCATCATTTTTCTACTCATCTCTAGCATACCCATGGTAATTCCATCAAAACATCGTTTTAAGGCTTCAATAAATTCCTCCTTATATCTTAATTTTCCCTCCTCCTCTCTACCCATTGTTTTAGAAAAAAAAGACTCTTTTTCTGCTACTATCTCTTCTTCAACCAAAACTTCTTCAACTAAAGATTCAAAGGGTGGTGGTTTGTTTGTTTGGATTCTTTTTAATACCATCAGGTTCCAAGACCGTTCTCTGATACCACTTGTAATGTCCCTTTTTCAAAATTTTATGAAAATGCCCAATTTTCCAGTTTTTCACCAATTTCGACCTTTGACTAGTTTTACTGTTTTGGCCTCCAAATTAACCCAAATGCTCCCAAATATTTTGTAAGGATGTATGAATGATATTTAGACTTGAATATTAAGTTCATGGATGAATTATAACTCTCAAAATACTTCTGCAAATTTGATTTGTATTTTGGTCAATGTATGGTATTTTAACTAGCAATTTATGCATCAAATCCCCCCTGGGTAAACAATGAAAATGGCCTCCAAAATGCTTCCAAACTCCCTCAAATTTATGAAAAGAGGTACGGAATGTATTAAGGATGTTAATAAGATTACCAATGTACCATTAATTGATTATTATGTCTGTTCCAACCCTCTCCCATTCAGCTGCAAAAATCCCCAATTCGACCCTTGGGGAAATGGCACTATTTCTTCTCCCAATGCAATTAAACTGAGTAAAAATAATTCAAATGCTCAAGTACAGTACATAAAACTTTTAAAATACATCCATATCAGTTTATTAATGTCAAATGTATCATAGAATCATCCATTCCTTCAAAATCATGAGCATTATAATGATATACATCAATGTAGTGCGGAAATGGACATTGTTTGCTCATTAATCAACATTTTTGCATACAACCAGTGGGTATTTCGACCTGATTTTTCCTGAATATTAATAAAAGAGTATATGAAGCTATTACAATCATAAATACATAATGAGAATCTCTCCCAAGAAGCACAAGAGCTTACCAAAAATGCCCTCCCTCAAGGAGCATGAATATGCCTTCAAAACTGGAAATGGTTGAGAGATGGTGCGGCGCTAAAAAAATTCATGAGCTTCCATGTATCTGATACCTACAAATAAATCTCCATAAAATAACCATGAAATACCTGAGTGGCCTCTCCAAACACCAACTTGGATGGGAATCTTTCACCCTCGAAATTGGCTAAGGCAAGAAACTAGTCATCCACTAGCTCTCTCTTCACAAATGCAATTTTTCTCAAATCATCAATAGCCATTCTCATAATTGATTTCTTCATTTTATAACCCACATTATCCTTCTATGGGTGGAAATCCTCTCCATAGCTTCAAGAGATTTCCACTTAGGAAATATTCCCCATTTGCCACTTGTCTCCTAGTTCCAACCTTCCATCTTCTCCCAAATTCGAGTTTGAGTCTCTTTGGCTTCTCCAACTCCCATGAGCGCCTTCCTTGAGCCTATTTTTGGAGTTGACATGTCATAATGGTCAGATGTCAGATGTCAGGTCTGAAATTTGTCATAGTTTTCATAGATGCTCCATCATTGGTGTCATAGGGGCTAGGGAATCTAGCCCAAGTGTCCACAAACTTCCAATTTGACTCTTTATCTTCCATGGAGGTTACCAATCCATCCCAATTCGACCTAAGATGATCAATGCCATGTGTTATGACTTACCAACTCACCCAAGAGTGTTCACCTTCTCATAAATTCGAATTGGCAAGAGAGAGATGCCATGTGTCCTTGAGAAATCAAGCTAGTGTGGGTCCCACATCCTCCATATGTCTTCAAAACCACTTGCCACCTAGAATTTCTCTTGAAATTATTTATTAAACCTATTTATTAAATAATTGACCCTTATAATGTCTAAACATCATTTATTAGCTTCCTTATTACAATTACACATGTGCCCATCCAACCTAGGAAACTAGTAGGAATGATGGGATTGTCTTACTATGCAATTATTTGAATGGGGACATTACTGTCCTCGCCACCCAAGATTGCTTGCCCTCAAGAAATCTCAATTTACCATGATGCAAACTTGTCCCTCCTCTATCAGGTGGCCTTCCATGAGTAATGTTTCCCAAAACCTTTCTATTTCGATGCTTCATGCTGTGGGAAGAAACTACCTGATTCGGATAGGTGTGCTGCCCTCTCACAACCCTTAGTATTTCTTTTGAATCTTGGAATTTCATTTCCGGAATTTGATAATTTACTGTATGCTCTCCTATTGAATACAGCCAGTGTACTCCCAAAACAACATTAGTATCAGCAACATCAACCACATAAAAACTATCAACAAAAGTATAGTTACCTACGGTGACTTGCAGCTGTGGAATCCATTTTTTGCACTCCATTGTGTTGTGACCGGGAATGAAAACTATGAATCCATCGAATGATTCAATAGGTATATTCATTTTCTCCACCATGTCTGCATGAATGAATTTATGTGTGGCTCCTCCATCTACCAAAACCAAAGTTCTTTGTCCTAGTACCACACCCTTGCATCGGATTGTGTGATATCGAGGTACTGTTGAAAGTACTGCCATTCTCACTTTGGTGGGTGAGGGATGCTTCACCTCTTGTTTCCCTTATTCTGCTGTAGTATATCCCTCTTCTTGGGATGAAGTATGTCCTTCTTCCTCCATGCCCCCTTCATATCCCTCATCACAAAATACTTCAATGAATTGGGCCTTTCCCTTAGCACATTTATGTCCCGGTGCCCACGGTTGGAAGCATGAGTAATACAATTTATTCCTTCTGAGATCTTTCCTGCTTAGTTCCTCTTTCTTATACCTTCCATATTCATCTTCTTTCCATGGCTTCTTATCAGGTGCATCTCTTTTCCAAGGTTTCTTTGCAATTCTTAAGTCAGGCTTGGGAGGAAATCTCGTTGGAAGCACATTTTGGAGATCCCTAGTCAAGATCATTACATCTTTTAATGTAGTTGGCTTGTGGGTTTGACCAAACCTTTTAAGGGTTCAACCAAACCTTCAGTGAACAGCAATACGAACCTTCCCATATATACATCAGCCACCTTGATTGACAATTTTTGAAATTCCAACATCTATCAAAGTTGCATACCTGTTGGAAGGAAGCGCATACCTCTGTGGCTCTGTCCTATTGTCAGAGAACCATTCCACATCGTGCAGTCCTTGGATGCGTGATAGTCTAAGTGTTAACCGTGAAGAAGGTGAACTTCGCGCAGTCCCCAGTTTGCAGCGCAAGTCCTGTAGTACCCTGCTCGCTATTTTTATTGAAGCGCTCATCACCTGGTTGTGGAAACCTGATTCCATAGCCCCCCCATTACTTCACCTCGGGTGAGACCTCAGTCTGTTCGCAGGCTATTGCCGAAAGGGCCAGTGAAAATGGATTTTGTTGGTTCCTCGAACCGCGCAGAACTTGGGTCTTTCTATAAAAACTCAAGAATAGTATAAGTAGCCAACAAATGGCTCTGTTTCCGAGCTTGAATTGGTGATGAGTACCGGAAGTGAAAATTGGCATCCAAAAAAGAAAGAGATTTGGATCTGGTTGGACAAGACATAAAGATATTTTGCTCAAAAGGATAATAGACATCCACGTCTCTCTGACATAGACTGGTTAAATAAATACCTGTGGAAGGATATTCAGGAAATTTTCTGGGCAAGCTTTGGAAACGAGTTGCATGAGTGGTTATCAAGACTCGCAGAGCGAAAGAACTGTTTCCAAGAAGGAGCACCTACCGAGTGGACCTCAGAGCTTATTTAGAGGCTTAAAGAAATAGATAGTCCACTCTCATGAGAAGACGACTTTTGGGTTGACAATATACTAGAAGGATTCGTTACAGAATTCGTTGTGGAAACCCTTAAGTCCTACAGCGCAGCGGAAGCAGAGTTCTTCAAAGGATTCAGAGGTAAGTTTTTAAAGAATATGAGTTTATATATTAAAATGCTTTTAGCTGAGAAAGGAGTTTTAAGAATGCAGTAAGATTCCTAGAAGTTTTTGAATCTGTAATGGTCAATAGCATATATAGTGACTCTAACGAAGATACACACAATTTGAGAAGTGGGAAAAGATATAAGTTTAATACCGATAAGAGTGAACTCTGCGTAGACACTAATTTATAAGTTGAGCCTGGTATCTAGACAGCACCTCCATCAGCTACCTATCAGCCTCCAACTCCGTAGAAGCCCCCAGTTGACAATACTGCGCCTCCTATTTCATAGAGTCCTCCATTTCAGAACCCTCCAGTTGTTAATATTCCTAATCCTTAGAGCGGAAATACCAGTAACATCACGGGAGTGAGCACTCAGAACATCCCAACTCAAAACATTCCAACTCATAATATTCCAATTCAGAACATTCCGCGCAGTAACATCCCTAACACCACTCAGACCACTGCGCAGAATATTGTACTACCTAGAAGGAGGATGACTGACAATATTAAGCTGCCGATATTTAAAGGAACGGGTCTAGAAGACCCTGAGCAACACTGGTTTCTATTTGAAGCCGTGTGGAGCAGCAAACAAGTTCAGGATGATGTTGTTAAGCAAGCGCATCTCATCACTACATTCAGGGATGGAGCCTTGAACTGGTTCATGAAGTATTCTGTAGGACAAAATAGAACTTTAGAGGATATTAAGGCTGCACTCTTAAGAGAGTTCAAGAAACCAAAGTCGAAATCACAATGTATAACAGAATTAAAAGAGATTAAGCAAAAACCTAATGAAACAGTCTGGGAATTTGACCAGAAGTTTAAAACATTGTTAGACTAGGTCAGTTTTGACATAGCACCACAACAACACCAAGAATGGTTCATAGCTACGTTGTTGCCCCATATTATACTACCGTTGATGCAACAGAAGGTTGCTTCGCAGGCATAATCCCTGGAAATTGTGATGAAATTAGAAGCTTCACCCATAGGAGAGACTAGCACTGGAATGCTCCAGATCCATATCCAACTAGCCACCTTGACATTACAATTATAGGACATGAAGAAGGGAAAAGAAAAAAGAAAAGAAATATGGTGTACCAGATGTAAGGGAGAAGGACACCCGAAGGAAATCTGCCCTTTGTTTCAAGATTACCTAAATAGTGGAGCACCAAATCCACTGAATCAGAACCAAGGACCATGGTGTGAGATCTGTAGAACTAGAGGGCACCAGCCAGAAGATTGTTACTTAATCCAGAAGTATGTGAGAACACCTAAGAATTTATATTGCACATTCTGTAAATCCGTTGGACATGATGATTCCAACTGTAGGGCATATGAGCTCATGATGGAGAGAAAGCAATATGTAGAGCATATGCGTGGTGGAGTTTACAAGTTTCAAGAAGAAACACCGCAGAACAAGGACAACACACAGTATGATCAAGGCACATACAGAGGCCGTGGTGGATTCCGCGGAAGAGGAAGAAACACTGGCCCAGGACAAGGAAGAGGAAGAGGCCAGATGATCTGTTATAACTGTGTCCAGCCAGGTCACTTTTCTAAAGATTGCACCAATGCATGTACTACCTTTAGTTATTGTAAATCTTTTGACCATGTCATTGAGGCATGCCCAGTGTTAGTAGCAGAAATGCAAAAGAGAAAGAAAGAAGCACCTAATCTGAATATACAGACGATCGCAGCAGAGAGAAGGACTAGAGATCAAAATATTAATGATGTGACAAGAAGTGGCATTGCCATAGGAAAGGATAGGGAACCATAAGCTTTGAATTCTAGAGACTTTCAAACTAAGAAGACCCCTGCTGAAGCGGTCTGGATCAGAAAAGCTACTGGGAAAACACATTTTTTCAATCTTGAGAAGAATAAAGAAGCCTTTGAAGAAGCACGGGACATCTTCAAAGAGCCAGCACCTATGTCACCAAGAATCCTGTTGCGAAGTGAAACAACGCATATGGAAGATATGCCAGCAGCATATGATCAAACCAATACCGCAGCAGAAACAGGCACCTCTGTTGCGCAGTTCCTACGGAGCTGCATGAAATTTTTTAAGAGCGCAGATGTTGTATTAGAATTACAAAAGTTGTTAAACCAATATGAACCACTTCACTCCACGGACACTACCCAGAGCGCAGTTCATCGGATAAAGAGCCATAAGAGAACAAGCCGAGAAATGAGGCTCAGTGTGCAAATTGGATATTATGAGATGGATGAGATAATCCTTGATCTAGGATCAGAGGTAAATGTCTTGAGCAAGAAGACATGGCAAAAGATGGGGAAACCAAGGTTATCATGGTCACCCATACAGTTGAGGTTAGCAAATCAGCAGAAAGTCATAGCTTTTGGGATATTAGCCAATGTACTTGTAGACATCGATGGAGTTAGAAGTTTCGTGAACTTTGAGGTTATCGAGATGACTGACGACAGTAACCCATATCCAGCATTATTGGGGATAGACTAGGCGATGGATAACCTCGCGATCATAAACCTGAAGACTAATAAGATGATTTTGAAGGGCAGTATATTAGGGTCATCGCACCCTTGGACCCTTCGCAAGGAGAAAGATACACTGAGTCGATACATGAAAAATCCAGAGCATAGGATCTTTATCACATCTACAAGATGACTGCGAATCAGGATGACTACATTAATCCTACGGCGGATGGAGTACCTAGTTGGCGATGTGACAGTTCTTGTGTATCAGACTCTGACATAGGACTAGAAAATTGGCAAAGCCATATGCATGAGGTAAATGCAAGAAGATGCACGCGGATCACCAAACCACTGCACTGGATTGGAACCGAGGTAATTCCAATCCCCACTCATGATGGTTCCACTAATATTTATTCATTCATTCAAGAATATTGTATCAGTTGCAGCTGAACACTGCATACCAACATTAGATATAGCATTGTGCGCTACACCTTCGAGATGGTGGGCCGTGCATAAACAGACTTTGACCACATGGGATCAGTGCAGACATATGAAGCAAATCAGATTCACAGAGAAAGTTGCGCTGACATTTGGAAAGTATAATGGAGAAACGGATCTGAGGGATCACATAGAGACTTTTTCTCAAGCATGGGAAAACATACCACAGACAAAATGGGTTCATCTGTTTGTGCACACATTAGAGCAGATTCTAGAAGATTGGTACACAAATCCCGAACTTCATAGAGGAACCACAGATTGGTCTATCTTGACTATGAACTTCCAGAGAAATTTTAGCTTTGAATATGAAAGTCCAAGCATAAACGAAGCTCTGCAGATTATCAAAGAAAATATATTCAGAGAAGAATGCCCAAGTATAAACGAGGAATTAGAGGAAATCAAAGAAAATTTATTTGAAGATGTAAAAGTACCTGTGAAACTACAACCAGAATGGGAAAGAACAATAGAACATGCCCTTGAGTGTTATAATCTCGCTGAAAATGAAGAAGAACAAGAAGAGAGTGATGAGGAGGATTCGTGCAACATCAATATACCTGAGTCAGAGGGAGCGCGCTATGTAGAGGGACCTCCATTAGAAATCCCAGACATGAGTGGACCTCTTAAGACAAGAAAAGTGAACATTGATACAAGCGAAGAGCTGAAGTTCGCATCCATTGGTGACTACTAGGATGATGAGACGGTCGCGCAGATCACAGACATTTTGCATGAGTATCACGACTTATTTCCAACAAATTTTGTCGAAATAAAAGGCATTTCAGGCGACTTGGGGGTCATGAAGATACCTCCCAAGCCAGACGCAAATCCTGTGAAGCAGAGACCTTATAGACTGAACCCCAAATATAAAGAAAGAGTAAAGACAGAGATTGATAAGATGCTTGATGCAGGGATCATTGAGCCCGTCGAAGAGTCAAAATGGATAAGCCTTGTTATCTCTAGGGTTGTATTCTAGATTTACTTTAGAATTTTCGACTTTACATAGTTACCATTCCTATTTTCACCCTAGTTTCCCTTCGAATTTCTCATTTTCTTTATCCCAAATTTTACCCTAGTTTGTTTTGATCAAATGTTTCATTTATTAAAACCAAAACAAGGCTTATTTTCATTTGATTTTCAAAATGTTTTATTTCTTGATTGAAATAATACAAATGGTACTATGATTAATGTTATCATGCTTGGAACATTAGCAATTTTCATTTCATATATGATTTACAGCTATATACCGGCAGCATGTGAAAAGATGTGAAAGGCAATGATGTTGTCGGTATCGATTTTTGAAATGAAGACGAATGGCAAAGTGTTGTACAAATGTTTTAATGGACATTATTCTTTCATTAAAGCATACACAGAAATATTGAAGTCGTGTCATCCTATGAGTGTGAATCACTCATTTCAAAGATATACCCACAGTATTTCGACATTATCACAAATCATGGACTGTTAGGAACCCATATCTTTACTTTGTTAGTATGTTGTTGTTGGACGCATATGCTTTGTAAGTCGTCCCGTAGTATTTGTTGATCAATAGTTTATGTTATTGTTGTTGGCGCATATGCTTTGTAAGTAGCCCGTAGTATTGTTGATCCATAGTTTGTAACGGCCCATGGTTTCGACCCATAGTATTGGCGCCTAGAATTAGTATATAAGTGTGTGTTGAGACCTATGAAGCCACGGTGAAGTTATTTGTATTGAGCTTGCTCAAAGGAGGTTGCCCCCTCGAAGTGGCCTGTGATCAATACAAAAGTGATTCTGAGTTCTGTCATTTCTGCTATTTCGCGTATTCTTGTTAATTAATTGTTGCAGGTGCCTCACATCTGGTATCAGAGCACTTTCTTGGGCTCGCTGGGTGAAATTTCTGCCAAATTTTTTTTTTTTTTCACATCTGTTGCAGGTTCGGATTTGGGAATAATCCCTATCCGCTTAACTGTGGGAAGTACTTGGGCATAAGCCCTAAAACTCATTGTGAGGAGTACCACAGGAACCCCGAAGTAGCTGGCCCATTGAGAGGACCTGCAGGCGAAAAGGGCAACGACCCCTACCTGATTGACTAGTTCCCACCCGTGAGGTAAACCAAGAGCTGTCGTTTGTGGCAAAGCGATTATTAGTTTTACCTGAGTCGTGGAGTGAGGGGTACTGCCCCAATACGCAAGCCGTCAGACAGCATTGGTGGCCGAGTGAAAACCCTGAACTGTTAGGAAGCCGCACATACCTGGGGTCCATATCTAATTTCAACTGAACTATTGTCAATCACTGCTGCGCCATTTCAGATTCATTTTGCAAAAAAAAGTATAAAATTCCGTTTTTTCTCCATATCTCCCTTGTTTTACCTCTGTTTTCTTTGAAAATTTCAGGGAACCCCTATCATTCCATTCTGCATATTTCATCCCTGAGGACCCTATCCTCAATTCCCTTTCCTACAGCCCAGAATCCCACATTTGTCTATTTTTAGGGTTTGCCATAACTTCCTCAGATTTGACCCAATCACCTTCAATTTTTACCACAGAGTTCCTTTCTGAATTCTGCTTCTTTGTTCCCCTCTGCCAAATTTTCCCATCCTTTCACCCCGCTGCTGAAATCCTCATTTTTGCTTCCCTGTCTATCCAACAGTGTCCAAAAAACGAGTCAAACCCCAATTACCCTTCTGATTTTTTCCCAAATCCAAATTTTCCTTTACTGAAGTAGTTCCTGTTTTTGTTTTCCTACCCAGCCAAAAAAAAAAAAAAAAAAATTCCCTGGTTATGGTTGTCACCCGTGCAGGAGCAAAAACCATGGAGGAAGCCCTTGCAGCCATCCAAGCCAAACTCCAGGATCTGGATGAAAAATTTCTTGGTCTCCATCTTGAACATTCAGCTATGAACAACAAACGGCAGTCCGAGTCTTCAGTAGACAATGGGTTCTCTTCTTCCAGCAATTTCCGTGGTCCGAAGCTTGATTTTCCTCGCTTCAATGGTACCGATCCAACTGGATGGATCTATCGTGCAGAACAGTATTTCAGTCTGCATAATAATTTTGATGTCAACAAAGTTCCGTTGGCATCCTTTCATTTGGAACAGGAAGCTCTTCAATGGTACCGTTGGTACATTAAGGCTCATCCAGAGCCCAACTGGCCAGACTTTTTCCAGCTCCTTTTGCAACGATTTGGTCCTAGTGCTTTTGATGACTTCACAGGAGCCCTCACTAAAATTCTCCAAACTGGCACTGTGAGAGAGTATCAAACCGAATTTGAGAATCTAGCCAACCACACCGAAGGATTGTCTGATGAATTTTACCGGAGTTGTTTTATCAGTGGTCTAAAGGATGCCATCCTCTCTGAGGTCAAAATGTTCTGTCCCAACACAATGATGGAGGCACTCGGGTTGGCTGAATTGGCAGAAGACAAGATTGCAGCCCAACAACGCTCCAAGCCCACTTTTGTTCCCTTCCGAAATATGGGGTCTCAGCGACCTCCTATACCGCAGGCTCCTCGACTGACTCCTATCAAGCGTTTGTCGGAAACAGAGATGCAAGCACGCAGAGAAAAGGGTCTCTGCTATAATTGTGATGAGAAATTCACTCGGGGACATAGATGTGTTCAGCAAAAGCTCTATCTCCTGGATGTGGAGTCTCCGCCTGCCTCTGAAATGGGTGACGAAGATCCAGAAACACTGGATGCTCAGGTCGACATTCAGGAACCGCCTATTGACCCTCCGTCTCAGGATGACCAGCCAGAGATATCTCTCCATGCTTTAGCTGGAATCACCACCCCCCAAACAATGCGGGTCAGGGGTTACTTTAAGAAGCTTCCTCTTACAATCCTCATTGATTCTGGTAGCACTCATAATTTCATTGACCCCCGGATTTCCAAACAAGCTGATTGTTTTATCCATCCTTGCTCCAACTTTGAAGTCATGGTTGCCAATGGGGGTACCTTACCTTGCAAAGGGAAGTGTCGAAATGTGCGTATCTCTATGGGAGATTATACCTTGCGCTCTGACATGTTTGCCTTGCCCTTAGGCGGATGTGATGTGGTTTTGGGCACTCAATGGATACGCACACTCGGCCCTATCTTATGGGATTTTGCCGAAATTTGGATGCAGTTTTCCCTCAATGGACACAAACACACATTGACAGGATTACAACCAGGTTCTCTCAGCATCATCAGTTCACATCGCATGGAAAAACTCCTCAAGAAGAATTCACATGGTGTCATCGCTCAGATCCATTCCATCCAGATGCAACCATCAGTGGTCTCCACTACTCCTTGGGATCTACAACAAATTCTGGATCGATATAAAGGTGTCTTTGCTGAACCAGTGGGATTACCACCTTCCAGGCCAGAAGACCATCGTATTCAGCTCCTTCCTGGCAGCGCTCCTCCCAACATCAGGCCATATCGCTACCCATTCCACCAAAAAACGGAGATTGAAATGCTCGTTCGGGACTTATTGAAGCAAGGTATTATTCGCCCAATCACTAGTTCCTTTTCTTCTCCAGTTATTCTCGTCCACAAAAAAGATGGGTCATGGCGCCTCTGCATTGACTTCCGAGCACTTAATCACCTCACCATCAAGGATAAGTTTCCAATTCCTGTTGTTGATGAACTTCTTGATGAGCTTCATGGGGCTCACTTTTTCTCCAAGTTGGATCTTCGTTCTGGGTATCATCAAATTCGGGTTCATGAGGATGATATTCCTAAAATAGCTTTCCGCACACATGATGGCCATTATGAGTTTTTGGTCATGCTCTTTGGCCTCACTAATGCTCCTTCCACATTCCAGGCCTTAATGAATAAAATATTTCGACCCTACTTGCGGAAATTCATTCTGGTATTCTTTGATGATATCCTCATCTGTAGTAAAACATGGGATGAACATCTCCAGCATCTGGATCTCGTCATGCAACTTTTCTCTGACCATCATCTCCATGCCAAGCAGTCTAAATGTGTTTTTGGACAAAAGGAAGTTGAGTATCTCGGGCACATTATCTCAGCACAAGGGGTTCGCGTGGATCCTACCAAAATCGACGCCATGAACAATTGGCCACGTCCTCAGACACTCAAGAGCCTTCGTGGTTTTTTGGGGTTGGGTGGCTACTATCGTAAGTTTGTCAAGGATTATGGGAAGATTGCAGCTCCATTAACCGCTCTATTGAAAAAGGATGCTTTTACATGGACACCTGCTGCTCAGTGTGCATTTGACAAACTAAAACAAGCTATGTGTACTACACCTGTGCTAGCTATGCCCGATTTTTCCAAGCCCTTCACTATTGAGAGTGATGCTTGCGGCAATGGACTTGGTGCTGTTCTCCTTCAAGATGAACACCCCATTGCGTTCACCAGCAAATCCCTTTCAGGTAAGAATTTAGCTGCCTCTACCTATGAGAAGGAAATGATGGCTATTTTGCATGCAGTACAGAAGTGGCGTCCATACCTATTAGGGAATCATTTCTGCATCAAGACTGATCACCAGAGTCTGAAATATTTCTTGGACCAGCGTGTCTCCTCCCCGGCACAACAAAAATGGGTTAGCAAACTCATGGGTTATGACTATGAGATCACTTACAAGAAGGGTAAAGACAATATTGTGGCAGATGCTCTTTCTCGCACATTTGGTGCCCAAGGTTCTCTTTCAGCTATTTCTATGCCTGTTCCAAATTGGTTTCAATCTGTTCAACAGGGTTATGTCACTGACTCTTCCTTATCTCAGATCATCCAACGCTTGACCAACAACCCTTCTGCTGTACCACATTACTCTTGGGATGGTGCTTCTCTGCGATACAAGGGTCGTCTGGTGCTTCCCCAGAGCACAGATCTT
This sequence comes from Larix kaempferi, assembly GCA_027924585.1. NCBI lineage: Eukaryota > Viridiplantae > Streptophyta > Pinopsida > Pinales > Pinaceae > Larix > Larix kaempferi. The sequence continues at coordinate 870,711 of BSBM01000892.1, forward strand.
CAACAGGCTGTCTTCTATGAACTCCATGCTTCTCCATCGGCCGGGCACTCTGGGTTCCTCAAAACATATGAACGAGCACGGCGTAACTTCTTTTGGCAGGGCATGAAAAGGACAATTCAACAGATGGTGGCCGAATGTGATACCTGCCAGCGCAATAAGGGGGAAACAACACTCGTTCCAGGATTGCTTGAAGCCTTACCCATACCTACACGGATTTGGACAGATATTTCTATGGATTTCATTGAAGGGATCCCTAAATCTGGCGGGAAGACAGTGATTCTCGTTGTGGTTGATCGCCTCTCCAAATATAGTCATTTTTGTGCTCTCAGTCATCCCTATACATCCTCCTCAGTTGCTCAAATTTTTATGGACCAGATCTTTCGTCTTCATGGCATCCCTTCTTCCATTGTCTCGGATCGTGATGCGACTTTCACTAGTCATTTTTGGACAGAACTATTTCGCCACACTGGCACCAAACTGAAGATGAGTTCAGGGTATCACCCACAAACAGATGGTCAGACTGAAATTGTCAATAAATGCTTGGAAACTTATCTTCGTTGCTTCACCTCAGAACAACAACATCAGTGGGAAAAGTGGCTCCCTCTTGCTGAATGGTGGTACAATACCTCTTACCACATTGCCTCTAAAATGACCCCATATGAAGCAGTCTATGGTCAAGCACCTCCAGCTCTTCTTCCATACACCCCCACCAGTTCACCAGTTCAGGAAGTTGACACAGTCCTTCGCAACCGCGATCATATTCTTCGCATTTTGCGGGACAATCTTCACATGGCAAGAAATCGCATGAAGCAACAAGCGGATCAGCACCGTTCAGAGCGCACTTTTCAAGTCGGCGATATGGTTTTTCTTCGTCTCCAGCCGTACAAACAATCCTCCTTGAAACTCAAAGGGCGTCATAAGCTTGCTCCAAAGTTCTATGGGCCATATCGGATTCTTCAGAAGATTGGGTCCGTTGCTTATAAATTGGAACTTCCTCCTTCTTCCCGCATTCATCCAGTCTTTCATGTCTCTTGTTTGAAGAATGTTCTTGGCACCAACATCAGCGGCCAAACGATTTTACCCGAACTGGATAATGAAGGATCCATCCTTTTGGAGCCAGAGGCCATCCTCAATCGGCGCACACGTCAGCTTCGCTCTCGCTCTATCACAGAGGTCTTAATTCAGTGGCACGGCATGCAACCAGAGGATGCTACATGGGAACCACTCCTTCAGATTCAACAACAATTTCCACATCTGAAGCTTTGAGGACAAAGCTTTTTTTAAGGGGGAGGGGATGTTAGGAACCCATATCTTTACTTTGTTAGTATGTTGTTGTTGGACGCATATGCTTTGTAAGTCGTCCCGTAGTATTTGTTGATCAATAGTTTGTGTTATTGTTGTTGGCGCATATGCTTTGTAAGTCGCCCGTAGTATTGTTGATCCATAGTTTGTAACGGCCCATGGTTTCGACCCATAGTATTGGCGCCTAGAATTAGTATATAAGTGTGTGTTGAGACCTATGAAGGCATGGTGAAGTTATTTGTATTGAGCTTGCTCAAAGGAGGTTGCCCCCTCGAAGTGGCCTGTGATCAATACAAAAGTGATTCTGAGTTCTGTCATTTCTGCTATTTCGCGTATTCTTGTTAATTAATTGTTGCAGGTGCCTCACATGGACATGAGTTATCGATTTTCAAGCTAACCCTATAGAAACCAGTCCTTTGTTGTGGCTTATGTTTTATGAAATTGAACAGGTATTCAAGGTAACAGGAGGAACTGTTGATGAGAAACTCATGCACCATGACGAAAATCAAGAAGCCGAGAGGAATAATTTGTAGACTTAAACCAAATAATTTACAGTGGATTGATCAGTTTCCAAGATCTACAAAGATGATGAGAGATGCGGGTTGGCTCCCCTTTTGTGAAAGATTGCAGGGTCACAATGTACAAGTAACAAAATCTTTTGTTAAAAATTGCAAAGATGCGGTTGTGCATTTTGAAAATTTAGAGATTAGGGTTGATGAAGACACTATTTTAGAAGCCATTGGAGTGCCATCACAAGGTGAGAAATGGTTCAAGTAGCAGTCATTTGAAGCTGATTACAGTAAGTTTTTGTTTCCAGGGTTTGAAGAATTGAGCTGGAAGAATGGTATACATGGTTTGAAGCCGAAAAACAGGAACATCATAAAGTTAAGGGAAAAGGAAACAAGTCCAAGAGTTTAGGTGAGCAGACGAAAGGAGCAATGGAACCAGCAGATGAACAGGCCAAAGAGCTCACAGAGGAGTTTAATGTTGCAAATGATGAACTTTAAGAAGTATCTGTTACCAAAATGACAGGAGGAATATTGGTTGAGTCTGTAAAAGAAAGCTTAAAACGCCATGCTATTCCCAGGATTGTTATAAAAAATACAAGTTTAGAAGAAGTTTCAAAACAGGACAGGGTGAAACCCTAAAGACCAAAGACATGGAATCAAGTTTAAATCCCAGAACCCAATCTAGAAGCAAATTGGAAATGTAAATAAAAGTTGCACATAATCCAAAACCAAAGAGGAGCGAGGTTATGGTCATAGAAGATTCCTCTGGTGAGGAAGAGATGTGTGTTGTAGATCAGGAGTATCTCATAACAGAGCATATTATGATGGAAATCAAAAGGGATAATGCTAGGCAGATAGCAGAGGAGTTTTGTTGGGATAAACAGAGAACCACTGAGTAAGAAATCAGTGCAAATTCAAAAATCTCAGAGACTTATGAGACCTCTGTGCAAATGGAGAAAATAAAATCAATTTTGGACTTGGATAAAGATAAGAGGTATTTGCAATTTCTTAAAGAACAGAACCTACATCTCCAAAAGTCAAATGAGGATTTAATGACTGCAAATAAAAGACTCCGAGAAGATCTACTGGAAAAAGATGCAAAATATCAAGAAATTGTCACAATGTCCAAACAAGTCTTGACAAACAAAAGGGCAGTACAACAGAAATATGAAGAACTTCAAGCTCGACTTCAAATGTTGGAAGCAGAAAGATCTTCAGCTAATGGAAAAGATACGACTTCTCTTTTGAAGAGGCCAGGTCATCTTTTAGATAGGCTTAATGAATAAAATATTTTCTAGATATGCAGTTGTTGGTTAGATTAGAATAGCTGAGTCATACAGTTGTCAGTTATTTTGATGAATTAGTTATTGAAGAACATCCAAGTTTATTGTATGTAATCAAAATTATCTATTTTTGGATATTCGGATCCATAGAAAGTGGATCATCAAACTGTTTTCAGTATTAAAACTTTTGTATATAAGAAGACTATAATGAAACATAACAGAGGATGGAACAGCATATGGAGATCAGATTCTTATTACGAATTGCAGGCAGGTATGCATTTTATTTCTTTTAATATGAAATGACTGCTTTGAAATGATTATGATCAAATGAGCCATGTTTTGCTTTAATAATTGAATTATGTGTTGTTCATGATTTTGTTATGTGTATCGTCTTATTCATCTATACCATAATTCTTGTGATTCACATGTATTTTATTTAAATATCTGATACAGAACCTGGCTCATTTCTTTTATAAATTCATGCTCGTAGGCCTTTCTATTAATGTACTTTACAGTCATACATTTCCTGCAGTTTAGTCTTCTATCCTAGCTTGATCTCTGTAATGTTTTCTTACCTACCATCATTATTATAAAATAATATTCCTAGTTATCCTTTAACTACTATCAAGATTTCTCTAGGCTTGAACCTTAGTAATCTAGGTCCAACTCTAGTGATAACATATTCTAGCGCCGTTGCCGGGGACAGAGAAACGAAAGTAAAATCTTCCCTGGGTATTTTATATCTTTACATTTGATTTTGGAGGGTGAAAAAGATCAGTATAATTTGTTTGCAAACTACACATTCACCATAAATTTCAGAAAGTTACAGTGGCTTCAAGACAGATAGGGACTCGAGGAAATCCTTCATATCCTCTACACTCAAGGGTTTCTGATCCAGAAAGGATTCTAAGAGAAGCTAGAAGAAAGAAGATCGATTTCCCATCATCTAGTAACCCTCAGTTTTTTTCAGCTATAGCTATACCTTCTGATTTATTGGATACTCAAGAAGAAAGAAAATTAGATTTATTTGTGTGCATTCCTGAATTCAAAGATTTTAATCCTACTCAAGTTGATGATTTTGAACTTTATTCAAATCCTCTCACTTCAAAACATAAACACATACCAGAACAAACCTTCGCCTTAAAATATTTTTCAGCACCTTACATACCTCTCACTAGCAGAATTCTTATTGGCCAATTGAAAATTGAAGTGCCATCTCCTCCACACACCAAACCACCATTTCCACAAAATCAACCATCTTCCTCACAGATTTTAGTATCCAATCCATCAAATATGGTTGTTTAACCACCAAATAGGATGGTTGTTATGGTAGCAGCTAGATATGCCCCTCTAGTGTTTCCCCAGCCTTTAAATGCACTCCCTGGTGGAGACTATCAGAAATATCTCCCGAGATTCAATGGTTAGGGAGGTGTTACAGTAGAGCAGCGTTGGAATACATACCTCAATTATGCTGACAATCAGAATTTTGAAAATCAGGATGTGTGGATGAGAGTTTTTATTCAGATTCTAGATGGTGAAGTAAGAAAATGGTTTAGAGAACTGCCACCAAATTCTATAGATGGTATAGATGCTTTAGAAGAAGTGTTTATGAAACAATGGGGAGATACTAAAGATTACATGTATTACATCATAGTTTGGAGCACTGAAAAGATAGAAAGATGAGGCTGTTGGAGATTTTTCTAAACGTTTCAATAGAATGTATAGTAGGATACCAACGGAAATAAAACCTACTGAAACATCAGCAAAGTTAACCTATGTAAATGCCTTTGATCATGAATTCTATTTATGGTTAAGAGAAAAAAAATCCGTATCTCTCTTGAATATGCAGGAATCGGCCTTAGAGGTTGAATCTAACATACTTCCTTCAAATAAACTTAAAGAAGAGGCAGAGTGTCAAATGCCTGATAGAAAGGAAATGATTCCATTTATTTCTACAGGAAAGGCTTCAGACAGTAAGATGGATGAAATGAATAAAACCATCAAAAGTCTATATGCAAAGCTTAATAGGCTGGAAACAGAAAATAGAAGTCAAAATAGGCTTGCTCAGGAAAATGATAATAGAAACCCAAATCAGTATAGATGTCCTTTTCCCCCTAGATTCATTCCAAGAGAAAGAAGGAATAATGATATTCAAAGGGAGAGAAGAGACAATGAAGAGCAGAGGGTACAACCACCTTTCCAAAACAATTTGATAAGGTATGATGAGTCTTATGAAATAGATGAAGGAGAAGTTGAAGATTTAGAACCTGACATTAATCAATTAGATGACTTTTCTTCTTCTAATTTTTTAACCAAGTGTTAACACCCAAAAAGTGCTCACCATCTCATCTCCATCATTACATGACTCATTTGTCTATATTTCCTACCATATTTGCCTCCAAAACCTTAAAAAACTATTAAAAAGCCACCAAATGGCTAAAAAACCCCATTTTTCCCCAAAATAATTTAAAATTCCTCCAAAAATAGCAAAAACCCTTTAAAAGGGCCCTAAATTCCCAAAAATCAAATAAAAGGGAATAAAAAATATAAAAAAAGAGGAAAAAGAGGGAAAAAGGAAGTAAAAACCCTATACAATTGATCTAAACCATATGGTGCCAAAAACCATGGGTCAACACTCCACCCCTAAAAACCTATAAATAGGTGATGGAGGCTCCCCATTTCATATCCACAATCTTTCATATCCTCACTCTACCAAAATCACTCTTGAAACCCTAGCTTACCATTTGAGCTAGTTTTTCCCATTTGAGTGCCCATTTTGGCCCATTATTCAAACACCTTGGAGAAGGAGAAGGAACCCATTGGAGCACAGAAGCAGCCCTCCTGGACTACTGCAAGAGCTCCACCAACCTCAACATTTGAGGTAAATTTAATACAAAAGAAAATCTTTATTATCTTGTCATTGTCTTTTATTTCTGTTAATGCTCATGCTAGGTTAAATTTCATATTGTTTTACTGCTTTAATTTACTTTTTATTCAGCTGCTACTAAGGAGGCCCTTCTCCTTAGTAGGTGTTCATTCGCACAAGATAGGGTGAAAACCCTAGCTACAGTTTTGGCGACTCCACTATTGTTCCTTTGAATTTCTAGTTAAAAATTTACAAGTTTTTATTTTCTACAAGTATTTTTCTGTTTTCCCTATTCGGCTGTGGCTACGGCCAGTTGGGTTTTCTGCCGTAGATCGCAGTTCTATTCTTTGTAGCCGCGACCCAGATCGCAATTTTCAGCCGTCTTTCCGCGATCCAGATCACAGCTATTTGCCTTTTTCCCATGGCCCAGACCGCAACTTTCTACACCTTTGTCGCGCTCCAGACCACGCATTTTATCCCCAGACCTGCAATCCGACCACGGTTTTCTGCCCCTTTGCCGCGCCCCAAAGTGCGCATTGTGGCCATAAATCCACAATCCGACCGCAGCTCTTATCCCTTTAGCCACACCTTTCGGCTACAGGCTCGCGATACGACCTCAAAGTTCATCCCTACAGCCGCGCCCCAAACCCCACCTTTTGGCCACAAACCCACAATCCGACCGCAGGTTTCACTCCTACAGCCATGCTCCAGACCGCGCATTTCAGTCACAGAACCGCGCTCTGTTTTCTATATTTTTTACCCTTTCTTGAACCCAGAACTTTGCTGCAATATTTTATGCACCTGCACAACCACCTGTTCTGTCTGCAACCATACTTCCCTACAGCCTTTTTCTGCAGTTTTCTTTCTGTTCCATTTATAGAATTTTTAAAATTTTAAGCATTTACATTGAAAAAAGAAAATTTTGCATTGCAAGTTAAATTTTTGCATTATTATTATTGGTTAAAAAGTTGCCCACCCCGTGGCACTTTTGATTGGGTTCATTACCTCACACGCACACACTCTGCCACCTAATTCAAGTGAGCCTTAAAATACTACTTAACACAACCAACATTCTAACCCCACTTGGGGAACACATAAGAATATTGTAGTTAAGTAGGACGGGGGGGATAGGCATCCAAATAACACCCCTCGGTCACTTACACTTGAGACATAGTTGTTGTCCATTAGGGAACCAAAATCCCCTAGTATTTTTTGACATGGTCACAACCAGTTTATCAGAGGGCCTCTCCCTTAGAAGGGTTCAAGTAGCCAGACTGGTTCTGGAGGCCTAAGTGGAATACTGCAATCCATGTAGTAACCGAAGGCTACCTACTCATTGGTGTGCGTGTGGTGATTCCTTTTAGGCCCACACGGTGATAGGACCGGAGCTGTAGATTGACCTTTTATGGACGTGTCATGAACAGGGTATCTTATTTGCCTTTCTTCTAGGATTGTCTTACCCGGTATCCCTCACGGTAGGGGGATATCTTTAGCCACTTGGCTCTACTATCCATATTGTCTGACTTGGATTTCATCACCTTGCAGAGGATATGTCTGGTTGAGTTAGAATACTATTTAGCTAGGTGTTTGCATGCTCCATTACCTCCCTTTGGTCTAGCGAGTCCACTATTTTTATTTTTTAGGAAACCTGCTGCTTGTTGGTATTCTGACCATTGTTGTTGATGCTCCACTTATTGTAGCACAACTATTACAATGAGTGTTTTGATCTGGTTGTTGGCCTGAGTGCCATAGTTTTTGCAGTACACTTGGATGCATTAGGGTTTTTGAGCTGTTTTTCACTCGACACAACCCCCAGATACTTGACACCATCTGTCACCATTGAGTCCCTGAGACATTCTCGACGCCTCCGGGGCGAGCCCCCGCAGCACAGTTCACTTGAAATCACCTGTCATAGACGTAGAGCTTCATTACTTGACACCACTCGTCATAGACCTAGAGCTTCATCACTCGAATCCACTCATCGACGATATAGAGCTTCGTCCCCTGGCTCTGACGCCCCTTATTTCACATCTGATTCTGAGGCAGAGTCTGAGAACCGCACTTACACTGCACCAACCAGCCCCATGGTTGGTATGACTTCCAACTCTTTCTTCGTAAGGACCATTGGTGGAGCGTCCACAACCACCCCAGCCACCACACCTTCTTTGGGTATGCCCTCGATGGGGCCCACACCCACCATCCCAATTACTGTGCCAATTCCAGTGGCTAGCATACCCAACCCAACCCCACTAGTGACTCACACTACACTGGGTGGCGCCGGACCTTCCCATACCACTTTCATTCCTCCTCCTGGGGGAAACATCCCCAACCTGATCCCAGCCCCTACACTTGAGGGCATCGGCCCTAACGTGGCCACCACCACCACCATGTCACATCCTTCTACTAGTTTACCATTCATGGCTAGTCTCAACCTTCCTGACCTGGCCAGACTGACTAACGATCCCATCAGACACGATCCTACGTGGCCTCACATGCCCACCAAGCTCCCATCAGACATCCCTAAGTTTGAGGGAAAGACAGGTGAAGACCCCCAGAACCACATTATGTCCTTCCATCTATGGTGTTCCTCCAACTCCATACTAGACGACTCTGTCCGCCTCCGTCTGTTACAACGCACTCTCACTAGCTCTGCAGCCAAATGGTACATCGAGGAGCCCCATGGGACCCATGCCACCTTTACTTCCCTCGCCTCGACCTTCCTGTAGTTCTTTCAGTTACTTGTCCGCTATGACGTGGGAGTTGAGATCCTACTATCTTGCAAACAGAATACGACCACCCACATCACTGACCACATTCATGAGTGGCGTCGACGCCGAAGCCTGTGCAAAATCAAGTTAGATGACTGGATATTCTTATATTGGTTTCTAAAATATCTCCTTCCTGTCATTGCTAAGGATGTGGCATCCGAGCGACCCCAGTCCAAAGAAGAGGCCATCCTAAAAGCCCAGCAGTTTGACCTTATCTATGCCCAGTCTGGTTACCTATATACCATTATACCCGACACCCCCCGCGGTCATTCCTCCTGAAACGATGCGCCAGGGGCATCCCATGCCGCCGATGGCATCATAGGCCGTATTGCATCGCATAACCAGCCATTTTCCATAACAGGTACTGGTACTGGCCCCGACCTTTCGCGGGGTACATCCCATTCTGGAGCAACCAATTTGTATGCTCCCATGGCACATAACCACCATTCCCACGGACCCTCATGTCCACCTCAGTGCTTCGGCCACGCATCCCCTGCTTACGTCCCCCCGGTTGCACCTCAGCCATATTACAACCCGCAGGTCGCACACACTCCTGTATCCTCTCAAGCCCCCCCCCCCCCGCTTATTATCCGCCACAGGAAGCACCTGCGGCAAACCCACAACCCGTCACACAGACGTATCAGCAACCCCCACAAGGTTCAGCACCTGCACCGCCTCCACCCACTTATTATCTGCCGCAGCCTGCTCCCTCACCTGCACAACCCCAGAACCCACTTATTGCCCAAGGGAAAGTGTACACGCAACAAAATTCGTAGCCTAACCAAAATAACCAACTCCAACAAGGCCAACAAAACCACGAAAAAGGACGTAACCACGGGAACAATCCCCCTCCAGACCAAGGCAACCAGCCACCTAATCCTCCAAACAATAATAGCACGGCACCTACCAACCAAAACCCTGACAGGCCGCCAAAGCAAGCTAAAAACCCTAACTTACAAACGAACCACCCTTGTTCTATTTGCGGGGTCTATGGCCATTACACACACGCGTGCCCACATTTGGAGTGGGCTCGACAACTCTGGACTGATGATGCCCACCGCCAAGGGCACGCGGCACCTTAGGCGCCACCTAACCCCCCACCACCTCATACTCAACCCTTGGTGTTACAGAACCCTTTACCAACCCAAGGAGTGGTAAACACTCAACCATTAGCTCCCCCTCAAGGAAGCGCACCACCACAACAACAGATCACTTATGCAGCTCCTGATCAACCCATGCTAGACTCAGGTACCCATCACTTGTTAATGATGTCATCCGCTGATGTCAACCTTCAAACCCGTTGGAACCAATATGGCTCCACCCCTGAAGCCACTCCCACCGAAAAAAACACCAACGCTCTTCCCACCGATCAGTCATTACGAATACCTCTGGCCCAATTAGATGGCACCCCAAAAGCCCCTCGCTTCCCACTTTGCCACATCAACAATAACCCCAATGCTCGCGCTGCGTCTAATTACAACATTGTAGATGATTTAGCTCAGTCCCCAGCATCCATGTCTGCATTAGAGGTCTTAAAAAATTGTCCTACACAGCGCAAGACTTTGTTATCAGCCATTAGTGCTATTGACCCAACTAATCCACGAATGATGGCCTTTGATTTGGACCAATCCGAACCACGTCTGCCTTCCACATTAGCGTTCCAAGTTTCTGTTCCATTCGGAATCTTGTCATCCATCGGTGCATCATCGATGAGAGTGCCTCTACATGCGTTATGTCCACATTCGTTTGGCAGAAGTTGGGATCCCCTATTCTCCAGCAGCCCACCACTGCATTGCGAGCCTACGACGGTCGTTCAGCTCAACCCCAAGGTCTCTTAGCTAATGTCCCCATCCAGTTGGCTGGTAAAACAGTGCTTATTGACATAGAGGTCATCAACGCCCAACTTGATTATAACCTCTTACTTGGCCGCAGTTACATGTACGCCATGCGGGCGGTTGCCTCATCCGTTTTTCGTACCATGATGTTCCCCAATGATGGATGAGTGGTCAAGATTGATCAACTCACCTATTACGATCCCAATGCCCCCACTGCACCCGAAAACGTTCTCCCCATGGTTGAACAACCTGTTTGCGGTGCCTCTACCTTGTTGGTTTCCTCAGTGGGACCCAGAGTTTACTCAGATACACCGATGACTTCCACATTCCAATCTATTCCACCCCCGTCACTAGCGATCAAAATATCTGACTTATGTACCCTCTCCCACAATACACAAACACCTAACCATCAACCGCCCTTGTTACCCCCAACCACCGTTGGTACCTAGCCATGTTGGTGTTACACCTATCCATACAATCCCCTTCCTATTCCCCCCTTCGGGAATAGTGAGCGCCCCGGTTATGGCCACTCTCAGCCTCCCAGGGTTAACTTTAGGACTACCAGTGTGGTACATCACACCTCTCGTTTCCCCTCCGACACCAAATGTCGTCCTACAACCGGTACAACCCATTACCACTATGATTCAACCACCTACCGGTGTCAATACTCCTTCCTCATCCACCAACCCACCCCCTCTTTCCAAACACACTGGGGGCAGAGGCCCACAACTGTACACTGCTTTACCTCCACCCAAAACGGTAAAAAACCCTCCATCATTTAAAGCTCCCCCAAAATGTTCTTTGTGTGATGAGTTGGGCCATGCTACCCATCAATGTCCACAATTACCTGCATTACAAAAGCACATGCAAATGCTTGACGACGACCCCAACATCCCGGTTGTCCAACACGACCCTACCCCTAATCCTCACGATAAATCACTACGTACTAATCACCCTTGTGCAATATGCGGTATTTACGGCCATTACTCACATCACTGCCCTGATCTCCCAAATTATAGAGCTGCTCTCTATGAGATAAATAACTTGGATCTCGAGACGGCTCCCCCCACCATTGAAGAGATCCACCCCCCAGAATCTCCGCCAACAGGAGAGGTCAATACCATTTATATGATCTCCACTACTAGCGCTCCCTCGTCAACCGATTTGACAACACAAAGTTTCCACAATGATGAGGAGATTCTCAAGGCTCTTACCGCACCTGATTACCCCTGGGAGGATATGCACCATCGTTCCTATTTCCTCCCGAAGGAGTCCTCCCCCACCACAACCACCCAATTTTCAGTTGAGTCCAAAGATTTCCTCCCCACCAAATTCGACTGGTTTAAATAGCCCATTCCCGCTCTAGATTCCTTCGAGGAAGGTAACATGGCCAATATTTCACCCACAATCCACATTGATATCTCTGCCCCAGCCAGTGTTCCTGAACTCATTACGTTAGGAGCCTCCTGCACTAAGTACGAGATTGAAAGTACAAAAAAAAACTTCAGGAGTTCCACGATGTCTTTGCCTGGTCCTACACCAAAATGCCTAGTCTTGACCCCGCTATCATAGAGCACTACATTGACATGTGTCCAGATGTGCCCCCCGTTCGCCAGAAACAGCACCCCATTCATCCATCAAATCTCCCCACCATTAAAGCATAGATTGAGAAACTTCGTGCAGCAGGTTTCATCTATTCTATTTCATACACCACTTGGGTTTCTAACCCCATCCCTGTTAACAAGAAACAAGGCACCATCAAAGTATGTACTGACTTTTGCGATTTAAACCGAGCATGTCCCAAAGATAACTTCCCCACGCCATTTATTAACCAACTCATAGATGCGTGTGCGGGGCATGAAGTCCTATCCTTCATGGACGGTTTCTCTGGGTATAACCATATTCAAATCCGCAAGGAAGATCAATACAAGACTGCCTTCACCACCCCATGGGGCACCTTTGCCTATCGTGTCATGCCTTTCAGCATTAAAAATGTTGGCGCCACCTTCCAGCGGGCCATGACCTATTGTTTTCACGACTTGGTCCATATCTTATTAATCTATCTTGACGATCTCACAGCACGTTCCAAGAAATTATCCGACCACCTCAATGACCTCCAACAAGTTTTTCTGCGTTGTCGCAAGTATCAAATCCGCTTGAACCCACTCAAGTGCATCTTTTGCATTCCAGCAGGCCGGTTGTTAGGTTTCATTGTTTCCCATAAAGGAATCAGTGTAGACCCCCTCAAAGTTCAAGCCATATTAGACCTTCCCGCACCACGCACGCTCCAGCAGCTACAGAGCTTACAGGGGAAATCTAATTTCCTTCGCCGCTTCGTTCCTGATTATGCCACCACAGTTCATGGTTTCTTACATCTGCTTCGTACCCACATACCATTTGTTTGGGACGACCAGGCGCAAGCGGCATTCGAAGCCCTTAAAAAATCTCTCACGCAAGCCCCTTTGATCTCCCCTCCGGATTTCTCACAGGAGTTCATCCTTTACGTCTCAGCATCCAACCACGCCGTGTCAGGGGTCCTTTTTCAAGAAGACGCTTCTCACTAGGAGCGTGTCATTTATTACGTCAGCCAAACCTTGTTTGGACCACCCCTACGTTACCCATATGAGGAAAGACTGGCCCTTGCCATCGTCTTTTCCGTACAAAAATTGCGCCATTACATTTTACTCAGTCATACTACAGTTGTCGCCAACTCCAACGCCATGGTCTACCTCTTGAATCGGCGACTTCTACAAGGTCGTGTCGCTAAATGGGTTATTATCCTCCAAGAATATGACCTAACGTTTACAACCCCTAAGAGTACTAAAGCCCTCGCGCTTGCCCAGCTCATCACCGACCTACCATTCCTTTTGCCATCCCCGCCAATCTCCGATGAGTTACCAGACAATCATTTGTTCATCATCTTGTCCGATGACCCATGATACGGTGATATTCTACTATACCTTCGCACACAAAAGTTTCAACCTGACATAGATCGCGATGGACGCCATCGTATCCGTCACCACGCCTCTCGGTATCTCCTCTTGGGCGACATCCTTTACCGGCGACGGGTTGATACTATCCTTCGCCGTTGCCTTACACACGAGGAAGCTGAACAAGTCCTCAATGACTGTCATCGCGGCGCCTGCGGTGGACATTTCTCTGGATAGGCCACCACCCAGAAGGTAATCCGCACCGGATATTTCTAGCCCACATTGTTCACTGACTGTATCACTGCGATCAAACATTGCCATAATTGCCAACTCTTTGCCCCTAAGGCCCGGACACCACCTGCCCCACTCCACCCAATCGTCACCGTTGGCCCTTTTTGAAAATGGGCCATCGACTTCATGAAATGTAAACCCTCATCCACAAATGGCCATAAGTACATCATTGTCGCCGTCAATTACTTCACCAAATGGGTTGAAGCCATGCCCACCTTCAACTGTAAAGACGACACTGCTGCCCGTTTCTTTTTTAACCATGTTATTACACGATTCGGGGTCCCAAAATAGCTTGTCTCAGACCATTGTTCACATTTTGAAGATCCCATTTGGCGCGAGCTGTCCACTCTCCTGAACTTCAAACATCAATATGCCTTTTCTTACCACCCCCAAGGGAACGGCCAGGTTGAGGCCATTAACAAAATTTTGAAAACAATCCTCCAACGCACTGTTGACCGACATAAGTCCAATTGGCATCACATGCTTTTCCCTGCATTATGGGCTTACCGTACATCAACTAAAATCGCCACCGGTTTTAACCCTTTTCACTTAGTTCACGGTGTCGAATCTGTCCTCCCCATCGAGTGTCAGATCCCCTCCCTACACATCGCTATTGAACTTCTACCCAATACCTCCCCACATGAACAATGCCTACTATTGTTAGAACAAGTTGATGAGGATCGTTGCGCAACCCTCCAAACCATCGAAGCTACCAAGAACCGCTCCAAAGCTGGTTATGACAAACATGTCCACCCACGCACTTTCCGTGAAGGCGATCTAGTCCTCGTTTATGACCAAGCTCACGACAAGACCGGAAAAGGGAAGTTTGAATCCATGTGGAAAGGCCCTTACATAGTGCATACCTGCCTTGGACATGGGGCATACATTCTAACTGACTCAGAAGGCCACCCCTTGCGCAACCCCCGTAATGGGTTGTATCTTAAACACTTTTACCCTTAACAATACCGCGGACCCGTTGATCCGTTTTGTACAGTTTGCTTTCTTTTTGTTTTCATTTTTTTACCGCCACCTAACATTCATCATTTTTGCATGATCACAGATGGACCATATTCCACCTTATTACATTGGCTTCGCTGATGGAGCAAGCCGCTGGTCTCCAAACCCGGCCTCTGCATCGTGGGTCTTATATTCCCCTTCACATGAGTTGATTCACCTTGACGGAATGTGCATAGGCACTGCTACCAATAACCAGGTCGAGTATGATGCTGTGATTTGTCTCCTGACTGTTTCCCTTCAGATGGGTATTTGTCACCTTCACATGTTCCTTGACTCCCAGCTGCTTGTCTCCCAGCTCAACAACTGCTACCAGGTGCGTGATCCTTGCCTCTTCAAAAAGTTCCTGCGCACAAAACAGCTAAGCCAACAGTTTGAATCCATAACATTCACCCAGTCCCAAGAGCTCAGAATAGTGTCGCAGATCAAATGGCTAACAACATCCTCGACTGGCATATCAATCACACCATGTAAATCCTCCATTATGCATAATCATCACATCAAAAAACATACAAAAATCCCCCCCCCCAAAAAAAAGACTGCATCTACAACAAAGGGCATCCACGTCCCTATCATAACAAACCATTTGCATCCATGTGCAATACCATAACACAAAACCATACAAGGGCATCCACGTCCCTATCATAACACATCATTTGCATCCATGTGCAATAAAATAACACAAGACAATACAAGCGCATCTACGTGAGTACACCAAAATAATCACCGCAAAAAATGTATCCATGTGCATATATATATAAATATATCATCGTCATATACATGTCATGAGTGTCCCAGCACTCGACTATACAAAAAATATACATCAAGGAGCCCCAACAGCATCCTTGTCATAAAATACATGTCGTTTATACAAGCAATCTCGAATGCCCATCTGCATCAGGGGGGAGTCCCCAGCACTCCCTAATGAGAGTCATATCCCCCATCTAAACCCTCCTCACCAGCCTCCTCTGTTGCGGACTCCTCCTCTCCTTGCTCCTCCTCCGACTCCTTTGGATCCTCCTCATCCCCCTATCACTCCTGACCCCTCCTCTCCTCGGCCATAACTTCCACCCGAATCAAGATAGACCGTCAATCATGTGGAGCCTCGTGACAGGCCTCAACTACATCCCGATCTAGCTCCCTCCACCCCTCGTCGGTGACCCGAAACAGTAGTCGGTTGAAGGTAACTTGCAAGGCCTCCAAAGTCCCCTCCGCATCCTGTCGTTGTACCTCCCCCCGATCTGGCAAGGCTGGCACTACTATATGCCCCCGACGCTCCCTATGCCTCGGTGGTAGCAGCGGTCCCACATCTGCATCAAACCAAATCGCAACTAGTCAGAATCATCATATATCTCTAACATCAAAACATCCAATATAAAACCATCAAGCAACAGCTAGATACATACCATATGGGCCCCAAGCCTTCCCTGGGGGTCGTGGTGCCCCAACCCTCCCTAGGGGTCGTGATGCCTCCAGATCTCGTCGGTAGTCCATACCACTGTACGGATAGTCATCAAAAGTCAGTGGCAGCTGCAACCACTGCAAGTAGAGCTCCTATGTGAAGTACCGCCCCACCTCTCCCCCACCCCGTCGGCACATCATCTCACCCCACTGCACCATTCGCGGCTCCCTCAAACCCCCAGCCTGGACCGGCACTCGCGGTCGCAGTGTCGGAACCCGCTCCATGAAGAAAGAGCACAGGAATGACCCGTAGTAGAAACCCTTGCCAGATACCTTCACCGAGCTTAGCTGCCGCTGAACACAGGTGAGGAACATCTAGCCCCAAGAAAAGTAGGTCCCCTGTAGTACCCTCTTGACCAGCTGCATTTGTCCCCCAGACACCCAGTTGGGCCCCTGCGACCCCAACACGCGGACCACACATGCTACGATCGCCCGAACTGATGGATCCTCTATGTCACAAATCAATAGTGCATTCTTATGCACTATTGCCATAGGAAGGCAGTACCGATCCAGCATCTCCTCCATGTCCACATCCGCGGACACCTGTGGCTGAGTATCTGCCACCCTACCCAAACATGGTAGTCCCGTCAAGAAATATACATCTGCCAGGGTGAGCTCCGGTCTCTCCCCCTGCACCATGAAGCACAGACTATCGAGCTCCCAGAAGCACACCAACCTGTTCAGTAGTAGTGTTGCTGAATGCATCATCGGCACCTGTGCGAACTTCAACAGTCCGCATAGCCCCAAGGTCCCCTGGACATGTCGGTCATCCCGTATGTAGTCCATCAGATCGTCAGGTATCTCCCACTCTCTCCAGAGTACTCTCAGCATCCTGTCAATCCCACAATAAAAACTCATTAGAACATCATCACATAAACCATCATCCCCCCCAATATGACTCCACAATCCCGATCTAGATCGTGGTTGTGGGGACCAATGGCGCAATCCCAAATCACGGCCATTGGGACAGCAGCCGCGGTCGAAGATCGCGGTTGTGAGGCCCAATGGCGCGATCCCAAATCATGGCTATTGGGACAGCAGCCGCGGTCAAAGATCGCGCATGTGGGGACCATAGCTGCGATCCCAGTTCGTGGTTTTCTAGGCCACAGTGGCGATCGTGGATCGCGGCTATCCAGGCCACAGCCGTGGGTGCGGATCGAGACTAGCCAGGCCATAGCCGTGATCCCGGATCACAACTGTGGATGCCACAGTCGTGATCGCAGATCGCGGCCATCACCTCGGAACCTGCAATCCACACCCACGTGGACCATACAACCCCCCCTGAGGACCCAGTACCCACCTGAATCGAGAAAAAATTAACGGTATGAGTTCCGTGAAATACCTGCAACTCGCGGAAATGAAATCGACCGATCCAATCGCCCGAAATCTCAAATCCGCTCTGGCTCACCACACTCTCCTGTCAAAGTCAACCGCACAAATGACACTTGGCATTATGGGTCCACTTACTATTTATAGACAGTTGACTTTTCTTGATTTGGCCATTATGGATCCATACGGAGTCCGTTTTCCAAACCGTTTCCACCACTGGAATCTAAACGATGAGACCTTCATAATGGTCGCCTCAGTTTCTATTTTTCTCTGAACCCCTTTTTTGGAATTTTTTCCATGCACGTCGCCATCTCGATTTGCGCGCCACATCGGCTGTTGTCAATTTATAGAATTCCTTATACCATTGGATTCAATTTTTTGAGCCAGTGATGATGCTTGAGATCATTTCTTGCTCTCACCCCTAGATTTTTTGGGCATTTTTCATCAGCCCCTAGGCATCTCGATTTGCGTGCCACCTTAGTCGTTATCCATTTTTTATGCTTTTTATATCACCGAATTCAGTTTTCCGAGCTTGTGATGATGCTTGAGATCATTTCTCACTCTCACCAGAAACAGTTCCAACATTGTGTCTCGACACCTTGCTGCCTCGGTTTGCGCACCACATTGGTCGTCGTCGAATTGTTCCACATTTATACATGAGCTATTCACTCCATTCATACTGCAATTATTTCCTTATTTTTCCACCATTCATCATCCCGCAAGGAGGCCCACCAATGTTCCCCCCCAACCCTCATTCTTGGTTCTCATCAATGTCCCTTGATTGAACACTCTCTCCTTGCCTGGCCATTCCTTTTATTCGGTATAATTTTATCCCTTTTTTGGGCCGGACAAGTCCTTTACGAAAAAGGCACTTAGGGATTTTCTGTTAAGCTCTTTTCTGACTCCTAAAAGAATGAAAAGATCGTTGATCAATCTTGCTTCCTTTCATGCTCATTAAAGTACCTGAAAGGGCGTCTATCTGGTATAAGTTTAACCATTTTCTGGACCTGGTAGACTAATTACGAAAAAGGAATACTCTAGTCACACCGGTTAGAAGAGTTCTTCATTGCATCCTTTTATGCTTTTTCGGGCCTTGGAGACTAACACACGAAAAAGAACCCCCATGGAGTCTTGTTTTTTCTTTCAGACTCTCTAAAATTGAAAGCAACCACGAGCATGCACCGTCCTGGGCTCGTACAAATCCACACGACGGTACCATTCCATTATTTCAGAGTCTTCTTATCACTTTTAGACTCCTTAAAATTGAAAGCAATCATGAGCACGAACTGTCCTGGGCTCGTATAAATCCACACGACAATACCATTTTGAGCACACTTCTTCCAGCTCCGTAAACCATAAAGAAGTCCCCCCCCAGTGCCTCGCGGTACTATGATCAATTATCTCGGCAGCACCCCCAATAAGTTCTCCTTTGTTCAGAGTATTCTGCAGTCTCCTACCATATTACACCAACTTGAGTATCACTCATCCCAGTCACCATCCCTGATCCATTAAATCTATGATCCCCTTCCCACCAGTCAGTTTCATATGTTGCTCGATCATCCCCGCCATCATACTCTGAACAAAGGAAGTTTGATTCTACCCACTCTATTTGCCCAATTATTCCCCACCTCCCCAATATGTCAGTCCTACCATCGGTACTTTCACACTTCGGTTCTCCACCTCGTGCTCATATCAAGGAAACATCATTGCCTTGGTAGTTGCAAGTCTCCCTCTGTCGACGTCAGCCCATCTCTTCTAGAGGATATACCCAGAGGTCCCTGCGCCTTGGACTCATCACCATCTGTGGTGAGTTCCTACGGACCAATTTGACAGGAGTCATCAGTGCCTCTCCGAATGGTTGTTTCTAAAATGCTCGACTTAAACACCTTGATCGCATCGTTGAGATTCGTGTAGGGTTTATATCCCTTTAGTTATTGGTCGAAGACCCTGGACTTCCCCTAAATCTAGCACATTGGTGAGTCACCTTGGAACACCCAGTTATATGTTACCATGGATATCCGAGTTGCGTTGGTGATTGTATTCGGAAGCCACTCACTCAGATGCTTCCTTGAGTACCCAGTTCAGCTCCAATTCCGTGTACCATTGAGGTGTAACTCCCCATCATTATGATCTTCCAGTTCATCGGTTCCTCTAGTACCACACTTAGCCACACTATTATTATTCCAGTGTATCAATTCTTCAGCTCAAAAATGGTCAGCCCAGCAGTATGTCCCAGATTTGTGTCCCCTCTAGACCCTTATGATGTACACAATGGTTCTCCATGTATCTTTTAGGTCCCCTTTTTTGGGCCTCATTGTTATTTTATATATCTTGATACGAGCATGGGTATGCCCGCCTCGTCCATATATTGATATTATTCCTCATTCATTATTGAGGTCATGTATTTTCAGTTTTTGCAGTTTGTTCAGGATCGTTGTTCCGGGCTCTGGTTCGTTTCTTCTCTTCTCCACACCCCAGGAAAACCATAAAAGACTTATGATGTCTATCGACCATACGATGAGCTCTTTCCCTCACACATCATGGGGCAATCTGTAAACACCCAAAAATTGCTCACCATCTCATCTCCATCATTACATGGCTCATTTGTCTATATTTCCTAGCATATTTGCCTCCAAAACCTTAAAAAACCATTAAAAAGCCACCAAATGGCCAAAAAACCCCCTTTTTCCCCAAAATAATTTAAAATTCCTCCAAAACTAGCAAAAACCCTCTAAAAGGGCCCTAAATTCCCAAAAATCAAATAAAAGGGAATAAAAAATATAAAAAAAGAGGGAAAATGAAGTAAAAACCCTATACAATTGACCTAAACCATATGGTGCCAAAAACCATGGGTCAACACTCCACCACTAAAAACCTATAAATAGGTGATGGAGGCTCTCCATTTCATATCCACAATCTTTCCTATCCTCACTCTACCAAAATCACTCTTGAAACCCTAGCTTACCATTTGAGCTAGTTTTTCCCATTTGAGTGCCCCTTTTGGCCCATTATTCAAACACCTTGGACAAGGAGAAGGAACCCATTGGAGCATGGAAGCAGCCCTCCTGGACTACTGCAAGAGCTCCACCAACCTCAACATTTGAGGTAAATTTAATACAAAAGAAAATCTTTATTATCTTGTCATTGTCTTTTATTTCTGTTAATGCTCATGCTAGGTTAAATTTCATATTGTTTTACTGCTTTAATTTACTGTTTATTGAATTGCTACTAAGGAGGCCCTTCTCCTTAGTAGGTGCTCATTCGCACAAGCTAGGGTGAAAACCCTAGCTACACCAAGGCTGATTATCATGGTGCAAAAATGGCCAATTATTGTGAGACAGATTGTTTTGAAGAGGAATCATAAGTTTATCAAGAAGCGCAGCAAAATTCATATGGTCTCAGATCAGGAATGAAGCAAGCAGCAGTTGTCAAAAAGAAGGTAAGGACTTTTCCTACTAAAGAAATTTTTTCTTTGGAGAAAAAACATGAATCACAAAAGGATAATAATAGAGTCACCGAAACAGAAGAGTTAGGCAAGTTGGTCAATTTTAATCTAGAACATGAAATCAGTAAAATTAAGATTCATATTCCATTGACTGAGCTGGTTAGGAATAAATCATATAGAGGGCCTACTCTTAAAATATTGAATTCTTCAGCTACCTCCATTCCCTCAGATGTGATTAATTTGCAGGATGAAGATCCAACTGTTACTACTGGTTCAAAAACAGTTGATCATCCAGATGCAAAATCTCTTTATCCCCCTCCATTTTATATCACTGTTACAATTCATGATCAGATGTTATATAACTATCTTTTAGACTCAAGTGCTTCACATAATCTCATGCCTAAGGTAGTCATGGAGGTTCTAGGGCTTTCTATTACTAAACCTTATCATAACTTGTATGCCTTTGATTCTAGGGCAGTAAAATGTGTAAGAGTTATAAATATCTGGTGGTTAGACTTGCACAACTGCACATAAAAAGTATCCTTATGGATGTCGTTGTAGCTGATGTGTCTACTAAATTTGGTATGCTATTATCACGATCATGGGAAAAAAGGGTAGGAGGAACTATTCAGATGGATTTGTCTTATGCTTCAATACCCATATTTGGAGGAGACTATAGAAGGCTTTATAGAGAAGTGCAGCTGGCATTTTTGGTAAGTGATGATAAAAACCCTACAAACTATCCTATTTACTCAGTACAGGAAGATATGGGCTCTTTCATGCTACATTTGAATGATGATTCTACAGGGTCTTACAAGTGCAGAAAGATAGTCCAGTTCAGCAAAGGAAGGAGGAGCAGGAAGGTATACGGAAAATGTATTTTGATGGAGCATCAAGTAAGGAAGGAGCAGGAGCATGTGTTGTACTCATGTCTGTTGGAGGTGAGATTATTTCTCTCATGTATAAGCTGGAATTTCAAACAACTAATAATACTACTGAATATGAGGCATTAGTTTTGGGATTGAGAGCTGCAAAAGATTTAAATATTCAAAAGCTTGTTTTATTTGGAGACTCTGAATTGATAGTTCAGCAGGTCAAGAATGTTTATCAAGTAAAACATCATTTGTTGAAATTCTATAGTTTGGGATTTGATAGATAATTTCTTCTTAGCTTTCAACATAACCTATATCCCCAAAGATTATAATCAAACAGCAGATTCATTAGCCTTAGCAGCAGCTTACTTTAAAGTTCCAAAATTAACACATCTAAAGTATCCAATTGATGTAAGATACAAGCCATCTGTTCCAGATGACATTAAACACTGTAAAGTCTTTCATGATGATCAAGATATAAAGGAATTTCTGGAATTAACAGCTGAATTTGCAGATGATTTAATTGACCAGGATCAAGATGTTGACTTGGATGAAAACGTTTCCTATGCAAAAGATTCAATTGCAGACCATAAAATTGTTGAATTGAAAGGAAACTTCATTCCTACGGGCCTTGTCCCACTAGAAAGGTTGTTCTCAAAGGATGACACATTGTTGAAGCCCACATTGTAGACCACTGAAGAAAATGTTTTAAGTTGCAATATTGGTTCTGACGCTGAACCCAAATGATCAGAATATATAAGACACTTTCAGAAGGGGAAAAGAAAAAATATATCAGCTTGTTGAAGGAATTTGTGGACATTTTTGGTTGGTCATATGAGGATCTTAGAACTTATGATTCCAGCATAATCCAGCATAAAATCCCATTGAAACCAAACACTAATCCTTTCAAACAGAAACTTAGAAGGTTTAATCCAGCGTTACTGCCAGTCATTGAAAAAGAGGTGAAAAAACTGTTGGATGCAAAAATTATTGTACCTCTCAGATATTCATCTTGGGTAGCAAATCTTGTGCCATTGCGCAAGAAAAATGGAGAGATAAGGATTTGTGTAGATTTTCATAACTTGAACAGATGCTTCCTTAAAGATAATTATTCATTGCCTAAAATTGATCAGATCTTGCAAAGAGTGGTAGGTTCCCAGAGGATTTCAATGATCGATGGGTTTTCTGGTTATAACCAAATTGCAGTACAACCAGAGGACAGAGAGAAGACAACCTTCACAACCCCCTGGGGTACATTTATGTACGATAAAATGCATTTTGGGCTCATGAACGCAGGTGCCACATTTCAAAGGGCTATGGACATAGCCTTTGTGGGGGAAAATGAAAAAATTGTAGTGATATATCAAGATGTTATACAATTTTTTCTAAATTTGATGATGAACATTCGAAGCATTTAAAACAGACTTTCCTTAAGTGCAGAAAATTTGGTTTATCACTAAACCCAAAGAAATCTCATTTTTCTATGACAGAGGGAAAACTCTCGGGTCATATAGTCTATGTTGAAGGAATAAAGATAGATCCAGAACGAGTAAAGGCTATCTTGAAAATCACCATCCCTAGAAATAAAAAAGAAATTCAATCTTTCATTGGGAAAATCAATTTTTTAAGATGGTTTATTCCTAACTTTGCAGAGATTATTAAACATATCACTGAGATGCTTAAAAAGGACAGGGAGGTTAAGTGGTCAAATCAAGCAAGACAGTCATTTGAAAGGATAAAGCACTCACTCATAGAGGCACCAGTTTTAATAGCTCCTGATTATACCAAAGATTTTGAAATTTTCTCATTCGCATCGAAGATACTATAGCTTCTGTTTTACTGCAAAAGAATTCAGATGGCTTAGAACAACCAATTTCTTTCTTTAGCAAAACATTAAGAGATTCGGAGTTTAAATATAGTACAATGGAAAAGCAAGCATATGCACTGGTTAAAGCTCTTAAATTTTTCAGAATATATGTTTTGCATTCAAAAATTCTAGCCTATGTTCCAAGTTTAGCAGTTAAGGAAATCCTAGTACAACCTGACAGTGAAGCAAAAAGAGGCAGATGGATAGCCAAATTTATGGAATATGATGTGCACATTAAACCGACCAAGCTAGTGAAAGGGCAGGGTTTAGCCAAGCTTCTAGCAGAATCAAACTGTCAGGTATTAGATCTTCATCTGATGGCTGAAAATTCAAAGCAAGATTTGTCAACATAGCAGAATAAGGAGCAGATTTACAGCAGGTATTATGATTCTCCATGGTATGAAAAAATTGTATATTTCTTGTTGCATCTACAATGTCCTCCAAATTTAAATAAAAATGAGGGTAAATCATTAAAACTTAAAGCTCTTAAATATGTTTTAATTGATCAAGTTTTATATTGGAAAGATCCTGGAGGTATATTGTTGAAATGTTTGGATAGATCAGAAGCTCATGTTGTTATTGCAGAGTTACATGGTGGTGTTTGTGGGGGACACAAATACTAGAAAGCTACTGCATTTAAAATCTTATGAGCAGGCTATTATTTGCCTACCCTTTTTACAGATGTGTATCATCAGGTCAGAGCCTGTATGGAGTGCCAAAATTTTGCAAGTAAGCACAAGTTACAGTCTTTACCTTTAAAACCCATAGCAGTAAATGTTCTATTCCAACAGTGGGGTCTAGACTTTATAGGAGAGATTCATCCTGCTTCTAGTGGTCAGCATAAATGGATTTTAACTGCTACTGACTTCTTTACTAAATGGGTGGAAGCAATCCCCACAAGAAGAGCAACAGATCAAATTATTATGAGTTTCCTTCAGGATAATATTCTCAACAGATTTGGATGTCCTAGGAATCTAATCACTAACAATGCCCCAGCTTTTAAATCCAAAAATATGGTGAAATTTTCTGAAGAGAATAACATTACCTTGAAACAGTCCACACCTTATTACCCACAGGGTAATGGATTAGCATAATCTATTAATAAAAGTATTGTGAATAGTATTAAGAAGATGTTGTTGGAAAATAAAAAGAATTGGGACACCAAATTAGAATTTGCTCTTTGGGCTGATAGGGTAACCATAAAGAAATCAATTGGGACTTCACCTTTTCAATTGGTATATGGGATTGATGCAGTGTTTCATGTCCAATTAAGTTCCCCAGTAATCAAATTTTTACAGGAGGTTGAATAAGAACCTGATGAAATAAGAAGAAGAATGTTTCAAATAATCCAATTGCAACAGGAAAGAGAAGCCATTATGGAAAAGGCTGAAATGCACCGAAAAAGGGTAAAAGGAATTTTTGATAAAAAGATTTAAAAAGATGTCTTTGCAGGTCGTGATGCAGTTCTTAGGTGGGATGCACGGAATGAAGATAAAGGTAAGCATGGACAGTTCGATAATTTATGGTTGGGACCTTTTACAATTGTTAAAATCTTGGGAAACAATACCTTTGTCTTACAGAATTTGAGTGGTGATGAGGTTGCAGGTCCAATAAATGGACGATTTTTAAAACATTTTCACACATACTGAGTTGCAGAAGGTCAATGTACATATTCATTGTATATATCATTACAGTTTGGTAAATAAGACTCCTGCCCAATAAGACATAAATATGATTCTAGCAGGTTTCAGAAGGCACAGGTCAAGATGTTCTTAAAGCCTCACAAGGAGAGCTTCATCCCCAATCGGAACCAGATGTTATCTCTAGCGTTGTATTCTAGATTTACTTTAGAATTTTCAACTTTACATAGTTACCATTCCTATTTTCACCCTAGTTTCCCTTTGAATTTCTCATTTTCTTTATCCCAAATTTTACCCTAGTTTGTTTTGATCAAATGTTTCATTTATTAAAACCAAAACAAGGCTCATTTTCATTTGATTTTCAAAATGTTTTATTTCTTGATTGAAATAAATACAAATGGTGCTATGATTAATGTTATCATGCTTGGAACATTAGCAATTTTCATTTCATATATGATTTACAGCTATATACCGGCAGCATGTGAAAAGATGTGAAAGGCAATGATGCTGCCAGTATCGATTTTTGTAATGAAGACAAATGGCAAAGTGTTGTACAAATGTTTTAATTGACACGATTCTTTCATTAAAGAATACACAACAATATTGAAGTTGTGTCATCCTATGAGTGTGAATCACTCATTTCAAAGATGTACCCACAGTATTTTGACATTATCCCAAATCATGGACATGAGTTATCGGTTTTCAATCTAACCCTGTAGCGACCAGTCCTTTGTTGTGGCTTCTATTTTATGAAATTGAATAGGTATTCAGGGTAACAGGAGGAACTGTTGATGAGAAACTCATGCACCATGATGAAAATCAAGAAGCTGGGAGGAATAATTTGTAGACTTGAACCATATAATTTACAGTGGATTGATCAATTTCCAAGATCTGCAAAGATGATGAGAGATGCGGGTTGGTTCCCCTTTTGTGAAAGACTGCAAGGTCACAATGTACAAGTAACAAATGCTTTTCTTAAAATTTGCAAAGATGCAGTGGTGCATTTTGAAAATTTAGAGATTAGGGTTGATGGAGACACTATTTCAGAAGCCATTGGAGTGCCATCACAGGGTGAGAAATGGTTCAAGCAGCAGACATTTGAAGCTGATCACAGTAATTTTTTGTTGCCAGGGTTTGAAGAATTAAGCTGGAAGAATGGTATACATGGTTTGAAGCAGAAAAACGGGAGCATCGTAAAGTTAAGGGAAAAGGAAACAAGTCCAAGAGTTCGGGTGAGCAGACAAAAGGAGCAATGGAATCAGCAGATGAACAGGCCAAAGAGATCCCGGAGGAGTTTAATGTTGCAAATGATGAACTTTCAGAAGTCTCTGTTACCAAAATGATAGGAGGAATATTGGTTGAGTCTGTAAAAGAAAGCTTAAAAACCCATGCTATTCCCAGGATTGTTATAAAAAATACAATTTTGGAAGAAGTTTCAAAAACAGGACAAGGTGAAACCCTAAAGACAAAAGACATGGAATCAAGTTTAAAGCCCAGAACCCAATCTAGAAGCAAATTGGAAATGGAAATAAAAGTTGCACATAATCCAAAACTGAAGAGGAGAGAGGTTATGTTCATAGAAGATTCCTCTAGTGAGGAAGAGATGTGTGTTGCAGATCAGGAGTATCTCAGAACATATCATATTATGATGGAAATCAAAAGGGATAATGCTAGTCAGATTCCAGAGGAGTTTTGTTGGGATAAACAGAGAATCACTGAATATGAAATCAGCGCAAATTCAAAAATCTCAGAGACTTATGAGACCTCTGTGAAAATGGAGAAAATAAAATCAATTTTTGACTTGGATGAATATAAGAGGTATTTCCAATTTCTTAAAAAACAGAACCTACGTCTCCAAAATTCAAATGAGGATTTATTGACTGCAAATAAAAGACTTCGAGAAGATCTACTGGAAAAAGATGAAAAATATCAAGAAATTGTCACAATGTCCAAGCAAGTCTTGACAAAGAAAAGGGCAGTACAACAGAAATATGAAGAACTTCAAGCTCGACTTCAAATGTTGGAAGCAGAAATATCTTCATCTGATGGAAAAGATACGACTACTCTTTTGAAGAGGCCAGGTCATCTTTTAGATAGGATTAATGAATAAAATATTTTCTAGATACGCAGTTGTTGGTTAGATTAGAATAGTTGAGTCATACAGCTGTCAGTTCTTTTGATGAATTAGTTATTGAAGAGCATCCAAGTTTATTGTATGTAATCAAAATGATCTATTTTTGGATATTCGGATCCATAGAAAGTGGATCATCAAACTGTTTTCAGTATCAAAAATTTTTTATATAAGAAGACTATAATGAAACATAATAGAGGTTGGAACAACATATGGATATCAGATACTTATTACGAATTGTAGGCATGTATGCATTTTGTTTCTCTTAATATGAAATGACTGCTTTGAAATGATTATGATCAAATGAGCCATGTTTTTATTTAATAACTGAATTATGTGTTGTTCATGATTTTGTTCTATGTATGGTCTTATTCATCTATACCAGAATTCTTGTGATTCACATGTATTTTATTTAAATATCTGATACAAAACTTGACTTATTTCTTTTATAAATTCATGCTCATAGGCCTTTCTATTACTGTACTTTACAGTGATACATTTCTTACAGTTTAGTATTCTATCCTAGCTTGATCTCTGTAATGTTTTCTTACCTACCATCATTATTATAAAATAATATTCCTAGTTATCCTTTAACTACTATCAAGATTTCTCTAGACTTGAACCTTAGTAGCCTAGGTCCAACTCTAGTGATAACAAGCCCGATGGTTATCCAAGATAAAAATACTAAAGGTGAGATCAGAATCTGTGTAGATCTGAGGAAGCTGAATGATGCTTCGCTGCATGACCCATTTCCTACGCCATTTACAGATGAAGTATTGGATAATGTTGGAGGAAATGAGGCCTATTCTTTCACTGATGTATTTTCTGGATACCATCAGATGAGGATTGATGAAGCAGACAGGCACAAGAAAACATTTGCTACTGAATGGGGATCATATCAGTATACAGTTATGCCTTTTGTATTGAAGAATGCACCAGCTATAGTTTCCAGAGTTGGTGTGGCTGCATTCAAAGACTTTATCCATAAGTTCTTAGAATTTTATTCAATGATTGGACTGTCTTTGGTTTTCTGAAAAACCATTATGAGAATCTGATAATGATGTTAGCAAAATGTAGACAACATCAGATTTCTTTGAATTTGAAGAAATGTATATTTTGTGTGCCCTATGGAATTATGTTGGGACATATTGTCTGTAGAAAAGGCTTGATGGTTGATCCTGCGAAGATCGCAGTGATTGTGAATCTACCTACACCAAATTCAGTGAAACAACTTCGCACCACGTTGGGACATACGGGATACTATAGAAAATTCATCAAGGGTTATGCACAGATAATCGCACCAATGGAGAAGATGTTAAAGAAGGAAGCGCAATTCATATGGAACGCAGAATGTGAGCAAGGCCTAGAAACACTAAAGGAGAAAATGGTAATTGCGCCTATTCTTTTTTTTCGGATTGGGACAAGCAATTCCATGTACACGTTGATGCTTTGTCCATTGCACTTGGTGTCGTGCTAGCATAGCGAGGAGAGGGAGGCATTGACCATCCTATTGCATTCTTGAGCAGAAATCTCTCATCAGCTGAAAAGAACTATATGACCACAGAAAGAGAAGGTCTAGCTATGGTGTATGCACTACAAAAATTAAGACACTATTTGCTCGATGCGCACTTCTCGGTGTTTACTTACCATTCCGCTTTGAAGTATATGGTCAATAAACCAGTGTTAGGGGGGAGAATATGTTGATGGATACTACTCTTCCAAGAGCATGATTTTGAAATTGTGGTTAAGCCACGCAGATTAATCCTAGGACCTGACCATATCTCAAGGATCGAGTCAGGCGAAGAACCCACCAATCTTGAAGACACTCTGTGTGAAGAACCTACGACAATTAATTAATGAAAATACACAAGATAGAAAAAATAGCAGAACTCAGAATCGCTTTATTGATCGCAGGCCACTTCGAGGGGGAAACCTCCTTTGCGCAATCTCAATACAAATAACTTCATCATACCTTCATTGGCCTCAAAACACACTTATATACTAAGTCTATGCCCAATACTATGGGTCAATACCATGCAATACCATGGGTCAATACCATTGGACATATAATACTACGGGACGACTTACAAAGCATATGAGTCCAATACTATGGGTCAATACCATGGGCTAATACAAACTATGGATCAACAAATACTATGGGACGACTTACAAAGCATATGCGTCCAACAACAATATACTAGCAAAGTAAAGAGAAGGGTTGACACACGTTCCTAACATCCCCTCTCCCTTAGAGAAATCTTTGTCCTCAAAGCTTTAGATGTGGAAATTGATGCGGAATCTGAAGGAGTGGTTCCCCTGGAGCATCCTCGGGTTGCATTCCATTCCACTGAATGAATACCTCTGTGATAGATTGAGAGAGAAGCTAACGCCTTCTGAGTTTCAGGGAGGATTGCATGTAAGGTTGTATATGAAGAAGAACCATATCAGCTGCATGAAAAGTGCACTCAGAACGGTGTTGATCGGCTTGTTGTTTCAGTCGAATTCGTGCCATGTGAAGATTGTCTTGCAAAATGAGAAGAATCTGATCGCAGTTTCGAAGAACCGAGTCAATTTCCTAAACTAGGGAACAGCTGAGGGTGTATGGAAGAAGAAATGGTGGTGCCTTTCCATAGAGTGCTTCATATGGTGTCATTTTAGATGTGGTATTGTACCACCAGAGCGCTTCAAGTAAATCCATAGAAATAGCTGTCCAAATTTATGTAGGGATAGGAAAGGGTTCGAGCAGTCCCGAAAGGAGTGTCGATTCACCCTTGTTGACCTGGAAAGTATGGCAGTCAGCCACCATATGTTGAATTGTCATTTTCAGTCCCTACCAGAAGAAGTTACCTTGTTCCCGGTCATACGTTTTGAGGAACCCAAAGTGCCCTGCCGATGGAGAAGAATGGATTTCATAGAAGAGATATCCCTGTTGAACAAATTGCAACCAATTTGGAAAAAGCAAAGAAATGGCTGTAAGAGAAACTGGGTCATCCAATATGCGAGAAGGAGCATCTACCACCAGATTGTCCTTACCCTTCTTGTAAGTGGTCGCATAGGCATAACCCAGGAGTTGGATAACCCATTTTAGGTGTGCTGGGGAGGAGACCCATGGTTCCATGAAATTTTCCAGACTCTGGAGATCAGTCTTGATGCAGAAATAATTCCCTAATAGGTATGGCTGCCACTTCTGTATTGCATGCAAAATAGCCATCATTCCCTTCTGAGATGTATATGCATCTAAATTCTTATCGGAAAGGTCTCTTGAAGGTGACAAGCCCACTGGTTCAGCAAAGACACCTGCATATCTATCCAAGGAAGTAGTGGAGACCGTTGATGGGTGCATCTGAATGGAGTGGAGCTGAGAGATGACACCATGTGAATTCTTATTAAGTACTTTTCCAAGCGATGTGAATTGATGATGCGGAGAGACCCTGGTTGTAAGCCCGTAAATTTGTGTCGTTTCCCATTGGCTGAAAAATGCATCCAAAGTTCAGCAAAATCCTATAAGATGGGACCAAGAGTGTGTAACCATTGAACGCCCAAAACCACATCACATTCGTCTAAGGACAAGGCAAACATGTCAAAGCGCAGGTTATAATCTTCCAGAGAGATACCGACATTGTGACACTTCCTCTTGCAAGGTAAGGTGCCCCCATTGGCAACCATGAATTCAAAGTTGGAGCAAGGATGGACAAAACAATTAGTCTGTTTGGCGATCAAAGGGTTAATGAAGTTATGAGTGCTGACAGAATCAATGAGTATTGTAAGAGGAAGCTTCTTGAAGTAACCCCTGACCCGCATTGTTTGGGGGGTGGTGATTCCAGCTAAAGCATGGAGAGATATCTCTGGGTGGTCTTCCTGAGACGGAGGGTCAATAGGTGGCTCCTGAATGTCGACCTGATCATCCATTGTATTTGGAGCTTCTTCACCAATTTCAGAGGCAAGCGGAGAATCCACATCCAAGAGATAGATATTTTGTTGAACACATCTATGTCCCCGAGTGAATTTCTCATCACAATTATAACAAAGCCCTTTTTCTCTGCATGCCTGCATCTCTGTTTCAGACAAATGCTTGATAGGAGTTGGTCGAGGAGCTGGCGGGATGGGAGGTCGTTGAGGACCCGTATTTCAGAAGGGAACAAAATTGGGTTTGGAGCACTGTTGAGCTGCAATCTTGTCTTCTGCCAACTTAGCCAACCCCAGGGCTTCCATCATTGTGTTGGGACAGAACATTTTAACCTTTGAGCGGATTTCATCCTTAAGACCACTGATAAAACAACTCCTATAGAATTCATCGGACAATCTTGCTATGTGATTGGCTAGTTGCTCAAATTCTGTTTGATACTCTCTCATAGTGCCAAGTTGGCGAAGATTAGTGAGGGATACTGTGAATTCATCAAAAGCACTAGGACCAAATCGTTTCAAAAGGAGCTGGCAAAAATCTGGCCATTTTGGCTCGTCATGAGCCTTGAAGAGCTTCCTGTTCCAAATGAAAGGATGCAATTGGAACTTTGTTGACATCAAAAGTATTATGCAGACTAAAATATTGTTCTGCATGATAGATCCATCCAGTTGGATCAGTACCATTGAAGCGAGGAAAATCAAGCTTCGCACCACGAAAATTGCTGGAAGAAGAGAACCCATTGTCTGATGAAGACTCAGACTGTAGTTTGTTGTTTATGGTTGAATGCTCAAGATGGAGGACGAGAAATTTTTCATCCAAATCCTGGAGTTTGGTTTGGATGGCTGCAAGTGCTTCCTCCATGTTTTTTTCTCTTGCCCGAGTGACAACCATAACTAGGAGTTTTTTTTTTTAATGGGTAGAAAAACACAAACAAAAGTTGATTTAGTAAAGGGAAATTTGGATTTGGGAAAACCTTTGATGGGTAATTGAGGTTTGACTAGGTTTTGGACACTTTCGAATGGACAGGGAAGCAGAAAATGAGGATTTCATAAGCGGGGTGAAAGAATGGAAAAATTTGTCAAAGAGGGACAAAGAATCAGAAATAGGGAATGAACACGGTGGCAAAATTTGAAGGCGATTGGGTGAAAATTAAAGAAGTTATGGAAAACCCTAAAAATAGACAAATGTGGGATTTCTGGCGTTGGAAAATGAAATTTAGGATAGGTTCCTTAGGAATGAAAGATGCAGAATGGGATTACAGTGGTGTCAGGGAAGTTTCAAGGGAAACAGAGTGAAAACAAGGGAGATTGGAGAAATAAATGGATCTGCAACGACGCAAAAGGGATCAAAAACAAATGGATCTACGACGATGCAAAAGGGATCGGCAACAGATGGATTTGAAACGGCGCGAAAGGGATCGGAAACAGATAGATTCGAAATGGCGCAGAAGTGATCGGCAACAGTTCTGGACAGAGGAAATCTGTGATTTATCAGTTGAAAATAGATATGGGCCCCGTATGCTTGGCTTCCTAACGGTTCAGGGGACTCACTCAACCACCAATGTTGTCTGACG
The DNA here is from genome assembly GCA_027924585.1 of Larix kaempferi. Taxonomy (NCBI): domain Eukaryota; kingdom Viridiplantae; phylum Streptophyta; class Pinopsida; order Pinales; family Pinaceae; genus Larix; species Larix kaempferi. The sequence goes on from BSBM01000892.1 coordinate 903,731, forward strand.
GATTGTGTATTGGGGCAGTTCCCCTCACTCCACGGCTCAAGTAAAATTGATAACCGCTTTTCCACAAACAACAGCTCTTGGTTTACCTCACGGGTGGGAACTAGTCAATAAGGTAGGGGTCAGTGCCCTTTTTGCTGGCAGGTCCTATCAATGGGCCAGCTACTTTGGGGTTCCTATGGTACTCCTCACAATGATTTTTAGGGCTTGCGCCCAAGTACTTCCCACAGTTAAGCGGATAGGGATTATTCCCAGATCTGAACCTGCAACAAATGTGAAAAAAATTTGGGCAGAAATTTCACCCAACGAGCCTAAGAAAGTGCTCTGATACCAGATGTGAAGAACTTGCAACAATTAATTAATGAAAATACTCGAGAAACAGAAATAACAGAACTCAAAATCGCTTTATTGATCGCAGGCAACTTCGAGGGGGAAACCTCCTTTGATCAAGCTCGATACAAATAACTTCATCGTACCTTCATTGGCCTCAAAACACACTTATATACTAAGTCTATGACCAACACTATGGGTCAATACCATGGGACATATAATACTATGGGACGACTTACAAAGCATATGCGTCCAATACTATGGGTCAATACCATGGGCTAATACAAACTATGGATCCACAAATACTACGGGATGACTTACAAAGCATATGCATCCAACAACAATATACTAACAAAGTAAAGAGAAGGGTTGACACGGGTTCCTAACAATCTGCCTGACACACAATTATTTTCCATACAAGTCGTTGATGATTATTACAAGGATATTGTAGACTTTTTGACAACAGGATTGGCACCTACAGATTTCACTACGCAGCAGAAGAAGTAGTTGGCGGTCAGAGCAGCAAACTTCACTATAATTGCAGGACAATTATACAAGTTGGGACCATATGAAGTGTTGCACAGATGTGTGATGGAGCACGAGAAGCCATTTATATTGGTTGATGCACATTCAGGTATATCGGGAGGTCACTACGCAGGAAGAGCTACTGTGCAGAAGATATTGAGAGCAAAGCTATGGTGCCCTACAATTCATAAATATTCAAAGGAACATTGCCAGAGTTGCAATGTTTGTTAGAGAACAGGAAAGCCGTCGCAAAGAGATGAAATGTCGTTAAAACCACAGTTAACACTACAAGCATTTGACAAATGGGTTATTGATTTCGTGGGACCTATTAACCCACCGGGAAAGAGGACTGGTGCGAAACATATTATCACTGCGACTAATTATCTCACCAGATGAGCAGAGGCTAAACCAATAAAGGACTGTAGCGCAACCACTTCCGCGCAGTTCATCTTCGAGAACATCCTTACCAGATTTGGATGCCCAAAAATTTTGATGAGTGATCAAGGGACTCACTTTTTGAACATAACTATTGAATCCCTTACTGAAGAGTTCCACTTTTATCATAAGAGCATTACACCATACCATCCTCAAGCCAATGGAATTGTCGAAGCTTTCAACAAGGTATTGGAGAATGCACTGACAAAGGTATGCAATGTAAACAGGGATGATTGGGATTTGCGCATTCCAGCTATTTTATGGGCATACAGGACCACTTGCAAGAAGTTAACAGGCCATACACCTTTCAGATTGGCCTATGGACAGGAAGCTATGATTCCTATTGAGTATATTGTACCCAGCTTAAGGATAGTTGCATTCACAGGCATGGAAGATCAAGAGACAATAGAAGAAAGGCTTCTATACTTGGTGGGATTGGAGGAAGATTGCTTCATCGCAGGCTTTCACCAGCAAGTGCAGAAAGATAGAGAAAAAGCATGGCATGATCGCCATATCAAGAACAAGTCTTTTCAGGTAGGTGACCTTGTCCTTCTGTATGATAACAAGTTTATGAAATTTCATGGCAAATTTAAAATGCATTGGCTTGGCCCATATACTGTTATACATGTTACTAATGGTGGCGCAGTTTAGTTAGCCATGTTAGCCGAAGATAACTTAGCAGGTTTGGTGAATGGAAGTAGACTAAAACCCTATCGGGATAGTCCTACTTTGCATAACCCTCAGTGATTAGAAGAGAAGGAAATTTCTAAGTGTCAAGTATAGTTGAAATTGGGCACTATAAATTCAAAAGAGTCTGTACACAATTTTGGTCCAATACGCGAAGTTTGAGGGAAAGAATGCATCGACCGCGCAGCACTAGTCGAGAAGTGAAGTTGCACATGAAAGAAAAAGAAAATTAAAATTAAAATAAAAGAAGAACTGCACACTACGAAGCTCAAAATGTAGTTGCACAGATCAAATAGACCAAGAAAGAGACAGAGTTCAGAACAAAGACGCAGGACACCGCAAAGTAACCGCATCAGAGAAGTGACAACCCACCATGCAACGTTCCAAGAAAGTAGTCGTTACAATGTCGGTCGCTAATCTAGCCATTATACAGTGATTTTGTCGACGACCGCTTGGGCATTTAACGCAAAAATAGTCGTTCTGAAGGAGTTAATGAAGGAAAGAACCCGAATCCTCAGCAGATTTGGCCAACGGACATGCCATTTGATGCTTATCTAGCCGTTGATGGGCGCGGCTAAGCCTAACTGCGCCTATAAATACCACTAAGTATGGACTCGCAGGTGTTACCAAAACTCTGAAATTTTTCTGCGAGCCATAGATTGAATCTGTTTACTAAGAACACTAAGTTATCCCGTGAGTCTACAGAAGAAAGTCCAGTGTATGTCTGACAAATATACAATTGAGCAGGAGTTCACAGTTGAGCAGGTTGTGAGGGTGTTTAAGAAAATGGGCCTTGAAGGGTTGATGAGAACCCCTGCTAAGAAGGTTGTTACAGAACAAGGTCAAGGTTCACGTCGTTCGCCACGACACTCTACACAAATGCAAGGTAAGGGTAAGGAACCAGCAGTGGAGAAGACAAAACCGAAGATAATGAGCTCCAAGATGCTAGAAGGTCCGCTTGGCGATAAAGAAATCCCGTTAACTTTGACCCCGGAGTACATCTCTCTACGTGCACAGGATGCACCGACCTTGAAGCTCACTAGGAATGCTAAGTACAAAATCCCACTTCCGCCCATATCTAAACATGTGAAACTAGAAGCAAATCTGTTGGGTAAGCTCGCGGACTATAAGTTTGAAGATTATGACTTGCTGCAACAGCAGAAGGATCCAGACGAGCCGAAGTACCCACAATTTCATCCAAATAGATATATGTGCTGGAAGACGGACGTCAAGAACAACCCGTTGTTGGTTGCGTAGAACTGGTCATCTGAAGTCGTCGAATCAGGGTTGTTGAACCTATTGCGGCTCCTGCACTTCAACCGGAGCCCAAAACTTACCGTGGTGGTGCACACACTCATATCGCGCACACACCAAGGCTACCTTTGGTTGGATAGGAACCTATACCTAAACATAGACTTGATCCATTGGATCACAAGTCTCAAGCAAGCAGGGTGAAGACCCTAAGAATTTATTTGTCGGCAAAACAAGAGACAAGGAGATTGTCCCGCAGATGAAAGAAACTCGCAGCATACCAAAATGAAAAAGAGGGTTCGTCACAAACGATATAGTTGTTGCTGCTACGCATTTCATAACACAACTACTAGAAGGAAAAATCTTGCGGAAGGCAAGGCCGAAAGAAGTCCCAGCTAGCGTAGTGCTCCTTGGGGCGAAGGCAGAACAGGGTGGAAGATTCAACTGGTGCCAGTATTTACTGAACGATTTTTTGGAGGATGTCTACGAAACTCAGGTCCATGGCACTGTTTTTCATTACAGTTGGTTGATGGTATTAATTGCGTTTGTAGGCTAGAAGGACCCAAGGCACTATATTGGCCTCACCTCTCCCAGTAATGACTGTCGAGGACCCAGATATGCGAACCTATGGGTGAATGTGATTCTTGAATGACAACGCGCATCGAATGAATTTTTCTACACATACTACGAGCAGTTATGCGATGTCATTGTTCGCACGCCGCGCATATCAAAAGAGGTAACATCTAAATATATTCACACCTTAAATTTTTGCGCTAACATGCATTCCATCTACATTTCAGCAAAGGCACGAAAAAAAGAACCCAGAATGGTTCCAAGGGAACTATAACATGGATGAAGCAGATATATACCTTATTATGAAGGAATGGGTGGATGAATGGAAGGTCGAAGGACCTATGATCATCGACAGTGACTCCGAAGAAAGTAATCCAATTCCAACAACAATTGTCGAAGAGTCACCATCAAGAAAAGGAAGGAGCTCGGAAGCTCAGTACTAGAGAAAGTCTAGAAAAAGAAGCTGCATGATGACGATTATGAGATGATCGCATCCATGGTCACCGCGCATCTAGAATATGTGTTGAACCTCAAAGATAGTAAGGATGAGAAGATTCAAGCAAGCTTGCAACAAAATCTAACTACATTGCAAGGGATAACAACGAAGTTGTTACACCTTGTTAGCACTTGGATTTTATTTCGGTTGTAAGAAAATAAGACCTAAGGTAACCTATTTCAAACCAAGCTTTAGGTAGAAAAATTAGCCATTTTTTCTACCAGAGAGGGCTCTCTCACAATATATATGTAAAGGCTAAAGTATATAAAAGTTCTCTCAAAATTTCTCAAAAGGATTTTCTGGTTGAAAAGGAAAACAAGAAACGTTTGGGCATGGAGTCAAAGTTTCAAATATATAATATGCCAGTAAGAGATTTATACCAAATAGATTTCCACAGAGGCAAGATAGCAAACATATCACAGTCAATTTGATTTTTTCAAGTGGTATAGAAAGAAATAATGACATTCCATCAACAACAGGAATCTAACTGGGATGAATCCATTGTCAACTTTGGAGAAAATAGTGAATATTTAAATGAGATAAAACGAGGCATAACCAGTATGAATCTCGAGTTATTTCAAGTGTTCATTTAAATATAGAAGAAAAACATAATGGAAGATAAAATATAGAGGGTAAACATGCACATATAAAGATAAATGGAAAAACAGACTGTAAAGTTGATCAACACATGAATCTCTGGTCTCAAAAGATAGGTATTTTCACTGTACTGCCTTTATTTATCAAAAAATAGACTTCAAAACATATTCGTCTCTCCAAGAATTTTCCAACCCTTTCCACAATGACTCTCATTGTTTTTATACAAAATTCGGAAGAAGCTTGACATAACTGCTTCTTCTAACTAATAACTGAAAATACTTTAACTTAAAAGATAACTGTCTCCAAATAATATTACAAATTTAAAATAAAAGTATCATTTTGCCACTTGGCAAAAATTTTGAATATCATCTTTTTGCCACTTGGCGAGAGTTTTGAATGCATCTATGAATGGACAGAGTATCTTGTCCTTCCATATTTGTCCACATAATTCCATTGGTCAGCCGTGGGTAAATCATAGTTGGTCATTTCTTTTACCAAGACTCGCATTTCAACATGACTTGCATAAGAAACAGGAAGAAGATTCTCACAGGTTGAGATTAGCATATTTAAAATTTCAAAGTCCTCTGTTATTTTCTCCATTAAAATTTTTCCTGTAAGCATATGATCCAACTGCTGGAACTTTCTGTGATCCATCCTTATGTCAAACAGTAATCTCTTATACTCATTAGGAGGAATTAATTCGTTCTTTTCATTCCAAAAAGCAGGGAATCCTTTGTTTCCTAATTTTTCAAATTGCTTCTTGAACTTTACTACTTCTTCTCGTATTTCTCTAGCTTTAGCTTCAATATTTTCAACATGCGAGTACTTCCCCAAGATCCTTCTGGCCCATGTGATGACTGAAATTCTGTTCATTATATTCATGGTTGTCAGGTCTGCTTCAGTCAGACTATTTAAAAATGTTATTGCTTTCTGGGCTACTTCTTTTGGCTTTTTATTTAAGTTCTCCCTGACTACTCTGCAACTTTCGAAGGCATCTTTGACTACCTTTTCTTTGACCCTTATGTAATCCAGATATGGTCTTAGTTTTTCAACTTCCTTTATAATTTGGTCTCATACCATGTGTTTGCAACCTTGCATAGCAGCTTGTCCTGTAACATGAGCTGCCAAACCTTTGTTATTATCACCTAATTCCTGATTCCTTGTCTGCAAAGTTTTTATTTCCTTATTTTTAATTTCATTTTCTTCCTTCAGTTTTTGTATCTCCATTTTCAATTCTTTGATTTCTCCTTCTTTCAAACTGACTTGGAACATGGCTTGTAAAATACCATCTACTCCAGTTTTATCTTCATATGTGGTTGTTTGTACCTATTGCTAACCGCTTCCTGTTAATCTTTTCCTTGCTTCCTCCAATTGCTCTTCTAAAACGATTTTTTCTTTTTCCCAATGTTCTTTTTCATCAGAGAGCTTTAACATTTTTGCAGTAACATCATTTACTTCATTAGATAATTCTTCTTTTTCCTTTTCCAGTATCGTTAGTTCTACTCCCTGGATAAGCACATTGTCTGGAATCTTAAGCTTTCGTCTTAACATCAGGATCGTATCATCTTTTTCTTTGAGTAATTTTGTTGCTGCATCTCTCTCTTTATTTATCAAATCTACTTGCAATTTTTTAATCTCTTGTTGTCGAGACTTATTTTCTGCCTTCTCCTGTCTCAACTGATTATTCAATTTATCCAATGAATTTTTTAATTTGTCTGCCTTCAATATTGCCCCCAAATAATCTGAATATATAACTTCTCCCGTTTGTCTGTGCAATAAAATTTTATCTAGGGCATTTATTTTAGACAAATCTACTTTCATTTCTGAAATCTTATCTTTTGTGACAACTGAAAATTTCAAGGAATTCTCTCTGATATTTCTGCTAGTAAATAAACTTACTTCAGTATTGGATATATTCCTAACTTTTGGAAACAACTAACTAGTTTGCTTAGAGGATTCCTGTTTATTCTGACTATGTTCATCAAATACATCCATTATATTCCGGGGTCTATTTACATCACCCTCTACTAGGGTTTCTTCAATGCTGTATTCTTTAACTGTAACCTCTAGTCTTTTTTCTTCAGTTCTTTTTGCCTCTTTTGAAACTGCTATCAAATCTTGTTGTTCATTCATTTTCAACTTTTTTCCTCTTTCTGTTTCTTCATCCTCAGTGTTCATTATGTCCCGTATGGGTCTCTTAAACCCCACCAATGCAGTATTCATCGGGTCTTCTGTCTCTATTGTTGTATATGTCAATGCCATTTCTTTGTCGTGTGCATCCGGAATGATTTCTTCCTTATATTCTAGCCAATTGGCTCTGTCCGACATTCCTTCAATCATCTGATGGTTCAGTGCTTTAATGCGGTGATCTGTTCTCCGTTTCGATATTATGTTCAACGGATCATACTCAAAAGCCATATCTTTCTCAAAATTCATATCCTTCAATAACTTCTCTATATACACAACAGCATTTTTATTCTTTATTGTGAATGGGCCAAGTGTGAATGGATATTTAATGTCTGTTGCTTGTTTGTAAACCAAAAAATTGTTATCTTCAACAATCAACTTTTGTCTCAGGCATTCCAAAGCAAAAACCCTTAAAGTAAGAAAAGCTGGTAAAACATACGGTTTATGTTTGAACCCGTATAATCTGATTACTGTACTGTCCTTTGACAAAAACCAATCTTCGGTCGCGTACTCTGTACTCAATTGCATGCATGCCTGCATTTTTGGTAATACTCTAGGCAAATTTTTACCAAAGATCATTCTGTAAATCTCTGAGAGCATGAAATTGATGTAATTGAACATGTTATTTTCTAATAAAGTTGTGAAAATGATTTCCGGGAACTGCAACTTTTCTTGACCGGCTATCATAATCATTTTCATCAAAAATGACTGAAACCTGAAATGTATCAGAGTGGGAAAATTGACCATCTGGTCATGAATCTTCTCCGTCAAAAATACTTCAAAATTAAGTCGAGGGATTTGATTTTCATCAATCCCTGACTGAACCGTACTCATTTTGTACAACAAACTCAATTGAAACTCGGTTACATACAAGTCCGTATCAAACCCTAGAACTAAAGCCAATAATGTAAAAACTAATTGGGTATTTTCATCAAACAAATTGATATCTATAGGGTACGGGACCTCCGAAATACTGGTTTCTTGCTTGAGACATGACGACAAAAACCTTTCTCTATCAGTTTGAGAGGTTCGATGGTAATTTTCAATAATGGAGGTTTCAGAAAAAATCTCAGACTCGAGGGTTTGGGAAAAATCTATTCCTAGGGCTTTAATTAACTCGACTGGCTTTATTTCACAAACGGCTCTGGTTTTTTGACTGTTTAGAACAATTCTTTCTTCTCGGGAGTAATTCTCGGCACACCATGATACAAATTCTGGGAAAAAATGGATTTGGTCTAGGCAAAAGGCTATCAAAGACAACTGGTGGACTCTATGTAGGTCTGTCCCTTCCTTTAACAATTCAGATAACCTAAGTTTAATATCAGAGACTGGTAACCTAATTAGGGTATCATAAACGTCTTCGTCTCTATCCTCTAGGGCTTCTTTTGCTTTAAAAACATCTATATCATGTACAGTTTCCATTTAAACGTTTCATTAAACAAAATTCTGTCTAAAAGTGGGCCAGGTCACCAGACCCTACCTGTATGTACACGCCTTTCGCCTTCTGTCGCAATCGCTGCACTCCACCAGTCTTCAGAGCTCTCCAAGATAGCGACACATATGAAAAATGTCGTTACGCGAAGCCCCTTTTGTTTTATATAAGCCATTTTTATTAACTTCCTGGCAACTTTTCTGAACGTGGATCATATCCTACCGTTGATCTCGACCTTTTGATTTGGGCCGTCAGATCTCGCCTCCTTTTATCCCCTAAGGTGGTATCCGCGATCTTAAAGCGGTCTTTCTTCTCTAGTTTGTTCCTTGCGCGGATCAACCATCTGACAACACCTGTTTGAGTGGTTTTGTTTTCCACGACCTCTCTTCCTCTTATCAAGTGTGCACCTTCCCAGATGCGGACGAACAATGGCCGTTGATTTGATTTAAGATTTATATCGGCCCTCCGATTGCTATCAACGTATGGCGTATATCCTTATGCTTTCTCCATCTGCCACGTATCAGGTCCCACCACGCCACGTGCTATGGCCTCGCCGCGCTTTTCTATTTGGTGGTTCCGCAGGGCGCCGTGGTGGTTTATGATACCACCATTCACATATGCGGACTAACGAGATCTGGACACATGCCCGGTGGTATTGAGTCCGCAACCGCTCTCAACTCCATGCGACTGATTACTTTGGCAGTGTGGGAAACGTTATTAGCCGTCGATCTTGATCTTTATCATCTCCGCAATCGGAACCTGGTTTGGGTTTAATCCTTTAAAAAATTTGTTTTCGGACTTTGCAAATGTGGGTTTTTCCTTCTTGTTTTTGTATTGCAAACCTTTTCTTCAACCCCTTTGTGGTAATTTCACTACTTCTAGATTGTTTTGGCAAAATTTTTAGGGTTTGAGTATTTTTCAGATATAGTGTCAATACACCTAAAATCTTCCCATCATGAGATTCAATGTATATACCCCTGAAGTTACCTTGATTGAGTGATTGACCTCGAAGGATTTGTACCCGCTTGTACTAGGTTTTGAGAGTCCATCGCAGGTTGCACTCATGCAACATGCGACGTCGCATCTTGATCCATTGTAGGGTGCGACGAAGTCAGTTAAATGGAAAAAATAGCTTCTTCGAGCTTCTTCTCGAAGCTTGCTGACTTGGGACCCTATCCCTAACCTCTTGGAAGAGCTGGCATTCGATTCCTATCATTTTGTAAGGATCCCTTAAGCCTCTCCTATCATATCTCAACCTATCCTATCCATATCCTATCCACTTAGTCCTATTTAAATGAAGCTCACTCCCATCCAAAAGGGAGGATGTCTATGGTACTCTTATGCTAGTGAAACTAAGCCCAATAGATCTAACTCTCTAGCTTGGGGAACATCCACTTCTCTCTAGGAGCTTTGGCATGGCTTGTCGGAAGGAGTTTGCAATGTTAAGGCAATGGTTGTAATCCTCTTTCCTATTGTACTTCTCCACTCTTCAATACAATTAATATAATTGCTTTCCATAAATGTTGTCTCTTTGATGATGTTTAGAGTTTTCCTCCTTAACTATTAACTTAGATCTATCATATGAGATATATGCTTTCGCTTCTTGTGGTCGGTTACACATTCAATAGGGTTTAGCTACTCACAATCTGGCAGCGCTGGAGCATTGGATCAACGAAGGAGAAAGGGATCTACAAATCTAAGGTAAATGATCTACTCTTACATTTGTACTTCTACACGATCTGGGAAAGTATTTTATGTTCTATCTTATTTGTTCTAAACTTACGTTAAGATAGGGAGATCAAGCCTTGAGTCCGCTCTTGGTAGATTGTCCACGAAACAAATCTAGCAACCATATTGGGGACGTTTCATTTTGTCTTAATAGTTTTCAATCTGAGAGTCATTTTCAGTTGATTGCTTGACACAAGCCTTTTATTTGTCACTTGCTTCTTGAGTCGATTTCACCATCAGATCTTCATATCGAAGACTCTGATCTACTTCCTCTGAGTTTATACTACTCATTTCCAAACCATTTCATAGTTCATTGCTTGGAGATCTGATCCATTTCAGAACTTAGATCTCGCCTGTCGCACCTGGTTAGTGAAAACAGAGCGACACTGTGTATTTTCTGGTCTTTGTTCTTTGTCTATTAGCCACTCGTCACAGCCCTTTCATTGGTATACTGCGACACCATCGCACTTCCCGCATTGGTAAAGTACGACGTCACACTGTGTACAATCACAGAGTGCACCGATTTGTCGAATTTGGCATACAGGCATCCCCTCTCCATTTGTTGATCTGAGCTTTGGTTTACTGTACGAACTCACTCTGTGTTGCAAGATCCATCCAGAGATCCCATCTTTGATTTGTGTGTTGAGTGTTTGGCTTAGTTTGGATTGGTTTTGGGTTCCACTTTGGACAAGTCTAAGGACTGGTAGTGGTGGACACTCTTGTCTCCTCCACCTTCATCCGCTCACCCTTGCATTCCCTCCTCTCCATTAACTGATCTGGTTACTTCATTAGATCAGATCCCATACCTCGTTTGCATTATCTTTTGAGCTTGGCTTGCTTGGTTTGCTTGCTACTGTCTGATTTTGAGTCTTGTGTGTCTTCCAGTCTGACTGAGTGCTTGTCTTTTCTTGAGTTTTCTGAAGTATACTGAGTGCTGCAAGTAGTGTTTTCTTTTCAGTCATTTACATCTGAAAGCGCAGTTGCTATCAAGCTAATCTTGTGATGCATCCATTGAAAATTTAAAAGTGTTTCTTTCCCATCATTTCTCAAACATTGTTGAAGAAAATTTGTGCATTGGAATGTTTTGCTTGTGCATTTTTTGGAAAAATTCAATGAATGTGTGATCAGTTGCGTTTTTCTTGAATTATGAATCACTCCTCTTCTTGAAAGACTCAAATCATGTTTCAGTTTTTGCAAAATTAGTTCCATGCTAAGGAAAGATAGATGCGTTTTTAATTCTTGTTGCTTTTAGATCATTGAAAGTGAAATTGAAAAGCTTGCATACTCCATCTCAGAGTCCTCTCTTTTCATTACCTAGTGTCATTTTGCTTTGAAAAGAAAAAGAAAAGGAAAAAATGTTGTGATTTGGATTAGTAGTGTTGTGATTTTTGTGTTTCATTGAAAAAGGAAAATAATGTTTCAATATCATTTTTCGTAGAGTTGGGATTGTGTTACATTGCATTGCTTTAGAAAAATTCTTGGAAAGAAAAAGAAGATTTCTCCTTCCTATAGGTAGCATTCATCGAAAGAAAAGCATATTTTTTGCATGTAGCTAGGGCTTGCATTATGTTTCCGATTATGTACTCACCTCATGCATTCACCTAACCATCCAAATAAAATTAATGGTAGAACTAGGGTAAAATATTTAGGAACTTGTGTGTAAGTTAGAGACGTGTTCCGGCGTCATTAAGCGTGGCAGCTGTCATTATTTGCCAGCACTGTATCCTGGGGGTATTGTAGTCTTCCACGTACTTATCGGTATATCGATCTCCTTCACGTACCCACCAAGTACCATAATCCATACTTGGCGTATATCGAAGGGTGTATCACGTACTCGGTAGTATATCGGAAGGTCTCTCGCCGAACAGTTGTGCATTAGAATACACCACTACGGATTTGAGCTCCCACGTACCTTGCGTATATCGAGAGACACCACTAGGATTCCTGAAACCAACTGAGTTAACCATTTGGCCGTCTTGGCAAAGCAATACACCGAGAACAGCACTCGGGGAGATTAGCACGCACGTATTGTCCAGGTAATCGGGTATGCAGGCAAGGGTACGGTCCCAATCCTCCTTGTCACGTCATATTGTTGGACCCTGCAGTATATAGCGATTTGCGATGCCTTGATAATCTCGTGAGGTTCCAGACTTTGAATCCACTCTATCACATAAGTCTGCTTGTTGCCTTAGTTTGAGTAGGTTTTTCTGGACTATTTTTCTTTTGTAGCATACCCTTAGGAGAAATGTTGTTTCAGCCACCCTGGCTGATTTTCCTGACGCTTTGGAGGATTTTCCCTGGAGAAGATCCTATAGGATCTTGAACTTATCACCCGAATATCCCCTTAATCCGGAGGTTATTTCGAAGGTAAGAATGGATCAACGTAACACGGTCGTAGTTACTGAAGTTGAAAACCCCACCCTGAATGTTGGGGGACTTTTGTTTCCCTCATCTCCACCAGATTCATCCACCTCCAACCCCCCACAAGGTGAAGAGGTGGACATTTCTACTTCACAAGACGATACCCTCCCGGTAGTTATGTCAGGAGAGCTTGGATCGTTGGAATGGATAAATCAACCCCAGGACGACCCCACAGCAGTTGCTAGTCCAGCTGCAGCTGATTGGACATCTTCTACTGATCACCCCGTGGCTCATTTTTCCATCGCATCCCCACCCAACTGGACTACTCCAAAACTCTCTAGACCCTTCTACAGGCCCGACCCCACCGAGATTTTTGGCCATATTCATGATCGTTTGGAATGATTACGGGTTAGGGGTGATGAACTTCGAAGACAAAGTCTCGAGCAACGACCTGGGTATAGATATACCTCAGTTCATCCAATATCTTTTGGTTCACCTGAACCATCCCTCCACAACCTGACCATTAATGAGACTGGTCAACCCTCACAAGAGTCCAGTCCTGCACCTCAAGTGAACCAACCGGTCGAAGGACAACAGTCCAACACACCTATTACTACCACGGTTACTTTACCAGCTCCTCCCCCACCTCAAAATTCGAGGGGAGGATACTCCATTCCCCCGGATTATCTGATTGGTAACGTTATTACTACGGTAGCTAATCAACAACCTATGTTGGTTCAACCTTTGAATAGTGGTCAGCCTATTGTGGCTGGGGGGAAACCCCTGTTTCCTAACCAGAACATAGGTGGTGGAATCCCCAACGGACCTCCCCAACCCACTAGACCATCCACCATGGGATTATCTCATGTTGGGGGGCCATCCAATGTAACTCAACCCTCATGGAGTCAAGCGTATCCAGGTTATGTTAACCCTGCGTTGGGCCAATCTAATCCCGGAAACACGCCATACGGGATACCCTATCCCAAAAATCCCTACACTCTATGGCGGAAACAGCCCGTTTTACAGCATGGACCCCAACCAACTATCCCTCAAGAACCACCCCCCCCCCCCCGATCAGTCCCCCCCACCTCCTGCTAGAGGCGGTGGGCCCCCACCTAACTTTGGAGGAGGCAGACCTCTCCCTTCTGGTGGAGGTCCAACTCATTTCACCAACAACAGCCTCCACCCTTCCGGCGATGGAGGGAATGGTCCACCCTCCCCCCAGGCGGAGGAGGTGGAGGACCACCCTATTATGGTGGAGGAGGACATTTCCCTTCAAGCGGTGGAGGTGGTCCACCACCCCCTCTAGGCGGAGGCGGTGGTAGATCTAATTATTATGGTGGCGGTGGTGGTGGTGGAGACCCTCATCCTTCCGGTGGTGGAGGTGGTGGGGGCCCCCATCCTTCTGGCGGCGGAGGTGGTCCACCACCCCTTCCAGGAGGAGGCGGTGGCGGGCCACCTTATTATGGTTATGGACCCCCACCTCCTCCCAGAGGTGGCAGCAGACCTCCACCTCCTCCCGGTGGTGGAATTGGACCCCCACCTTATGGTGGCGGAGCCCCTTACGGTCCGTGCGGCACACCCCCCTATGGTCAGTTTCCTCCTGGTACGCCCTACGGTCATACTGGTCCTTACACACCTTATCCATACTATCAATACATGCAGCCTAATCCACAACTGCCCTTTCTGGCTACCTTGGACCTACCTGACCTATCTCGTTTAACCAATGACCCCATTTAACACGAAACTAATTGGCCACCTATTCCGGTGAAACTTCCATCTGATATCCCGAAATTTGATGGCAAACCGGGTGAAGATCCTAAAACCACGTGATGACGTACCATTTATGGTGTTCATCTAATTCCCTAATAGACGACTCGATCCATCTTAGACTGTTTCAAAGGACTCTCACCGGTTCGGCTGCCAAGTGGTACATTGAGTTACCACCCCACTCTTTTCCTGATTTTGGTTCTCTTGACATGAACTTTTTGACTCATTTCCGGCTGCCTATACGGTATGAAACTGGTATCGAGCTTTTAACCTCGCTCCATCAGAATACCGCCACTCACATTTCAGATCATATTCATGACTGGCGAAGGAGACGTTGTCTCATTAAAGCTCCTATTCCAGACCAACTCCTAGCAGACTGGTTTACGAAGTCCCTCATCCCTGTCATAGCACAAGATGTTTCCATGGGAGGTGCTATCACTGAAGAACAAGCCATTGCGCACGCCCATGTGCTAGATTTAGATTATACTCAATCTGACACATTGTTTGATATTCTTCTCGACGCACCCCATGACGCTAACGACCCCGTGAAACCACTCAAGGGACCCCAAGCCGATGGCATCATTGGATCCCTTCACACCCAACCTCCTCATCAAACTGTTGGTTCTTCGCACCCCCAAGGTTCGTCCCCATCACCAACACAGGCTGGTCTCAGCACCACCAAGTCATCCGCTCCTGCTGCTACTGAAGAATTGAATTTTGTCTCATCAGCTTCACCTCAGAAGTCTAGTAATAAGAAGAAAAACAAGGGAAAACCTAAGAAATCTTCTGCCCAGCAGGAACAAAAGAGCACTCTTGATGACACCAAACAAAAGCGGAAGCTAAAGTCTCCTTGTTTACTGTGTGGAGATGATCACTTCTCCAAAGAGTGTCCCCATAGAGACGAAGTCCAAAAGTTTCTTAGGGGTAAACCCACTCCCGCAGTCCTCAACGACCCGTTTCCCACTCAAAACCAGCAGATGATTGCTCAACCTCCCCCAACCCAAGGGGAACCATCCAATACCGTGCATGTTCTCATGGTGCGTAATGAGACGATCAATTTGAAAACTCGTTCGCGATCATATGACCTGGTCCCTTCGAAGGCACCTATTGGAAGTAATACTGAAAAAGCTTACGACTCCTTACCTGATGTCACTGTACCATCAACTTCTCTCACCATCGAGAAGCCATCCTTAGATTCGATATTGCGACTGCCCAAGAGCACGATTAGAAAAGTTATTTTCAATCCTAATGCTCGGGTAGCACAGAATTACAATATCGTAGAAGACTTGGCACAAGCCCCTTGCGCCATGTCCACACTGGAAGTTTTGCATAATTGTCCCAATCAACGCAAAACTCTCCTTGCAACAATCGGTGCGGTTGACCCTGATTCTTTGAATACCATCATGTTTCGACTTGACTACTTCAAGCCGAGGCTTTCCCATCAGCTCGCATTCCAAGTAGCTACAAACATTGCTGAGAAAATTGTCCATCGTACCCTTTTGGACGAAGGCACCTCTACTTATGTCATGTCGATCACCTGTTGGAGAGCCATCGGCTCTCCCGAATTGAATCGTTCTCCTACCACGTTGAAATCATTCGACGGACGTGGCTTTCAACCTCACGGGATCTTACAAGCTCTCGCAGTAGAGCTAGGCGGAAAGACCGTAAAAATCAATGTGGAAGTGGTCTCCGCCCCAATAGATTATAATCTCTTGCTTGGTCACAACTGGTTTTACGCCATGCAAGCGGTAGCCTATTCAGTCTTCCATGTAGTACAATTCTCCCATCAAGGACGAATTGTTACTGTCGACCAATTAAATTTCTGCACACCGGACGCTACTACTCATCCTGGTGACCATGTTCCTTCCACTGGACAAACGTCAAAACAGTATGAGACTATAGGGGTTGGCCTTTTGAAAGATTCATCTCTCAAGGGCGTTTTTCCCACTTCGGACCCCCCTAATCATGTTGCCTCGGTGAAATTGATCTCCCCAGAGATTTCATCTCACTCCACTGATACTTGGCTTGTACCTGACGAAGCCACAACACACCTGATTGGAGACGTGATGCCTCTTTCGCCCGCTGAACGTATTTACGAGGCTATCCAATCAGCACCAGAGGACCACTTAACTTTGGCCTCCCCACCCTGTTCTCTACAACGGGCATCATCTCTACCTGATCTCTTACTTTGGACTTTTCATTCAGATGAGTCCATCATGGAAGTTATGAATGTTGATGATGGTCCGTGGGATGACCTCCACCATAGGTCATCTTTTCTTCTACCTTTGGAGTACATAGAGGACAACATTAGCGCCATCTTTGTTCGGGTACACAGGGTACTACCAAAGGACCGAACACCAAGAGCAACCACTTCACACAAACAGATCACAAATCAACACACCGATGTTTTGACGTGGTTTAAACCCTCTTGAGGGAAACACTCCACGGCCCCGGCCAAATAGCTTCTACGAGACAATTTATTATGCAAAGAAAGAAAGTTACAAATGAGCTTCTCATAATCGATCAAATAAACAATGACCCTCCATGCTCTTTAAATAGAGATCATGGACCAATCGGGTGCTAAGCCACGGATCAAGGTTAGGTTTGATCTAAGAGAAGTTGAGCCGTCGGATCACTCTATGTCAGAAACATATCGTGACCGTCGGATTAAGTATTTACAAATGCATACTAATGCATACTAAAGAAACACAGTATCCCTAACGGATATATTACACAAGTTGATCTTAACTAACTCCTAAGTGTCTAAATATCCTAACATCCCCCCTTAAGAACAACTTGGGATAGGATTGAAAGATTTACAAAAGTGACACTATTAGGAGAAGGAAGGAGGCATTAGAGCCTATCCCCCCTTAATGACAAGTTCCTGAACTCCTAACATAGATCGAAGTTTAGAAAACTTCGCTTCTGAAAGAGACTTGGTGAAGATGTCTGCAACTTGATCATCTGTAGGGCAAAACAGCACTTCAAGAACACGATCATGAACAAGATTTCTGATGAAGTGCATATGTAGCTCAATGTGTTTGCTGCGTTGATGTAGAACTGGATCTTTGGCAAGCTTGATGGCACTTTGATTGTCACACCAAAGTGGAGTAGGCTGTTACTGCTCGAATCCAAACTCTGAAAGGATCTGTCGAAGCCATAAAGCTTCCTGACTGGCATTAACTGCTGCTCGATATTCTGCCTCTACTGAAGAAAGAGAAAGAGCTTGTTGTTTCTTACAAGCCCAAGTAATAGGTCCAGATCCCAGACTGAAAACATAACCTGCAGTAGACTTTCGATCATCAGGATCGCCGGCCCAATCTGAATCAGTGAAACCAACCAACAAAGGTTTCCCCCCTGTACTGTAATGAATCCCAAACTGAACTGTACCTCGAATATATCGAAGTATTCTTTTAGCTGCTTTCTAGTGACTTTCATGAGGTGTCTGCATATAACGGGCAACACGACCAACGGCAAAGGAAAGGTCAGGACAGGAATGAGTCAAGTATAAGAGACTACCAACAAGCTGACGATACAAGGTGGCATCGACTTTAGGTGAAGTACAAGTGGCAGAAAGTTTGACTCCAGACTAGAAGGGAGAAGGCGCTGGTGTACAATCTTCCATGTGAAAGCGACGAAGAAGGTCACAAGCATACTTAGACTGAGAAAGAAAGATTCCTTCTTTGGTTTGCAGGACTTGGAGACCAAGAAAATAATGCAAATGTCCTAAGTCTGACATTTCAAAAGTTTGTTTAAGACTGGATTTCACATGGGTTATAAGCTTAGGGTCACTACCAGTAAGAATAAGGTCATCAACATATAGAACAAGTATGATGAGATGGTTTCCTACTTTCTTGGTATAGACATTGGGGTCAGAATGGCATCTAGAAAAACCAGTGTCAAGGAGAAAATTATCCATTTTGGCATACCAAGCTCTAGGAGCTTGCTTAAGGCCATATAAGGATTTCTTAAGGCGGCAGACAAGGCTAGAGCTATTCTGAACATAGCCAGGAGGTTGTTCCATGTAAATTTCCTCCTGTAAATCACCATGTAAGAAGGCAGACTTGACATCCATTTGATGGACTTCCCAGTTGTGTAAGGCTGCAAGGGAAAGAACAAGGCGGATGGAGTTCATTTTTGCGACGGGAGCAAAGGTTTCATTGTACTCAATCCCTTCAACTTGGGAAAAACCTTTGGCAACTAACCTGGCCTTAAGTCTTTCAACAGTTCCATCTGATGCATACTTAGTTCTGTAGACCCATTTCCATCTGACAAGTTTTCTTCCTTTTGGAAGAGGTACAAGATCCCAAGTATCGTTCGCCATTAAGGAACAATATTCTTCATCGATGGCTGCATCCCAATCTGGATTCCCTGAAGCTTCTGCAAAATTTTCTAGATCATGATTCTCAGAAACTTGAGCCAAAAGAGAAGAGGCTCGCTGAAATTGAGAACGTGTTCGACGTTGATCTCTAGGATCACCGGCAAGATCACCAGCTGCTTCACATGTTGAACGGACCCATCGAGGAAGCACTTGTGCTGGTGCAACTGGAGGAACATGAGTAGGCGGAGGTGGATTTTCATCCTCACTGTCATCATCAGAAACTGGAGTTGGAAACCTGTCAAGGAAGTTGGAAGAAGAAGAAGAAGGCACAAACGCCGAATCAGGCTCGCAGGCCAAAGATGGCACAATCACCGAGTTAGGCTCGCAGGCCAAGAGATTTTCATCAAATTTAGCATCTCTTCTAATGATTATAGCATGAGAATGTGGTTGAAGAAGTCTATAACCTTTTACATCTTCAAAATATCCAACAAATATGCACTTTTCACTTTTAGGCTGCAATGCTTTCCGTTTTTCATCCGGAATGTGAGCCCATGCTTCACTACCAAACACACGAAAGTGACTTACATCAGGTTTAATTTCACTCCATGCTTCTTCCAGTGTTATACCTTGGAATGCTTTTGTGGGGGTGCGATTAACTATGTAATTTGCACAATTTATGGCTTCAACCCAAAATTGAAGACTTAGTCCCTTAGATTGGATCATACAATTAGCCATTTCTTTTAAAGTGCGGTTCTTCCGCTCAGCTACACCATTTTGTTGTGGTGTATATGGAACAGTGTGCTGTTGTTGGATGCCTTGTTCAGTGCAGAAAGTAGTGAACTGTTTGTTAACATATTCTCCTCCATTGTCAGATCTTAACTTAATAATTTGATGACCATATTGTTTTTCAACAAGGACCTTGTAGGCCAAGAACATGTTAAATACTTCGCTCTTAAGTTTTAGGAAATAAACCCAAGTGCGTCTGGTGTAATCATCAATGAAAGTTAAGAAATACTTGAAACCAGAAAAGGAAGCAGATGGAAGAGGACCACACAAGTCACTATGCACAAGCTCCAAGGGAACCGAGGCGTGCCAAGAGGCACGTTTGTCAAAACTGTCCCGATGATGTTTTCCAAGTACACAACCGGAACAAACACCATCTCTGCAAGATACCATCGGAAGACCTGTCACCATATTTTCTTTACATAGTTGTTGCAATGAGCGATAATTTAAGTGACCAAATCGCTCATGCCAAAGTTTGCTCAAGTTATCACTATGAGCAACAAAAATTGAAGGGAAAGGTGATGACCCAAAGTTGTTAAACTTGTACAACCTGGTAAGATCATCAACAATTCCGGTAGCTAGGACCTGTTGAGGATCTTTAAAATCCTTGATTACAACTTGGTGAGGTGTAAAGGTCACAGTTTTACCTTCACCAGAATGAGTGATCTGATAGACTGATAACAAATTGCAGGAAATTCTTGGAACACATAGTACATCACTAAAATGACCATTATCTACCGGAACTGTTCCAGCTCCTACAACACTTAGAGATCTATCATCACCAACAAATATTTGTTTGGTGTTACATTCATGCATAGTAGAAAATATGGCTTGATCCTTAGCCATATGATAAGATGCTCCAGAATCAATGAGCCATTCATTTGAAGTAGAAGAAGAAGATGCATTATAAGAATAACCAGAAGTACAAAGTGCATGTCCATGAGAGGTAGATTTTGAAGACGAATCTAGGCTGATGTGGTGCTTCTTTATTGCTGCTTCCAAGGCTGCCATCTTCTTGAAACACTTAGATTCATCATGATTATCTTTCCCGCAATAGTTGCAATGACGCTCAGTCTTCTTGCCTTTTGGCTTGGATCCTTTGTCATTTTTTAAATAAGGAGCTGACTGAGAGGGTTTGGGACCCTTGTTTGACTTATTATTGTGAAAATTTTGTTTCTTGGGAGGCTTGGACTTTTCTTTCTGTTGGGACAATAAGGCTTTCCCAGATGTATCTGCATTGTTGATTATTCCAATATGAATGACTTTATCTTGTTCTCTAATCAGGGAATCACAAAAGGATTCAAGACTAGGCTCTTGACAGCTAGCTGCATTCAAGAATGCTTTCATGGAGTAAAATGTAGATACAAAAACAGAATATGCAGGTCCAAGTTTGGAAAGAATATGATAAATGCACTGTTTGTCTTCCCTCTCAATCTTACATTCTGCACATAAGAGTTTAAGAGTTTTGTACTTAGATAAATAATCTTGAATGCATGAAAAGTCACTTGGATTTAAAGAAATCAACTCATTTTCGAGTTGATGACCTCGAATTTCATTGTGTTTACCAAACACAGTTTCCAACTTGTCCCAAGCAGCATTAGGTTCATCAATTCCAGATACATGGAATCGCAAATCAGTAGAGATTGACATCCCAATCAATCCACGAGCTTCATCACATCTATTTGCCCATTTTATTTTCTTATCCTCATCAGTGGGTTCTTTTTCTTTCCCTGTGGTAATTCTGAAAAGTCCCCTACTTCGTAGAACATCCTCCATACGAGATTTCCATGAGAAATAGTTGGAACTGTTAAGTAGAATATCACAATGGGCGGCCATATTTGTAAATTAATGGTTGTAAAAGCAGAAACCAATAGTCTATATGGGAAGAGCTCGAAAAAATAGGCGGTTTCAAAAAAAACGGCACTGAAAACTGACTCTGGATGCTGAAGTTATGCTTGAACAAAGAAACTGTTGAAAATGTCCCCAATAGTGACGTGGCAGCTAGAGAATGTCCAGCAAAAAAAAGAACCCCCCTCTTCCCAAGATGAACCTTTTGACAATCACTTTTCAAGAAAGTTGCTTTAAGTGAACCACTTTACAATGATATTACTTTTAAATAGTGAACCACTTTACAATGATATTACTTTTAAATAGTGCAACAATAAAAAAACTTAAATGACTCACTTGTATTTTTATTTTTTTTATTATTTAAGTGAGATGCACTTTTACAATAAAGTAACTTGAAATTAGAAATTGAAATATGGGAATGAAGAAGGGTTTTTTTTTTTTTTTTTTTTTTTACTCTTCTTGCTCGGTTTGCGTGTTTGCCCTTTTTCCTGCAAAACAAACCAAAAAACGAAACAAAAACAACTTTTCCACACTTGTGGAGTTAGATCTTGTTAGCTTGCCCGGAAAGTCTACATTTTCTCTCTGTTTCTGATTTGCCGAGATCGCGCAAGGTGCACGGCAAAGAGCATACGCAGCCGAGAAAAACCCTTTCCCTTTCTGTTTCTGATTTGCCGAGATCGCTCAAGGTGCATGGCAAAGAGCATACGCAGACGGGAAAGCAACAATCCGAACCAAAAAAAAACTAACAGTAACAAAAAAGATGAAATATGAGATTTTTTTTCTTTTCAAAAAACGAAATAAAAAAATGCGTCACTGTAACATTATACCTTCAGATCTGATGAAATACGCGTTTCTGGAGCAACTGGGAACCGTTTTCGATCAAACGAAAACTATTTCCCAATGGAAACGACGCTCCGGACGCAACGGAACACCTCCCACAGCCCAAAAATGCACAAAAATACTAGAACTAGAAACCCTTTCGAGTTTCGGCAACAACAGTTCAAGATCTAGATCATAACTGGAAGCGGCACTTCATAAAAGCTCTGATACCATGTTCAGGTACACAGGGTACTACCAAAGGACCGAACACCAAGAGAAACCACTTCACACAAACAGATCACAGATCAACACACCGATGTTTTGACGTGGTTTAAACCCTCTTGAGGGAAACACTCCACGGCCCCGGTCAAATAGCTTCTACGGGACAATTTATTATGCAAAGAAAGAAAGTTACAAATGAGCTTCTCATAATCGATCAACTAAACAATGACCCTCCATGCTCTTTAAATAGAGATCATGGACCAATCGGGTGTTAAGCCACGGATCAAGGTTAGGTTTGATCTAAGAGAAGTTGAGCCGTTGGATCACTCTATGTCGGAAACATATCGTGACCGTCGGATTAAGTATTTACAAATGCATACTAATGCATACTAAAGAAACACAGTATCCCTAACGAATATATTACACAAGTTGATCTTAACTAACTCCTAAGTGTCTAAATATCCTAACATCCCCCCTTAAGAACAACTTGGGATAGGATTGAAGGATTTACAAAAGTGACACTATTAGGAGAAGGAAGGAGGCATTAGAGCCTATGTCTTTCAGACTCTGAGGGCAACCTGGCCAACATTGAGCCTACCACCCCGGTAGACATTTCGGTGAATCCTGGTGTAGTGGAACACATTCACATAGGCCAGAAGTGTTCCCCTGAAGAAATAGCTATTGGTACGGCCTTATTCAAGCGATTTCGAGACGTATTCGCTTAGTCCTATGAGGAGATGCCTGGGATAGACCCCACGATTGTTTATCACGAAATAAAAACCTATCCAGACATCAAACCTGTACATCAAAATTTGTGACCGGTACACCCCCGGAAGACTGCAGCAACCAAGGCAGAGATTGAAAAAATCTTAAAGGTTGGCTTCATCTATCCTATCCCGTTGACGGATTGGGTCTCAAACGTCGTCCCTGTGAACAAAAAGCAGGGTACCATTCGCGTCTGTGTCAATTATCGAGACCTTAACAAGGCTTGTCCAAAGGACAACTATCCGACCCCGTTCATCGACCAGATCATCAACAATTGTGCCAGGAGCATCATCTTTTCATTCATGGATGGCTTCTCCGGTTACAACCAGATTGAGATCAACCCAGCCGACCAACATAAGACGGCATTCATCTGTCCTTTGGGGACGTTTGCATACCGCAAACTCCTGTTTGGCCTTAAAAACATTGGCACCACATTCCAGCGGGCCATGTCGTATGCCTTCCATGACATTAAGGACTTTGTGGAACCTTACCTAGACGATCTTCCTGCTCATTCAAAGCAGCATGAGTTCCACATGGATCCTCTGATGGCCATTTTCCTCAGATGCAGACGGTACAATATCCGTCTGAATCCTCATAAGTGTATCTTTTGCGTAGAGTCTGGACGCCTCTTAGGGTTTATTGTCTTGAAGGATGGGATCCGTATTGATCCCTTAAAGATGGAGGCCATTGTCAACCTACCACCTCCGACTAATGTGACGGAACTTCAAAGTATCCAAGGGAAGGCAACTTATTTAAGGCGTTTTGTTTGTAACTTCGCAGAGAAGACTCAGGGGTATATGAAGTTGCTTAAGAAGAAAGTCCCGTTCATTTGGGATGATCAAGCTCAAAAATCCTTCGACTGCATCAAACATGCCATCACACATGCCCCCGTGCTCCAACCGCCCAACTATTACCGAGATTACATCTTGTATCTCATTGCTTCTACTACCACTATCGTCATGGTCTTGGTACAGGAGGATCAAAACGCCCAGGAACATGTAATATACTATGCAAGTAAGGGTCTTACTAACACTGAAACTAGATATTCACATGTCGAAAAACTTGCTTTCACGGCGGTCATCGCCGTCCAAAAGTTCCAGCACTATATCTTGCTCCGCACCACCACTATCATTGAAGACTCAAACCCCATGTACCACATACTGACACGTCAAGTACTTGGGGGCAAGTATTCACGCTGGATTGTGATACTGCAAGAATTCGACCTTCTTTTCGAGAAAGCTAAGTCTAAAAAGTACTTGGTGTTTGTTGAGCTTATTTGTGACCTTCCCCGTCCTGATGTAGAAGTTGAGCGCAATGACTCTTTTCCAGATGAATCATTGTTTCTCATCAGTACAACTGAACCATGGTATGGAGATATTTCATTATATCTTCAAACCCAATGCTTCAACCCTCAACTCTCTCGCGACGACCATCGCAGAATACGTCACCATGCAAAGTATTACCTGATCATCAGTGATACTTTGTACCGCCGTGGCGTCGATTCAATTCTTCGACGTTGTCTAACTCACGATGAGGCTGAACGCATTCTGAATTACTGTCACGTTGGGGCGTGTGGCGGTCACCTCTCTGGGATGGCTACAACCCAGAAGATTTTGTGCGCGGGATATTATTGGCCTACTATCTTCAAAGATTGTATTGAGGCCGTGAAGAGATGTCCTCCATGTCAACACTTCCATACAAAGAAGCGCACCCATCCCGCCCTGTTACACCCAGTTATTGCCGTGGGCACCTTCGCTAAATGGGGCATCGATTTTATGCATTGTAATCCTACCTCGTCCGGGGGGCATAGTTACATCATCATGGCTATGGATTATTTCACAAAGTGGGCCGAGGCAATACCTACATACCAAAACGATGTCAAAACCGCCGCACTCTTCATGTTCAATCATGTAATAGCACGATTTGGAGTTCCTCAAGCGATAGTTACCGATCGTGGTTCTCACTTTCAGAACCATATGGTTGATGAACTGAGCGATAGATTGGGTTTTCGCCATGAAAACTCAACACCCTACTACCCGCAGTCCAATGGACAGGTCGAGGCCATTAACAAGGTCTTGAAAACTATGGTCCAAAGGATGGTAGGTACGCATAAGTCCAACTGGCATAATATGCTCTTTTCAGCATTATGGGCCTACAGAACTTCTGTTAAAACCGCAACATGTTTTACTCCTTTCTAATTGGTGTATGGATTGGAGGTTGTCCTTCCTATAGATTGCAAAATTCCGTCTCTACAACTCGCTGTCGAACTTCTTCCTAACACTACTGTCAAGGAAGAACGTTTCTTGTACTTAGCAAAACTTGACGAGTCCCGCCGAGATGTTGCTCTTGCTAACGAAGCACACAAGAAACGCATCAAAGCTCAGCATGACAAGTCAGTAGAACCTCGTATCTTCAACGAGGGTGACCTGGTCCTCACATACGACCAGAAGCATGACAAGCTGGGCGCAGGAAAGTTCAAGTCCATGTGGCCTGGGCCTTACATTGTCAAACGTGTTTTGGAAAAGGGAGCTTACGAGCTTGAAGATTATGACGGAATATCTTTGGGTGAACCCCGTAATGGGATTTACTTGAAGAGGTACTATTCCTGAACCTGTCATGCATAGACTTTCTTGTATATATTGTACATGGATTGTGTGTGTTTTTGTGTGGTGTGACGCATTTATTTTTGAGTGTCTCTCGATCTTGTTTCCGCTTCTTATACCATGTCTTGTCTGCGTGTGCAGATGGAAACATGCTACAGATTCGCGGACGGCGCCAGATGGCACACCCGTAACCTTGCCTCGGCAGCCTGGGTACTGTATTCCCCAACATGAGAGCTTATCAGCTCAGGTGGAAGTTGTCTTGGGTTTGCAACCAACAATGTCATAGAATATCAGGCGATAATTGGAACCCTAACCGATGCTACTTCTTTGGGTATGGACCACATTGTCATCCACATGGATTCTCAATTAGTGGTTTCCCATCTTAACCAGGTCTACGCTATCCGTGATCCCACCCTACTCCGTCTCTTCAGACGAGTACGTCTCCTGGAAAGGTCATTTGAATCCATTCAATACCTACACATTCCACGAGAGTTAAAAATAGTTGTTGACTCGATGGCCAACTTCAATTTAGATTGGTACATCGCACACACATAATACTCATAATATGTAAAAGCATTCACGACATGTAAATAATGCACTGTATAAAAATCATAGCATATGAACAAGATCACATCATTCATCATTTCTAAAAACACATAATGTATAAATCGTCGAAAATGTCTGTATATATATATCATCAAAAGTAGTGCTAGCACAAAAATTTGAAGCACGATGGCTTTCAGTAAGTCTCTACAAAATCTGAAGCCTCGTAGCTTTCAGTAGTACAAAATCTGAGGCCTCTAAGCTCTCAGTACAAGTATATCATCAAGCCTGATGCCTGGCTCGTACACCCCTAGGGCGGACAGCTCTCTGTCGCTGAGAATGGAAGCACTCCACTGTCCTTGCTACCTTGCGGAGCAAGGAATTGAAGCGTACAGATGCTCCAACTTCGAACCTCTGCATAGGTCTCGGTAAGTCATCTATCACTGGCTCGGGAACATCCACTGTCAGCTAGGACAAGTTCCTGTACACATCCTCCATCTCTACGATGGCAGCATGAGCACCTAGGGGCACAACTAATTCCCCACCTCTGTCTCTCCCCGCCATAAGAGAAACCCCTATGGGCCGTATGTGACCCACATCTACACACACATGTTATATACTTGTCAGCACTGCATCAAAAAAAATCATAAAGATACAAAACTTAAAAAATACAAGGGTTTTGTTCTTACCGATGTCTCCCCATGCTGTACCCTCGAGCAGCACTAAGTCGGGATCCTCTCTGAAATCCGTACCTCCGTACGGGTAGTCCTCAACCATGAGAAACTGGCCTTCCAGCCAGCTGAAGAACTCAAGACCAAAGCTGATGATAGGTCCCCCACCATGACGGGCCATCAACTCTGCCCATCTGAGCATGTGTGGATCCCTAGGATCCCTGTCATCCAATCATATATATGGGCATAAGAGAGGGATCCGCTCCAAGAGGAATGATATCATGATCGATTCGTACATGAACTACTTGAGCTCCCCCCGCTGACACTTCGTCAGCTGAGCTCGAATGTTGGCGAGGAGACCCTCGCACCAGTTGAAGATCGTGGGGGACATACACTCCTCCGCATAGAGCATCTAAGTCCGAGTGGCCATGTGTGGGGCTTGGCTCCCCGCCACTCTAGTAATAGTAAACAATATGGTGCGTAGTGGGCGGTTTACAACATCCCTAATGGGAATCTTCCCTCTAGAGGATCGAGCATGAGCAGTACAATGCTGTGTTACCATGTCATCAACAGTGCGATCACTAACTCGTGATCCGGTGAGAACTACAGGGTCCCCTCTCCGGGACAGACCAGTAAGGAAATAGATGTCCTCAACATCTATAGTGAGGAGATGCTCACCGATCAAAAAGTGTTGTTGGGCCGCATCCCAGCACCGGAGCATGTGTGTCAGCAGTGGGATTTGGGCCCTCGAGCCCTGAATCTCAAAGAACTTGAGTAAACCACAGTTTCTCAAAGCATTCACGCATTGTGGATCTTCGGCAGCTTGTACATATTGCACCTCGTGTTCTCTTTCCTGCCACTCTAATACCATCTTTGCTTGCTATCAACCTACCAAAGTGGGCATTTAAACACTGTTAGACCTTACTTCAACCACGGGAAGTCCACCTTTTGGGTTTAATTTGATAGTTCGGATATGCGTTTCCATCGTCGCACTATGCTATTACACACAGTGCGATGACGTCGCACTCCACGTTTTCGGGACTTGCGTCGAGTAGGTCTCATCGCAGTTCCCGAAAGGGCAAACTGTGACAAGCTGAGGGCGCTATAGCCCTCCATAAATCCATCAAAAAACCTAAAAAATGGACCTAAAATCAAAATGTAATCCACTACAATTTTGCTGGATGAAGTTACCTGCTCTAGATAGTGGATGAAATGGCGGCTTGTAGCTCCCAGAATCAATGAATAAAATCTTGGCTTCAAATTAGCACTTCTTCTCCCAAATTGGCAAATGGAACAATGGTGACTATATTTGACCCATTTTTCTATTTATAAATAAAATAGAATATTCCTTTTTCAAATATTTGATGCTTTGAAATCATTTGCTATAGTTTTAATCATATTTGGAATATCGGTTGGCTATTTGACCTAGTTTCCAAGTGTGCAGGGGTTGTTAAGTGGTATTTTGCGTCATTTCTCACGTTACAACAGTCATCTTTGGTATGAACTCTCCCTTGAATATTTTGTCATTATTTTGCAACGGCTAGATTGTAATTATTTTATGATGATGAGCTTACTCTTCATTTGTTCTCGTGCTCTTGAAACTACGAGAATAAGTACCGAGTTGTGATTTATCACTTTTCTAGGCTCGTTAAACTCCTACGGAAAAGGATACCCCCCGGAGTCTACCTTTAATCTCTTTTTAGGCTCTCGAAAAATGAAAAGATTGCCAAGCGAACTTGTCGCATTCACTTGTTAAAGTATTTGAATGGTCGTCTTCCTAGTGATAGTTTACCCCTTTTTCGAACCAGGGGGCACTACTTACAAAAAAGGTATAATCCAACCAATCATGACTGGAAGAGTCCTCTCCCGCATTGTTTTACCCTTTTTCAGGAGATGAGGCTAACTTTTTGAAAAAGGACCGTTGGAGTCCTCTTTAGTTCTTTTCAGACTCTCTAAATATTAAATGATGACCAAGTTTACCTTCTATGGACTCATTAAATTCCCACATTGAAGGGCCCGCCATGGGACGAACCCATTCTATCCCAGGTTTGAAAAATATTTGGGATTGGACTCATCTATGAGATGAGCTACACCGAGCATCTGGTTACCCTCATCAAGCTCGTAAAAAACACACGAGGCACTCATCATTCATGATGGGGAAAAAGGAAATCTTTTATATTACACACTTTATCAGTGGCAGTACGTAGTCGTTCTTGAACATGGAACTCATATGCATTTGCATACTGTACTTGGATCATCCGTTTGTCCTCAAGTTTTACCTACTTCCTAAGTCTTGTTACTCCTTTGAGTCATTCAAATAAATCTCCCCTCATCAGTTGCATTAAGATTCAGTGTCGTACTCATCGTGTCAATACTGCCAAGTCATACCATGCCCATGTTCAAGAATACATCCACCATTTATCATCTGTAGTCAGTACACCCGTCACTTTGTTAGTCTACTCTGAGTCAGTCTTGCATTTTACTACACCGTCGAATCTACTCTACACATTTTTTGTCGTGTTTCGTGTCGGTTGATGGGGGATTCATCATGGCCCTCCTTTGACGGATTCATCCTTGTCGACTTCAACTCATCATCCGAGGATTGAATCTAGAAACCAACCAAGTACCTTGGCCCTGCATGCCTCAATGGCAAGTTACCTCACTTTCAACATGAGTCTACATCATTGGCTCTTGATTGAAAGATTTCATCTTGCGTTCGACTCCAACTCACTTATTCACGCTTAGTGATATGTACTATGATACCTTGGGAATCATTGACATTAATGGTGATCTCCCTCGCGCTTTTTAACGGTTTACATCAATGACCGGTAATTAAGCAGTTTCTACCATGTTCAACATCAAGACATTTGTAATCACATGGTTAGATTCGTATCATTGCGGGTTCGGCTTGAAGACCCTGGGAAATCATATTTTACCCAAGTTGCAATGGAGTTTGTATTGAGTCATATAAACGGATCCACATTTGTATTGGCCATGGCTGTGTTGTCATCTCATCATGGATCTACGCTTGTGTTTAGTATCCATGATTGTGTTCAGTCAATCATTACTGCCATCGATCTGCATTGTATTGGTCGGCAGCCATGTTGTGAGTCATTTGAGACTGTGTACTCAGAGTCAGTTGTACTGCAGCAGCGTCCTTCGTCCGACAAGTCCATTGCCATTCCTTCTATCAAAGCATTTCACCTGTCCATTTTCAAACAGCTTCATGCTTTGGGGGGCATTCTGTTACACCTAAAATCTTCCCATCATGAGATTCAGTGTATACACCCCTGAAGTTACCTTGATTGAGTTATTGACCTCAAAGGATTTGTACCCATTTGTACTAGGTTTTGAGAGGTCGTCACAATTTGCACTCATGCAACATGCGACGTCGCATCTTGCTCCATTGTAGGGTGCGACGAAGTCAGTTAAATGGCAAAAATAGCTTCTTCGAGCTTCTTCTCGAAGCTTGCTGACTTGGGACCCTATCCCTGACCTCTTGGAAGAGCTGGCATTCGATTACTATTATTTTGGAAGGATCCCTTAAGCCTCTCCTATCATATCTCAACCTATCCTATCCATATCCTATCCACTTAGTCCTATTTAAATGAAGCTCACTCCCATCCCAAAGGGAGGAATTCTATGGTACTCTTATGTTGGTGAAACTAATCCCAATAGATCTAACACTCTAGCTTGGGGAACATCCACTTCTCTCTAGGAGCTTTGGCATGGCTTGTCGAAAGGAGTTTGCACTGTTAAGGCAATGCTTGTAATCCTCTTTCCTATTGTACTTCTCCACTCTTCAATACAGTTAATATAATTGCTTTCCATAAATGTTGTCTCTTTGATGATGTTTAGAGTTTTCCTCCTTAACTGTTAACTTAGATCTGTCATATGAGATATATGCTTTCACTTCTTGTGGTCTGTTACACGTTCAACAGGGTTTAGCTACTCGCAATCTGGCAACATTGGAGCATTGGATCAACAAAGGAGAAAGGGATCTACAAATCTAAGGTAAATGATCTACTCTTACATTTGTACTTCTACATGATCTGGGAAAGTATTTTATGTTATGTCTTATTTGTTCTAGACTTACGTTAAG
This sequence comes from Larix kaempferi, assembly GCA_027924585.1. Lineage (NCBI taxonomy): Eukaryota > Viridiplantae > Streptophyta > Pinopsida > Pinales > Pinaceae > Larix > Larix kaempferi. Next base: position 934,777 of record BSBM01000892.1, read on the forward strand.
CTAGGGAGATCAGGCCTTGAGTCCGCTCTCGGCAGATTGTCCGTGAAATAGAAGTTTGAGCAAGTCTAGCGCAACTTGGCTTTGCCGCGAGAATCAGAATCAGAAGGAAGGTCAGGGGACACTTCGCAGCCAAAGAAAACACCTCTATCCCTGACCTTGCCACAAAAACCGCGCATAGTCTGCATTGACCCACTAAGTGTCATTATACCGCGCGACGAAACAGCTGCGGGTGCGCAGAGCATAGAGCATGTGGACATCAACATCATGATGTTTCCACTAGAGGGACTACACAATCTGCACTTACAGGTTGTTGAAGATATCCATGATAGAAATGTGGTCGCTCTGGACCAACACCATCAATTGCAAGAAAATTATAAGCAATTGCAGGAAGCAAGTTTAAAGAGAGCCAAGGCACTTGAAAATGAACAGGACCAACGAAGAAGAATAGAGTAGACTATCGTTTCAGTCTGCGCAGAGATACCAGAATGCGATGAGCATCCAGAGCTCGCGGATACTATCCTTAAGATTGGATCGGTAGTCAGCAATATTAAGACTGGAATGAAAGACATGGAGACTGATTATCAAGCAAATATTGCCGGCTTGGAAGCACAGAATCAGCCGAAGACACCAACAGATCAGGCAGAGCTCAGAGCAGCCGAAGCGAAAGCTGCCACAGAAAGCATATCCAGTGAAGTGGCTAAGTGTCAACACTTGCTAGACGAAGCTACAAGAGTGTTTACTACGCTGCAAGAGGAACCTAAGCTGCCACAGGTCCAAACCAGTTTTCAAGAAAAGCAGGCAGCATTAAACGCTCTGAACGCGGAGATGAAGACCTTGCTACCAATAGACAAACTCTACAGATTCCCATAAGTCAAAGAAATAAAAAGAAAACTTCAAGTGTTAAGAGAACAGGAGGCTGAAGCTGGAGATAAGTCACGGCCCCTGTAGGAGGAAGCCCATGAACTAACGCAGAAGATTGAAGAAAAACTGAGAGAACTCTGTGATGCACAGGATTCAGTGCAAGAGAAAACTTACGACGACCTAACACCGGATGTGTTGGAAACCATCAAAGTAATTGAACAAGATGCCAAGGATACGGTTGCTAAGCTGAGCGCAACATATCAAGAGTTCACTGCTAAAATAGCTCCACAGGAGGAAGAGCAACTCATGGAACCAGAAGTGGAAAGTGGCTCGGGGACGGGCCACATGTAAGTGTTAGGGGCCTATTGGGCCTAGCCCAAGTAAGGAATTTTTGTGCAAGACAATTTTGGAGCTGCGAATTCATAGCACAGCTCAGAAGAAGACAGTTTTGGGGAGTTGTGAAGTTGAGCGCAGTGTAGCATCGAAAGGTAAGAACCGCGCGGCTAAGTGCCAGCTCCGCGAAGTGGTAGCATCGCGCAATTCCAGCAGAGCACCTATTTGGGGAAAAGGTCGAGTGGAGGAAAGCGACATGTTTTGGGTATGGAGCAGTGTGAAGTCAGATGAAAGTGACCTATCAATGAGAGTGGTGGAAAATAGTTAGAAGCTAAGCCACGGATCCGATGGCGACAAGCAAGCCAGAGGGACAGAAAGCGACACACTACGATGCATTGTAACCGTTTCAGGAAGGATGCGGATGTCAGAAGGGCGTGTGGGATGCGAGTGGTCCATCAGAACGGACAGAAGCGTGTGGAGCAGCTGTCAAATGCGAATGCTGAGTTGGCGGGTAACCGCGATAGTTTTGGGTAACCTTAGGGTTTTTGGCCCATCATGAATGTAAAGACGTGGCCTATGGGCACGATCTATAAAAGGGCACATTTTGTAAGGGAAAGGGTTAATTGTGAATTGCTAAATCTTGAGTAATACTTGTTTTGCATTATTGAATGCTATTGAAAAAGGCTCTGTAGCTGCGTGCGCAGAGACCTATTGAAGAGCGAAGAGAGTCTGCAGCTGAGTGCGCAAACTGGAACTGTTGTGTCCTTCCCAAAGATAATATAACAACAGTTCCTGTGGACGTAGCTCCCATCCTGAGGGTGAACCACGTTAAATCTGTGTTATGTGATTGCTTATGTGCTTGAATCTGTGTATTTGCTTATATTGGATGGTTAAGATCTTGTTTATGAGCTCATGTGGTCTTGCTTTTATATGTATTTTCCATAAGGATAATGATGGGGATAATATGTTAAGTATCCACATATGTGAATTAATGTTAATTGCATAAGTATTTCTAAGTCAGTTGAATGCATAAGTCAATCGGATAAACACTAAACCCGCGAAGCCGGTATAGTGTGATTCCCTGAGCGCAACACCGGAAGTGCACAATTACATTGTTGTTTGTTATAGTGTGGAAGTTTGCAAGGGTTGTAGGATATTATGTTATTTAATGCATCTTTTTACACTAAGTAAGATCTATCGAAGTTGCATAAGTGTTGGAAGGAATCACATGCCTCTGTGGCGCTTTCCTATTGTCGGAGAACCATTCCACATCGTGCAGTCCTTGGATACACGATAGTCTAAGTGTTAACCGCAAAGAATATGAACTTCGCCCAGTCCCTAGTTCATAGCCCGAGTCCTGTGGCGCACTGCTCGCCGGTTTTATTGAAGCGCTCATCACCTGGTTGTGGAAACTTGATTCCAAATCCCCCCCATTACTTCGCCTCGGGTGAGACCTCAGTCTGTTCGCAGGCTATTTCCGAAAGGGCCGGTGAAAAGGGGTTTTGTTGGTTCCTCGAACCGCGTAGAACCTGGGTCTTTCTAGAAAACCTCAAGAACAGTATAAGCATCCAACACAGGAGATGGAGTTTATCATCAATACGCTTGTGGATGCATTCCACTATGCCAAAAATCTTGAATCCAAATAGAAAGGAAAAGCACGCTTCATGACTAAACCGACAGGACGACCACCCGACAAGAAGGCACCAGCCGACTTCGACAAGTTAAGATATTCTTAGCCAACTCCGCCAAAGAAATATCGTGGCAAAAATCATTCTCAGAAAGACAAAAGGGAACGTAGCAAACAACCTCCTACTGGGAAATGGTGTGATTACCACAATTCATCATGGCATGATACGTCTGAATGCAAAGCTCGGAAGACATTTTTGGAAAAAGTGTAGACATCTGACTTGTTCAAAAAAACTCTAGTAGAATCTAACCCAGAATAAACAACCCTTTTGACATCAACATCGACCACTCCAGAAGCCTCGACTATCGTCGATGAGGAGGAACAAGAGTGCCTATTCCATACACAAATATGGGTTCAAAACAATCCATTACATTTGATTGTGGATAATGGTAGCCAAAAGAACTTTGTTTCTGAAGATCTCATGAAGAAACTAGGCCTTGTTACCACTCCACATCCTTAGCCTTATAACATCGGTTGGATGAAGGATGGACAAGAACTTAGGATCACCCGACAATGTAAACTCACCTACTTCATTAAGCCTTTTGAATATGAAGTACTCTACGATGTGGCACCACTCTCTGTAGCCAATGCCTTGTTTGGGAAACCTTAGTTATGGGATTGACATGGAAGTTACCAGTCACGACCTCAGAAGGTGATTGTCAGAATTCGGAACCAATGGCACGGCATACCAGAGCGAGGACCTACACCAACGATTGCAATGATATCTGCTAAACAGACGAAGAAGCTCATCAACCATGCTCAGAAGTTCGCATTAATCATGATCAAGCCACAACATTCCAGGAAGACTGCAGTAACCAGTCGACTCACCGACCAGTGCAGCTCCTGACAGAAGCAATAGATCGACAATATTCTTGATGAGTACCGGAACCTATTCCAAGAGCCAGACGGAGTACCTCTACATTGCCAAGTAAAACACTCTATTGAAATTACTCCTGGTTATTCATTACCTAACGCATCTATTTACAGAAGATCCATTATCTAAAATGAAGAGATTCACAGACAAATTCAAGATTTGATCAATAAAGGTCATATCTGACCCAGCTCCTCTCCTTGTGGAAATCCAGTTGTCCTCATTCCAAAGAAAGACAGGACTTGGCGCATGTGCATCGACTAGCGGGCCCTGAACAAAATTTCGGTAAATAATAGACACACTATGCCGCGGATAGAAATGTCTTAAAGGTGCTAAAATATTTACTAATCTCGACCTCAAGTTGAGATATCATCAGATTCCAATCGAGCCCCCAGATGTATGGAAAATTGCTTTCAATACCAAGGAAGGATTATTTGAATGGTTAGTCATGCCTTTTGGCTTAACCAATGCACCTGTGACCTTCATGCGGTATAAGGATAACATTCTTTTACCTTTCATCGGAAAATGGGTCATCGTCTATCTCGACGATATATTGATTTTCAGTCGATCATGGGAAGAACATGTCAGACAACTTCGACAAGTCCTCGACACTCTTCGACAACATCAACTCTACTTGAACATGGACAAATGTTCATTTGCGATGAACAACATCAAATATTTGGGGTATGTAATTGACTATGCATGCATTCACGTCGATCCAGACAAAGTGAAAATCCTTAAATATTGCCCCATTCCTCAAAGCATTCATGAACTAAGAATTTTTCTTGGTTTGGATAATTTTTATCGATGATTCATACTCGGCTTTAGCCACATAGCCTAGCCTTTGAATCAGTTGACCAAGGGAAATGGGAAAACTGTCTTCAAATGGACATTGACACAACAAGAAGCTTTTGAACAGCTCAAACACGATCTTTGTACTGCACCAGTACTTGTGTTACTTGATTTGCATCATCCCTTTGAGATTGAGACGGACGCATCGGACTATGCCTTGGGCGTAGTGATCACTCAGTCTGGTCACCCAGTCGCTTTTCATTCCTGAAACTTTTAATGACACTGTTAGAATATATTCGATGTATGAAAAATAACTATATGCCATTATGCAAGCTCTTAAGCAATGGATACATTATATCCTTGGCAAGGAGATGGTCATTCTCACTAACCACAATCATTTACAGTTATCCTCGTCTCATTCAAAGTTACAAACAACTCGACAACTCAAGTGGATTAATTACCTGCAACAATTTTAGTTGGTAATTAAGTATCAGAAAGGTAAATCCAATGCCGCCATCGATTGTCTAAGTCGACCACCCATTACTCTCCTTCTTATAGTGATGAGTATGCAGGGTTATGACACCACCACTTGGACTCAATTGTATCAAGAAGACAACAAATTTTCACCAATCTATCGACAACTTCAGACCGATAAGTCATTGACCTTCGACTATTTCCTGAAATACACCTTTCTATACAATCTTGGACAGCTTTGTGTACTGATAGGTGAGCATCGATAGCAGCTCATTTGGGCCGCGCACTACAGCAAGACTGTAGGACACTTTGGAGTAGCAAAGACTCTTTCTATTCTCCAAAAGTATTTCTTTTGGCCTTCAATTAAAACTGACGTCAACAAGTACATTCGATCATGCATGGTTTGTGCCATTTCTAAACCGCCTAATCGACGACAGGGATTGTACACACCTTTACTAGTTCCTAGTCGACCATGGGAATCTATTTCTATGGACTACTTGACAGGATATCCTACTACCAAACATCAGCATGACGCGATCTTAGTAGTAGTCGATAGATTTTCCAAGATGGCCATTCTCATTCCATGCAAGAAGACTACGACAACGCAACAGACCGCTCAGCTCTTCTTTGAACATGTCTGGACACAATACTTTCCTTATCAACATCTTTCCATCCTCAGACAGACGGACGATGAAAGTTGCGAATCGCTTGGTAGTACAACTGCTTCGTATGTACAACCACAAGCATCGACGAACATGGGATGACAGTCTTCCATATGTCCAACACAGCTACAATCGTGCTCAGCACAACTCTACAGGAAAGAGTCCATTTGAGATATGTTATGGATTTCAACCCTCAACGCCTATTGACTTGATTAGTTCCTCGACACAGTCGAACGATATCGACTATAACCGACGAGAAATTGACAAAGCATTGAAGTTTCGAGATCAAATTTGCGACATCCAGAGACAAGCAAAGGAAATGTTGCAATGAACTAATGCGAAAGCTAAGGCCCAACACTATAAGAATAGTATCCCTCATTCATTTCAAATTGGGGATCAGGTCTGGTTGCATCTCAAGAAGGAACGCTTCATTGGTCCATATAAGAAGTTGAAGCCTTTGCGATATGGTCTGTACAGTATTCTTGAGTAGATTGGAGAAAACGCTTTCCAACTCGACATTCCTTCATGCCTGGGTCTGCATCCAGTATTTAATGTGGATCTACTTCGACCATACCATGCACCACTATTGGAATAGAACGACTTGCAGACAACAAAACCTGAAGACATCCATCCAGATTTTCAGGAGCCTCTTCCTTGCGACACCAGGGAAATTTTTAAGGGCGAAATTTAGCCAATTGGCTATTTTTTGGACTTTTTTTCAAAAAATAAATTCGTTATTTGGTCATTTTTAGCCTCTAAAATCGCCTATATTTACATAAAATATGTTTTTTTACCCTAATATTCGCCAAAATTTACAAGTTTCACTAGTAAATCATATGTTTCATTTTTAATATTCGCCTACCAATCTATATATATGTTTTTTTCAATCCAAAATAATCACCCATAATTCTATACTGAGGTATACTTTTATAATCCTTAAAAAATACCCTGTTGCGACACCATTGTAGGACGACGAGTATGCCATTCAAGTACGAACAAAATTCCTTTGTTTCAAGTGGCAAATTTAGACAGATCCCAGCCCAAGGAAAATGGTACTCTGCTACTGAACTGACTGACAAGTTTCCTCGTATGTACGAGAAAAAAATGGGGACCATTGTTTCTTAAGGAAGGAGGTATGATCCACCCAGCAATTGGCATTATTTTCGGATTCCAACATCGAATTCGACTTCGACATGTTCATCTACTTCGACATGTTCATCTACTTCGACAAGTTCATCAACTTCGACATGCATCGTCGACACTTCTGACTAACGAACTACGACAGATTGTCTCTTTGTCTTCCAGTCGACCGTAACGGTTGAACTTCTGAAACCATTCTAACTTCTCTTGTAACTGAACGTAACAGGTAGACAACCCAAGCGTCTTAGCACTCTATTTAAGTATGTAAAATATTGTAATATATAACAAGTAATAGAGAAGAATCAAGATCAGTTCGCATCCCTGCATATTGTCTGTGTGTGTATGTTTATGTGCGTAGTGTAATCATGCTTTGTCTATTCTTATGCTTCCGCCATAACAGTGTTGATTCATTCAGTCGAACTGTTGTCCCCGTCGTGCACCTGGGCGTGTACAGATCAATTTAACTCTCCAATCATATAGCCATGGCCCTAAAACTTAGGTTGATGTTGGTTTCTAGAAATAAAACAACCTAGTTCTTTTTAAACACTATTTCTTTTTCATGAGTCAAATTTCATTTAAGAATTGAAAGTGATAAAGAGAAGTTTAACGGAAATGAAACTTTTAATACCAATAAGGATATTCAAATAACTGCATCATCACCCTTCAAAGAAAAAAGGTATTCAATTTGATTTCAACATCCATTCCTATTTCAACTTCCAAAACATTCTTTTATTGTTACTTTCAAATCAACCAGAAAACCATGCACACTAAAAGGGAAAATACAGTCCTAAATTCCAATATCAATGCACTCTAAAAAAAAGAAAGGAAATCAACTAAAGATTTTTTATTTTTTATTTTTTCATTTACAATGCACAAACATAAAGTAAACTAAGATTTGTCTTTTCACCTAGGGTGCACTAATCAACACGAAAAGAATCCAAAATTATATTTTCTTATTCGCTTAAGAGGTACTACAAGGCATACAAAAAAAACAAATATTGATTTTCTCTTTTTCACTTAAAAGGGAAGGAAAACATAAGCAAAATCAATAAATTGTGCCCTCTCCTTTCACACAAAATGAAAAGAAATAAGTAAAGAAGGAAATCAAATAAATTAAATCTTTTTTTTCACCTAATGCATACAATCCAAAGTTCAAAAGAGACCAAACAAACATCCAAAAACTTCTAAATGTTAAACTAACATCTACTAAACAACTCCATAAACCCTAAAACAACAATCAGGAAGGTGCAGCAACCGTATCTGGTTGGGCTCTTAATAGTCGAATACGACTTTCATATTGAATGATAAATAGGAATAATATATTAGATTGTGCTTATAAAATTACAATAAGATCACCTTTATAGGGCTTGAGGAAGCATAGTGAAGGGTTACACCCTTTCACTAGTAACCTAATAATATATTAATTTATAAATAATAATATTAATTAAATATTCACAGCATTGCCTTCCCCTTACGAAATCTTTGTCCTCAAAGCTTGAGTATTTTCATAATGTCATCCTTCATTCAGATTCAGTGTCGGTATTAGAATCGGACGTGATTTCTTGTGCAGAGACTTGCACTTCCTTTCCATTGATGATTTTGCATTGTATTGTCTGATTGTTCCTACATTTATGGCCAAGGATCCAATCATCACCGCATCGACGACATATTTTTTTCTTCTTTTTTCTATTATCGGAGTAATTGTTAGATGACTTTGATCTATTTTCCATTTCATAGGCATATGATTGAGGTTTGTGGCATTGATGGCCGGGTGACCAAGTATCTGCACAGTACCTACATTGTGTCTCTTTTTCTTGTCGATAATGATTATCGCCTCTTGTTTTTATTCCTTCCAATTTGCGTTCTGCGGCTTTTGCTTTATGTCTTGCTACTTCTACGTTAGGTATGTCATGTAACTTTAACTCTTTTTGGAGGTATGGTTTAAGACCTCCTAAATAGGTTTCGAGTCTTTGCTTGTCAGACAACCCAAATACTCGTGTCGATAAGGATTCCCACTGATGTGTGAATTCCTCCACGCTTCCAACCTGTTGTAATCTAGTAAGTTTACTGAAAAAATCATCTTCTTTGATTCCTTGAAACTTATTAAAAAAATCATTTTTGAACAAGTTCCAGGTGTAGGAAAAATTATCTCTCTTCCACCATAAGTACCAATTATAGGCATACCCTTCCATATGCATTGACGCATATTTCACCTTCTCCTCGTCACATTGAATATTGTAAATGTCGAAGTATTCTTCCGCTTTGTCTAGCCAAGCAACGCATTGGTCTTCACTTCCATTGTATTTTGACAACTCTATTTTTTCCTTAGGTGGGTACACTATGTAAGGGTGATATTGATTTCCTTTTGCTTTATGGTTTGATGGTGGATCGGAACTACTGGACGATGTAAGTGACATATTTGAACTGCTTCGTTGTTGGCGGTGATTTTTAGCTTTTTTATTCTCTACTATCTTACTGATAGCTTCTATTTTGCTGTTTAATCGTGCCGCCATATCTGGCAGTACTTTTGTTTCTATCTCTTGCTTAAGCGTCGCATTGTTAATCTTTATTTCTTTTTGCAATTCTTCTTGATTCTTGGAAAGTGTTTCCTGTGTGAAAATATGAAATGAGGCATCTAGCATGTCTGAACTGCTGCCTTGGTCTGTCTTAGGCGTTAGTCTTTGTAACACCTCCATTATTGTATTATGGTTCTGCGTCATGGTGCTCAAGTTCTGGGTTATGGTGTTTATGTTTTGGGCCATAGTACTCATTTTGTCATCCAAGTTTTTTTGTTTTTCGTTCAGGATGTCCAATTTTTCACCCAGCCTTCTTTCTAGTACCAGAACAACTTCATCTTTGATTTCTTTTTTAAGCACTGTATTGTTATTTTTCATCTCTTCCTTCAAGTTTTTTTGGTTAGCGACGAGGGATTTGATGTCCTTCTCCATTTTTTTCGATTTGCTCTTTTAGTTCCGCCATGGTTCTTGATCTAGTGTGGGGAGGTGAATATTTGGGCCCAATTTTGGCTTATGAGGGGTGAGTGATATTGTGGGATTTTTGGTGTGGGCTTGATTAAAATCAAGTAGTAGTAATAATAATAATATAATAATAATAATTATTTGAAATATTATAAAGTTAGAATATAATAAAAATATTATATTTATTTAACTTTGTTATTTTTTTGAAATTTTCTTTTTTTTTGTAGGGTTTCTACGTGGAGTTAGGCGGATGAGAGTGAAGGCCGAGGAGTGGAGGAAGGGAATAGGGAATTGTGGGAGATCGCAGGTGGAAGACGAGATGAGCGGTGGCACTGGATGGGAGAGGTGAGCAACAAGGGAGTGAGGGAAGGAGGTCGTGTTGGAGAGATGGGCGTGGGAAAAAACGAGAAGGAGAGGCCCATGCATGGACATTGGTCGCGCAGGGATTGGCAGGGTGGGCGTTGTGAGGAGCGCAGGAGGCAGAAGGAAAGGAGGAGCAGTGGTTAGGGGGCTGGGTGCGGCAGTGAGCAGCGTGGGGAAGGGCACAGGAATATAGAGAAGAGGCAGCGGAGAAGTGGACGCGGCGGAGGAGGCGAGCGTGGATGGTAGGGTTGGTGCGCAGGCGTTTGGAGCTGGAGGTTGGTGCGCAAGAGGTTAGTGAAGGGGGATGTGGACGTGGACGTGGGGGGAAGCATTGGATCGGTGGGGATAGATGCCGCATTTTAAAGCGGAGGTGGTTTGAATAGGGGAGAACGGTTGGCTAGCACGGATTTGGAGCCAGTGAACCTGGTGCAGCAGTGTGAGGGAGGGGTCATGAGCAAGGAACGTGAAAGAAGGAGGCGTAGGGAGGTTGGATGTTAAGGTGATTGGGATGTATGGCGTGAGGAGCAGCGAAAAGTGAGAAGGGTGGTGGAAGAGCCGAATCCGAGCTCTAAGGGGAGGAGCGAAAGCTCTGATACCAAATGCAGCAACCTTATCCAGTTGGACTCTTAATAGTCGAATCCGACTTTCATATTGAATGATAAATAGGAATAATATATTAAATGATGCTTATAAAATTACAATAAGATCTCCTTTATAGGGCTTTAGGAAGCATAGTGAAGGGTTACACCCTTTCACTAGTAACCTAATAATCTATTAATTTATAAATAATAATATTAATTAAATATTCACAGCAGAAGGTCAAAAATAGGCAGAAGCAGAGTTAAGACACCCCATGCTTCTGATAATGCCAAAAGGATCATGGCCACGCGCTTCTTGAACACATAGTGTGCATGGGCCCTCATATCCACACTTCTGCTACCACTACAGGGTGCCTGGAAGGCCTGGGAAAGGCTAAAATAGGGTTGAAACTCAAGAAATTGCAGTTTTCTGAAATCTTAAGGATGGAGGATTGTAATAAAGGTCTAATGGATTGTAAACACCCAAAATAAAACTAGAAAGACTAACCTAAAGGTGTCATACAGAGACAAAATCCCCATCAGAGTTGTCATTTTTATTGTAAGGAAAACTTCCTAATTGACAAGGTTAGCAACTAACAGACTGAATGACAGAAATATAATCTAATATTATCAGGATTAATAATCCTGCACTTAAGACTTGACGTGCTTCAATCAAAGGATTTGAGACCTACACATGAAAGATAAACCTTCCTCAAAGCTTATGACATCGACAAATACATGATCAACTCAAATGCATAAGCAAAATAATGAATAATTATGACTAACCTACTGAGGAGGATATCCCTCCCTAGCCAACAAAGATTGAATAATATAAAACTTAGATACAAATTTGGGGGGTGATTAGAAATTTCTACTAATGAACTACAATAATAAGGTACATTTTACCTCACCATAACTACAACACCTTTTGAAACCATAGACCAATTTCATTTGCACCTAAACCACTCATGCTCCAATATCCATAGGTATTCAACTCCAATGATGTATAAAGTAGAATCCACATAATGAGGGATGACTTCAATAGAAAAGGGAAATATAACTCAAGGACATGAATTCACTGAGGGGGAAATAGGGCATATATGCTTAAGAGGATATGGAAGTTCTTCCAACACAACCTTAAACAGGGTGTAGCCCCCTTTTTGGTTCACTACTTCATCTTTTTATATGTATTTGGGATGGTTAATGTGGTTTAGGTAGTTTCAGGAGTTATAATTGAGTCCAACCATCTCCAAACTGATTCATTTCATAAATATTCATGAATTTTATATATATTTGTGTAATTTGCTTGTCCCATGCTCCCTACAAAAAGGAAAGAAGTGTGGAAATGTAACCTACTCAAGGAGGAAGCATGTGGGGGCTCAAAATTTCTCATATTTCATGTATTTAATGTAGGAAGAAAGGGGATTTCCTCTAGAGTGTTCTGACCATCATATAGGCTCATGTTCAAGGATTCTTCCATAATCATGAGTTCATTTTGATGATCGTTCTTAGAGATGTATGTGTGATTTTGGGAGATCATCATTAAAAACGTGGAAGTGTCAATTTTTGCTACAACAAGGATGGCCAATTATCTCTTTCTCATAGGTAGACTTGCCCAAATTTGTATCACACAATTGTTTACTGGTGAATGCTGAGGGCCATCCTTCTTACACCAAGACCTCTACCTGGAGCACCACATTCCGAGACAAATGTCTTATTAAAATTGGGCACTACTAAAAATGGTGTGGTACACATGGATTATTTTAAATCTAAGGAGGCCTACTCAAATTTGTTGTTCCATAAAAATTAATTTTTTGTTGAGTAAGGTTGTCAAGGGGGTGTCAATTCTTCCATATTTCTTCACAAATTTTCTATACTTAGCCAATAATTCTTAAGAACCCATGTAAGTTCTTGAGGTTTTTGGCATGTGTCCAATCTTTCATTGCCTCAATTTTAATGGGGTCCACTCTCACCCAATCCTAACTTAGAATTTGAAATGTTTAAGGAACAACTTGTGGTTTTGAAGGAGTTTCAATGCTTTATCCACATGCTTTACATGGGCATCCCATATTTTGTTGTAAATCGAAATATCATCAAAGAAGACAACCACAAAGTCATGGAGGAATGGGCAAAAAATATTTTTCATGAGGATCTGAAATGTAGGTGAAGCATTGCAAAGTCCAAATGGCATCACTATGAAATCATCATGATTTTCATGTGTGTGGAAATCCATCTTCAGAGTGTCCATCTATTTCATTCAGATTTGATGATACCCTAAATGGAAGTTGAAATTAGTGAATAATTTGGAACCATGGAGTTCATCTATGAGATCATCAATAATGGAGACATGAAATTTGCCTTCGATAATCAATATATTGAGAGCGCAGAAATCAAGATACATGTGCCAACTGTCTTTTTTCTTTAATAGCATGACCACTAGAGATGAATAAAGACTAGTACTGGGACAAATGACTTTGAACTCCAACAATTCTTGAATAATCTTTCATTTCATTCTTTTAGGAAAATGAGTGCCTATAAGGACACAAATTTTGGGGTTGACTATTGGTAATCAAGAGAATACCATGATCATGCTCACCACATGAGGTAGGTAAGCCATGGGATGTGTCAAAGACTTGTTGATGTTTGGTCAAAACCAACTACAAGTCAAGGTGAATCTATGTTGTGGGGTTGTCCATGACTTGAATGGTATCGAATTGGGAAATGATGCTTGTGTTTCCTTTAGTCGAGAGATTTTCCATATGATGAGTATCGATAATCTATGGAGAGTCCAATTGAATCCCTCCAAGGGTATGTGTTCGACCATTAGTAGTGAATCCCATGTGTAACTCCTTAAAATCCATGGGGGTTCAGTGCAAAGTGTGTAACTGGTCTTCCCTAAGGGAGACATCACAACCACCCATGTTGATGGAAAACATATGAATCTTGAGTTGATAGTGCACCAGTTGAAATTTCACATTGTCACACCATCCTCCACAATTCATCATATCACCATTAGTGATTATAATTTCAAAATTAGAGATTGCATGAACATAACAATGAATTTCTTCAACCACATGCCTATGAATAAAATTTTGGGTGTTGCTGCTATTAACCAAAAAAATCACTTTTCTACACTTAGTGTAGCCTATTAGTTTCAGGGTTTGAGGGGAAGAAAGACTAGATAAGGAAAATTAGGGGTTTTCCTAAGCCGCATCTAGGGTTGTATCTTCATGCGGAGGAAAACCACTTTATGTAGATACAAGTTCAAGACTTCCTTCCTCTCGTATTTTTTTCAACTAGTTGGAGGACACATCAATTTGAAATAATTTTTGCTTTGTACATTTGTGGCCCTGAACATACTTCTCATCGTAATTATAGAAATTTTCAAGTCATTGGCATTTTTCCATTTATGCTATGGATAACTTGTGGACTTTCAAGGTCTTAGAAGATGAGGGTGTTATAGTAGGGATCGTTGAAGGGAAAATGTAGGAAATGAAAGAGGATCATTCAACTTGCACATGAATAACCATCTCAATTCCTAGAAATCGTTGAGTGGCCTCCAATCAATTAGTTAGGCATTGCATGAGGACTTGTGCTCTAATCTCTTCCTTGAAACCACTAATAAAACATTCCATATAAAAGGAATCAGTCATTCCCTCTATGTGGATGGAGAATCACTTGAAGGAAGCGATAAAGTTGGTTAATGTGCCTATTTTCTGTAACTTCGTTAGCCTACCCAAGTAGCGAGTATCTCTATCAAAATGAGCATAGATGAATTTCAAAAAATGACTCAAGGTAATGTAGCTTTCCTATGATTTTTTATGTTATTTGCACCATGACCATCGCTATTGGTCCAAGTATAATACCCCTACTCTTAGTTTCATCATATCATCAGTGATGCCATGAAGGGTGAAGTAGTGTTTCATTTGGATAACCCAACTAGTGCATCAGAAACATTAAACTTATTCATATCTAATTTTGGATAATAACGCCACATGTTGTTTTGTGTTTCAAAGCACTGTGGACCATTGTGATATCCTCCATTATTGTAGGATTCAACCCCCTCTATTTTCTCTAGTGACTCTAGCTAAATCCCCTTGGTTTTAATCATGAGACCAAGGTTGTCCACGAAAATTTCTAACTTAGATTGGAGTGCCTCAAACTCAGTAACTGGTTGGCTGAATTGATTGGAAATATTGGTATTTCTATCTTTAGTTCAAGCTAACATGTTTATATTATCATACAACTCCTTGATTTTGGCTTCCATGGTTGTGGATTTAGTGTGGACCATCAATTCATGGGTCTCCAAATGAGTTTATTAGAGAGTTGTACCATGACAAACATCATGGAATAAGGATTCTTTTGAGATAGGTATCCTATAAGGTGTAGTCAAGATACATAAAAAAAAATAGTACTACTCCTATGGGAGTATTACTCACAGATGATCAATATTATGGTGACAGAATCCCAAATTCTTGATATTACAATTTATGTAGGAATTTTGTGGCCTGTGTAGCAGAGGTTGAGGTTTGCATAGTTCTACAAACAAAGAAGTATTAGGTTATATATATCTTTGATATACTTGTAGAGTCCAATAGTAGTATGCAACCCACTTTCTTATGGCACTAACTAAGGATGCCCAACCGTTACCTTATCCATACTACCCGACTACTTAGGTACTAAAGAGTGATATCCCAGAGTGTTGTTCTCGGTTTACTATGGTAGCTAGACAATCGATCGGTTCAGCTAGCACTAGTTTCAAGTATCCCTAGGGGACTTCCTATATACCTAAGGGTATGCGAAAGTGAGATTTTGTATATAGGTGTTGTCTGATGCAGTACTACTTGAAGGGGTATGAACATGGATAACAAGGGTTTCTAACAAGGTGAATCCACTTGTATTTCCTATGTGTATTATTCCCCAACCATAGTTTTACCCTTTGAACAATAAATCTGTGTGTTATTTAAAGACGTCAAAACACATCTCTAGCCTTAAAAAAAATATAAAATCTATGTGTATGTTGGCTTAGGAAAGGATTCTTATACCACTTGTAGTGTTCCTTAACCTTTAAATTGGAAACAAAACCAGGTATATAGAGATTATAAATTTAGAAAACCATATACAAGAAGCAGGTAAGATAAAATATGATAAATATACAATCGGATTATGATAACTAGGAACATTACAAGTGGTATTAGAATCATTTCGTAAGCCTCTTAAGGTGGGGTGACCTTTCAATTAGGAAAAGCTCCAAATACAACAATACTTCACAACACATCTCATTACATTGCTTCTACTTTTTAAATTTCTATCTAACCTTCTAGGTACTTTCTAGAGAATGAATTTTTTAGTAGGTGGAACCTTCTAGGTACTTTCTAGAAAAAGAACTTTCTAGTAAGCAGAACCTTTTAGTAACTATCATTAATTTCTTATGGAATCCTGTGTGAGTTTTTGTGCTCTGCGTATGTTTCAAACTACCTTATTAAGTCCATCTTTAGGATAAAAATATCACGAAAGGATGAAGACGTGCAGAACCATTAATAGTTAATCAAGCGGTCAGTTTGGCAATTTGGTGTTGTCAACTTGTAGTTTCCATATTGACATCGGTCAACCCTAATAAATGATTAATTATTAATGTTCACTTTTTTGTCCTTGAGGATGTGAATAAGGGGTCTCCTGAATTGCTCAAATCAAGATCATCATCCCTATTTATCTTAAGTGGATGTTTCTCTATTTCTACAGTTGCTCGAATTCTTCTTTTATTGTAATGTTCTTTGGTTGCAATGAGCCTTGCCTCTTCAATACATATATGGTGTTTGGAGATTTGAAAGTGCTCGGCCAATGCTGATTTTTTGGCTCGACCATGTATGATAGTTGAGCATTGTTCCTTTAGTCTCACCTTCACGGAGTGGCCAGTCCCACCAATATATACTTTAACAAGTGAAAGTCTAAATAACCTTCTAGTAAGTCGAACCTTCAAGTAAGCATTCTTAAAATTATTGTTTTTCACACTACATCTACTTTATGGGCCTTATTTAAAAGAGATTGTCTCGATACATAGCATCTTTATCTATCTACTTAAGGGGTTAGGGGGTAAGACCCTAACACACATCAAGTTCATCTATGATATCAAGTGGGTTCTAAGTTATCTACAATATTAGTTATCACGGAGTCTTTTAATCTCTTAACTAATTTCACTTAAAAGTGTTTAGTCATCTACTCCTTCTCCGAAGTCCATGTATGATTAGTAAACAATAACAAAACATAGCTATATTTTTATAATCCAACACTTGCAACTAACTATAATTCACATACTCCAACACAATTTTAAAAAATACTTTGTTCAAAACAAATAAACACCAATGTAGACTTGCAATTTTAAAACTAAAAAGTTAGTTCAACTAATTGTAATTGTTGCCAATATTATAATATAAGGAATTTGGACAACTCCATACCAGTTTTTTTTTTAATTATAAAATATAAAAGTATGGGGCAAAACATCTTTTAGAAACTAAGGTAATAAACTTACATGGGTTTATTCCTCAAAATTATAAAGGGGAATCTTGCACTTTAAGATTCAAAATGTGATTAAAACCAAGATGCCTCGAGAAGAGATCAGCTTTCTCAATGAACGGCAGTGTTTGCTTCATTGTGCAGTTTTATATGTGTGTCCATGATTGTGCATGTACCAAGGGCAGGTTTTATTTAGAGCAAGTATGTGAACATCATAAACTTTTTATTATTACTTTTGAAAAGAATTTGCATACATTATTACAAGCACGAGACATTATCACTAAGGTCGCTTTTATTATTATTATCGTCACCGTTGTACAGGAAATAAAGCATTAAAATATAAACAACTCCGGAATAAGTTTTATCTTTAATGTCGGAATCAAAATATGTAAAAGGCCTGTCTGGCGGCCTGATGTTCTGCTATTCGTCCTCGTGCTTTGCGACCGGTTTAAAATTTTTGTGTGTATATATCATTGTCCTTAACCGCTTAGCTTTGCCCGTTTTAATTTTGTTTTGTGTATATATCATTGTCCCTGCCCTCCTCCATGTCCGTGTTCAGCTGAGTTGTCCATCGTTCTCGGAGTTAATAAACCCCCAGCACAGCAACTGGCGGCAGGCACGGACGAGGAGTGACTGGATTGAAGCCATGGCTAACTCAGATTGAGAGACTTCACATTTCCAGCAGAGGAAAAAATAAAGAGGCGGCACCACCAGAAACAGCATTGGGTTAGTTTCTTTTGTCTATTGTTCCTGCGCTATCTATAATCTGTCCTGTCATTAAAGATCATTCTATATAGAAAAATTTATGATCTTGCATTTTATCAGATGGAGAACCATAATGTTATGGCTTTGCTTCTCCTTCTGATGATGTTATCACCATATTTTGCTTCTTCCTACACAGTCTCTTCATCTGCTGAAACGCCCTCTGTTTCGCCCAGACCACCAAATCCAAAGCCATCCCCTCGCTCAAAACCAAACAAGCCTCACTCCACCGCTTCTCCTTCCCCTACTCCTAAACCCTCCTCCCATCATCATCGTCATCATACCAGTTCCGATAACCCATCTGCTGCTCCTGCCCCAGCCCCAGCAAAAGCACCATCTCATGTACCAGTTACAAATGGGACTCTGGATCCTTCCCAGGTAAAAGCATTGAAGTCACTAGGAGTCACAGTGGGCACCGATCCTTGCAACACAGATGTACAGCAACTCATGATCTGTGATGGCCATGGCCCTGTGAGGCATCTCATTTCATTGCAGCTGCAATACTGCTCGTCCAACGCCCAGCTATCCAAGACAGCTCTAGGAAGCCTCGGCACATTACAGTCTTTAGCCTTTCTTGATTGCCCAATGAAGGTAACCCCTATGCCACAACAGCTTGCAGATTCCTTGGAAACATTTAGCTGTACTAAGAGCCTGGGACACACAGAGGACAATGGAGATTTACCAGGTCTTTCAGGAGATTGGCTGAGTAAGCTTCACAGCTTAAAGGAGCTGAATGTTGCAGACGTAGTGGTAAATGCAAGTGGGATAGGTACAGTTTTGGGCAACATGTCAAAGCTTCAACAAGTGACCTTCTCTAATACAAATATCAGCGGAGCCTTGCCCAAGTCATGGCCAGGGGGCCTTACTGTGTTGAAGATATCTCAGAGTATGCTGAAAGGAAGCATTCCTCCCTCTATATCAAATTTAAGTCAGTTGCAGTCGCTGGATTTGAGCTTCAATAATCTAACAGGACGGATACCTAATGGCATTGGCAGTCTCGGGAACTTGCAAACACTGTCCTTGAGCTCGAATAGGCTATCCGGCACCATTCCATCTGGTTTCAAGAATCTAACTCTTCTATCTTATTTAGATCTCAGTGATAATCACCTCAATGGCACGGTTCCGGCATTCATTGGGAACATCAAGGGGCTGCGTTACTTGGACCTTCGCAATAACAAATTCCATGGAGTATTGCCATTCAGCACAGCTTTTGTAAAGAATCTTAACACCTTCAAAGTGGGGGCCAACCCTGACCTCTGTTTCAATGCGTCCATACTTTCCTCGACAATATCAGGCGGTGCAGAGCCCTGCGACAGTAAAGGGAAGCCATCTAAAGGAACTGCAGATTCACCGGCATATGCTCCTGATGAATTTGCTGGAAGCCCAGAGCCTTCTGCCGAGGTAGAGCAGGAACACCACCATAAAAAAAAGGGGCCTAAAACAGTTGTGTTTGCTGTATCCATTGCTCTAGCTTCTTTGGTTCTTGTTATAATCATTGCAGTGGTGTTGTCAAGATGGTGTGCATCCAGGAATTGAGAAGTAATCATGTTGTTACTTTTTTTTGTTATGGGACACAAATACAAGTTATTTTTTGAGAATCCAATGCCTAGTTTTGGACGAAGGGCTCCTTGTCTTTCTTTCTGTGTCCTAAAAAAATCTGATTGGATTGAAGTATGCCAGAAACATTCGAATGTAAACATATAGCGATGAGTAGGGATGGGTTTTGTTTTTTTCATTCTAATATGTGGGAGGTATATATGTTTTACATCTCCTTCATATACCCTGGCATATGTGAAAATGCGATACAATCAATTGACTTTTCAACATTAATGGTTGCTTGGCCATCCATGTGAGAAAAATATATCTAAATTTAGCGAATGGATAAATTTATCCACGTTCGAGGTTGGCTTGGCCATAAAATAAGCATTTTCTACTTTCAGATTTAATAATTAACATTTTAGCATTTTTTTAGAATTAATAATTAACATTTTAGCATTTTTTTTAGATTTAATAATTAACATTTTACATTTTTAGAAGCCATATAAATATGTAATTAACTTTTTTACATTTTTGGAAGCATGTGTGTTCATTTTGTATTTGATGTGTTAGTTTTTAAGTTGTAGATAAGACATTATTTACGATTTTAGAATGAGGTAGAGATTAATTAAATGCAAAGCCATATAAATATGTAATTGATCTTTTACATTTTTAAAAGCATGTGTGTTCATTTTGTATTTGGTGTGTTAGTTTTTAAGTTGTAGATAAGGACATTATTTATGATTTTAGAATGAAGTAGAGATGAATTAAATCCATGATTGGAGATGTATTGAAAAGAAATATATTAAAGAATTTGTGTAAATATGGTTGTAAAGATTTGGTTGTTGCATTAGAGATGTAGAATCATCAATGTAAGATGCACATTGTAATTATTCATTAGTTTGATGCAAACCATAGTTACAAATTTAACATTTTGTAACATAACACCAAAATCTCAAAAGTGAATAAAAAAGTATTATTCTTCGTCTTTCCAAAATTTGATGTAAGATGCACATTGTAATTATTCACTAGTTTGATGCAAACCATAGTTACAAATTTAACATTTTGTAACATAACACCAAAATCTCAAAAGTGAATAAAAAAGTACTATTCTTCATCTTTCCAAAATTTGTATATTTACCTTATTTAAGATATTGAAAGAATGGGAAATGAATCGTTTGATAATCATTCACTGGATTATTTAACACCATCCAAATTTCATGTATTCAAAATGGAACAACTTCTATTATCGAACTCAAATAGAAAGCTAAGAAAAATAGAAAATAAGAGTTAAAGGTAAAGAAAATAATGGGAGCTTTATGTACTCAAGAGTAGAGCACCTACAAATCCTAATAATTGAGGAAGATTTCACCAAATTAGAACATGATTCATTGTCTTAATAAAATGATAAAAGTTTTTTTAAATGACTAGGATCCATACTGAAGCATGACATAGGTGGGTGCCAGCCCTAATATGAAATGGAGGAACGATCTTCCCAATGGCTGGATGTTGAATAAAATGATAAGAGTTACAAATGAGAGGATAAATCCCTATATTCTCAAAGAACTAAAAAATTTAATTTAAAATATGAGTAAAAGTGATAATGACCTTAGTGCATCGCAAAAGTATTTTATAAATATTGATATTTGACACTATAAATGTTTAGCACTAAAACATTATTACAAAATCATGAGCTTATATACAAAATAGCTCATGTACATAGAGTATAATACAATAAAGATGAGTTATAGAGTCAATCCAATAGAAATGGCTTTAGATACACACCCTTTAAAAGTAATACATTTCAAGCTAAAGAATCAAATAACAGAGATTAGTATTGTAGAAATATTGAAAGAAGTGAAAAAATGCATTTATACCTTAAGTCCAAAATATGTAATACACTAACGCAAAAGATGTGGACAAAATAGCTGATGTACATAGAGTACAATACAATAAAGATGGGTTATAGAGTCAATCCAATAGAAATGGCTTTAGATACACAAGATACTCTCCCATTTAAAAGTAATACATTTAAAGCTAAAAAATAAAATAAGAGATATTAGTATTGTAAAAATATTGAAAGAAGTGAAAAAATGCATTTATATCTTAATACAAGTCCAAATATGTAGTACAATAACGTAAAAGATGTGGAAATATATTGCTTGATTCAAATAAACCATTAAATTTCCCACATTTGATAGCACAACATGCTTTAGAACCTCCAGATTAGGTGTAGTTGCAAATGAAAATATAAATGTACTTTATGACTGGCATACATTGATCTTAATAACAAATCTACTAAGGACCAAAAATATTTTAAAAATTAAATACAAAACACGTTGCTCTTAAAATATTTGGGTTTAAGAGAATCTATACTACTACTACTACTACTACTATTATTATTATTATGTTAGGTTTTGTCTTAGACATTAGACTTTGAACAACATTTTTTTAAGTTTATTATATTCCATTCACATGCACCTTTTCCAACCCGTATAGTTTCAATGCAATCAAGTCGTTCATAGAATTATTATTATTACTTATCTTGAGGATGGGCCACATTAGCCTAGTCTGAAACGTCAATTCAAGAACAAATGCAATATATTCGAAAAAATCTTCAAACAAAGAACAAGATTTGAACCCAAAGCAATTTATTCAAAAAATATTTTTTTTCAATGTGGTTCACGACCCCGGAGATCGGTGCTCGCTATGTCCACGTAATATAATCCAAGGGGCTACACCCTGAGAGCACCCTCTCAGCATTATTTCGGTGCCTGGCCCTAAAGGACCCAGAGAAATGAACCCCCGACCTCGACCATATGTCGTCTTTGTCCCAGAAGATCCAACTAACTGAGCTACCCCTCAGGGCTAATTTATTCAAAAAATATTATTCAACTAGTGATGCTAAAAGCATTATTATGTCTAAATCATGAAAATAGAAAGGAGGCTTTTTATTTTTATTTTTTTTATGGTCTCTGAAAGGGCAGATGCCCTACAACATCAATGAATTTTTGTGTCTTTGCAAAAACACTCTTTCCTTCCAAGTCACTTCTTCTTGTGACAACTTTTGTTATGATATTTAGACACTTAGGAGTTAGTTAAGATCAACTTGTGTAATATATCCGTTAGGGATAGTGTGTTTCTTTAGTATGCATTAGTATGCATTTGTAAATACTTAATCCGACGGTCACGATATGTTCCCGACATAGAGTGATCCGACGGCTCAACTTCTCTTAGATCAAACCTAACCTTGATCCGTGGCTTAACACCCGATTGGTCCATGATCTCTATTTAAAGAGCATGGAGGGTCATTGTTTAGTTGATCGATTATGAGAAGCTCATTTGTAACTTTCTTTCTTTGCATAATAAATTGTCCTGTAGAAGTTATTTGGTCGGAGCCGTGGAGTGTTTCCCTCAAGAGGGTTTAAACCACGTCAAAACATCGGTGTGTTGATCTGTGATCTGTTTGTGTGAAGTGGTTACTCTTGGTGTTCGATCCTTTGGTAGTACCCTGTGTACCCGAACATGGTATCAGAGCTTTTATGAAGTGTCGCTTCCGGTTGTGATCTAGATCTTGAACTGTTGTTGCCGAAACTCGAAAGGGTTTCTAGTTCTGGTATTTCTGTGCATTTCTGGGCTGTAGGAGGTGTTCCATTGCGTCTGGAGCGTCGTTTCCATTGGGAAATAGTTTTTGTTTGATCGAAAACGGTTCCCGGTTGCTCCAGAAACGCATATTTCATCAGATTTGAAGGTATAATGTTACAGTGACACATTTTTTTATTTTCTGTTTTTAAAATAAAAAAATCTCATATTTTATCATTTTGTACTGTTAGATTTTTTGGGTTCGGATTGTTGCTTTCTCGTCTACGTATGCTCTTTTCCGTGCACCTTGAGCGATCTCGGCAAATCAGAAACAGAAAGGGAAAGGGTTTTCTCGGCTGCGTATGCTCTTTGCCGTGCACCTTGCGCGATCTCGGCAAATCAGAAACAGAGAGAAAACGTAGACTTTCCGGGCAAGGTAACGAGATCTAACTCCACAAGTGTGGAAAAGTTTTTTTGTTTCGATTTGTGGTGTGTTTTGCAGGAAAAAGGGCAAGCATGCAAACCGAGCAAAAAGAGTAAAAAAAAAAAAAAAAAACCCCTTCCTCGTTCCCATATTTTACATACCTTTTAATCTAGCTCACTTAGTTCAAAGTTACTTTATTCCTTAATAGGTCTTGAATTCAAGTCTTAGGAAGTTACTTTTTTTTTGAATAGTAACAGAGAAATAGATTGTATTTATAAAAGCTGTGCACAGCTATTCATTACATGCTTTCAAAATATTTCTAACAGAGCAGGAAATGTCTGGAAAGACTATAACTATGATTTCTAACAACATTACATTGCAAACTTTGAGTTTTGTCTTTCTATAACTATCCAAAATGGAGCTGGAATAAACCTTGAGAAATTGTCTGTTGAGGATTATGCAGAAATGCATTGACAAAATAGATACAAAATTTTGGAACCTGAGCTATGCTGTAAACTAGCCATAATTCTTTAACTGGGCAGAGGTTGCGTCCACCATTTCCTGGTTGATTTCCTGGTTGACCGTGGGGGTTTCGTGCACCCAACTTCCCTAAGTTTTCCCTGTAAGAATAGCCATGTCTTCCTGCAGCATGTCCACTTTCCCCATTAACTCAAACAAGTTCCTCTCCAGGTCGTCTATCCTGGAATCCTGACAAGAGAGCTGGGAGACCGCGTGAGTAATATCCGAGGCCATCTCTGCATTTTGTTTGACGCTGGAGCAAACGGCATCATAAGTGTTTCGAATAGCAAGTTTAATGTCCACCATAGTTCTACTCAGAGCGGCTATGGCCGCCAACACAGTCTGCATTATTTCAATGTTACACGCCGGCAATAGCAGACGAGGGGGGGAAGGAGAGTCAAGTTTGCAAAGGGAGAGGCGACTCACAGCATCGGGCAAGTGGGGAGGACGAGCCATCGTGGAGGAAGAGAAAGAAGGAGCGGGTGGGAGAGTAAATATTGGCTCGTGGGAGCTGACAGCGCAGCTAGGAGCGAGGTGACAAGTGGTAGGGCGACCGGGGAGGCGTGTGGCTGAAGCTACGGAGGGGGGGGAAGATACATATCCAATGTTAGAGCATGGGAAAAGGTGGACCCTCGAGACCCTGGACCCAACCTTAAGAATTACAATGAGTTTGTTGATCCTTAGCATTAAGACTTAAGGAATGTAATGATACCCCAAAGCTCCAGTGAGATCCTTGACGTGCCCAATTTCGAGCAAAATTCCTTTATTAGCCGCTAAATCCGCAAGCCTATTGTTCTCTCGACGGATGTGGAAAAAAGAGGCCTTTGAGAGAAGAGCGTTGGATTTAATTCTTTGCATGTATCTGTGGGCTTTTGAGCCTGGTGGGGCAGACCCTCTTCGCATAATTTGAATGACATGTCTGGAGTCTCCGTAGATTCTGAGATTGTCAATGCTGAAGTTGGAGGCCATGTCTAAAGAGAAAATGAGAGCTAGCCATTCTGCCTCATTATTAGTTTTGCTACCTAGTCCCCAAGAGAAGGCTGCAACTTTATTTCCTCTGGGATCAAAGAGTATCCCACCCGCACCTGCCACCCCATAGGAAGTTACTTTTAAAAGAAAAAGTGCATGCAATTTCTATTTTCAAATTACTTTATTGTAAAAGTGCATCTCATTTAAATAATAAAAAAATAAAAATACAAGTGAGTCACTTAAGTTTTTTTATTGTTGCACTATTTAAAAGTAATATCATTGTAAAAGTAAAATCACTTATTTTACAAAAGTGGTTCACTTAAAGCAACTTTCTTGTAAAGTGATTGTCAAAAGGTGCATCTTGGGAAGAGGGGGGTTCTTTTTTTTTGCTGGACATTCTCTAGCTGCCACGTCACTATTGGAGACATCTTCAACAGTTTCTTTGTTCAAGCATAACTTCATCATACAGACTCAGTTTTCAGTGCTGTTTTTTTTTAAACCACCTATTTTTTCGAGCTCTTCACATCCAGACTATTGGTTTCTTCTTTTATAGCCATTAATTTACAAATATGGCCGCCCCTTGTGATATTCTACTTAACAGTTCCAACTATTTCTCATGGAAATCTCGTATGGAGGATGTTCTACGAAGTAGGGGACTCTTCAAAATTACCTCAGGGAAAGAAAAAAAAACCCACTGATGATAATAAGAAAATAAAATGGGCAAATAGATGTGATGAAGCTCGTGGATTGATTGGGATGTCAATCTCTACTGATTTGCGATTCCACATATCTGGAATTGATGAACCTAATGCTGCTTGGGACAAGTTGGAATCTGTGTTTGGTAAACACAATGAAATTCGAGGTCACCAACTCGAAAATGAGTTGATTTCTTTAAATCCAAGTGACTTTTCATGCATTCAAGATTATTTATCTAAGTACAAAACTCTCAAACTCTTATATGCAGAATGTAAGATTGAGAGGGAAAACAAACAATGCATTTATCATATTCTTTCCAAACTTGGACCTGCATATTCTGTTTTTGTATCTACATTTTACTCCATAAAAGCATCCTTGAATGCAGCTAGCTATCAAGAGCCTAGTCTTGAATCCTTTTGTGATTCCTTGATTAGAGAACAAGATAAACTCATTCATCTTGGAATAATCAACAATGCAGATACATCTAGGAAAGCCTTATTGTCCCAACAGAAAGAAAAGTCCAAGCCTCCCAAGAAACAAAATTTTCGCAATAATAAGTCAAACAAGGGTCCCAAACCCTCTCAGTCAGCTCATTCTTTAAAAAATGACAAAGGATCCAATCCAAAAGGCAAAAATACTGAGCGTCATTGCAACTATTGCGGAAAAGATAATCATGATGAATCTAAGTGTTTCAAGAAGATGGCAGCCTTGGAAGCAGCAATGAAGAAGCACCACATCAGTCTAGATTCGCCTTCAGAATCTGCCTCTCATGGACATGCACTTTGTGCTTCTGGTTATTCTTATAATGCATCTTCTTCTTCTACTTCAAATGAATGGCTCATTGATTCTGGAGCATCTTATCATATGGCTAAGGATCAAGCCATCTTTTCTACTATGCATGAATGTAACACCAAACAAATATTTGTTGGTGATGATAGATCTCTAAGTGTTGTAGGAGCTGGAACAGTTCCAGTAGATAATGGTCATTTTAATGATGTACTATGTGTTCCAAGAATTTCCTGCAATCTGTTATCAGTCTATCAGATCACTCATTCTGGTGAAGGTAAAACTGTGACCTTTACACCTCACCAAGTTGTAATCAAGGATTTTCAAGATCCTCAACAGGTCCTAGCTACCGGAATTGTTGATGATATTACCAGGTTGTATAATTTTAACAACTTTGGGTCATCACCTTTCCCTTCAGTTTTTGTTGCTCATAGTGATAACTTGAGCAAACTTTGGCATGAGCGATTTGGTCACTTAAATTATCACTCATTGCAACAACTGTGTAAAGAAAATATGGTGACAGGTCTTCCAATGGTATCTTGCAGAGATGGTGTTTGTTCCGATTGTGTACTCGGAAAAAATCATCGGGACATTTTTGACAAATGTGCCTCTTGGCACGCCTCGATTCCCTTGGAGCTTGTGCATAGTGACTTGTGTGGTCCTCTTCCATCTGCTTCCTTTTCTGGTTTCAAATATTTCTTAACTTTCATTGATGATTACACCAGACGCACTTGGGTTTATTTCCTAAAACTTAAGAGCAAAGTATTTAACATGTTCTTGGCCTAAAAGGCCCTTGTTGAAAAACAATCCGGTCATCAAATTATTAAGTTAAGATCTGACAATGGAGGAGAATATGTTAACAAACAGTTCACTACTTTCTGCATTGAACAAGGCATCCAACAACAGCACACTGTTCCATATACACCACAACAAAATGGTGTAGCTGAGCAGAAGAACCTCACTTTAAAATAAATGGCTAATTGTATGATCCAATCTAAGGGACTAAGTCTTCAATTTTGGGCTGAAGCCATAAATTATGCAAATTACATAGTTAATTGCACCCCCACAAAAACATTACAAGGTATAACACCGGAAGAAGCATGGAGTAAAACTAAACCTGATGTAAGTCACTTTCGTGTGTTTGGTAGTGAAGCATGGGCTCACATTCCGGATGAAAAACGGAAAGCATTGCAGCCTAAAAGTGAAAAGTGCATATTTGTTGGATATTCTGAAGATGTAAAAGGTTATAGACTTCTTCAACCACATTCTCATGATATAATCATTAGAAGAAATGTTAAATTTGATGAAAATCTCTTGGCCTGCGAGCCTAACTCGGCGATTGTGCCATCTTTGGCCTGCGAACCTGATTCGGCGTTTGTGCCTTCTTTTTCTTCTTCCAACTTCCTTGACAGGTTTCCAACTCCAGTTTCTGATAATGACAGTGAGGATGAAAATCCACCTCCGCCTTCTCATGTTCCTCCAATTGCACCAGCACAAGTGCTTCCTCGATGGGTCCATTCAACATGTGAAGCAGCTAGTGATCTTGCCGGTGATTCTAGAGATCAACGTCGAACACGTTCTCAGTTTCAGCGAGCCTCTTCTCTTTTGGCTCAAGTTTCTGAGAATCATGATCCAGAAACTTTTGCAGAAGCTTCAGGGAATCCAGATTGGGATGCAGCCATGGATGAAGAATATCGTTCCTTAATGGCGAACGATACTTGGGATCTTGTACCTCTTCCAAAAGGAAGAAAACTTGTCAGATGTAAATGGGTCTACAAAACTAAGTATGCATCAGATGGAAGTGTTGAAAGACTTAAGGCAAGGTTAGTTGCCAAAGGTTTTTCCCAAGTTGAAGGGATTGATTACAATGAAACCTTTGCTCCCGTCGCAAAAATGAACTCCATCCGCCTTGTTCTTTCCCTTGCAGCCTTACACAACTGGGAAGTCCATCAAATGGATGTCAAGTCTGCCTTCCTACATGATGATTTACAGGAGGAAATTTACATGGAACAACCTCCTGGCTATGTTCAAAATAACTCTAGCCTTGTCTGCTGCCTTAAGAAATCCTTATATGGCCTTAAGCAAGCTCCTAGAGCTTGGTATGCTAAAATGGATAACTTTCTCCTTGACACTGGTTTTTCTAGATGCCATTCTGACCCCAATGTCTATACCAAGAAAGTAGGAAACCATCTCATCATACTTGTTATATATGTTGATGACCTTATTCTTACTGGTAGTAACCCTAAGCTTATAACCCATGTGAAATCCAGTCTTAAACAAAACTTTGAAATGTCAGACTTAGGACATTTGCATTATTTTCTTGGTCTCCAAGTCCTACAAACCAAAGAAGGAATCTTTCTTTCTCAGTCTGAGTATGCTTGTGACCTTCTTTGTCGCTTTCACATGGAAGATTGTACACCAGCCCCTTCTCCCTTCCAGTCTGGATTCAAAATTTCTGCCACTTGTACTTCACCTGAAGTTGATGCCACCTTATATCATCAGCTTGTTGGTAGTCTCTTATACTTGACTCATTCCCGTCCTAACCTTTCCTTTGTCATTGGTCGTGTTTCCCGTTATATGCAGACACCTCATGAAAGTCACTGGAAAGCAACTAAAAGAATACTTCGATATATTCGAGGTACAGTTCAGTTTGGGATTCATTACAGTACAAGGGGGGAACCTTTGTTGGTTGGTTTCACTGATTCAGATTGGGCCGGCGATCCTGATGATCGAAAGTCTACTGCAGGTTATGTTTTCAGTCTGGGATCTGGACCTATTACTTGGGCTTGTAAGAAACAACAAGCTCTTGCTCTTTCTTCAGCAGAGGAAGAATATCGAGCAGCAGTTAATGCCAGTTAGGAAGCTTTATGGCTTTGACAGATCCTTTCAGAGTTTGGATTTGAGCACCGGCAGCCTACTCCACTTTGGTGCGACAATCAAAGTGCCATCAAGGTTGCCAAAGATCCAGTTCTACATCAATGCAGCAAACACATTGAGCTACATATGCACTTCATCAGAATTTTTTTCATGATCATGTTCTTGAAGTGCTCTTTTGCCCTACAAATGATCAAGTTGCAGACATCTTCACCAAGTCTCTTACAGAAGCGAAGTTTTCTAAACTTCGATCTATGTTAGGAGTTCAGGAACTTGTCATTAAGGGGGGATAGGGTCTAATGCCTCCTTCCTTCTCCTAATAGTGTCACTTTTGTAAATCCTTCAATCCTATCCCAAGTTGTTCTTAAGGTGGGATGTTATGATATTTAGACACTTAGGAGTTAGTTAAGATCAACTTGTGTAATATATCCGTTAGGGATAGTGTGTTTCTTTAATATGCATTAGTATGCATTTGTAAATACTTAATCCGACGGTCACGATATGTTCCCGACATAGAGTGATCCAACGGCTCAACTTCTCTTAGATCAAACATAACCTTGATCCGTGGCTTAACACCCGATTGGTCCATGATCTCTATTTAAAGAGCATGGAGGGTCATTGTTTAGTTGATCGATTATGAGAAGCTCATTTGTAACTTTCTTTCTTTGCATAATAAATTGTCCCATAGAAGCTATTTGGTCGGGGTAGTGGAGTGTTTCCCTCAAGAGGGTTTAAACCACGTCAAAACATCGATGTGTTGATCTGTGATCTGTTTGTGTGAAGTGGTTGCTCTTGGTGTTCGGTCCTTTGGTAGTACCCTGTGTACCCGAACAACCTTTTCATTTGATTTTGTACTCTATGATTTGCCTTCCATATATTTTTTCACACTCACCTCAAGTATGCCCTTTAGTTCTACTATCAACTTGACCTCTTCATCAATGATATAGAACTTCATTGGAATAACCACCTCCCTTCCCATATTCTTTTAAGATAGGAAATGTGAAATACGTTATGGGGTCTTCCCTTGTTAGGAATATCCAATGCATTAACCACATTATGCAATTTTTCTTGGACTCTATAGGGACCATAAAAATTGGGTTGAGGCTTGTTCTTACCATGCTCTCATAGAGTTTTCTACTTGCAGGGATATAGTTAAAGAAAGACCATATCTCCAATCTCAAAGTATCTTTCCAAGTAGTGATGGTCATTATGTCATTTCACTTTGTCTGTTTGTCATGTACCAAATTTGGAATTGGGTCACAATGGCCTAATCACATTAGCCATATTCATTAGAGTTTGTAAAATTGATGTTAAGGGTCAAATAATTGCCAAGGAGGAAAATTACTAGTTTCCTAGGTTTGGGGTGGAAGCTTTGGGATTTGGAATAAGGGGGATAATAAATGATGTTTAGACATTAGAAGGGTTCAAGTATTTAATAAATAGAGTGAATAAAGAAATTCAAGAGAAATCCTAAGTGACAAATGGTTTTGGAGACATATGGAGGATGTGGGACCCACACTAGCTTGATTTTTCATAATACATGGTATCTCTCTTTTGTAAATTCGAATTAATGGGAATGTGAACACTCTTGGGTGAGTTGGTAAGTCATAACACATGTCATTGAGCATCTTAGGTCGAATTTGGAAGGATTGGTAACTTCCATGGAAGATAAAGAGTCAAAGTGGAAGTTTGTGGACACTTGGGCTAGATTCCCTAGCCCCTATGACACCAATGATGGAGCATCTATGACAACTATGACAAATTGCAGACCTGACCTCTGACATCTGACCACTATGACATGTCAGCCCCAAAAATAGGCTCAAAGAAGGCGAATTTGGGAGTTGGAGAAGCCAAAGAGACTCAAAATCGAATTTGGGAGAAGATGGAAGGTTGGAACTAGGAGACAAGTGGCAAATGTGGAATATTTCCTAAATGAAAATCTATTGAATCTATTGAGAGGATTTCGACCCTTAGAAGGCTAATGTTGGTTATAAAATGTACAAATGAAGTATGAGAATAGCTTTTGATCATTTTTAGAATTTGCAATTGCATTTGTGAAGAGGGAGAGCTAGTGGATGACTAGTTTCTTGCCTTAGCCAATTTCGAGGGTGAAAGATTCCCATCCAAGTTGGCAATTGGAAAGGCCATTCAGACCTTTCATTTGGAGCTTTAATGGAGTCTTTATTTGCAGGTGTAAGCTACAGGGCAGCTCATGGTTTCTTCTATTGCAGCTCACTCCTTCAACCATTTCCAGTTTTGATGGCATATTCTTGATCCTTGAGGGAGGGCGTTTTTGGTGAGCTATTGTACTCTTTGGGGGAGCTTCTAATGCCCCATTTATTTTGTAATATGAATTAAATACTCTTTTCTTCATCTCCAGAAAGTTTCAGGTCGAAATTCCAAGTAGAAATGTCTAAATCTCATTTTTAATGGAAGAACAATGCCATTTCCCCACTACCTTGTTGTGAACCAATGTATTGATGATGATTTCGAATGAATGGATTATTCTCTGATATATTTGTGATCAATATACTGCCATGGATGTCTTATACAAGTTTCATGTACTGTACTTGAGCATTTGAAGCATTTTTACTCAGTTTAGTTGTATTGGGAGGTGAAATAGTGCCATTTCCCCAAGGGTCGAATTGGGGATTTTTGCAGTTGAATGGGAGAGGGTGAGAACAGTTGTAATAAACCATTAATGGTGCATATGAGAACTTAATAACATACTTAACACATTACATACCTCTGTTCATAAATTTGAGTGGGTTTGGAGGCATTTGGGAAGCCATTTTCAGTACTTACCTCAGGGGGATTTGAACCCCAAATTACTAGTAAAATTGCATACTTGGTCCAGAATCTTAAGAGAGTTTGCAGAGGTCTTTGGTGGCCATATGTTATCCCTGAACATCATATTCAATTCCTAATATCATTCATAAACCTTCCTTGAATATTTGAAGGCATTTGGAGTCAATTTGAGACCTAGAGACCAATACTAGTCAAAGGGAAATCACTAGTAAAGTTACCTACATTGACCAGAATTGAAAGAGTATTTGCAGAAGTGTTTTAAAGGTACAAAGGCATCCCTGAAACACATATTTATGTTCTAATATCATTCATATACCTTCTCAGAAGATTTGGGATCATTTGGGGCAAATTTGGGACCTAGAGATCGAAACTAGTCCAAGGTCGAACCAAGGAAAAAAGTGGAAAATTGCAATTTTAATAAAATTCCTAACTAGGGACATTACACTGTTGGTCCACTACTTTGCCCTCTATTTGAAGTTTATAGTCAAACTTATATTGAAAATAATCCCTAGTATTTTGAAAAGTTCTATCCTAAATTGACTTACAAATTTTGAATCCCTGTCACTAATTATTTAGGGTTAGGGAGTCCATGGAGCTTATAAACGTGCTTGAAAAATCAATCAACTTAATAATAATCAAGGGCATGAAATGAACATACTTGGTTAGACAATTGACTACCACAAAAACATCTTTATCTTCAGAGAGTGGAAAACATGTGATGAAGTCCATAGATACCTCTTACCACTTCGATTGATCATGGAAAATCATCTTGTTGTGACCAAAATGAACACTACCATTACACCTAACACAAAAATAATAAATGTAAAGAGAAATATAGACCGTGATATCTAAAGGGTAGGATAAAATTATTCATAATATGCACATGAGGGTTGGAGGCCTATGCATGTTTAAGTTCAAATACATATGCAATTGTTAAAAGATGGAAAAAGAAATCTCCAAAATGTGACTCAAATGAGTTAACAATATTCCATTCGTTAGTAATATATGGATAAAATTATCCATAATATACACATAAGGTTTGGAGGCTCATGTACACTCAAGTTTAAATGCATCTAAAATCCTGAAAAGATAGAGGAATACATATCCAAAATGCCACTCAAATGAATAGCAATATTTCATGGATTGATAATATATTAATATAAATTTAAAAGAGATTAGTAAATCTATTTTTACTCAAATGAATAGCAATATTTCATGGATGGATAATATATTAATATAAATGTAAAAGAGATTAGTAAATCTATTTTTATATGAAAAAAGGACTAAGACGCTAACTTGTAGCCTAAATTGCCTATAAAGAGTACTTGGATTTTTATTTAGCTAATTAATTCAAAATACACTAATTTTCTACCTAAGGCTTTATTTAACATAAATGGTTATGAACAAAACAACAAATTACTAAACATTAAAATCTCATAACAAAATTATGATAGAATAGTTCAAAATCATAGATTTACTCACACACAAAATTGTGTTTAGGTACCATTAAGCAAGCAACAACACCCCATAATTTTCTTCATCAAAAGAAAATCCAAAGGATTCCACTAAATTTTAATCTCTAATTATTTTTACTTGTCGTCCCTAGTTGCAAGACTCACCCTCTCAAAAGTTGTATAATTGATCACTAATTCCCCATAATCACTATGGCTCACTTGCTTTGTTTTGCTTTACTTGTAAATTTGACTGATTAGCTTAGAATTGAAAACAAGCAAACAATTAGGGTGAATATTATCCAGCTTGCTGCAGGCTATTTAATGCGGCGGCATCAGGCTAGTTAGCCGTTGGATCTCAAGCTGCTTGAGATCCAACAGCCAACCAACCTGTTGCCGCCACATTAAATGACCTGCAGCAGGATGGATAATATTCACCCTACTTGTTTGCTTGTTTTCAATTCTAAGCTAATCAGTCAACCATGTCACAAAATAAGGCTAACTTCTCATTATGTGATGTGTATTGCATAGAAAACTATCTATTTGTGACGTTATGAGTCACATCATTGATAAACTCTTCACCTACAATGTGCCCAACGTGTTGCATCATTCCAAAGTTTGTCCACCAATTACACATCACAGCTCCAAAGATCTTCTATTTTTGATGCATCGCATGAGACAAGGCACTCACCCATGCAACATGTCGCATCCCCAAAGGCTTCATCTCCACGATGTGTCACAGAGACAATGCATTCATCTATGCGATACATCAAAAACTTGAAAGGTCCCATCACCATGACATGTTTTGAAATGAAATACTCTCATGAGTGACACATCGGGGCTCTAATCTGTGTCTACTTATGATACATTATCGTACCATCCAAAGTTTTTACCTATGCGATATGTCACAACCCTGTTCAGTATTCTCCCTCATGATGTGTCACAGCTTTAGGGGCATACACTATAGCGATATGTTCACTATGTCGCAGCCCCAAAGACTTCCCCACTTGTGATACACTCAATGTGCCACATTCCTAAAACATTTTAAACTTGTGATATGTTACAACCCTAAAGAACTCTCTCCCATGACGTGTGACAACCTTGAAGGCATGTTCCATTGCAATAAACCCAACATGCCGCTACTCGCTGAGACCTCCCAACCTACGATACATTGCAAGCTCCAAAGTGTTCTCATTTACGAAACGCTCATTGTATTGTCAAGCTCATTGATTTACCTGTGCGCAATACATTGATAGTTTTGTTTTGGAAAACCTTTCATTCCTTGAGGATGACCAATGAAACATAGAAATAAAAAGGTTAGGTAATAAACAACATTTTTACAAGTCATTTTTAAAAAGTAAAGAAATAGTTTAACCTTTTCCAACCAGGCCCATGGAATTGAACTCACGACACCTTGCAAGATCATTGTGGGGGAAATCGAGCAAATTAGCGAGCCTTAGGTCAAATCCAACCAAACCCATTCAAATTTTTTACCATAAAACAATGGGTAAGTTTCCATTTAGCTCCTTGTTTGATGATTGTTAGTTCATGGTAAAGAAAACAAGATGAAAAAGTAATCAGGGTATGCGTTAAGAAAGGTATAGATAACCAGGAGTCACTTGGAAACAAACTACCATCATGGAAATGTTTCATACATGACTAATTAAACTGACCTACCCCCAAGATTTAAAAACCAACATGCTGACATTATTTTTCATGATGGGGGAAAGACCCAAGGTTGATCACAATGGAGAGCTAGATAACTCTCACACGTGACTAGAAACTAACCCCACTCTTGCTTCCTTGTCAATTGATCCGCTAGGAACCCCATCAATCTATAGCCCATCACCAAATGTTTTTAATCTCTCGATCCCAACCAAGGAGCATGTCCCTAAAATTTCATAAGTGGGATTGGGAATAATCCTGGAAATAAAAGGGTGTGGAATGTGCTCACAACAATATCATAAGAATGGCTACGGTAGGGGATACTTTGGAGGATCCCTCCTCGCTATGTAACACACACAGAATATCACCCTCTTCAAACTTACCTTGCATCTTATTTCAAAATACAATGGAATACCATGCTCACACAAAATCATCATTGTGCAATGAGACCATATGCCCTAGGGAGGGAACTAACCATTATGGTTCGTTTAGATACTGCATGTAGTTTCATCCATAAATGTGTTTTGGAAAATGTAGGTGGACCATGGAACCCAAAAGCTCATGAAGTCAAAATGAGGCAGTAGTAGAAACAAGTCTAAAGAGGGAGGAGTCTCCTAAGCAGGTGACAAAAGAAGATGTAGTTATACTTTTTGGAGCAATTTATGGGCACACCAAATGCATAATCAACATAGACCATGTATCAATGGGGTGAAATATACCATAAATTTAGTCAAGAGAACTATCCTAAATTAGTCCCTACTGTTGGGCCACTAGACCCAGACAAGGGAGTATATGAGCTTATCAAAAGGTCGGGAATACATAAAGTAGCTACCAGATCTAAAATTCTTCCATGTGCAGAAACAATCTCTTATCATGAAACATACATACATAGATTGTAGGATCGTTGGATATGCACAATGAAAGGAAATAACTTCTTTTATGCCTGAAAAATATCGAATTAATGTACAAATTCTCGAATCCTCAAGTGGACCTCACAAAGGCTTGGCTATTACAATTTATGATCAACTAACATGAATGGTTAAAAATGGGTGGGAAAATAAGAGAGCTTTTAGAGTGAGGAAGCTTGGAGAATAATACACCAAGAAACATAGAGAACCTTACAAAATCACAACAATGATTAGAATACTATAGGGGAATTAGATACCACTATTTTCAAAGAAGCATGGGTTCCATTGATTCACCAAATAACCTAGGTTGGCACAATATTCAATTGGGATACTATTCTCTCTACATCTCTCACACAAGCCATATTCAAAGTAAAGCATGCATCTCCAAGAAGTCCCCCAACATTTTATATGCCTTCTTACTTGATGGACACGTATGTGCATCCAATAGCTTCCTTGGTATGAATTGGTACTGGCAACTAAGTGATCTCCCTATACATGTATATTTCCAAGTTTTATGGGAACATAAGTATAGAATTCATTATCATAAGATTTGTGATCATTTCTTGGCATCTGTCTACAAACTATTATTCTGCGAACCCACTTAATGCATGTCACATAACTCTATGCAAGCTCTAATACCCATTGGAGATTGGTATGTACCAACGAAGGCACCTACATTAAAATAATTGGTGCTACAAAGAGCCCCCACCTCCTATTATAGCACTAATTGGTACTTTTGCAACTATGACAACATCGTGATGACCCTAGTCCCAAACGATATTCAAGTGTCCCTAACTACAATCCAGACATCCCTAATATTATTGAAAGAGCCCCTAATAGTTGATGATGACTTTGAATTTCACATCAGATTCATCCAAAATTGTGGTCACTGTTGGGCCCTGGAATTGTCCATTTTTCATCACTTACCGGCATACCTTTCATCCATTTTCTTACCATTATTTCTCATTTATCATTCCATTTTTCATTCATTTGTTGTAGCTGCGCGTTGAACAGCCTGCTACTTCCATTGATGTTTTAAGTGGTTAATAGTGATTATTTTCTTTTATCTTTGATGAATTAAAAGACTATTATGCATAATTTTACTAATGATGGTTTGTGGAGTGAGTTGTCACGTACAGGACGCTCATAGCCAGCTGTTACAGCCTTAACCAAAAACGCATGCCACATAAGAACACCTTGATTCGCATCTTGATTTGCGGACAGATGGAAACGAATCTCAAAAATCTGAGACATGGGTTTTGTGCGTAACATCCTCATTTACCTGACTCGCGAGGAAATCTCCCAAACAAGCTACGGTTTGTGCTATGCAGGTGGTTCTTCGAG
This sequence comes from Larix kaempferi, assembly GCA_027924585.1. Lineage (NCBI taxonomy): Eukaryota > Viridiplantae > Streptophyta > Pinopsida > Pinales > Pinaceae > Larix > Larix kaempferi. Next base: position 972,353 of record BSBM01000892.1, read on the forward strand.
AGGGTATTTTCCAGATTTGGTGTTGCGGCCGGCTCCAAAGTTGCCAACAGTTACGGCCGTGTTCCAGCTGTTGCAGATCACAAGCTGGGGGTTCAGTTCTTCATTTTCATGAGATAATTTTATGTATAAATATGTAATCAATCTCATTGAGAAAGGGGGGATAGATTGATAGAGATTAAGCATGATAGATTAGGCAGGATAGGAGATGCAAGATAGGAGATAACACAATGTTATGATGTAGGATTTGATCCAGATCTGTTGTAATTCTTCCATTATGATAATACATGCTGGCAGTTTCTTAATTCTGGAGTTGTAGACTTTCATTGTGGAGATCCAGATCTGCTCAGTGGAGGAAGGGCCCTCTTCCCTGAGCAGATGCTGGTAGTGTTGATTGTAAGTGTTTTATTTTGCAGATTTGTTTATTTGTTAATTCTTTCATGCATTGGATTTATCATAGTTATTTTACTATTAAGACTATGTGTTGTTCATTTGATTTACTATAGTGTTTTTCTGTTAATTCGTTTTGGTAGATCGTTGGCCAACATAACAATTCTTCTAGATGTACGTAATTAGATCTTGTTTATTTTGTTGAAGTATGATTAGATTTACAGTGTGATTTCATGAATAGGTTTGGGTTTGATTTATTTTCAAGCAAGTGTGACCTAGTTACAAATAGTTTCGATTGCATACCAATAAATAACAACGTCAGGTAGAAATTGTACTCGCATATATTTTGCACGATAGCTTTGAAATAAAAGACTTCCTCGGGTTGATAATTTATGTTTAGCACTCTGCATGTTAAGTTTTAATTAACTGACATATAGTGGGCACGACATTTTGGCGCCGTTGCCGGGGAAGTTATCAATTGTGCAATAGTACATTTGACATTGTTTTGCAAATGCATTGTTAAAATAGGGCATGTAGGTTGCATGATTACATTTCAGTTTATTAAATTTATTTTGAGTGTTAATTTTCTGTCTTTACATTCAGTTTTATTTCATTTTCAATCTTTGATTCATAAATCTTATCATTCCCCTTAGTGGTGTTGTGAGCACCACCCATTCTACTAACAAGTTGACAGGAACATTCGAAGGAGGAGCCTTAAGATAGCACACAAAGAATCTAATGAAGAGATGGCAGGTGAAAAAGATGGAGAAGTTGTTACCTTCGAATTTCCCATCAGAGATTCGAGCGGAGTGGCACCAACAAAAAGAATTCCCCCACATGTTCTACCAAATTTTCACGGTTTGGAAAACGAAGACCCTGATGTATTTTTATTTCAATTTGAAGCACTTTGTAGAGGATATGGTTATTGTGCTAATGATCAAAAGTTGAATGTATTTCCCCTTACTCTAAAAGGAACAGCCCTCCGATGGTTCATGAGCCTCGGTGGGAATTGTATACAAACTTGGGAAGACATGAAACATGTGTTCTTGAAAAGGTACCAAGATTATTGCAGGGTCAATGAAGACATCTTCGAAATGACACAAGGAGAAGAAGAGAGTCTGGAGGAATACATAGAACGATTTCAATATAACCTCCAAAGATCCAAACAGAGGAAACTGGGGAAGGAAATCTTAAAAACACTTCTACTCAAGGGAATCCAAGCTAAATGTTTAGAAATATTAAATCTGATCGGAACAGGTAATGTATTTCAGTTAGCATATGATGATATTTGTGAGTTATGTAGAAGGTATTCAAGAGGAAACTTCAAGACTGGTAAGAATTCTAAGGAACTTTTATCTCTATTTTTGAAATCTGCTGCAAAAACAAGAGTTTTGCGAACTGAAATCAGCAATTTATTTGACATTTCTAAAGCTGATTTACCATTGGGTGTTTTGCTGGATAAGGAAAAGCAGGAGGAAATAAGAGAAGCAAGGGATTTCCCTTTGGATAGTCTTGAAATTTGTGGTATATGTGACTTGAATCATTCCACAGATCATTGCCCCTCCTTACCAAGGATGAAAGAAACATATCAAAGAGATCTGGGAGTTGCAGCCAACTCGTTGCAACAGTCATGTCAACCATGGCCTACATCTATGGTTCAAAATTCTATCCCTCCATTTCCTTACTTTCATACTCAGTCATTGAATACTCTTCCACCATGGCAGTTGTTGCAGCCTCAGTTTAACTCTTACCTACCTTATCCACAAGGTTGGAATGCCCCATCCTATGATCATATGGCCACTCTCCCTCATGCTGCAACACAAGTTGGTCCTTCAATATCAACCTCACAAATTAATCATCTATATCAGCCACATCTATCTTCTCATCAAACTCCTTGGTATCCAACACAATTTCCTGTCCAATCCACCCTCCACCCTAACCATAATAAAGCAGTACAGTATGCTTACAGTGCTGAACTGCAAAATGTTCTTACACTTCCCTCTTATTCTACCTCATCTACACCGCTGAAAATAGGTTGTGCATTGTTGCAGCAAATCCATACGAGGCCTGAACATGTTTTAGATCCAAGTTTTGCAGATGGAGTTTCTTCTAGTCCTCATAAGCAAGCAGACAAGATCAACAATACACACGTAATATTTGATGGAGAACAGCCATTGGAACCAAAAGCATCATTCACATCATTAGATCCGGAAATCTTATGCATTGAGGAAGATCAGTTTAATAAGGATCTTCATGGTGTAACATCCATGAGCAATCAAGGGAACAAAGACTATATTGAAGCTTGGTTTCAATCTGTAATCGGTCTGCAGCATCATTTCATACTTCACCAATTCTTGGCACCATCATTTGAAGGGAAGTTGATCTCTCATATCCTAGAATTCATAAAGTTATATTTTTCTATTAGGAGAATGAGCATACTTGAGTCACTTTTTCGAAAATGGCTCCATTGGAAATATGCATACACTTGAACAATTTTTTTTTTCTTTTTCCAAGTAGAATAGGGTAGGGTAGAATAACATAATAAAACCATGCTTTTGTTTTTTTTTAAGTTTTTATTTTTGAATAAGTATGCTCTCTTTCTGCGCCTTGTTGCGATCTGGAAGATCAGAAAGTACAAGTATGAGGAATGGGTATGAGATGTTTTCATGAATGCTTTGGAATTGTTGACTATTTGAACAAAAATGCTCAAGTCCTTTTTGTCATCAATTTCCCAATTTCAATTTGTTTCTATTTGTTACAAATAAAAATATCATGAAAACAAAATTACAGTAATTCGAGAAAGTGAATGAAGGATCCACAGGAAAATGAGCCCATGATTATGGAACCCTTCAAGCTTGAAGTTTGACATAAAGTTGTTAGCTGCAACAAACCAACTGTGAGTGATTACTCTTAGCTGTGATTACTCGCAGCTACAACAGTGAGCTGCAACATTGGCTGTGACAAGGAGATGCAACACCCAGCTGTGACTGTGCTACAGGTAAAAATTAATGAGTTTGAGATACGTGGGTGTTGCACATCATGATATGTCTTTAGTTTTTTATTTTCCATAAAAATGCACATGCTTCATTTCAACATTATGTCATTTTTTTTAAGAGTTGCAGCTGCGGCTGCAACAAACTGTATAAATCAATCTAGGTGCTCAATGCTTGAAATTTTTGGTATGGATGTGTGTTATATTTAAATTTACATCATTAAAATCATTCACACCTATTTCGATCACTTTTTGCGGGTTAAATTTAATTTATTGGATTTTTGTGACATTTTGGCTTGAAAATTTTACTGAAACATAGACGGGGCAGTCCATTTTTGGGAGACCAAATGAACTTATTTTTAAAACCTGTTTATATCCCAAGTATCCCTTTGAATCTAGTTTCCAAAACAATTTGAATTTTTACGATTGGGTGTCAAACGAAAATTTTATGGCCAAAATACTAACAGGGTGTCAAGCTGGCAGCTTAGGAACAGAGCTGGGACAGTCCATTTTTGGATGCCTTATTGGACATATTTTGCAAACCTGCTTTATAGGTATATTCCCCTATGAATCTAGTTTACAATTCAATTTGAATCACTCCATTCCGATGTCGTACACAAATTTTATGACCAAAATACCGACTATCTGTCCCAAATCTGTATTCCTAAAAGTATATTTTCTAGACTGTTCATTGGCTTATTTGACCCATCAATTCTTGTTGGATTCAAAACCTGTTTCTAATGGATATACCTACATGAATCTACTTTCATCTCCAATTGGAATCACATCAATCCGTTATCAAATGAAAAAGTTAAGCCTAAAACCGTGACTGTTGGTCTAGTCCAGAATTCGAAAAAACACCTTGTCATGCAGGCTGTTACTGAGTGATTTGGAAGATCATTGCATAGAATTTTAAAAAACCTGTTTCTAATGGAAATAGACCTATGAATTTACTTTCATTTGGCTTTGGAATCACTCAAATTGGGCAAGGAACAAAGAAGCTATGATCAGAATACCGTTGGTGAGTCTAGATGGACATTGCTCTGCTGCAGGTATAAAATGGATTTTGCTTTGTTCATTTTTATTTGGATTTGTTTTATGAGTAATTGCTTGTTGTTTTTTTCATAAGTGTTGGGTGAAGAGAGACCAATCATCTCTCTTCTTCCATCATCTCATGTTTTATTGCAGGCAAATGCTAGGTTTTGCAGGTCCTTGGAAGAAGAAGGTCAATGCATGCACGAGTGACTCTTGAAGACTTTTTATCAATTTGCAATTGGATTGAGCACATAAAAAAAATGGAGAGATTGATGTGCAAACCATACAGAGTCCAATGTTTCCAAAGTCAAGTCCCATTGCTACATGACAGAAATAATTTTTAGACACCTGTCATCCCACTTGTTGCTGAAAGAAACCCCTCAAGAAGCCAATTTCCCTATGGTAGATTCATTCACCCTCCTCATTTAAAAACCCTAAAAATCCATTCATGTCGAAGTCTCATTTTCCACTGCTTATGTAGTCACCATAACCATTTTATTTCCTATCACTACTACATCATGACTTCACATGTACTTTCCACTTCTGAGTTTCATGTTGGTCCTATTTTTCACTATGAGTCTTCACAATCATTTATTTTGTACTCGTATTGGATGATGTGGAATGCATTAAGGTCCACCTTCCAATGGTCTTGTCCCATCGACTCCGACACATCATCTGGGATCAAGATTAGAGTTTTTATAGTGCCCTGGTATCTGCATGAATTAATGGCAGATTTCCTTGTTGTTAATCATGGGGATTCATCAATGCCTCTTGATTGACAAATCTTGCAGGTGACTCGACTCCAGCACATCCATTCGTACCTGTCAAGATGCACTAAGGTACTTTAGAGCTCATTGTCATCAAAGGTGAGTTTCTTCACATTGGTTAACGGCATACATTAATGGCCGGTAATCCAATGATTTCTTTCCATGCTCGACTTCAGCACATTCATTCGCATGGTAAGAATTGTACCTCGGGTTTGTAGCAGCTGAAGATTATGTGATCTAATGGTTTCAACAATGACTTGCAGCATCATTTGTTCAGTAGTTTTGCAGTTGATTTGCAGAATAAGAGAAAGGGCTTTCTGCTTCTATGGTAGAATTTTTCCTCATCAATTGTCTCAGCAGTTAGTCTTACAGGCAACCAGCACAATATCATGGATCAAATTCAGTCTCATCCAGTTTCAGCTCTCATATACATATGTTTCAGCATCAAATCAGCCTACATAGCTCCAGCATACACCAGTCCATTCATGTCAACCAAGGCTTCCCTGAAGGTAACACTTGAGGTAAAATAGCATGAGTTTTTTATTTATTAAAGATTTAGGGAAATGTCATGAAGAACCACTAAGCATTAGCCATTTCCATTTTCTAAATAGCATTTTATGTCCATCCATTCCCATCATTTCCCACTCAGTTTTAACACTTCATCATTCATGCACATCCACTTCAAGTTCCAACCCAACATCTCACCAACCCAACTGACCAAGCAAAAAAAAAAAAAAGGGATACCTTATTGTTGTCACACAAGAACCAACAATAAGAAGTCTTGCTGCTGCAACACAAGAACCGACAGTAAGAAAATAAGTCTTGCTGTTGCCACACAAGAACCAGCAGTAAGAAACTGTGCTCTGTTGCCATATAAAAAAATAATGAGGAGAAATAAAGCAGCTGATACACATCTTGAAGGAGAAGGATAGGCTGGACACAAGAACCTACAACAGAGGATGCATTTCAAAGGTATGTGTTTCTTGGTTCACCTAATACATAAATCAGTTCAAACGCATGGATGTTGTGGCTGAAGAAGAATATAGGGAACTTAGTTGCAAGTTACATGAATGGCTCTTCTATCAAAAACCACATATCATCATTTTCAGTATATACAAGATAGAAGGAAAGTTTGAAAGTAATAATATCAAGTCTTATTACTGTAATTGTGAGAGATGGAAATCACAACATTCTTGTAGCAGTGCATACCAGCGTTATCTTGTACATTCAAGGCAGAGGAATGATAGCATTTATGACTGGTTCTAATCTTTTATGGGCATATTTCAAAATCAGTAATTACAGCACATCTTTAACAGTATTGTGTTGTAGGTAAAAGATGAGACAATTTTATGACATTCCTTTCTCCACATGAAGGTTGGAGGGCTACAAAACTCAGTGGAATTTCCATATTTTGTCTTGGGGCAGCCACATCTTTGTTACTTCATCTTAATTACATGGTAAAATTGGCATTTGGATACCATGAGCTGATTTGAATTATGTTTGGTGATATCACAAAGTTATATGCATGAGTATTGTTGAGTGATTGAGAGCCATAAAAATTTGATATATGCATTTATGTAGCAACATTCTAAACAGATCTATGCTATATTCTTCTCCATGGAGCAATGGGCCAGCTGTTACAAGTGAAATGTTTGTGAGAATTTGAGAATCATTGAATGCTGCATATGTTAAGTTTGGGGGAGATGGCTACTTTCCAACTAAGAAACAAACTCCTACTTTCCATGAGGACATGAAAAATTATTCAGTTTGGGGGAGGAGCTACTATGCTTGTTGCTTTTTCATTCACATTCATAATTTGGATGCATATTGTTCTTCACATAAAATGCCTAATTTGAATTGAGCATATCTCACAAACCACGAATTGGATCCTCATGAAATTTGGATAGGGAATGCATAACAACATGATGAACAATCGTGGTAAGTTTCAACTCAATCCAGTGCACGGTTTTCGAGAAAATGACCATTATCACCTACAACCAATTCGCATTTTTCTCGAAATCTGTGATGTGGGTTCATCTAATTTTTGGTGAGGAGATGCACTATAATGGTATTTACCTGCTTGAAAATTTTCAGCTCAACCCAGTTTGTAGTTTTTGAAATATTGGCTCTGGAAGTTCAGCTGCAATACATTTTTTATTCATGTTCAAAAGTGCAGAATTTGATTTGGGCATATCTTTCAATTGGTAAGTTAGATTCTCATGAAATTTGGACAGGGAATGCATAACAGCATGATGAACAACCATGGCAAGTTTCAGCTCAATCCAGTGCGTGGTTTTCGAGAAAATGGCCATAATCACCTACAGCCAATTCGCATTTTTCTCAAAATCCGTGATGTGGGTTTGTCTAATTTTTGGCGTGGAGATGCATTAGAGTGGTAGCTACTTGCCTGCAAAATTTCAGCCCAACCCAGTTCGTCGTTTGGGAGAAAATGGCTTTAGAAGTTTCCCGTTCAAAAAGACTAAAACGCCGTAAAATATTGCCGTTTCCCGTTTTCCGACAGCTGCAAGTCCACCAAATTTGCCGCTAAATTTAGCGCTATTCCGCCAAATTTGCCGCTAAAACCTTCTCCAATTTCTCTGCTAAATTTAGCTGCCCGTTTTTCGGCAGCTGCGACATCTTTTCCGACAGCTGCAACATATTTTCCGGCGACCGCTTTTCGGCAGCTGCGACATCTTTTCCGGCAGCTGTGACATCTTTTCCGGCAGCTGCGACATATTTTCCGGAGACCGCTTTCCGGCAACTGCCCGTTTTCCGGCAGCTGCGACATCTTTTCTGGTAGCTGCAACATATTTTCCGGCGACTGCTTTCCGGTAGCTGCGACATCTTTTTCGGCAGCTGTGACATCTTTTCCGGCAGCCGCGACATATTTTCCGGCGACTGCTTTCCGGCAGCTGCCCGTTTTCCGGCAACTGCGACATCTTTCCGGCGGCTGCGACATCTTTTCCGACAGCTGCAAGTCCACCAAATTTGCCGCTAAATTTAGCGCTGTTCCGCCAAATTTGCTGCTAAAACCTTCGCCAACTTCTCTGCTAAAATTAGCTGACTCCGCCAAATTTGCCGCTAAATTTAGCGTTGTTCCGCCAAATTTGCCGCTACATTTAGCGTTGTTCCGCCAAATTTGCCGCTAAAACCTTCGCCAAATTCTCTGCTAAAATAAGCTGACTCCGCCAAATTTGCCGCTACATTTAGCGCTGTTCCGCCAAAATCTTCGCTAAAACCTTCGCCAAATTCTCTGCTAAAATAAGCTGTGACTTTGCCAAATTTCTACTAAAGAGCTGCGAATCCGCCAAATTTTCTGCTAAATCCTTCGCTAAGTGACTCTGCCAATTTGTGTTAAACTCTCTATTTCTTCTAGCTGCAGCTGTGCAAATGGTAAAATAAAAGAACAAGTGAATGACTTTTTCAAGTTGGATGCTACACAGGTATTGGGTTGCATGAGGACATGCAACAAGTTCATTTCTTGGCATCTGTCTACAAACTATTATTCTGCGAACCCACTTAATGCATGTCACATAACTCTATGCAAGCTCTAATACCCATTGGAGATTGGTATGTACCAACGAAGGCACCTACATTAAAATAATTGGTGCTACAAAGAGCCCCCACCTCCTATTATAGCACTAATTGGTACTTTTGCAACTATGACAACATCGTGATGACCCTAGTCCCAAACGATATTCAAGTGTCCCTAACTACAATCCAGACATCCCTAATATTATTGAAAGAGCCCCTAATAGTTGATGATGACTTTGAATTTCACATCAGATTCATCCAAAATTGTGGTCACCACCTCAAGTAAACATCGCATCACCACCTCAAGTAAACATTGCAGCTCTTTCCATCTCAAATTCTACTAAAAAACTGAGGATTTTGAGCCCCATGCACTTTCCCTTTCCCTCATGCGAGGTGCATGGGCCAAGGAAATGCAAAAAAAAAAAATCACAAATGAGACAACAGCTCCTTGGTGATAACTACTCAAAACTACATCTCAACCATTCGTTGCAACTGCAACCACCCTCCCCATCATTTTTTCTCTTGAAAAGCTGGGGCCCCTCCCATTTGAAATCAACATTTTGCTTGATCCACACTTCTAGTTTTTCTTTCAAATAAGTATAGTACTGCTTGAAGTTAGTTGTTTCATGGTAAAAAAGGTACTTAGACAAATTTTCATTTTTGGCCTTTTTCTTTCAATATTTAACGTTTCGGGGACTTTTGTAAAAATCTCTGAAACGTCGGGGACTTTTGTAAAACTCTCTGAAATGACGGGGAAGTTTTCATTACTGCACCGAAACCTCAGAGAACTTGTGGAAATCACACCGAAATGTCGGAAGACTTTTCTAAATTGCGTCGAAACGACAGAGGAAATTGTCCAATTCCTTTGATACATTGCTCACTTTTCTATTTCGTTGTCGAAACCTCACAAAATTTGTCTTTAATCGCCGAAATATTGTTTGTTTGGGGAACTTTGGGAAAGTTCATGTGTCTTCACTCTAGCCAAGTTTCTCCAAACTTTGAAAAAAACCATCGAAACAATGACATAACGTTGCCAAACTTACGGTTTTCTCTCTGAAGCTAATTGGTGAGCTTTTCATTTTCCCTCTGAAACTCCATTGAGTCTAACTTTCAAAGACTTAATTCAATTCTAATGCCGAAGTGTTTCAGTGGAAATTGAGTTTCAGTGCTGACACGTATCAGTGGGGTAATGGGTTTCGACACCGATACGCCTTCGCAAGAGAAAGTAAATATCCTTTGATATGCGTCGAAGTGATTTGTTTTCTAACCTCTGAAATAAAAAAAATCCTTTTAAAGAATTATAGAGTCATCCTTTGGATGCATTTAAGCACATTACTTAGGGTTTTCTAAAGGAATTCCTTTTATACCCGAACCCCGTTAGCAAGCCCCATACCTTTTCTCTTCTCGACGTTGTTTGCACCCTCTACGCCACCTGGAAGAGGATGTGAGGAACCTGCAACAATTAATTAACGAAAATACACGAGATAGCAGTAATAATAGAACTCATAATCACTTTATTGATCACAGGCCACTTCGAGGGGGGAACCTCCTTTGAGCAAGCTCAATACAAATAACTTCACCGTGGCTTCATTGGCCTCAACGAACACTTATATACTAAGTCTAGGCGCCAATACTATGGGTCAAAGCCATGGGCCAATACAAACTATGCGTCATCAAATACTACGGGCAACTTACAAAGCATATGTGCCCAACAACAATAACACAAACTATGGATCAACAAATACTACGGGACGTCTTACAAAGCATATGCATCCAACAACAATATACTAACAAAGTAAAGACATGGGTTCCTAACATCTCCTATCCCTTAGAAAAAACTTTGTCCTCAAAGCTTTAGATGTGGAAATTGATGTTGAATCTGAAAGAGTAGTGCCCATGTAGTAGCCTCTGGTTGCATGTCGTGCCACTGAATGAATACCTCTATAATAGAGCAAGATATAAGAAGATGCCCTTTGAGTGTCAGGGAGGATGACTTGGAAGGTTATAGACAAAGAAAAACCATATCAACTGCTTGAAAAGTGCGCTCAGAATGGTGTTGATCGGCTTGTTGTGTCATTCGAATTCTGGCCATGTGAAGAGTGTCTTGCAAAATGCGAAGAATCTGATCGCGGTTTCGAAGAACCGTGTCAATTTCCTAAATTGGTGCACTGTTGAGGGTGTATGGAAGAAGAAATGGCAGTGCCTGACCATAGATTGCTTCATACGGAGTAATTTTAGATGCAATAGGGTACCACCATTCAGCGAGAGGGATCCACTTCGCCCACAGAGGTTGTTGTTCGGAGGTGAAGCAAGGAAGATAAGTTTCCAAACATTTAGTGGTAATGTCAGCCTGCCCTCCAGATTTAGGGAGCTCTTCAATGAATTCCAGAGACATATTTTTCCAAATCCGTGGAAGGATGGGTACGGGTTCGAGAAATCCCGGAAGGAGCTGGAAGGTATCATATTCAACCACCATCTGTTGAATTGTCCTTTTCACTCCCTACCAAAAGAAGGTATGTTGTGCCTGCTCATACGTTTGGAGGAACCCGGAGTGCCTGACCAATGGAGATGCATGGATTTCAGAGAAGACATAGCCCTATTGAACAAATTGCAACCAATTTGGAATAAGCAGAGAAATAGTTAAAAGAGAAACCGGGGCATCAATTGTGCGAGAAGGAGTAGCTGCCACCAAATTGTCTTGACCCTTCATGTAAGTGATCTCATTGGCATAACCCAGGAGTTGGCGAATCCATTTCAGTTGTGCGGGTGAGGAGACCCATTGTTCTAGGAAATATTTCAGACTCTTGTGAGCAGTCTTGATGCAGAAAGAATTCCCTAATAGGTATGGCTGCCATGTCTGTACTGCATGCAAAATAGCCATCATTTCCTTCGCAGATGTAGAGGCGCTAAATTATTACCAGAAAGGTCTCGTGAAAACGACAATCCCACTGATTCAGCAAAGGCACGGGCATATCTACCCAAAATTGGTTGGAGATCCAAGGGACTAGTGGAGACCGTTGATGGGTGCATCTGAATGGAATGGAGTTGAGCGATGACACCATGTGTATTCTTCTTAAGGAGTTTTTCCAGGCGATGTGAACTGATGATGCGGAGAGACCCTGGTTGTAAGCCTGTAAATTTGTCTTTTTTCCCATTGACTGAAAACTGCATCTAAAGTTTAGCAAAATCCCATAAGATGGGTCCAAGTGTGCGTAACCATTGAACACCCAAAACCACATCACATCCGCCTAAGGCCAAGGAAAACATGTCAAAACTCAAGTTATAATATTCCATAGAGATACGCACATTGTGACACTTCCCCTTGCAAGGTAAGGTGCCCCCATTAGCAACCATGACTTCAAAGTTGGAGCAAGGATGGATAAAACAATCAGCCTATTTGACGATCCGAGGGTCAATGAAGTTATGAGTGCTACCAGAATCAATGAGTATGGTAAGAGGGAGCTTCTTGAAGTAACCCCTGACCCGCATTGTTTGGGGGGTGGTGATTCCAGGTAAATCATGGAGAGATATCTCTGGGTGGTCTTCCTGAGACAGAGAGTCAATATGCGGCTCCTCAATGTCGACCTGATCATCCATTGTATCTGGAGCTTCTTCACCAATTTTAGAGGCATGCGGAGAATCCACATCCAAGAGATAGAGCTTTTGCTGAACACATCTATGTCCCCAAGTGAATTTCTCATCACAATTATAACAAATCCCTTTTTCTCTGCGTGCCTGCATCTCTGTTTCAGACAAATGCTTGATAGGAGTTGGTCGAGGAGCTGGCGGGATGGGAGGTCATTGAGAACCCATATTTTGGAAGGGAACAAAAGTGGGTTTGGAGCATTGTTGGGCTACAATGTTGTCTTCTGCCAACTTAGCCAACCCCAGGGCTTCCATCATTGTGTTGGGACTAAACATTTTAACCTCTGAGCGGATTTCATCCTTAAGACCACTGATAAAACAACTCTTGTAGAATTCATCAGACAATACTTCTGTGTGATTGGCTAGTTTCTCAAATTTTGTCTGATACTCTCTCACAGTGCCAATTTGGAAAAGTTTAGTGAGGGCTCCTGTGAAGTCATCAAAAGCACTAGGACCAAATCGTTGCAAAAGGAGCTGGAAAAAATCTGACCATTTTGGCTCTTCATGAGCCTTGATGTACCAACGGTACCATTGAAGAGCTTCCTATTCCAAATGAAAGGATGCAAGTGGAACTTTGGTGACATCAAAAGTATTATGCAGACTGAAATACTATTCTGCACGATAGATCCAGCCAGTCAGATCAATACCATTGAAGCGAGGAAAATCAAGCTTCGGACCACGGAAATTGCTAGAAGAAGAGAACCCATTGTCTGATGAAGGCTCGGACTGTCGTTTGTTGTTCATGGATGAATGCTCAAGATGAAGGTCAAGAAATTTTTCATCCAGATCCTGGAGTTTGGTTTGGATGGCTGTAAGTGCTTCCTCCATGGTTTTTGCTCCTGCGCGGGTGACAACCATAACCAGGAGTTTTTTCTTTTTTTTGAGTGGGTAGAAAAACAAAAACAAAAACTGTTTCAGTAAAGGAAAATCTGGATTTGGGAAAAACTCTAATGGGTAATTGGGATTTGACTAGGTTTTGGACACTTTCGAATGGATAGGGAAGCAGAAAATGGAGATTTCAGACGCGGGGTGAAAGAATGAGAAAATTTGTCAGAGAGGGATAAAGAAGCAGAAATAGGAAATGAACATGGTGGCAAAATTTGAAGGCGATTGGGTGGAAATTAAAGAAGTTATGGCAAACCCTAAAAATAGAAAAATGTGAGATTTCTGGCTTTGGGAAGTGGAATTTGGGATAGGGTCCTCAGGAATGAAAAATGCAGAATGGGATGACAAAGGTGTCAGGGAAGTTTCAAGGGAAACAGAGTGAAAATAAGGGAGATATGGCGAAAAAATAGAATTTTATACTTTTTTTTTTTTCAGAATCGATCTGTTATGGCACAGAAGGGATCGGAAACAGATGGATCTGCAACAGCGCGGAAGGGATAAAAAACAGATGGATCTGAAATGGCGTGGAAGTGATCGGCAACAGATAGATCTGAAATGGCACGGAAGTGATCGGCAACAGTTCTGGACAGAGGAAATCTGCGATTTATCAGTTGAAAATAGATATGGACCCCATATGCTCAGCTTCCTAACGGTTCAGGGGATTCACTCGGCCACCAATGTTGTCTAACGGCTTGCGTATTGGGGCAATTCCCCTCACTCCACGGCTCAGGTAAAACTGATAACCGCTTTGATACAAACGACAGCTGTTGGTTTACCTCACGAGTGGGAACTAGTCAATCAGGTAGGGGTCGTTGCCCTTTTCGCTGGCAGGTCCTCTCAATGGGCCAGCTACTTTGGGGTTCCTGTGGTACTCCTCACAATGAGTTTTAGGGCTTATGCCCAAGTACTTCCCACAGTTAAACAAATAGGGATTATTCCCAGATCCAAACCTGCAACATATGCGAAAAAAATTTGGCAGAAATTTCACCTAATGAGCCCAAGAAAGTGCTCTGATACCAGATGTGAGGAACCTGCAACAATTAATTAATGAAAATACACGAGATAGCAGTAATAACAGAACTCATAATCACTTTATTGATCACGGGCCACTTCGAGGGGGAAACCTCCTTTGAGCAAGCTCAATACAAATAACTTCATTGTGGCTTCATTGGCCTCAACACACACTTATATACTAAGTCTAGGCGCCAATACTATGGGTCAAAACCATGGACCAATACAAACTATGGGTCATCAAATACTACAGGTGACTTACAAAGCATATGCGCCCAACAACAATAACACAAACTATGGATCAACAAATACTATGGGACGTCTTACAAAGCATATGCGTCCAACAACAATATACTAACAAAGTAAAGATATGGGTTCCTAACAGAGGAATATCGATCAGTACGGGTGCAGACTGACTCGGTACACATGTCATCTATCCAGGTAAGTGGTTCTGGTCCTCATTTTGGTCGATTTTTTCACTTGGAGTTAAAATATTAGTGTCATAAAAGGCGACTGCATGATTGGCTGCTAGGAAAAACTGTTTCTCTTTGGATTTTTTCCCCTTCATTGACCAATTTAAAAAATCCATTAGAACTCGAGGATTCTGGTTATACCATTTATGCACATGTTTTTAAACCCTAATATTCAAACCTTGTCTCTGAAGTACTGTTTTGCAAGGATTGCTTAAACCCTAGATTCACAGTACACACTATTTGCATCTTTCAAAGGGCTATGGGATTCGCAGCTGCGTTTTCTTGAGAAGGGATTTAGTGTTCTTTGCACTAGACGGAGATTATGCATTCAAGCCTTTAGGAGCATTGCTCATTGAAAATGTTTTACAGCTATTTCGTGTTTGCTCAAATTACATCTTGTTTACAATTTTAATGGATTCTATGCAACATAATGATACTTCTTTTGCTTCACAAGATCCAGAGATGTCAAAGAGGGGTCCAAAACGTTCTTCTAAGGTTATATTGGATTCAGATGATGAAGCCACCCCAGAAATGGCTTTAGAAATTCAATTTGATGATACTCAATCAATCACAGGAGTAGCCCCTGAGTTCAAATGGAGTGAACTGTATCATTTGATCAGAGATCAAACTATACTTGAAGCAACGATTGAAGAGGACTTGATCTACCAAAACATTAAGAAGTCAGGTATCCACAAAGCTACTGCATGACCAAAATGTTGAATGTGGTTGTCATTGATGTCAAAGGAGTTCAATAATGACAAAGGAATAACAAAGGACATGATGGCAGGACAAGCTCAGTAAATGACAAAGGAATAACAAAGGAAATGATGCGGCATGTGTGATGAGGCTGGAAAGACACATGATGGTGTTCTGGTGCTATCATGAAGTCATTGCAGGGCAAACTTTGTGAAAGACAAAGGAATAACAAAGGAAGTGATGACATGGCAAGTATGATGATGTGGCATGTGTGATGAGGTCGGAAAGACACATGATGGTGTTATGGTGCTTTCATGAAGTCAGTGTTGCAATATGTCATCATTCTGGAAAAGTATGGCAACTTTGTGAAACTTTGGAAATTGACTAAGTATGAAAAATTAGTCAAAACTACTCTAAGAAAATGCCCACCATAATTCATAGGGTAAGGAAAATGTCTGCCCCATCCTGTCAGACTATATCCTGTTGATGTGGATATCTAACCATGGTCTCAATTTGCCTTAAGCGTGTCTGAGGAGAAAGTTACAAGTCTTCCAAAATAGGGTTTCAGGAGAAACTTTGGAAATTGACTAAGTGTTGGAAAATTGGTCCAACTGGCCTCAGGAAAATGCTCTCCAAATCTCATAAGAAAATGATAAAAAGCATCTGAAAATATCAGGCTATACCTTGTTGAATAGGCTATCTGACCATGGTCTCATTTCTATAAAAGGGTGTTTCATGACAAAGTTATAGGTTTTCCAAAACAAGGGTTCAGGCATTTTTAGAAATTCTGGAAATTGACTAAGTGTTGGAAAATTGGTCCAAGTGGTCTTGGGAAAATGCTCGCCATACCTCATAAGAGATTGATAAAAAATATCTGAAAATATAAAGATATACCTTGTCAAATAGGCTATCTAACCATGGTCTCATTTCTTCAAAAGAATATTTTATGAGAAAGCTATAGATCTGCCAAAACAAGGTTTTAGGTAGTTTTGCACTAGTCCAGTAAAATGTCGGCCTAGGTCAGAGGAAGATGAGTTTGAAGGTGAAATCAGTTTGGTTGTGCTTAGTAAGATGTATTACATCATCTGGTACCCTTGGTTTTGGTGAAAGTAAGAATCCACCTTAGTTGACCTAGGGTTTGGAAAATTTGTCTAAGGGTCAGCACATAAGTTCAGAAGGCCATTTGCAAATGCCCACCAAATGTTGTCTTGGTGTCAATAAATTTTTCCAACGCCATGAGTATGTTCTTTGGTGATGTTTCTATCCAATCATGCTTTTAGGTTTCTCCCTAATGGTCACATGTGCAAGAAATTAACCTGCCAAATTGAGAAAAATCTTGTTTTGCATATTAAGAACAAATGAAATTTGTCTAAGTGTTAAGAACAGAAGATTAAGGGGCTATTTGGAAATTCCCGCCAGAGATTGTCCTTGTGCTGATAAATTCATCAGATGGCATGGGTCTGTTCCCTGATGATCTGGACATCTAGTCATGGTCTCATATTTCTCTTTAGAGGTTATACATGCGAAATACAATCCTGCCAAATTGAGAAAAAGTTTGTCGTTCTGTCTAAATGAAGTTTGAGACGCCATTGGAAATGCACGCCAGAAGCTGTGGTTGTGCAAATAAATCCATCCAAAGGTGTGGATCTGTTCTTTAGAAACTTGTCCATCTATCCATGGTGTCAGTTTCTTCGTTTGTAGTCACACGTGTGAAAAATTGATTTTCCAAGTTGAAGAAAAACTATTTTATCACAGTATGTGAGTATGCTAGCAATAAGCCTGATAAAATATGTTAACAAGTTTCTAATTAAATTAACCAGGTAAGTTAATTTAATAAGGGATAATTAAGATGTTATGAAATAGAGGAAATTAACTACCAACTATTTATTAAAGCAAATTAATTAAACCAAGAAGTATTTTTTAGTGAAGAGATGTGTTGGATGAAAAGGCATGATTCTCATATTGGAAGGACACGACTATGGAAAGGGTGTGATGCTGAAAAGGTGTGATGATAAGATGCATTGTTGTTGAATATGATATTTAAACAGGTACTCGAATTAGAAGGAAGATGCCTCAAAAAGTAAGATAAAAGGAGCATCCAGAATGGACAGAGTTTGATTCTGGAAGCTAGCATGTCTCAGGGTGTTGAAGATGAGCATCTAAAGCAGCATAGATACCAGAGAAGAAGAACAGAGTCTCTGTATATTCGATATGAAGACCTGAAGCAGTGTAGAATCCAGAGAAGGTAAAAAGAAGATTAGAGTGTCTGTTGTGTGCTTAAATAAAGATCTGAAGCAATATAGATATCAGAGAAAGAATAAAAGGAGCAGAGGCAGTCTCTGGAGCTTGGATTGAAGATAAAAAACAGAGGACAGTGAAAGTATAAAAATATGTATATCCCATTGAAGTTATAAGATCAAATTAGGGAGGTAGGGTGGTGCTAGGGAAGGCTACATTCCTGCAAGGGGGTTGTAGCCTCCTTCCAGTAATAGTTGGTAAATAGGATGTCGAAGCATCCTTTCAGTATTAATTAATAAACCAAGGGGTCATAGCTTCCTTCTAGTGGTAGCTGGTAAACAGAGTGTTGTAGCATCCTTTCAGTAGTAGCTGATAAACTTGGGGATTGCAGTCTCTAGCAAATTGTAGCTTACAAAAACTATTGTAAATATAATTTTGCAGTATAGAAAGAGTTTGTGGTTTTCCCAATTGGGCTTCCACGATAAAATATGTGTTATGTGTATCTTGTTGATCCTGTGTGTTAATGAATAAGTTAAAAGTGGTTTTAATTGTTAAAAGATATCAATATTGATTCACCCCCTCTCAATATTCTCCAATATTCCAACACAAAATTATTCCCATGCGCTGAAATGATAGGGTGGATTCTCTCGTATGTTGACATTAAAGCTCGTATCATTACGAGTGCTACATGAATAGGTTTTGCTTCATTTATGACGGCGCATATAGGAAAGGATTACAGACTCCCAACACCATAAGTCTTTTTAACAAAAGATTGGATTAAAAACCGAAAGTTAGAATATGAAGAGTTTGTGAAGAAGATGTTATTGCCTAGGAAGCAGTTACGACAAAGAAGTAACAGAGAGTATGAGACCAAGTTCCTAAAAACTCCATTCAAAATTACTGCTACTCTCCTATGTAGATTATATGGAAGATCCAACTCAACCAACTACAAACTCAGTTGGATTCCTTTACTATATCATATCACAATGCATGGCACTGTCTTCAATTGGGTGGATATTATTTATGAGAATATGGTTCAGGCGATTGATGATGCACAATAGGGGATAAGAGATAAGAATGTTGAATTTCATATGTCATCTTATCTAATAGATTGTATCATGACCCTACATCCATTTCTAGGCCCGCTCGGATGTAGGTGGAACCCCAGTGAGACTCTCATGTATGTGGCGTATCAAATTTTATGGACTCAGAAGCATGCAAGTTATTATAAGCAAATTTGCGAAGACTTTTTGGTTCCCTTGTACAAGCTGTTTTTTTAAAAGGAACTAGACTATATGTTGGAGGAGGCCCTTACAGTGGTCACACAATTAGGAGATTATTATTTAACTCCTGAAGGTACTTATTTGCATATTTACATAGGTTCAAAAGGCCCACTATTGATGCCAAAGTATGTTACTGATTATATCATTATAAAGGAAATCGTGAGACAAACATTCATAAATGGAATTGGCCATTTCTTGCATGACAATAAGAAGGCTCTATGGCCTCCTCTCCCATTATCAATTGGGGCATATATATTCAACAAGGTTAAAGAGTCAAGAATTTGTGAAAGATTTAGATTCGTATCATTTTGGTGAAAAAATATTTATGAGGAATGACAGCCAATAGAAGGTGTCCCTACATTGTCAATCAGTCAGGATTCATTATGAGTATGCAGATCAATTCTTATGAGAGGAAGAAGTGTATAGACGGGTAAGAAATTTTGTGGAGTTAAAAAAAAGGCTCAACAAAAGGAAAGGGGCAAGTTATAGCAAACCATCTAACACATCAACACAAGGAGACCTAGAAGAAGCTGCAAGAAAAAAGGAAGTAGAAGAATCTCTCTTGGCAGAAAATTCGAAGAGACTACAAAAAGAATAAATGGAAAAGAAGGCAGAAGAAGAGAGAAATGAGAAAGAAAGAGCTGAAGAATTACAGAAAAGGGTTGAACATGATAAAATTGAAAAGTAGGCAGCTGAATAAGAAGAAAAGAGACTACAAGTAGAGGAATTGCAAAAGAATAAAGAAGAAGAAGAATTGCTCAAGAAAGTTATGGAATCCCAAAATATACAAGAAGGTGATAACAACCAAGATATGGACATTGATAATACAACAGATAGAAACACAGAAGTTCCTCTTACTAGAGGACATCTTCCTCTAGTTGAACTGGGACTTACGCCATTGACACCATCCAAGCAACATTCGATTGTTATGTTTGAAACTATAGTCGATGACCTGAAAAGGAAGACTTTTATGAAGAGGACGGAAAAAAGACTCAAAATTGCTTCGCAACCTAATGTTATCACTATACAAGAAGTCCCAATAGTTGAGGGCACTAATAAATATACAAAGTTCATGGAATATGTTAATGTTGCTACAACATTCGCTAACGAGGACAACATACACAAGTTGATGGAAAACGTAGAAATCAATAAGGCCAAAGTGGTCAAATTGAAGGATAATCTAGTGCAAGATAGGAATGAAGGGATTGAGATAAGATGTCAATGGGATTCCCTAGAGTTGTAGAAAGAAGAAGCCACAAAAAATATACAAAGCTTAGAAGAGGAGAGAGACTCGCTTAATGTACAGATAGTAATATTGGAAGTTGAAAAAACGAATCTACAGTCCCAATTGAGAGGGATACAAGAGAAAGAAGTTCAATGGGATCAACAGGTGGAATATATTACCATTGAAAAGGGCGATCTATAGGCCCAGATATCAGAGCTTAATCGAGAAAAAAGAATCATTGGTGACTGAATTGAATGTTGCAAAGAAATGGAGGCAAGATTTAACTCCATTTTATGACTGTTCCTTCACTTCAAGAGCAACTTTTCCATTCACAAGAGTTGCTCACTAAACAAACTTATGAAGTACAAGGACTGGTAACTTGGCTCAAACAAATATATGAGGAATCCATGGCTACTAAACAAAAGCTTACAGTGATCTACAACAGGATGAAGAGGCTTGCTGCCTTGAGGAAGGCAGCCAAAGAAATCCCTACACATTTTCCCAAAATATCCACAGTTGAACTTAAGTTCAATTTCACAACCCTGGATAGCTTCTAGAAAGATGAGAAGAAGTTGTAGAATGAAGTGGTAGCTTCCATTTCCAAATGTGAAGGCATCCACCAAAGCATTGTTAGCATTTTGAAAATTGCCATTTACCTTCTCCTGGTACATTCAAAATCCCAATACCAAATGAGCAGCTGATGGATGAATTAAGGACCATCAAAGATGAGGATATTGCTGATATTAGAAGCTTACACACCATCACTCCAAAAGATCTACAGGAAGACATTGGGCAAGCTACATTGAAGTCAAAATACTTGGCCAATGGGCATAATGCAACAACTAAAGGACTCAATACTATGGTCAAATATTATCATTTCATGAAGTGGCCCTAAGGTTATTAGAACCTCAACAATTAAATATTATATCCTATGAGATTATTATTTGGCATGAATATATTCAGGCTCAAGAGGCCGCCCCCCCTCTTAATGTAATATTTTATTGTGTTTTAATATTTTCCTCACTTATTTTGTAATCAGGATAAGGCAAAAGTTTTGGAAGACAAAGAGTCATAACTAAGGGGAGGTGAAATGACAAGTCACCTAAGAGCTAGAGTTGTAAAAATAAATAGGGGAAGATGGAAATGGGGGATTTTTCTTGTGAAAGATTGTACTGGAACTCATATGTGAGAAACTATTTTCAGCTAACGAAAAAGACTTTTTTCTTGGTGGAAGCATACATGGAAGATTGTGTTGAAGCATGTGGACAAATGTGTAGAACTGATTTCTTTGTTTTGTTTATGGCAATGCAATAAGATCTTTCACTAGGCCATTTGGACCAAATTTCGATGGCAAATTTGTCACCCTTCCGACTTCATACTGTCAAGATAATGACAATTGATGGGTTCTCAAAACATCATTTCACATGACGTCACTCTTCAGACCATAGATTTATCATTGCAACGTTGACGTTTATTGTAGACACATGTCATGCAACATTTTTTCTTCAAATGCATAACCCGTCGTCGAAAGACCAACGATGTCTCCTACCACGTTTAGGTATGTCTCTCATGCGACGAAATGTATGTCGCAACGGAGACATAACCTCCTCGAAATTCTACACACAATCGTCACTATAGCGACGAACATTCATCGTGACGGAAACATTGAGGTCGTCAGAACTTTAGTCAACCATAAGTTTACTCACCTAGGATTCCAATCAGTATTGTCACTATTGCGACGAAAGAGACTCGTTATTTCGGCGTCCCAACGTTGGGAATGTGACATCAATGTTAACACCATAAACCTATGATCTACTATGGGGCATCACAAGTGTGACGTGTGTGCGTCATTATTGCGACAGCATGGACGTCTCTATTGCGATGATCACCATTTTGGTTCTGATGTTTCGGTCATAGCCCCAACGGTTGTATCTGTCGTAAGGGCGTTGCAATACCGACGACTGGTAAGAGATCCAATGGTTGTACCATCATAACTAGTGTCGCAATACCGATGAGACTAAGTTTTTTTACAAAAAAAGATAGAGCTAATTCAAGTTGAGGCTATATTTTCCTTGCAAGATTGTTCATGGCAAAGTGTCAAAGATTCCAAGCTTAGAAGAAAACAAACAGTGGTTTAAGTGTTGTACTAGATCCTCAGCTCATTTGGAGGTCAATACTAAAGAACATAGATTTTAGCATTTTGAATATTTTCCTAAATTGACATATTACATTTGTATCACTACATATAACACGTGAAACAAAGCATAGTTTAAAGTGCATATGATCAATGGATTGCTAGGAGCAAGAGGGGAGCTATGGGGAAATAAGAGGGGAAATACAAGGGTTTTAGAGAAAGTACAATCCTTTTAATTTTTTAATGTGTCAAACTTTAAACTCAACTCTTGAAACTTGAAAAGGCATCCTTATATTTTTGGAATAAATTCACACCTCAAATACCACATGTATGGTTCCTAAATTTTTCGCTCATTCTTAACTATTTTTCCTTTGGAAATATTTTTACCTCGTGTAAGTCTAGATTTATGGAATATTATGGATAAATGGTTATGCCATCACTAGAAATGATATTAGGGACCCTTGAGGGCCTTATTCTACCAATTTCTCTACACACTCTCAGACTTCTCGTTTTCTTGGTGTTAGTCCCAGAGACGTTCTAAGGCTGTATTTAGAACTATGCATGTGCATCAATATGTTCCACTATTTTATCTTTTTTGAAACACTTAATCCAGAATCATATTATTGATAGTCAAAATAATGATAAGCAGACTTGATATAATGTGGGTAGCACTTCTGATATGTTAGTATAAACTTGAGTAAATTGTGTTGATGGAATGGTATGAGAGATGGTACTTGGTTGAAAGTAAATATTTATCTCATGTACACAGAAAACGTACTGAGCAATAGGAATTCAGTAGTTATAACAAAATGATATCAAAATAAAACCCAATCCTTATGAGGATGATACAACCAGATCTTTATATTATGAATACTTCACAACATAAATAACCCATAAACGATACTTGAATCAAATATCAAATTCAAGAATAATCTCATAAGGACCAGTGTTAACTTTTCCAATCATAGAAGACATATTAAAATAACTGGTATGAGATTACAAAGAGAAGAAAATACTAATTGCACACAACAGAGTTTTGAATCCACAAAAACCAAGATAAAGCTTGAAGGTTCTTTCTCATTTCTTGATCAGACTGAAATCATCTGAAGTTATACTTCTTACAAAAAAATCCGATCCTTGTCTAGATTCCCTTTATCTATATATATAGCCTCTATGGGCTTTACAAAATTTACACAAAATCTGTTATAGCCCAACGACTTCTAGTTTTTCAGTTATTTCAAACAAAATTGTTTACAAAAAAAGTCTATCTATCAAACTTGTTGATGACTTGTCGACATAGGAGACTGGGATCCTCCTTGCTAAGGTGGAGCAATGCTATGTTGCGCTGAAGATGTTCCCACTACTAATTGTTCCATTGAAGTCCTTTCTAGCTACCGTATCTGCAGAAATCTTGTGATATTCTTCCAATGTTTTCCCATAGGATACTGGAAAACCCTTAACTCTTTGAGGGACATGTCTAGCTCAGAATAATGCTCAAAAGTGGACTTTGGTAGATCTTTGAAAATGGCTTGGAGGCGGTTAAGCATCTCAAAATTTGTGCATAGCTTATCTACAAATGTTCGGCCACTTAGTTCTTGATGAGTGTCTGTCGGGTGAAATTCAAAATTCCTTGCGTCCAGTATCATTGCGTTGTAATGATCTTTGTTAATATAAATCTCCATGTCTATCCCAAAAAGATGGGAGGCCGAGTGGGATAACCTCTTTGAATAATTCTTTGAATGAATGAACATCTTGCTTCAGCTGGGCAGCCATGTCAGCAACATTCTGAGCCATCAATCCTTTTGTAATCATCTTATTGGCTTCTATGATTACTTTTGTTCTGTCTTGGATGCCATACACTTGGAGCTCATCGAAATTTTTCTCGTTTAAGAAATTGATTACAACCTTGGCCAGATCTACCTTTTTGTTCACATTGTTCAGGACTGAACGAGCGTCTTGAGTGGTGGCTTCAATGATTTCCCATTCGTCTTTAGACACGATGAAATGGCTCCACTGCATAGCTATCAGGGCTGCTACCTGTTCCCAAATTGCGAACTTAGCACTTTTAAGTAAAGGATTGCCCGTCAATATTCTCGATAAGTCTTGGACATCTCTCTGGAGATCCTCTCTACACTATTGTAGTTCTGAGATGGCTAGGTCCCTTTCAGCCAACTTTTCAATTATACTGTTCATCTCATCACACTTGGCTTTTAGTTGATCTCGTGCATGGTTCAGTTGGGCATCCTTAAGGCTCATCTCTATGACCTCCTGTGCAAGTTTGTCTATAGGGTCCGCCGAATTGAAGGCTTGTAAAGTTGCGGCATTTTGAAGGAGGATGTCCTGATTCTGCTTTTTGAGCTCATTCAGCTCATTCTCCAGGGTGATAATCTTATCTTTGAGCATTTGACTATCGGCCAAGGATTTTTCCAGCTCAGACTGTATTTCCGACACTTCGGCGGTTTGCAAATGCTCAACTGTGGGAATGTTGAGTTTCTTTTTTAGGCCATAAATCTCTTTATCTTTTTCTTTTAGCATGGCTTGAACCTGATCCGGATTTTATGAGCGGAACGAAATGAATACAGATTATTATCAGATGCTTAACACAAAATAACAGAGATACAGTAAAACTGGTTTTCTATTCAATAAGGGAGGAAAACAAGCTTGCTGGAATGGTGACGGCTTATCTCTGAGAAGAGATGTGACGACTGCGCTCATTTCGCAAGAAGATGGTTACAATGAGGCTCTCAAGGCCTTTTACAATAAACAGGAATGTCAAAAACCCTAGACATCCAAAAACCTAACCCTAGGAGATGAAGCGCCAAAAGTCATGTGGGCCACGTTTGGGTAAGTTAGTACATCAACTTCCCGGGGTCGTAACTTTTGCATACGATCTCCGTTTGGGGCGCTCGGTAGCCCATTGGAAAGGTCTATCCGAGATTTACAACTTTCAATTAGGGACAAATGCATGTTGAAGGCAACCAATTGGCCCCCCAAATCACCAAAAAAGTTTGTTTAGGGCCTCAAAATGGCCCCGGAAGTTCAGGACCCAAAAAACTGCTAAAAATAGTACATTACTAAAATTGCCAGAAAACTGTTTTGAGCCAATTGGAAAGGTGGGTGGCCACCGATATCCACCTGGATAAGAACCAGAGCCATGTCATTGGGATTTTGAACCAATTTTACAATCTGTTGCTATAGGTCGGCTATCTTTAACTGCTTTTCTTGGTTAGATGACTTCTCATTCTTCAGTTGCTTCTCTAGTATTTGGATAGCAACTTGTAGCTTGTTGGTGCTCATGGTATATTTCATCACATCCTTGTATACTCCTTCACCAGTTTTTTGGTGAAGCTCCATGATATCCTTAGAAGGGAATGCATCTAGATTGACAGTCACCTGGGTGGTTTTGAAGTTCGAGGGCACTTTCTTTCCCCCAGGCACCAATGGATCTAGGATTTCCATCTTTAGGGTCCCTTGCCTAAAATCTAGTGCGAACAACATTCTGGACTGTTGTCCCATCTCTAGCTCCTTCTTTGGGAATAAATTCTTTTGGATATCAATGTTCTCGTCTTTGATTTGGGAATATAACCCAAATAAACCTGCTTTAATGGGTGAGGTGGTGAGAAAAGCACCTTCTGAGGACATTGTCTCCTGCTTTTGAGGCCAATTCGCTGATGGGAAATTCTTCAGGATGACAGGCGCTAAAGAGGTGGGCGTTGGCTTCACTTTCTATGTTGCATTGGATATATTTTCAGATTTGGATTTTTTTCCTTTGACCCAACGTTCCCTGATTTATCTTTGTCGACCTCAGATGTCGGCTCCGGTGTGCTCCTATTTCCCAACGTATCCACTTTATGTGGCGTGGGGATGACTGGTGCCCCAATGACCTAGCTTGGATCTAACATTGCTTTGCTCTGCTCCTAGCTGTCTAAGTTGGCAATCTTGTCCAACAGTGGGTGTGGCTCATGAAGGTAGGCTGCTGCTCTAGCAGACTATCTCTTTTGGGAGATGATCCCTTTAGGATCGTACTTGCATGCAAAGCTTATTGGGAAACTGAAAGCATCTAATAGTTCTTCAACTACCTTTTGAGAAGCTCTACTTCTTACTTTGAATGGTCTGATTTCGTTAGGGACCTTGAAAGTCCTAGCGCTATTTCCTTTCATGAAATGGACATCATCACGATTAAATCTCTAGAGGATGTACTCCAAAGCGAAAATCCTGGGAGTCACGAACACTGGTAGTTTATAAGTAGCAAGCTCTGCTCCATACACATGAATCTCAATATGGGTCTCAAAACAGAACCAATCTTCAACAGAGTCACTTGGATTTAGCTGGAGCAATTGCGTGCACTCAGGAAAAACTCTGGGAGGAGGACAATCGAACAAAAGAGTGTAAATTTTGGCTACAACGGTGTCTACAAATACAAATAAACCTTCATGTGGTGGGGTAGGAATGATTGAATTTTGGAGGTCCTCACGACTGAAGTAATCTTTGTTGTGATAGATAACCATATAAATGAGAAAAGAATTATACCTAAACATCTTCCTAGATGTAAAGCTTTTAAACTGCAGGTGCATGGACTGGGTGAGAAAAGATGACAAATCTAACTTTATAGGAGTCTCTTGCTGAGATAAATTCATGAGGAAGAGGAAACCTAAATCGACATCTTCAATTATTAGGTCATGGTCATATCTGAGGACTTGGTTTTCATTCAAGGCTGTGTCTAGCGCATTAAACTCCGAGCTTTTAGTGGATCCTGAAAGCAGGATATCCATTGATTTCTCTACGCGTCACTTCGAGATTTGTGCCCAAAAAGCGAAACTTTATGAGCTGGGCCCCTTTTCTCTAATAGATTACGTGCTAATGGATCCCAGGTGTATTACCATGGTGACGGCTCAGTGGTTTTTAGGGCTCGTGAAAAGTGATTCGGAGAGACCGCTTTTCTGGACCTGAATGATCCTAAGGCCGACACGTGGCCTTAGCGATTTCTATTTAGGGTTGCCCCTAGCTTAATAAACATTGTGCACTTCGGGCCCCTGAATGAGATATCAGCCGTTGATTTGTTCCAGGCCATGATTTCGATTGAAGATTAATTTTTACTCAACAATCGATCATTAATAAGCTGAGAGACCAACCTTTCGTTCCATCTTCCCACGACAAAACGACTGTGATCCTTGATAAGGAGGCCAACTTCGCTTGCGATCTGCGATGTTGTTTTCGGCCAACCATGTCGCAAATATTAGTGCTAACATTGGCTTCAGCGGGGACCGCTTTTTTCTTCGGAAGAGGCTGAGAACTGTAGACTAGTGCCTTTAAGTCCATTGGGTTGTGGAGTCATATCTGTCTCTTAACTTTTGAAAATCAATCGACAGAGAAACATGAGACGGAAAAGAGAAATGTAATTACAACAAAACTTCTTGAAAAAAGGGAAAAACATATATTACATAAATGATACAAAGGATCATTGATGGATCGGGATAGAGATCAATACTGAAAGAAACGTTTCAGAAATATCCCGTTTACAGGATTTTCGAAGATTTCATCTTTGAGTTGTGTTAGTTCGTAGGTGTTATTGTCATGGCTTGCAATAATATTGAATGAGCCCAGCCACAAGTTGTCAAATTTACCGTACTTAGACTTGTCTTCCCTTCTGGCATCCCATTTCAGGACAACGTCTCCATGTTGAAAATCCCGTGCTATGGCTTTTCTATCAAAAGTTTCCTTTATCCTATCTTTATGTATCTTGGTTGTGTTGTCCAGTTGCTCCCTAACCTGCTGAATTTCAATTAGTTGATGAATCCTTCTCTCCATATCATTTGGTTCCACATGCTTTGGCTATAATAGCTTTAGCACTGGTAAACCCAGCTGAATAGGAAGGACTGCTTCTTTGCCATAAACAAGTTGGAAAGGTGAAGTGCCTATAGCACATTTGACACTGATTATATCTGCCCATAGTGAGAATTTTAACTGGGATTCCCAAGACTTTTTATTTGTATCCAACATCTTCTTAATGATGGTCACTAAGCTTTTATTAGAGGATTCTGCCAAGCCATTTCCCTAGGGGTAATAAGTTGTTGAATGAGTTAATTCAATGTTGTAGTTTTGGCAGAAATTCATCATTCTGGCGGATTTGAAAGCCAGAGCATTGTTTGTAATGATCTTTCTTGGGTAACCAAATCTTGCTAGGATATTCTCTTTTAGGAAATTTATTATGACCGTATCATTGGCGTTATGTTGGGCGTGGCCCAAGAAGAGGAAGTTAAGAAGGAAAGTATAGTTAGACGAGGCCTAACATTGACCATTTTTGGGAGAAATGCGACTCCGCAAATCCCGGGCAAAGGGTATAGAGCGAAGTTCAGTTGAGAAGAAAGGAACTGTTTCCTTAATAAAGACAAAGTACTAAGGACAACCAGTGGTGGTTGGAGCAGTTAAGGGATGAGCGACGGCCTAACTGCTACATGAACAAGAAGTTAAGGAGCGGAATGGTGTAAAGTACACACCACTACAAAAGTTGAAGGTGCGTTGTCCGAGAAAGCGTCAGAGTCAGAAGAAGCGATGCCAAACGAACAACGAAGTTAAAGATTAGCATGGTCTACAGGAGAACCACGGGGTTTTGGGGTTTTGGGTACTATGGGGCTTGGCCCATAGTTATTGTAATATGTGACCTTCGAGCACACCTATATATAAGGGTATTTTTGTATTAGGAAGGGTTAGACATTAGAAGAAGTTATTGTTGGGTTTTTGTTATCTAGATATACGTAGACAACACGCAGACAGTCACATATGATCTAAGAGAGAAGCATAGAGACATAATTGAAGTATATCATAAGATGCGCAAAGTGAAGAAGTTTAATTGATGCACGAGGATTGAATTGAAGTGTGCGAAGTAAAGAATTCCATCAGATGCACAAAGATAGAGGAGCAACAGAATCAAGTATGCGCGTCATGATGAGGATGATATAAGACAAGTGCGTTAAACCGAAAGGATGAATCATATGATGAACAACAGGTCGCGGATTGTCTAAAATACTGTGGCACTTAAACCAAACAGACACATCTTAGAAAGTGTGCAGTTCCATCTAATACTGGTGCACAATATTAGAACAAGAAGTTACCAATTGATGTGCAGTATCAGTTGAAGAGTGCAGATGCGCAGTAGCGGAATGGAATATTAAACCTTAGCGCAGACTGCAAAATTTGATGAAGAAGCACACAGTATATGAAGTGCCATGTCAGTTAAAGTGAAGTGTTGAAGTTAAAGTGAAGTGTTGAGTGGAATCAAAATTCAAGTGATGTATGCAGCAAAGTAATAACAACACTACAACATACAGAAGGTGCGCATAGCAAAACGAACATCTGAAGATCTGAAGTGTGCACATATCAGAAGTACTGCAAGGTAATATATTATTTTGTATATCTGGGCGGCAGGACAAGGCAAGAAGCAGGGGGTCATGGACTCCTTCCAGTTGGTGCCGGAGAACACAGGGACTTGGTGCTTCCTTCAGGTCGGTTCTTGTAAAACCAGGGGGTCATAGCCTCCTTCCAGTTGTTGTTGGAGATCACAGGGAATTGATGCTTCCTTCAGGTCAATGCCTGTAAAAACAGGGGGTCGGTGCCTCCTTCCAGTTGGTGTTGGTAATCATAGGAATTCAGCGCTTCCTCGAATGTAATTTTTTTCATTATAAAAGAGCATTTCGTGGTTTTCTCCCATTTGGGTTTCCACGTAAAAATTCTGTGTGTTATGTGATTTGCGCATATGTGGATGAATGTTTTATTTATGATGGATTCATAATTGATGATCAGGATTAAGTTCAGATTAATCTGTTAAAGAAGTAAAAACTGTTCCTAACTGGGATAATACTAACTCATCCCCCCTCTCAGTATTAAATAGATTCCAACATTATTTGATGAGGAGAGTGGGACAATTGACTGTTCCAACTTTTGATGGTTCCACTTGAAGCACAACTAGAGATTGGGTGAATAAGTTGGATACTTATTTCCAACTTAAACCGGTGACGAAGACTGAGGCAATTAAATTTGCCACACCGCACTTGGAGGGAGAAGCTCATGAGTGGTGGTACCATGGGCTAGTGACGTTGGGTCATGATAGTATCATATCTTACTTAGATTTCACCCAGAGATTGATAGTCTAATTTGACAAGAAAGATCCTGAGATCCACTTCAAGGAGTTAGCCCAATTAATACAGACAAGTACACCCACTGCATACATTATGAAGTTCCGAAAGAAGGAAGTCATGGTGATCGATATTTCTGAGCAGAGGCTGGTGATGCTATTTACATAAGGGTTGCTAAATGAGAGGTTGGGTGAAGGCCTTTGGGTCTACAACATTGCAGGATTCCATCTTGAAGGCCTAGGACATGGAGGGTGTTCTAACCCATAAGACCCCAGCTAGACCCTTTATCTCACAAAATGGTAAGGAGACCAAACCTCCCCATAAGAATTGGACTGGGAAAGATAGGATGGATGAGGAGACTCGAAGGGAACTAAGGAGGAAGAAACTTTGCTATAGTTGCAAAGAACCTTGGGAGCCAGGCCATCGGTGCATGGGAAAGGGAAAGGTACACTACATAGAGGTTCTCTTTGATGAGGAAGACAGTGGCAAGGACAAAGCACTTAGCATACATGATGGTGACCCATGCAGGGAGGAACCACCACAACAGGAGTCCACTGAGCCAACACCACAGGAGTCCACCGAGCCAACACCACAGGAGGGTGTCTAGAGGATGACCATCGCCACTCTTTTAGGAGTTCCCAGATACTACACCTTCAGGGTTAAGGGCATCTTGCGGGGATAGAAAGTCATAACATTAATTGACGATGGGGCTACCTCAAACTTCATAGATGCATCCCTGGTCTCTAGGAGGCATATTCACAGAGGAGTTTAAGGGGTTCAATGTAGTAGTACAAAATGGGTACAACATGACTTGTACTCAAATGATCATAGGATTGAGTGTGACCATGGGCACCTATACATTGACCAATGATTTCTATGTTGTGGATTTGACAGATACCAATATGGTATTAGGGGTCAAGTGGTTATACTCACTCGAGGACTTCAAAATGAACTATCAAATTACGAGGATGGAGTTCCTAGACAAAGGGGGACAACGGGTTGTTTTGAGAGGCATGTTGACAGGATACCCCATGGTTGTCTCCAACAGAGGAATGGAGATTATTCTTAGATAGGGTAACATAGCATGGGCCGCAGAGTGTATGGTTACCACACAAGAATCAAGTCAACCATATCATGTGGATATACGAGAGGTGCTTGGGAAACATGAAGGAGTATTTGGGCCTCTACCTAAAGGACAACCACCAGACAGGGCATTCGAGCATGTTATTGAGTTAGAGGAGGGGGCTAAGCTCGTGATCACCACCCCTTACAGACATTCGAAGAAGTTTAAGGATGAGATCATCTAGCCTAGCTCTAGGCATTTGAGGCATGTGGACAAGGTTCTCAGTATTATGGAGACACTGTTGTTTTTTGATAAGGAGGCAAAGTGCGAGTTTGGACTGACAAAGATTCTCTATTTGGGGCATGTGATTAGTGCTCAGGGGTTACAGGTGCAACAGGAGAAGATCCAAGTGATCGTAGACTGGCCCATATCGAGATCATTTACAGAGTTGCGAGGGTTCCTTGGATTGTGTAGCTATTACAGGTGATTTGTGAGGGGATTTTCACAGCTTAGTGTGTCATTTACAGACCTTACCAGGATAGGAGCTTTCCGATAGGTAGAGGCTACACAGAGAACATTCGATGAGATGAATATTGTGATGAGCATTTTCCCAATACTGGCCTTGCCATATTTCTACCATCTGTTTGTGTTGGAGTGTGATGCATCTCCTCCATTGCATAATGTATCGTTCCAGACTTCATATTTTGATGATCCATGGACTTTACCGTCCACAAGTTCCTTGTCCGGAGACATTGCGCACGTCGAGATGTCTATGCCACTGTCTGCCGCTGAGCTTGCTTATCAAGATATTCAACAAGCCACGGCAGAGCTAGATCTCTCTTCTTCACGGACAGGAGAGGAAGATCCCGTTATGCTGCCGGTTTGGGCATCCAACTCGTCTTGTTCGAACGATTGCCTTGATGGTACTTTACCTTCTGATGAAGCTATTATCGAGGCTATGTGTGGGAGTGAGAGACCTTGGGAGGATATGCATCATCACTCTTATTTTCTTCCCAACCTCGATCTCACCGAGCAAGAAGAGTTTAGGACGACTCTTGCCGAGATGGTTGGTCACCCTGCGACTCTTTTGGGATCACATGAGATTTACACGGAGGGGAATATGGTTAATATTTCCCCGACTATACCAAGCAACATCTCTCTCACTCCCGGAAAGATTAAGAATGTTTACATCGGTGATGATTGCTCTTCTGAGGAGGTTGTCATTTACACCGAATTATTTACAGAACTTCGGGAAGCTTTCGCCTGGTCATATGAGGAGATGCCAGGAATAGACCCCAGTATTATCGAACACGAGATTAGAACGTATCCTCATGCTAAACCGGTTCGACAACGTCTTCGTGTTGTTAACCCTAGAAAGGCAGCCGTTATCAAGGCAGAGGTGGAGAAATTGTTCAAAGCTGGTTTTATCTACCCCGTTCCCCTTACCGAATGGGTGTCAAACCTCGTTCCTGTGGATAAGAAGCAGGGAATGATCCGTGTATGCACTGATTTTAGGGACCTAAACCGTGCATGTCCGAAAGACAATTTCCCCACTCCATTCATTGATCATATCTTGGATGCTTGTGCGGGAAGTGAAATTTTCCGTTCATGGACGGCTTTTCGAGGTATAACCAGATTCAAATCAAACCCGAGGACCAACATAAGACTGCTTTCATTTGTCCTTGGGGTACGTCTGCATATCAGAAAATGCCCTTCGGCCTTAAAAATGCCAAAGCTACGTTTCAACGTGCCATGACCTATTCCTTTCACGACCTTAAAAGTATAATGGAGGCTTTCTTGGATGATCTTGTTGGCCATTCTCGCAAGAGAGTGGACCACCCCAAGCACCTCCGTTGGATTCTCGAACGATGTATACGCTACAAGATTCGGTTGAATCCCAATAAATGCATCATTGCGGTGAGGTTAGGTCACCTTCTAGGATTCATAGTTTCGAAAGAGGGTATTAGAGTCGATCCTCTCAAAGTTGAGGCAATACTTCGGTTGCCTCCTCCGCACAACTTGTTTAAACTTCAGAGCCTCCAAGGGAGAGCTACTTTTCTACGTCATTTTGTAGTCAATTATGCTAATCTTACCAAAGGTTTAGCACACTTGTTGAAGAAAGACACACCGTTTATCTAGGATGAGCGAGCCCAGCAGTCTTTCGATGCCCTTAAGAAAGCTTTGGTATCAGCCCTTGTGCCGATTCCACCAGACTTCGCACGAGATCTTATACTTTATGTGGTTGTGTCTCAAGAGACGATTGGCATGGTATTAGTTCAGGTTGATGATGTGCTCATGGAGCATGTGATCTATTATCTTAGTCGAAATCTAGTAGACGTTGAACTGAGATATACTCACGTGGAAAAGTTGGCACTTGCGACTGTCCATTCAGTCCAACGGTTACGACACTACATCATGCTTAGAACCACCATAGTTATAGCGCATATCAATCCATTTCAGTTCATGCTATCATGATGTCTTATCGGGGGGAAGTACAATAAATGGATTGTGATCCTTCAGGAGTTTGATCTCAATTTTGCTTCGGCGAAATCAGTGAAATCCTTGGTTTTTGCTGAGCTTATGTCGGACCTTCCACGACTTGATGAGGATGTTGTCCATCAAGATTCCTTTGTGGATGAACATTTATTTCTTATCTCGTCCGAGAAACCTTGGTTTGGGGATGTCATTTTATATCTCCAAACTTTGAAGTTTCCTTCGCATTATTCACGGGACAAGCGACGGCGTGTGAAACATCACGCTAAAGATTATACTATCGTCGGCGACACTTTGTATCGTCGAGGAAAGGATTCTATTCTTCATCGTTGCTTAACTCACGAAGAAGCGGAGCGCGTGCTTAATGATTGCCATGCTGGGGCGTGTGGCCGTCACTTATCCGAGCTTGCTACAGCCCAACATATTATGCGAGCTGGTTACTTTTGGCCTTCAATCTTTAAATATTGCATAAACGCTGTGAAGAGATGTCACTCTTGCCAGGTGTTTTCTCAAAATATACACTCGCATCCAGCGCCCCTTCATCCGGTCGTCACCGTCGGTCCCTTCACCAAGTGGGGGGTGGATTTCATGGATTGCAAACCAACTTCGGCTGGGGGGCATCACCATATCATGGTGGCCGTGGACTACTTTTCCAAATGGGTTGAGGCCATGCCTACCGTAAAAGCCGATGGTGCTACAATAGCCCATTTCGTATTCAATCAGATTATTACTCGGTTCGGTATTCCGAAAGAGATTGTCATTGACCATGGCAGTCACTTTCAGAACAAAATGATGGAGGATTTGTCACTCAAGCTTGGGTTTCATCAAGAACACTCATCTTCTTACTACCCCCAAGCGAATGGTCAGGTTGAAGCAGTCAATAAGTCTTTAAAGACCATTCTCCAACGTACCATCCAACAAAGCAAGAACAACTGTCACATTATGTTATATCCTGCTTTGTGGGCGTATCGAACCATAGTCAAGACTGCCACCCGGGTTCTCACCATTTCAGTTGGTACACGGTGTGGAGTCGATTTTACCGATTGAATTCGAAATCCCTTTGCTAAAAATAGCCATAGAGCTCCTCCCTGATACATCGGGTATTGAGCAATGTTTAATCCACCTTGAGTAGCTTGATGAGCAACATCGAGATGCCATCGTGGCTATAGATGCCAATAAACGTCATATCAAGGTTCAGTACGATAGGTATGTTCGTCCTCTTATATGACCAAGCTAAAGAACCCCTGGGGGCAGGCAAGTTTAACCCCATGTGGCACGGTCCTTACATCGTGAGGTGTGTCCTAGAAAAAGGAGCCTATGAATTAGAGGATTATGAGGGGAATGTCTTGAAGGAGCCTAGAAATGGGCTCTACCTCAAGCAGTATTACGCTTGAACTTCTAGTTCGAGCTAATACTTTTGTATACTATTGTATAGTCACTTATATACATAGTTTGGATTTCTTTTGGTTTTCGGGTCTGCCAATTCGCTTCCGTTTGATTGACAGATGTCAGTGGAATATCCTATGTTCTTAGGGTTCGCGGATAGTGCTAGCCGTCATACGCAGCAGCTTGCTTCTGTTGCCTGGGTTATTTATTCGCCTGACCACCTAGTTGTGTCTTCGGGGGGTGCTTATCTCGGTCCTACATCTAACAATGTGGCTGAGTATAGTGTCATGATTGAGCTACTTCGGGATGTTATTTCGCATGGTATCCAGTTTTTAGAATTCCGCCTGGACTCACAACTAGTTGTGTCTCAGTTGAATGGTCAGTACCGTGTGAGGGATCCTACATTACTATGGAAATTCTTAAGGGTAAGACTCTTGGAATGACATTTTGTTTACATTACATACATTCATGTTCCGAGAAGTTTTAATCATATATCTAATGCATACGCTAACTATGTCCTAGATTGGAATTTGTCACATTCATAATGAAGCACATAAATAAAAGATACATTCATACATTTGTACATACACACATATAGTAGAACCGGAGAACCATAGTTTTTCATAAATAATATGTCCAAGAAATGGTAGTGTCATAATACAAAACTGGAGCCTGTAGCCCTCAAAAATATACATATCGATACAAAAAATGGGACTCTGAGATGTCTAAGCCCTACGAGGACGCCTAGCTGCTGCCTCGGCAGGATGCGTCTGATAATAATAGTGTATTGCATTAGCTATATGCTGCAACAGTCGAACCCAAGTACTCGGTACCCCCACAACATGGTGCTGCATATCCTCTGGTAGCTGCGCTACCTCTATCAAAGGTAACCTGTTGGTCATCCGTGATAGGTTGACCCGCACAGTCTATAGTGTACGCTTTGCTGCAGCACCTACAACCTCATCACCCCTGCCCCGTCGACGATGTCATGGGAAGCCCTGGGGTCTTACTGGACCCTTGTCTGCGAGCAAACAGTGAAACATTAATATGTGATACTACCCCCCCAAAAAAGATTTTTGCATTCACATTTATAATCAAAAATCCAAAAAATATATAATACACAAAAAAACCTAAAAAGAGTAACTCACCAATGTCTCCAAACGTTGCTCCTAGAGGAAGCGGCATGTCACGATCCTGACGGAAGTCTATCCTTGCATAGGGGTAGTCCTCTATAGCTATGACCTGTCAGTCCCACCAGTGAAAGAACTCCTCAATGTATGGTGATGCCTGTCGGCCACCAACCTGTCGCGTCAAGACCTCTTCCCATCGGGTCAGGGCTGGGTCGCGGAGACTATGAGGAGGGACTTCAACCCTTGGACTAAGCCCCAAAACTCGCTCAAAGAAGAAACTGCATAAGATACTGTCGTATCCAAATTTTTTTGCCTCCCCTTGCTTGCACTCCATTAACTGGGTCTTCATGGACCCCAGTAACGTTGTGCGCCAGTCATATACCATGGGCTGCCTGCACTGTGACGCATAGAACATCACCGGCCTCGAAGCCTGGTGAAGCGCTGCCAAACCTGTAAGCCGCACTAAGGTAGCCACTATAGCCTTCATGCTTAGATCAACTATGGCTCTGATGGGCACTTGACTCCCCACTGTCCGAGTATTGGGAACACAATACTGCTTTATGTAGTTAGCGATGGTGATCCCACCACCGACAGAATGATATCGAACGCTTGCCACTTCACCTCGATGGGACAAACCAGTAATGAAGTAGATATCATCGACCTCCAAGGAAAGTATTTGCTCGTCCAGGTTGAAGTTTTGTGCATCTATGTCCTAGTAATCTATCAAACGGTGGAGCAATAGGTTTTGGGCCCTCAAACCCCCTATGTTCCAAAATTTGTACAGCCCACACGCTTGTAAAGCCCGCTATGCAGGCAAATCATTGCGGACGGCCTCATACACAAGGTCATGTTCCCTCTCTCTCCACTCTAGAACCATCCTGGAGGAAGAGAAAGCAAAGACTTTGGTCAATTTCATTTAAAAACCAACTCCACGGTCGTACCCGTGAGCTAATTAGCTCACAGAAGCGGGTACCCACGGTCAACGCATGCGTTGACCGCGCGTACCTAGCCCTACCCACTACCCGTATGCTAGTAGCTCGCGGGTACCGTCGTGACCATTTAGGGCTTGGCCATTTAAAATTTTTAACCAATGAAAATTCAAATAAAAACATTCAAATGAAAGCTATGGATGAGACAACCAACCTGCTCCAGACGGTTCGATGAACGGATGTCCGTAGCTCCCAGAATCAGCGATTGAACTTCGAGGTGAAAACTAACCAAAAACTTCCAATTGGGTGAATAGTGAAAATGAATTGTAAATTGTAAATTTTTATTACTATTTATAAATTTGAAAACCCACTTGTCTATAGTTTTCACCGTTATAAGTTGTTTTGGACTAATATAATGTCTTAAAGTAGCATTTTTTGACCAGGTTTCTTCGGCGAGAGTTGATTTTAATCATTTCGTGCCTACGGTAGGTATATTTCACACCTGGCATATAGGTTAGATGTCATTTTCACATGCATTATGCATTTGACCTTTTGACCATTTCCATAAACCCTAGGTGCGACCCCGCTTCTTAATCGACATGGAACCTTCACACTGTTATAGAAGTGTCGTTATGTGGCGTTAGGGCCTTTCCGAACATGGGTACCCTAGTTAGAGCCCCTTTTGCATTATGGTTCTCATGCCGTTGTTTGTCCTTAAGATCATGAGTCCTTCGTAGTTACACCATGACTTTGCGATAAAGTCTCATACTCTACTTTGTCTTATGCTGGCCATCTCCCATAAGGACTCCCCCATTTATATCAAGTTGTGATTGCATTGCATCATCCTGCTTGCTGCTTGAGCCTTGTGCCGGCTCCCGCTTACTCAATTGTTAGCCTGGTGCCTGAGCACTTTCCCTGTCGAGCCCTGCAGAGCTTCCATTGGCCCTTCACAATTTGATGACCTTATGACCCTGAGGGAACACCCCCCTAAGTGTCCACATCCTGCACATGCTTCCTTGCATTGATCATAGGTATGTTCCACTGCTTGGGACTAGTCTGCTCGTTATTTGACACTCGTTCCCTCACTTATTGTACTATAAGCAATTTTATTCTTTTTCAAGCTTTTCCAAATATGAAAAAGACCCAAAAAATCAAATATTCCAAAAAGCCGGATGGGATTATGGTTACTACTTCTAGTTGGCAGCTGTTGTGTCGCCTTTGAACAGAGCATTCATTCCACTCTGTACATTATGAGTCGGGACTATAGTTGGACCTTAGGACCTGTACTTGTTTCTCAGTTTAGTCCACCAATTGGTTAAGCTTCCAGTCACTATGGAGCCCTTTGTTGATGCCTCCTGCATCGCACAATGTTATATTGATTCTATGTTGCTTGAGTCTATCCATCTGCTCATGCTCTTGTTCAAAGGAAGTCCTGAAACCAGATTCAGCCACTCCTCAGATCTCTTGACTATTGCATGTCGGCTATCCTTATTGAGTCAGTCCATTTCACCTAAGTTCTTCAAAATCTTTCAGCATAGCTGGTACCTCATGATGGTTGATGGGGGATGCCTTAATGCCCTCCTTCTAGCGAGTTTTGTTCCATCGACTTCAACCCATTTATTTCGGAATTTGAGACTTAGAGTTCGGTTGAGTACCTTGAGGCTTGCAGTCATTAGTGGTAGGTTCTCTCGCCATTGACGGTTTTGGGAATACATCAATGTCCCCTGATCGATGGATTCATCTTAGTGTTCGACTTCAACACATCTATTCGCACTTTGATGATTGTACTTTGTGCCTTGATACCCATTTTCATTATTGGTTGGTTATCTTGCTTCTGTTAATGGTGTACATCATTACCCGGTAATCAGACGATGTCACATCAGGTTCGACCTCAACTCCTTTATTCACTTGATGGGACTTGCACCATAGATGACTTGTGTAGAAGACCCCAGGAGATAGTGGCATTCAGTATGCTACTTATGATCGTGACTTTACATCAGAGAGATCACCTCTCAGATATCAACAGTTTGTACCTCCAGTTTGCACCAGTTGTTTCCTTTTCAGCAGGAGACCATATCTTACTGTAGAGGGATCATGGCTATGATCACTTATGACATGTATTCACTATGTACTGCCTATTCATGGCCATTGTATTAGATTTTTGTACTATACCGACATGTACTCAGGGATACTATTGCATTATGACGAGTGAGATTCTCCTTCCACTTGTGTCTCCATCACTCCACTTCTGAGATTTATAATGTATTTCGTCCATCGTAGCACCATTCTTTGACCTCACACATTAGGGGGCATCTGTTACAATGTAACTTTCCACCTTGTGAGCATTAAAACCCTTTGGCCTGCAGGATCCATTTCACTGACTCAGAGGCACTTTATGTCCTTCAGACACACTATTTCCCTATTTTTCTTCCTGTACGCTAGTTGTTCCACTTTAGCCAGCGTACCTGCGAGCTGCAACACTATAGCCCGCGGGTGACAAGTAAAATGGTAAAAATCACTAATAAATGACTTTTTACTCCCAAAAAGT
Source organism: Larix kaempferi (assembly GCA_027924585.1). Lineage (NCBI taxonomy): Eukaryota > Viridiplantae > Streptophyta > Pinopsida > Pinales > Pinaceae > Larix > Larix kaempferi. The sequence goes on from BSBM01000892.1 coordinate 1,012,339, forward strand.
GGTCTTAGGGTGACCTTTGGCCCTCCATTTGCCCCGAAACACCTCGATGTGTCCTTTCACTTACCTTTGGAAGGACTATATATTGAGCACATATGGCATATGGAAGGGAGGAGAAGGAGAGAGCAAGATAACTCTAGTGGATTTTTGCTGCATCTTGAGTCTACACTCATTGATCCTTGTTGTTGTGAACCCTTTATGTTCACCTTCCAAACTCCTATCATAGTTTGAGTTTGCCATTCCATGGAGGATTGAAGTGGTGGAGGCACAAGTGGAGAGACCCAGTTCTTGGTTCAGATTGGTAGCCGACAAGAGGTCGTATTACATTGTACTTCTTGTTATTTATTAATAGAAATACTCATATTCTCATCCATTAATGTTGTGAATGTTGTTTATATTACATTGGGTTGCATTTACTTATAATATCATGGACCATTGCTATTGATGATGTTAATATCTTTCATACATTATATGCGCTTGTTGTATATTGGCTGTCAAGACTAATTTGCAGGTTCAACTGCACGAATTGAAAGCTTCAACGGGGATCTACATCGAACGTCCGGATCAAGATTGGTTATATTCTCCATTATCTTAGCATTGCCATTTATATAGCACAGCATTGAGAATTGAGTTAATTTCTGGTAGTCAACTGTCTGTTGTGGTCTACCCCAAGCCATAGGAAGTTTTCTCCATAACAATAGGATTGATCGCAACTTTGAGGTTAGGGATTTGGTTTTCTTAAGGTTGTAGCCATATAGATAGTCCTCATTAAAGAAGAGTGGCGTAGAGAAGTTGAAGCCTCACTTCTATGGAACATACAAGGTGATCAGGAGAGTCCGAGAAGTGGCCTATGAGCTAGAGTTGCCTGAGGGTAGTAGGATCCACAACATCTTCCATGTTTCTTGTCTCAAAAAGGTGTTGGGGTCCACAGGTCACCATTTCATCCGATCTTCCTCCATTGGATGAGGAGGGACAGTTGGTTTTGACTCTAAAGAAGCTTATTGATGTCAGGGAGAAGAAGTTGAGGAGCAGAGTAGTTTGTGAGTACTTGGTTAGATGGAGAGCCTTGCCCACTGAGGATGCTACATGGGAGGGAGAACACATCTTACAACATCCCTCAATAGAGTTGTTTAAGGACAAGCAATCTCGTGAAGGGAGGATTGTGATGTCCCCTTCCATTTGATGTCACCTACAGGGATGACATAGTATCCTATTAGACTCCCATAGGCTATAGTCACCATATCTGGGATTTATCTTGTCGCCACTTAGCTAAGAAAATAAGAATTGCCCACAATAAGTGGTTCCATGGTATTGGCTGGGCCACGGTATTGACCATGGTATTGGGTTCCAAAAAAAGAAATAAAAGGAGAAGAACTCATGCATTTTGCATATGCTTGTTTTGATGTTGATCTCTTAAGACCGACCGAGGGTTAGCTCAGAGTTTTCGTTGGGGTTTTCCAAAACCCCTCCATCTCTGGTTTAGTTTCGGTTGTGTAATACCCACCCTAGCTAGACCTTGTCATTTAAATTTGTAGCAGTTTGGGAAGATCAAGTTCTTATCTAAGAGATATTTTGCAGGGTTGGAACATATCCATATAAAAAGGGATCAATTCCACTTAAAGAAGGAGGGCCATCTACACCTACAGGTCGACTCTCTCTATAAACCATTAGGGGAAGGTTGTGACTCTTTTAGGGGGGCGAGTTCAAGGAATCAAGGGGCATCTCTATTAGGGAGTACCGAATCTCCATTAAAGAAGTTAGGTTGAAATATTTGTGTAAAGAAGGAACCATTTGATCAACTGAGAGGGTGTTGAACTCATCCATTTTGGGTCGTTGTATTGTGGAAAAACCAAACTAAAGTGATTGAGGGCCGCTTGGGAATTATCTATTGGTGGGCCGTATCCTTTGAAGAAGATCGAACATGTATAAAGAGGGTTTGAGTTAAGAAGGGATCCATCCAATGGGAATAGGAAGAAGTCTTCCAATGAGCCAAATTCTTCCACAAGGGAGAAGAGATTGTGGCATTGACATCCATACCAGGTTTCGGTAATTTGTGTTTTAGTATTTCATGGCTACTATAGCATCCATAGCTTGTGTGCTCAGTATTTCATAGTTGTTGTAGAAGCCATAGCTTGTGTGCTCAGTGTTCCATAGTTGTTGTAACAACCATAGCTTGTGTGCTCAGTATTCCTATAGCTTAATGTGTTATTCTCCACCTCATAATAAAGTCAATGTTATTCCTCTCAATTGGATGTGCCTCTGAAGTATTTTGAATGAATCTCTGTGATTTGTTTAAAGTAGGTGTGTAAATCAAGGTGTATGCAATACTCATATAACACATACAATCAACAATATCAATAAACATTTGGATATATTTCTTGCACCAGCAGTTTGGGTACATCACACTTGGGCACACATGTGGAGGAAAATTTGGTGATGTGGAACCTTGGCACATATGTTGAGTCTTATTAGGATCATCTAGCTCCCATATCACTTCAAGACTAGATATCAACCCTCCAATTACTATTTTTCACATGGTCCAACTTCACTCATGCATGGATCATGTGGCTCCAACGAATTGCTCATTAAAGGCACTTTGACCAACGATTTGTCCAAGGAAAACCACCCTTGGTATTGGAACACCATTTCAACTCAACTCATGGTTTTTGCTCGTGGTTTTGGAGAAGTCCCATGGTATTGTAATATTTTACTACTTTTTACAAGTCAAACAATGAATTTGTCCCACTAAGGGAAATCGATTTGGCTTGGTGGCATAACTACTCTTTTAAAAGGTGCAATCTAGATGGTTGATCTAGCACCTCATCTCTTTGAGATCATCACTTATATAACTACTCATTGTAACAATTTTTTGACCATGTCTTTGAGCTAATTCACCCCCTCATGCTATAAAAGGGAGGCTCTTTCTGATTTGTAGAGGTCAAATTTCTTTGAATGAAAATCCTTTGTTGGAATTTTGCTCTAGTGATTCTTAAGCTCTAGTGTTGGATCTTGTTGTTGGGAATACGTTTCTTTGGTGGAAGGAGGCTCTTCACAAGGGCCATATGTAACATTTACTACTTGATGTTGTTTCAAGTCAAGTAAATTTATGATTGTTTCAACCTCATTATTTATGATTGGATCTTTAGTATTTGATTAGATTGCTGCAACCACTTTTCATTTATAGTTGGATCTAATCACTTGATGCATTTACTAATATTTGGTGAATGATTTGTTTAGAGTATAGATTGCTTTTCCTCTTGATCTCCTTATCATATTTTCATTCAGAATAAAGTGAGGAGTAGGTGTTGCATTTGGCTAGCAAAGGAAGTGGACTGCTTGCCTCCACTTTCCATTGAAGACTACTTAGCCATCTTTGAATTTGTTTCTAACTCCGTGCCCAACATTTGTTCCCCTTTAAGTCACCATGTCTTGATTTTAGTAGTTTTATTTTGCATCACAAAGTTGTTCCTCCATTTTAAATCTCTTTACTATTCACTTGTGAAATTTCAGGTACTTGGATCAATACTCTTCAAGATTAGATTTGAGAAACTCTTAGGGGATCCTACTTGCTCCCCCCCCTTGGCATAAATTTGCATATCTATAACACATCAAGGAACTTTAACTCTAACACAATATAAGATCTTAAATAATCCAACTTTAAACCGCAAACTCTTGTAGTGTTTGGAGCCTCATTTCTTATTTTTTATTACTATCTAAGTACCTAGCCAGTAGGTTGGCTTTAATCTTCTATTTTCAAGTTCCTATTAGCTTATCTTTGTTGTTTTGTTAGTTCATTTTCAGATATGAATTTACAGTTGAGATTGTGTGTTGATTAGCTCATGTTAAGCATACTAACATTGTGCATTTAGTAGTTGATCATTGGGATTAAGACTTAGATGCATGCTCACTATTGTTAGTCATCTATCTAACATTCAACACTAATATTTTAAATATGATTTTTCCTATTAAATCAACTACGTACTTGTGCTTATCATTAATATCTTCTAGTTGATATAACTGATAGCATAACTTACCATTATTTTTAGTTATTTTTACTTATATTGGCTATTCGCTCCACTTAGGAAAATTGAGTAATGGTTAATATAATTTGCTTATTTTTCATATTGATGTTATGATTATCTTGATCTGCATGTACAGTGCTTTGTTGAGGCAATTTTTTATGATTCAATGGCTTACTAGCAATTCGCTCCTCTAGAAATTTGCTTTATTTATGAGTTGTTACTATATTTTTATCTGTACATGGGTGATCATTTCATTGACATAATTGTTCATGGTTGATGGTATATTAGCACTTGGATTTAATTGAAGTTATCATATCTTTCTTAATTTATTATCACTATGAGTTATTTAATTCTTACATGATACATACTTAAATTGTTGATTTTATTTGAAACATTATATTTTGGTTCACTGTGGATATAGGCTAAAATCATCATTGTGATAAAGAGAATATATGGAAAAGAGGATTTTTGGGTAGAAGACGTGATCTGACATCTATAGATAACACCAAGGAGCTATTGTTGGGATTGTAAATCTGCAGCTCGGGAACCATATTGGCTATGAATACGGTAGGTACTTAAGTGTAAGCTATGTCTCATCTTGACTAAGGGGTAGTGTTGACCATCATTGTAACTCTTGCCAATACCCCATGCAAGTGGTACTGCATTAGAAAACATTTGAACATGAAACTGGAACCCATGTACCTTGCTTATATCGGGGACCCCCTTAGGGATCCTGAAACCATCCTATCAGTCGTTATGTCACTGTAGTGCACCAAAAACAACATTTGGGAAGATTACCCTTCACATACATGGGTAGTCAAGTGGTGTGGCCAAGGGTATGATCAATCCTCTTTGGTTAGTGCTCTGAGATATTGGATTGAGCATCATTGTTGGATCCCGCACATAGATTGAAAAGCTATAGTGACTTGACACACCTTGTGACTTAAAGCCATTTTTGGGGTTGGGGGGTTTACTATTCAAGATAAATCATTGTTTACTTTAATGTAATGCTCAAATATTATTTCATTTATTGTATCATGTATTTTCTTTCATGGTAACTGTTTTATCTAAAATGTTGCCTTGAATAATCTTTGGCTAGTTGGTGTTAGACTTCATTTCACATCTATCTTATTCCACCTTCTAGTTTAGGCGGTGTTGTGATCCCATTTTGTTAACTTAGCTAGGCACCTTTATAAAAAAAAAGTAGCTAGACCAGCATTCGAAGTTAGCCCAACTTTGTTAGTTGACTTTGGAGAAAGTTTGGTTAGGGTATCTCCCTTGGTTAGTCTAGGTCCGCTCATTTGTAGACTTAAAATACCTAAAAGAGGAGTTTCTTCCTGTAGTGACACATTGGGGGGGGAGATTCCATAGTTGTGCCAAGTTAGTGGTTTATTTCTTTCCAATCAGTTGGCCACTAGGTTGTGCATAAATAGGACCCTTGAGGTATCAGCTCTCTTTGTACATATCTCTTATCGGTTGGCTCTCCATCTTTGGGGATATCTCTTATTGGCTTTATAATAAGGTTTTACATCTTGCTTTATATCGGATCCACCTTAGTGCTCTCACTTTGTACAAACATCTTGACAACACATAGTCCTATTTAACTACTTTTGTGGTCATCGATTGGACATTAATACAATAATCTTATCTTATCTTATCTTACTACTCTTGTCTACTTTTTATGCTAAGTGCCTTGGGTAAATTTTAGAAGTGATTTAAGGCAAGTAGTGAAAAATGTTTAAGTAACATTTCCTGTCACGTCCCCATTTTGACCCCCTTTGTATTAAATCGTAAATGATGTAAATATGGTAATTCAATCATGGTGAGGAGCTCAAGGCCAAGGCCCCACCATTGATTTAGCGTTTCATGTATTGACAATTAAAGAAATAGATGCCTATGGTTCTTGTGCTAGATGGGCACGATGTAAATAAGACATCATGTAAATACGAATTAATGAAAAATACCCACAACTAGCTATGCAATGCAACAAAGAGATGGGGCATGATTCTACAAGGAATAGGGAGGGGAAATTATTCAAACCCTTGAGCCAATGGTGTTAATCCATGTGTCAATGGGGAAACCCATAAACCACCAACTACCCATTTTGTCTCATGCACCCAATCATTTAATTCTTCCAAGAAATTGGTTAAGGCAGTTAATGCCTTGGAAATGAAGAAGTATGGCAGCCAATTTCGTGCATGGGCAAGCCATCAACCTGAAAATCCGTGTGTTTGCTTGTTGGGCAAGAAAACACCCAGGAAATGGTGCCCAAAGCCATTCGGAATGGGGAGTCTTCACTCATTCACGCAGTTGGAGCTAACTGGGTCTTTCCCTACACATTTTTCATCCAAATCCTGCATTTTTCCATGCCTGGGAGTTTGTTTTTGCATATACAGTAGCTTGGGAGAGAAGGGCCACGATTTGGGGACTGTATGGAGGTCGTTTTTGCCCCCGAATGTCCAAGGACGTTTTTCTGAAAACAGATTTGGCTTCCCTAGGTTGTTCCCCAACTTCCCATTTCGTTTTTGTGGGTTCCCACATTTTTTTGAGTTAGCTGAAACCCCATCTCATGCATCTCACTGTAAAAACGTTTTATCCTGCCCCATAATTGTGTTCTGCTGTTGTGTGCATCCTCGTTTTTGGTTTGAACCCGTGAATTGAAGTTTTGGAGTGGTAGTGGACAGAAGTGGCTTGATAAACCTAGTGGGGGAGACAACCTCTCAAGAAGATCAAGAGGGCTTTGGTTACTCTTCTATGCATACCCTGAGAGCACTAGATAGGGAAGGTATGGCTTGAGGGACTGTATAGCGGTGAAAAGAATACTTCCTTGTGCTGGGTGTGTAGGTATTGTGGGTGCCAAGCTAGATAGATCTTGCAAGGTTATCCCTGGCTCTGTGCTTGAGCTCACTAGCTTAGCAATTCTTCCTTTCCATCTCCTAGCAGCCTGATAAACCCAATTGTAGATTGGCTTGGCTCATCTTGGTGTATGCTTGGCTATGTGTGAGTCTGTTGTTCCCTAGTTCCTTGTAGTAATCATGCCCAGCTCGGGGGTGGCAGTTGCATCAAGAGGTTGATGAGCACAACTGGCCTATGGTTGGGTGGAACATTGCAGTTGCATAGCCAGTTGCTTGGGACTGCCTTATTGAGATAAGTATTCTCCTGTATTAACTTGCAATTACTTATTTGATGAACATCTTAAATGTACGATGGATGTGCAATTCTTAATATTCCGCTGTGATTTTCTTAAAATCATTCATTTCCATATGTCTCTGTTATATGATGTGAATGCTTATGGTTAAAAGTTTCATGGGGCTAGACACCCAGTTTAGCATCACGTCTGTTATGCACTTGTATATGTATATTTTCATTTAATTTGAATGCTTGTTTAATATGTATGGGGCTGGATGCCCTGTTTAACCTCACGATCCTCTCCATCTAGCTGGTAGGATGGGAGGGGACGTGACATTTCCTTTTGTTCGAGTTATAAGCATTGCATGGTAATTGCAACACTCCCTTTCCATAATACTACATTGCTTCACTAACTATATAACTACATTTTTAGCTTATGATGTGTGCATCTTGTAGTGGGTTTTGTAGTCTTTGATTGCAAGTCCACTAAAGGAATTTCCAGGTTTTGAAGTCCTCCATTTGAGCACAAGAGAAATAATACTTGGCTATCAAAGTCTAGAATGTGAATTATTGTACCCACTCTTACTCTTTGATCGCCAAGGGTCTCTCATGCTTCTCCAATGACCACATGTCCTTTTCACTAAAAAATATACACTAGTCAAGTGACTATCTTTATCTCTTTTAACCAACTCATACATGGTTCATATTTTTCATTAGGTTTTTGGACTAAATATGGAAATTAACACTTATTCTCAAGCATTTTAACAAGTACATGACATCTAAACATTGAACAAAACCCCTTTGGGTTTGCACTTAATCCATGAACTTTATGCTACGTTTATGGTTGTATAGTTATCTTTACTTGAAGTAAAACTATTTTTTTACAGATTTGTTTATCTTCGCACAGTTAAATTTACTTGTACTTTTATGAGCTAAACCTTTATAGTTTGGAGTTGTTTACAGATACTACTATTTTGCACTCTTCAACAAATTTTTCCTAAGATTATTTCCAGATCCTTGCTCTTTTATGGTACATTTACTTATCATTTTAGATCTGAAATTTCATGGCTAATAGCAATTGGAAGTGACTCAACACATCTATTATCTTGCATTTTCAATACTTCACATATGGTTTCATCTTTACAAGTTGTTGGAATTCATATTCTGTTACAACCACTAAATTTCTGCAAAATATTTATTTTATGTTGTTGATCTAATTTTGAATAAAGGATCTTGTTATGTTGGAAAAACCAACAACAAAAAAACATCTCATTGTCATCTAAGTTATGCTTATCATTTTTCAGAATTAAGTCACCATTTAGACTATTTTTTTTTAATGAAGTTAAATGGCAGATTTTATCATCTTAAGGGATTTATGTCAATGTTGTTCACACTTACTTCACTTATCTATTTAACAACCACCTTTGATTGGTCAACACTTTTATGGGACATACTTAACATGGTCTATTTTACTTCTTGTGGTTATTGATCATTTTTATTTGCAACAAGTTACTTGTTTCCTTAGCAAATGGATTAAATGATTTTGGATTGCTCATTTTTAACTTGTCATCATTTCTTGTTTTAGTTATGCTTAATGGTTTATTGGTCATGGATGATTAAGTAATCTTTAAAGTTAATCCTTGCAATTTTTTGAGATTGACAACTACATTACTTCCATAGTTGCACACAGCTGCAACCTGGTGGAGACCTTGCACCATAAGGTGTTAGTTTTTGTGGTAATAGGCCATATGAATTATAACAATTATTGGAGCTTATATTGATTACTAACTTAGATTATATGAGTTATTATCATGGCTTGAGCATGGGAGTTATTAATACAATGATCTACGACTTATATAGGTTATTACCATGACGAAGATAAAGATTATTAACACACAAACCATAATAATTGTAACAATTATTAAAACTGGTTATTAACATAGAGATCTTGGGTTATATGGGTTACACAAATAATTATAATAAATATAAAAGTTATAGAAGTAATTTGAGAATTACTAACATTACAATTATACATACATATTTTCTATCTTAAAGATTATAAACATGAAGGTCTTTAATTGGAATGTCATAAGTATTAGCCTAAACACCATATATAGGTTTATTCATGAGTATTAGTCTAAATATTAAATATCATATAGGTTATAGTTGCGTGATACACTTGCAATAGAGATAACTTTTGTTTATTGTTCTCACTATCCATGTGTATGAACCGCTCACTATTCTATCTTGACATTTTTTTTTCCTTGAAAAAAAAAGCGTAATTTTATTTCATCTTCCGAGAACAAAATTACATTCTGAAAATATTCACTTTTAAGCAAGTGTAATGCTGTTAAATAGCACAGTTTCGACCAAAAAGAAGGGTCTCCTACCTATCAAGTAGGTTTTAGTTTTTTACAATATCAATATATACGATAATCTGTCAATATACCCTAGCTAGGGGTATACCAAGCAATATTTACAAAAAAACTCTCATATAGAGACATCCGAAACAATAAGATAAACATTCCAGTGGAAAAAACAGAAATAGTAGTGTGAGGAGCCAACAACAGTGATCAAGGAAGCAGGACATATCCATCTACAAATGGACGATGATAGTATTCTTGTTCTTCCCCATCAGTAACTTCTTTTATCTTCCATATACCCAAAGATAGTTGTAGCCCCGCCTTCGATGCCCTGTCCGCTTCTTGGTTATTGTCCCTGTAAACATGTGTGCAAGCAAAGGAATCAAAAGTGATCAACACCGCCCGAATGGAATTCAATATGTTTGTGAGTGTTAGGTTTTGACATGATTGAGTGCCCATAATCCAATTAACCACATTCAGTGAATCCCCAAAAACAGAGATATTTCTACATCCCTTCTCAAAAGCAAATAGAACAAGGATTTTAGGGCTTAGAAATTATGCAACATTGTTGCTTCCGGCCCCGAGACCCAGAGACATCACAAAGAAGTGATTTTCAGCAAGATACAGGATAGCCCCACCCCCGCACAGATTGTGTTGTGTGGCTCCATCAAAAAACCCCCACGGCTGAGACCTGTCAATGACCACTGGCTGAATATCCCGCACCCTGTGTGAACCCGGTTTGCAAAGGAAAGTAGGTAAAAGGCCGCAGCAGGTAGTTGCAGTGATAACAGGAGAGCAGGACTTTTCATTGAAGATAAGTTGGTTTCGTGCTAGCCATACCCCCTAAAGTACCAACAGAGGAAGAGCTCGAAAGGTTTTGTACCAGGGATCATTATACCATGTTCTCCATGCAGAATCCAATGAATCCCCCACCCATCGGCACTGTCCTGTGATCAGTCGTGAACATTCCATCCATACATCAGTGATATAAGGACAATGTAAAAAAAGATGACAAACCGATTCACCATTCACCTTACACAAAACGCACCACCCCGACCCTTGTTTATTCCTCTTTTGTAGGAAATCCCAAGTTGGGACTTTGTTCTCCAAGACACACCACATAAACAGTTGAGACTTAGAGGAACTCTTAACTTTCCACAGTGATTTCCACCACCAGACCTGTTCACCCTGTGTGTGATTTTTAGTAATCCTCAAATATCCACCTTTGGGGGTATACACCCCCACCGGATCAGCATCCCAAACAAGGTCGTCTACATTATCATCAAGACAAATATGGTGATGGGTAAGAGACCCGATATACCTGGAGAGCTCTAGTTCCACGACCTCAGGCAAGCCAAAAGAGTTGTTCGTTCGCCAAACTTGAAAACCTGGAGTAGTCTCCACAGGGGTTAGCAAGCTAGTGAAGGTATACCAACCTAAATTGTCACAAAATTTCCACCATCCCTTCAGGCAACAAATGGTGATTTTCACAGCCCACCCACGGATCCTGCCCAATCCGGACTTGGTGACCATTGCCAATATTCCAGACCAGATCATTCTCAATGATATTAAAAGATGAGACGACTGCTTTCCAAATTACAGATCCTCCTCAATGTGACCTCACCGGGCTCCTGATCCAATCCTCGAGCGAGTCAGGGGAAATATATTTCTGAACCATCACTTGCGTCCATAATCCTTCACTTGTGATCAGTCGCCACTCCCCCTTGGAAGTCAGCGCCTTCGAGAAGAAAAAGATATTTTTCAGACCCCATCCCCCCAAGATTTAGGATTATCAATCTTGTCCCACCGCACCCATGGATAAACAAAGGAGTATGCTTTTCCATTCCACAAAAAATAGAAGCATAGACGTCTAACAGCTTCCAGAATACCTCGGGGGATCCACCGCAATGACATCCAATACACAGGGATCGCTTTCAGAATTGACTTGACCAGGACCAGTCTCCCCGCCCTAGACAGCCACATGTGAATCCAACATTTTAGTCTCTTCTCCAACTTCTCAATCAACCACTTCCAGTCCCTAATTCTATAGTCATTAGGTTTCAGGTTGAAACCCAAATATTTCAAGCCTTCCTGCAAGGTAGATGGGTAAAAGGAAAAAACCTGATAAAGGTTGCCACCTTGGCATCATTAAGAAGATTGGTAGTAAGAGTACATTTATCAGAGTTGATTTCCATCCCAGTTGCCCTAGAGAAAGGTTCCAAGATATGCCTAAGCTGAAAAGCATCCCTTTCTGATCCCGAACAGAAGATAAGAACACCGTCTATAAACAGTAGATGAGTAATATGGAGATCATGAGCAATCATAATACCTCGAAAGACACCACGCCTCCTGGCATCCAAAATAGCCCGGCTCAGACCTTCTGCTACCAACATAAATAACAAAGGGGATAGTGGGCATCCTTGCCTGAGACCACGACCTGAGTGAAAAAAAGGAGAAGCAACACCATTGATAAGCACAGAGAAGGATATAGTAGAGATACAACTCATGATCCATTTGATAAATCCAATGTCAAATCCGAGATGAGTAAGCAGAATCCTTAAGAAGAGCCAATTCACTTTATTGTAGGCCTTGGACAAATCAATTTTTAGTACAACCCCTTTCAACTTCTTTGTTTTCATACTGTGCAAACCTTCCTGAGCCACCCCAATGGCCTCATGAATCTGACGACCATCTAGGAAGCCAAACTCTTCAACAGAGATATGTTTAGAAAGTATCACCTTGAGGCGCCTTGCAATGGTTTTGGTTACAATCTTGTAAATACAATTGCACAGGGATATAGGTCTAAAATCATTCAAGGAAACATGGGAGTCCGATTTGGGAATTAATGCGATGAAAGTAGAGTTAAAACTGGCTGGAATCCAACCATTTTTCCTTGTATCTTCAACCACTCTCAAAAGGTCGTCTCCAAAAAAAATAAAAAAGCTCAAGGAAAAATTCAATCGTCCACCCATCAGAGCCAAGACTTTTGTCTTTCTGAAAACTAGAGAGAACCTCTTTCAATTCTTCCTTTGTGATTTCATCCATCAAAGCTCTATTGTCCTCATCCACAAAACGAGGGAACAGTTGCGACACTTAGATCACTTCTTCAATAGAAACATGTTCACTAGCCTTTAAAAGAGTTCAAAAATGATTGACCCCTGCCTCTGTCATACCTTCAAAAGAATGTTGGGGCTCTCCAAACTGATTCTCCAGGCTCCAGATAGTATTGGACAACCGTCTCCCTTTTGCATAAGCATGAAAAAACTTAGAATTTTCATCTCCACTTTCTAGCCAGATAGCCCTACTCTTCAACCTCCAAGTCTCCTCCTTATCCAGAAGAATTGTATTCCTTCGACCTTCCAGCCGAACCAAGGTGTCTTTGAAATCCTGGTTCAAATAACCGCCCCCATCACCTTCATAGAGTAACGACAAATCCCCTTCAATCTGTTTAAGTTCCAGATCCTCCCTCTGCCTCTTCTCAAGTGCCCACTTCTTAATGGGCTTCTTTAATCTTTTGATGTTTGCAACAAACTGGAAAGCAACAGAGTTGGGTTCCCCAGGACAATAAGGAATCCAAACCAATTTTATCACATAAAAAAAAGACGGATCCTTAAGCCAGACTTTGTTAAACTTCAGAGGACTAGGCGGTTTACAAGGTCCATCCAAAAGTTCAAAGAAAATAGGAAAGTGATCAGAACAACCTCCACAGCCCACCCACTGCCTCAGATGAAAAAATCTATCCACCAGAAGGATCCGTTCTAGTCTTTTAGCCACCCAGCTATCTCCAGCACGATTATTCTTCCAAGTCGGTCTGATGCGAACAGGTTCCACATCAAATCAAGTTCTTCTCAACCAATTTTAGAGTAAAAAAATCCGTAAGTGGATCAATCTGAGCATGAGGACCCCAGGCTTCCACCTGTCCCGGCGGAAAATTTAGATCCCTACCCAAAATTACAGAATCATTGCTAATCAAAGATTTAGAAAACAAGGAATCCCATAAGGGGATCAGACCAAGGTATGGCCCATAGACATTGATAACATTGAACTCACCTTCAATGTCTATAGCCGAAAAGGTCCCACCCAAAACAGATTCCATCCCCCACAGGTTGGAAACCTTCACCTTTGCTTCATTCCAACCAACAACCATCCCTCCAGACCTTCCTCCAGCATTCGAAGCTTCGAAGTTCCAACCCGGAAACTAACATTTTAGACGGATATAACAATATCCCCAACACCCATTGTCTCCTATAACAGAATGATATAAGGGTGTTCAAGATTGACCACCCTCCATAAAGCTAATCTTTTAGGGGGACCAACAAGACGCCCACAATTAAAGGACATCATTTTCATTTCTGACCCTTCTTCTAAGCTCGCACAACTCTATGTGCCCGTTCAATAGAGAGTTGTTTCCCTTCCAGCACATCCGCGCATGCTTTAGACTATGCCTTGGAGATGAAAGACTGACGACCTCTGCCTTTAGCTGGTTTCACCCTACCTTTCCCAAGCCCTCTTGAGGATAGTTTAAGCGAGAAGTAGAGAAAATAACTAGAGTTAGGGGAATCAGGGGGGATGTTGAAGGAGATGAGGAAGGAACCACAACTGGAGAGGAATCAGGATTAGGGGGAAGAGGGGTAAGGGAGACAGTCGGTAAAGAGGATAAATTATCCTTAATCAGGGTAGAAGGGCAAGGAGGGGTGGAAAGGGGCGTCAGTAAATGGGAGGAGAAGGTTAGATTCCTTAGACCCTCAAGCCAGTCGGGACCCGAAATAGAAACATTTTTCACGAAAAAAATTAAAAGACTGAGAACGAGAGGGAAAAGCAGTACTCGTGAAGGAGGGCACTTGAAGACACGAAGACGAATGCGGTCCACCAGTGACCTCCTCAACATGAGCCAGAGGGGGTCTGTCCGAAGGAAGCTCCTGTTCACCATGAGAATCCTGTGATGATATCCCTTGAGTAGGTGAAACCAGAGCATAATGAAAAGCTCTCTCAACACCCCCTTGTTTCTGACGGTGGGAGCCATTAAGAGTCCGCAATGGCTTCAAGCAGTCGGCCATAGGGTGCCCGTATTCATGGCACTGATGACAACAGAAAGGAATGTTTTCATAGTCCAGCTTCTGCAGGAAAAAAAAGGACCCCAGCATAAATCCATTCCATCCACCAATCCATCCCTGACATTTATATTCACCAAAATACGAGCTACCTTCCGCTATTTGGTATCCCTGAAGGATAAGTCTGCTTCAAGAAAAGTACCTAGAATATTTCCAATGTTCATGAAGTGTTCCTCATACCAGTAGTGAAGGGGAAGACCCGACAGCCGAACCCACAGGGGGATGACGTCCATACGCTCCCTACTAACATCAAAGAGGGTGTCCCAATGTTTGAGTAAAAATGGCGCATGGTCCAGGTTCCAGTTCAGGCTAATAACCCAAAGAGCATGGTCCTCCTGAGTGAAATGAAAGGCAAACCAGTTCCTGGAAAGTGCCACCACTTCTGGAACGTATCCAAGCTGTCCCAGCCAATGTTGCTCAGTCCAACCTACCACCGACCGTAAAGCAAAGGAACGACCATAAGCCCTTCCAACCAGAGTTAATTTAGTCATCTCCAATACCCTATGGAAGCCAATATCCTCCCCCAGGGTGTAATTCGCCCCCTTACCCTTGTTCTTTAACCACTTCCTGCGAAATTTCTGTCGGAAGCAGGTTTCCCCACCATCATCCACCCCCATCGACCTAGTAATCAGACTTGACAACCTGCAAGCAGAGGGACTCGGGAAACCCTGTTGTTCTAGGGTTCCCAAGAAATCCGTTAGAAAGCCAGAATCGCTCAGATGAGCTGCGCCAAGCACAGAACCCTCATAAGTCGCCGGAAGTCCCCCACCAAATCCATCATAACCCTGTAGGAAACCATCACAAGAACCATTTAGAAAATCAAAGGACTCACCCAGACTCTGTGGAGCAACAGGTGAAGTAAACAGAGGGTGGTGAAGACCCGCAAATCCCCTCGAAACTCCGCCCAGGACCTCGGTCGCAAAATCCGCTCCAAAATATTGTTGCCCTAAGAACCGTTTCGGTGAAAGGTAATTGTTCTGAGTGCCCGCAGAGGAAAACACAATAGAATAGGGTAACTGCACCGGTTTACCCGTAACATCCACACCACCCAGCAAAGACCCAACCTCCACCTCAGCCCATAAACCTCCACCCGACGAGGCCCAGATATCACAAGCCTCTAGGGGGTCACTGCCGTAATCGAGCAAATCCTTGTAACCCATGGAGAACGGCGGTAGAGCAGTAAACGGTGAAAAACTGGGTAAAAATGGGGGTAACAACCCCAGTAAAAGGTAAAAAAAAACCCTACCTGACACCAAGAACGAGACCGCAGCCGTGCGTTACCTCTGCCATCCCCAAACAAACGTCAGCACGCAAAAAGGCCATCTAGTAGGGTAGCTATAGGCTTCACGGCCACTAGCAGCCCAAGCCGAGGCCGACAAAACCTAGCCCTATTCTATCTTGACATTTATAAAGTGAAAAGATGATTTAAACTTCTTGAAGTGCAAACTTTTTTTAAAAGAAAAAAAACAATTGCCCTTTAGAGAATTTAATATATATATATATAATATAGTGCATGATATATATAAATCAAAGAGGTTAGATTTATCATAATTCATTATCTTTAAAGTAAATACAATTTTCTATTTCATTAATATTTTCGATAATAATGAAACTAAGACTAATTTGTTGTAAATTTTTTAAATGTGTAGCTTTCTTTTATAAGTAATTGAAATTTACATTTATAGTAGTGCCGTTAATACAAAATCAAGGAAGGCACTTATATTTTTCATTTATATTACTAAATAAGTTAGCAAACACGTAGTTTATCTTTTCAATTTTTTTTAATTGAAACAAATATTTTGTATTATAAAAAGATGAAGAGATTAGTTTCAAAAGATACACTACTTCAAAATATATCTAACTGTAACTTGTGCTTAGGTTGTAAAACAAAATAACCATTAATATTTCAATATTACCGTGAATCAACCAACATACGATGAAGATTTCTAAGGTGATCGTTGATCGATTAAAGTTGGGTCTTTCCTGGGGTATCTCATCTGAACAATTTGGCTTTCTTCATCATCGTTTGATATTCGATGCCATTGGGACTGCCTAGGAGACCCTACATTCTGCCAAGAAGAGTAGGATCCCATCTATGGTTCTTAAATTGGATTTGGTCAAAGCTTATGACCTGGTTGATTTGACGTTTATGAGGCTTCTTCTTCTGAATGTTGGTCTTGATTTACTAATCACTAATTGGATCATGGGGTGTATTACGTCAGTGAACTTTGCTGTTCTTATCAATGGCAACCCAACTAGTTTCTTTAAGGGTTCTCGTGGTCTTTGTCAGGGTTGTCCCCTATCGCCCCTTCTTTTCCTTTTGGTCATTGAAGGACTTAGCAGACTACTGAATCAGGCTAAATCTACGGGCAGAATTACAGGTATCAAAGTATCTAAGCATCATAGTATTACTCACCTTTTATTTGTGGATGACGTTTTGTTATTTGGTATTGGTAATCTGGGAGAGTGGTGTTGTTTCAAAGAAATTCTTGATCTATTTTGCAAAGCTACAGGTATGGTTATCAGCATCCCCAAGTCCTGCCTTTATCACCATTGTGTTTGTACTTTGATTTGTGATCAGATTAGCAGGGTTTTCTCCATTGATATTAAAGATTTGTCCGATGGATTTAAATACTTGAGATATTTTCTTAAGCCCAATGATTATACTGTTATGGACTGGGGCTGGATTATCAAGAAATTTGAGGCAAAGATTATGGGCTGGTACTATCAGAGTCTTTCTTTGGGAGGCCGATTAGTCCTATTGAATTATGTTCCGGCAAACCTTCCTGTATATTGGCTCACTCTTGCCAAGGTGCCGGTGTCGGTTTTGAATCAACTCAGAAGATTATCTTTTAATTTTCTTTGGTCTGGCCAGAGGGATAAGGTGGGCTTTCACTTGTCGGCATGGTCCTCGCCGTCTGTTCCGAAGTCGAAGGGTGGGTGGGGCATCCGGAATATTTACTGGCTTTATAAAGCTTTACATGTGAAGAGTCTATGGCGGGCATTGACACATTCTGGACTTTGGGTTTTAATACTGAGAGACAAATACCTGAAGACATTGACTGTTATAGAATGGATTCGAGGTGGCCCTAAGAAACCGGTGGGAGTATCTAATATCTGGAATGGTCTGATTGAAGCCTTCCCGGTACTACTGAATCATTTGGGTTGACAGGTTGGAAACGGTTATCAAATCCGATTGGGGGAGGATGTTTTGATTGGGTGCTCCAATTTACTCTCTGCTGGGACGGTTAACCTTCTTCATAACCGTGGTCTTTATTTTCTGAACCAGGCTCGTAATCCTATTGGTGTTGACTGTGCTGATTACTGGCGATCTGCGGGGGATCTTGGACTCATTGGGGATGCCGGTGATGAATGGAATGGCTATATACAATTGATTCAGCATGCAGGGATTCAATTGTCAAACGAGATGGATTCTATATTTTGGTACTGGCGAGAGGACTAGGGGGATCCCTTGACTGATAATGTCTATCATGCCATGGCACTTCATCAGCCTACTGCTACGAGAAAATGGTGGTACAGCGTGCTCTGGCAGTGGACTGTTCCTCTGGAGATTCGATGCTTTATTTGGCTTGCATTGAATAATAAACTATTGACTGTGGACAACTACATTCACCGGGGGAGCTATGGTCCGAACGTATGCACACTGTGTTTGCATAATGTTGAGTCAGTCGGGCATTTGTTTAAAAGCTGCCCGATTACATTACAATTATGCATTACTGGTGCTGAATATTGGGGTATTGATCGATGCTGGGGACCGGGTTCGATGGATGGGGTTCTTCACCAATGGCACTTTGAGTATCGGGCAACAATCTCATATCCCACACACTTCATTTGGGGCATATGGAAATTAAGAAATCGCATTCTGTTTGGAGACTGTACTTTCAGTTTCAGCAGCGCGATACAATACATTGTGAAAATCCTATCATGTGCTGATGTGAGGAAACAGGTTCATAGGGCTAAATCTATTACTGAACCTACACTTGCAGGATCAGGTACTATTGGTTTTTTTAATGGAGCGGGTCAAATGGGTAGGTGTGGGGCAAGGGGCCTTATTATTATCTCTGCTACTGAATACATTGAGCTGGTTATGGGGTGTGGGATGGGAAGTAACAACCGTGCGGAGCTACTTGCCCTCTAGTCTCTCTTTTTTTATTTGAATCTGTTGCAGATCTCAAATGTGCATATATATGGAGACTCTTCAGTCATCATGGGATGGGCTATGGATACCATTTATTTTAATGTGGCTTCCCTCATTCACTGGAGGAAAAAAATCAGAATACTTCTGGATCAGTTTGATGTTGTGTCTATTAAACATATATCCCGAGTATATAACCAGAGGGCAGATTGTCTATCTAAGAAAGGTCTTTTACTGGAGGAAGGAGTATTGGAAGTTTTGCACTACCATGAACTAAGGCCTCTGAAGAGTGTGACTTTGCGTATTTATTAGTGCTGCTGCTCTTAGTTTAATACTTTTTGTAATATTGGTCAACTTCTCTGTTGAAGGATGATACACTTAAATCAGTGTTTTCTTAAAAGCTATTTTGTTAAGTTTGTTAGGACATTGCTATATGTGTAGGGATTAGAAAATGTGTTCGACTCAGGTTGGAATCGATTAACATGGCTCATAGACCTTCCGATTGATGGTATACTATCTTTGGATAAGTTATATTGTAAATTTCTTTGATTCACCCTTATAAATAACAAGAAATTTCTTTTTTCATTTGTTTGAAAAAAATAAGATGAATATTTACCATATCAAAATAAAATAATTTTTTTAAATTGCAAGAGAAAAATCATTTTCTTAAAGTGCAAAACCTTTTTTTCAGCCGAAAAGTGCAAAACTTAAGAAGAGACTAAATAAACCACCCAAAAAAATAAAGCATTTACTTTTTTCCTTGGATTTTTTTTAATTTTTTTTCCTTGGAAAAGCATTTACTATTTTGTGGTAGTTCCGAGTAACCAACATAATTTTATTGTGTAAATTTCTGAACTTAATCTGTGTGAGAGTTTAAGAACCGTCCAAAACATAATTTCCTATACGCCCTTCAGAATTCCTTCATCTTTGGACACGGCGTAGTAAAATCCTCCGACCTGTATTCTGATCAGCATTGAACTGTTCGTGAGGGACGGCAGAAATAATAAAACAAAATGCAAAACAGGAAAGGTACTCGGCAGTCGAAATGAAAAGAAATACAGAGGGCTTAAGGTTCAGATGGAATTGCTTCATTCTACCCTTAACTTGGTTTCCCCAAATCCAGTTATCTAGCCCACTTCATCAAATTGCTACGATTGAGGCCTAATTTATATTGGGCAGCTGATAGAAACACCAAACATACCCCGTGGCCTCTGCATAACGGCAGGACTGAAGGCAGCATGGCGGAGGAAGAGCTGTTTCTGACGCTTCAGTCGCGAGGATGGTATCTCAAAGATGTTACCGTTGTGGAAGGCCTGTTGCAGGAGGTCTCAACGGAGAAATTAGGTCGCGCGGAATTGGAAAAGATGATCGAGGCGAACCTTCTGGAAATGGATCTGAAGGTGGTGGGGGGTAAATGCTTACCCGATTCAGCTGCTCTTCATCGCGCATCCCGCCTTCAAGGACCAAAGATTTTGCAGGCACGTGTATTACACCTATTATTTTAGATTTAGATGCTTTTAAATTGCTTCTGGAAAATCAGATTAGAGTGAAACCATTGCCAAATAAAAATTGATCCCAGAGTTATGCATTTGCAGCTTAAGCCAAGGTGGTTTTGCTAGGTTTTTACTATTTAGTTTTTGAAAAACCCCTCTTCTGGCCTTGTTTGTTAAACGCTACTTTTAACTCCTAATTTGAATAAAAATGTACATGACATTAAAAAAAAGGGGTGCTTAAGCAGCCAGCCCAAGCATGACCAAATCCTGCGGGTTACCGCCAAAAACATCCATCAACAAAACTTAGTCCTCTGGACACATAACAGATAATAAAAGTGTCCATGAACCAGTAAATAGAGTCCCTCCAACAGGCCCACAGTCCAAATAGCACGTAAGGCCAGATACATAAGATACATGGATCAAGCAGGAACTGGCTTCCGTGAATGGATAGGGCTCGAGTAAGGAAACTTACAACCATACATAGAAGCCTACTGAAAGGGGATGGTTTAAATATATTTTTGATGGTGTCGCGAAGGGCAATCCGGGTCGAGCAGGTACGGGGTGATTGTTCAGAAATGAACATGGCTTAATCCTGGGAGTCCTAGCCAAGTCTCGAAACCAAAACTTACAACCAAGTCGGTATTGAAGGTTGTGATTGGAGTAAAGGAAGCCCTCAAGAAAAGGTATAAGAAGATAGTTATTGAAAGTGACTTGAAATTTATCATAGATCACATCTCAATGGAAAGAATTCGCAGCCATAATGGGAGATGAAGAGTAAGATAGCTTGGATCCAACAGGCTTGTACATGTTTTAATTAATGGGAATTCAAAGTTCAAACACGTTGTGAAGTTATAGAATCGCTGTCTGGCTTACTAATCAAGTGATTATAACTAAGGCATCATACTGATGATGTAGCCCCACCTTCCACATCAGAAAATGGGATTTGAAGGAAAAGCTATCTGGTGTACTAGGCTTAAGAATGGATCTTTCTATTCCTGCCTATCACTTCAGCACTTAATGAGGAGCAGTTGGATATTGGTGCCATCAATCTGTGCATACGCCCTAGATCATTCCCTTGCAGGAGTCAAGAACCACACTTCTCTGTTCATTGAAGAGGATAGTGGAGGAAATCTGCGACCATGGGAGGCATCATTTGGAGTAATGGCACGGGTGCACTCAAGAAGAGGTTGAAGGATGGGAATCTACTATTGCAATTTAGTTGATGAACATTTCGTGAACTGTAATCCTTCTATTCTTAGAAGGGAAGTTATGGATGAGCAGGGGAACCGACCCAGAGGCTGTTTCAGAGGATATGGCAAGAAGTCTGAGTTGTTATAGAGCAGGGGGGATACCTGGAAATGGTATTCCCATTTCATGCCCTAGTAGTGCATTGTTGTTCCTAATCAGAATAGGAGCTTCTTGAGCTCAAATAAACCAAAGTTTTAGATTCTTAGAATAATCACAAGTGAAAAATTCCATCATGCACTTGTCAGATTCAGTGAGAGGTCTGAGTTTGAGAAGCAAGTCATATCTTTGGTGGAACAACTCTACTCATCTGTTGCAGACTCGAGGGTGGAAAAAAAGAATATGGAGGATGCGGCCTTCAAGAAAAGGGTGGTGTATTGCCTGGACATTGGAGATGATCATGAATGGAGTGATATGCTTGTTAAATTTTTAACATAGATCTGATTTGATAGCAGTAACAGTCTTTTTAAATTTTTAGCAGACTTCTAGCATTTAGTTTGTAAGCCAGCAGTAGATAAAATATTCATCCACAAGATCCATATACAAGAACACAAAGATTTTACCCTGGGGAAACCTTTTCACGAATAAAACCCCAGCAAAGAATATCTTCCTTAAAATGAGATGACTGAAATTTACATGAGCAGATTAAGAGAGCAGACTTTTACAAAGAAGCCTCTAGGGCTTATTACATACCAAGAGAAACAATAATGAACCTCCTGAAATCAGAATGCAGCCCACTGTTCACTGTTTAGGCGGCTGAAGATGATGACAGCCTTCATATGATGATGTCAGCCCTTAACAAAACAATGCAGCCTTGATCACTGGTGATATCAGCCTCCAAACAAACAGTGGCAGCCCTCTAGGGCTTGATCTGATTTCTGTAGCTCTGTAGCAGCCCTAGATCTGACCACCTTCACTGTAGCAGCCCTAGATCTGAGGCTAGATACGTCTGCGTTAGCCCTGCAATAACCCTAATGGGCTTACTTCTGCCTGCGTCAGCCCCAAATGGCTTATTCCAGCCTGCCGTGAGTGTTAAAGTTAATGCAGCTGCGAGACCCATTCTTAGGGAGGATGGTACCCTAGTCAGTCAACTAGGGTTCCTGGTCAGTTAACCAAGCAGAGTAAGTCCCTAGAATGTACCCTAGTGCCCCCAACAGTCTCTTGGGGTTCTTGGTCGGGGACCAAGCAGGTTGATGCCATGGCAAAGTCCCTAGCATGTGGCTAGGGCCCCTATCTGTCTCTAGGGCATTCTGGTTTGAGACTAGACAGTTTCTTGGTCACGAGGACCAAGCAGATCCTGCAAGTTGAGACAGAGACATCCTGGTCTAGGACCAGGCAGATTCTTGGTCTAGGACCAAGCAGTTCCTGCAGGTACATACCTGGTCAGTTAACCAGGTGGATCTTGGTCAGTTAACCAGGATGATGATATGTGATGCCCTCCTCTCTGAGGTCTTCGAGATGGTTGAGCTAAGTCGTCTTCTCAAGGTCCTGGCCACCCCTTGTGGGAGTCACTAAGCACGTGACCTCTAAGTTACCAGGATACGGATCCGGATACGGATCCACCAGATTTTTGAAATGTCAGGATCCGGATACGGCCAGGATACGTCAAGTACAAAAAATATAATAATATTTAAAAATTAAAAAAAAAACATATTCAAAGTTTATAATCAAAACCACTCATGATTCACATCACTATAACTAAAATCATATATAAATTTGAACATTGAAACAATGAAAACTGAAATGATACATCTTGCCTCATAGAAAGTTGAAAAGGATAATTCAAAATAGTTACAAAAATGAGTGATCAATGATCACTCTACTGATCACTCTACTAATATGATAATGTGAAGCATCTTGCCTAATAGAAAGTTGAAAAGCATAATTCATAATAGTTACAAAATTGAGTGATCAATGATCACTCTACTAATATGATAATGTGAAGTATATGATATCTAACTACATATCATGAAATGGATCCATATCCTCATCTGGATACTGGATCTCTACATCATGAATAGATGGTGGGGGGTTGGAAATGTTGTAAGTTGTAGAAGAAGGCTGAACCGGTGGTGTAATGTCCTCAAGTATGTTGAGGTGAGTCATGGCATTCAAGGTCATGTTTAAATCAGAAATCTCGGGCTCCACATCCCACATCCTGCTCGGACCTTTCTTATACTCTGGATAAGCATGTGATAGAAGGTGGAGGTTGGAATGAACATACACAAGATCCTCGGCCTTTGCTGCTCCCAATCTGTTTCGCTTCACTGAATGGATGAAGCCATATGTACTCCAATTCCTCTCAGCTGATGAGGAACTGGCAACCTGTGATAACAACCTAGTGGCCAAGGTCGAGAGATGAATGCTATCCCCACCATGGAAACCCCACCAAGTAATAGGATCAATATGCCCCCGATCATTCATGGCTATTGGATCTGAAAAGTTACCAGTGGATTGTACAAATCCTCCAAACTCCTCACGTACTTCCATTGCAATGCCCACATCCTTATATATCTTCCTCAATGCTGTCTTATATCCTTGTACCACTTCAGAATCCTTGTTTGGGGCTGTCCTACCAGGTAAAGACAAAATTTTGCAATGATAATATTTGGGGTGTAGTGCATAGGCCAAAAGGTGTAGTGGTGTGGTCATTTTGTTCCACCTTTTGGTAACTATGTCCTTTATTTCATTGTAAAATACTTCAAAAGGGTCACTTTCACTTGCCTGGATAATTTCTCTTATTCTCTCTAGCATACTATCTATGTTTTCATAGACTTCCCCCAAGCAAGGCATATCTGTGTCAAATGCCCTGATCATGGTCAAGATTGGTTCTGTAAACCGTAGAAGGTATTGGACCTTGTCCCACCATGCATCATCAAGAATGATAGACTTGATTTTTTGCCCTCTATCAGAAGTGGAAGTCCTCCATGATTCCCAAAGAGGGTCAATAACCATTGCCTGCAATGCTTGTCTGACTTCCACAAGCCTCTTTATGACTAGAGTGTGGGAAGCAAAACGAGTTTCAGCAACCTACATAAGTTTTGAAAAGTCAAATCTCAAATTAGAAATGATAAAGCATATACGGTTAAATTCATAATTCATAATACAAATCGTCAAATTGAAATAACACTAATTAAAAATGGAGTACCTTTAGTAGCTCCAACTTTGCAAAACCCCTATATATGGCTTGGGACATCGAATGATTGGTTATGAACATTTGGATCTCCTTTGATGCTACATATATTTCATTGATCCAATCAATTTCGCCAATCTTGGCAAGCATAAGGTTCAGCGAATGCACTGCACATGGAGTCCAAAATATGTGATCATATCGACCCTCCACAATCAACCCTGCAGCTCTACATACTTGTGCATTGTCGGTGATGACTTGAACAACATTCTGTGGCCCCACACTTTGTATGGCATCAATAAGAATATTGGAGATGAATGTTGCATCTTTCTCCACTCCACTGCAATCAATAGCCTTCAAAAACATTGCCCCTTGGGGGCATATTGCAATAACATTGATTAAAGGACGGTTTCTTTGATCTCTCCATCCATCAGAAACTATGGACACACCTGTTTCTGCCCATGTATCCCGGATTGATTGCAACTGTCTATCCACAGATTGTCTTTCTGATGTAAGCAATGTGGTGCGGACCTTTTCATACCCGGGGCTTTTGTACCCCTTCGGTGCTTCATTGACTGCTTTAATCATTTGTTGCCAATATGGGGAGCGCACCAAATTGAATGCTAGCCCATTTGCATAGATGCAACGAGCTACATACTCATCAGCTACTTCTCTGCCCTGGTTATTGAACGCTGTTTCAATAGCTCCCAAAGTAGGCCTTTTATTACTTGTGGCAACAACTCTGGATGGCAATGTAGGCCTAGTTGCAGTATTTTGCATTGGGAGTTTTCCTTTATTAGCATGTCTCCTATCAGCAGCATCTTGCAAAGATGCATAGAACGCAAGTTTTGCGGGACTCAAACCTTTTCCAGGTTGGCCATTTGGACCATTTGGACCAGTGCATATCAACACCCCCGTGTTAGTTTGTCCAGTGAGATGGCCCTTCACCCTAGTGTACGAGCCATTTCGGATGCTGTTGCATTCACTGCATTTCCATTTATATGAACCGCCCCCAAGATTTTTGCCAATAACTTCTACATACTGCCATAATGGAGACCTTGGGTCATTATTGAGAATGGATTCTCGTGCTTCATTTCCCCCTTGAGTTTGCTATTGTGATGCCATTCTCTAGTCTGTCATAATTAAGAATATAAAACTTAGAACTTAAAATAAATTGGATTGTGTATAACACTGAAAACATTCTGTAAACATAACAGAACTAAAGATATAAAACAAAAAAAATGGTCTGTATGACTCTATTCTAATATCTAAACAAACCAAATTAAAAATGAGAAATTAATAGATTCTTACTGTGTATTTTTTTGATAATTTATATAAGTTAAAACTTAAAAAAAAAACAGGACTGTGTATTATGAATTTATGATTTGAATTGCTAAAGAATTGTTAAAAAAAGGGACTGTGTATTATAATTTAAATATTATTTGCTAGTATGGTTACTAGTATTATAACATAGTTTTACAAAAATTTAAATAAATAATAATTTAAATAAATAATAGATAAAGAAATTTAAAATTTTTTATTAAACTTTAAAGTTTTAAAAAATATTTATTAATTTAAAATAAATAATAAATAAATTTAAACTTTAAATAATAATAAATAAATAAATAAATAATAAATAAACAGATTTTAAATAAATAATAAATAAATAAATAATAAATAAATTTAAACTTTAAAATAATTAAATAAATAATAAATAAACAGATTTTAAATATTTATTAAAATTTAAAATGAATAATCATTTAAATAAACAAGGTTTTAAATTTTAATAAACCTACGGTCTACAGACCTGTAGCTGCTCGCTGGTGATCCCGGTAGATCTGTAGCTGCCCGCTGGTGATCCCGGTAGACCTGTAGCTGCCCGCTGGTGATCCCGGACTCCGGACTATTGTCGTTTTCGTGCTCCAATGCCCGTCGCCCGTCGTGGCTGGCGATTAACGTGCTGAACTGCTGTCGTGGTGGTCAACAATTGGTCGTTCACTGGCCGACAGTTCGCAGGAACCACGTGAGTGCCGGCAGGAGTGTTAGTGGTGGTCCAAACTCTTTGTCGCGGCTCGCTGCTCAACTTGCAGAGTGCTTGTCGTTTTCACGTTTGAAGTGGGGTAGGGCACAGTAGGGCACGAAAAGGCGGACAAAAGCACTAAAATCCGCGCCAACCCTAAGTCGCGGGCTTTCCAGGTGGCGGATCCGACCTTCGAAGTCGTATTCCTGTCAGTTTTCCGCGCGATCCGTTTCCACAACAGCCAATACGCATCTCCCTTTTTCGGATCCGGCACTCACGCGGTTCCGTGGTGGATCCTTGCGGATCCGGATCCGGATCCGGATCGGAACCTCGGATCCGCGGATCCTGCAGTGACCCCCGACGGATCCGGTAACGTAGCTTGACCTCAGGAGCAGTCAGGAGGACCACAGGATCACATCATCCAGTGTGGACCTTCCTTATACAATGATGATGAACTCTTAGTTAGTGTATGGAACACTTGTACATTTGAGAGAGAGATGAATGGTTGTAACCCCACCTTGCTTGTCTACCCTTGTTCTTCCACCTTTATTGTTCTTGGTCTTGTGGTTAGAAGGTTTACCACCTTTGTCTTGTTCACCACCTTGTCTTGTGGTCAGAAGGGTTGTCTACCCACCTTGAGTTGTCTTGACTCTTACCACTTTGTTGTTATTGATCTTGTGAGTAAAAGGTTTGTTTACCCACCTTATTGGTAAACCTTTGGTCATATGGTTAAAGAGTCATGTGCCATTCCTTGATTCATGGTTTGACATGTACCACTTGATTGGTCCTTGTACTAACACCCTTCCTTTATTATGGTTCCTAAGATCCCTTGCCATGACCCTAGTACCCACCACTAAAAGACACCTTAATTATATTTTATATTCATAGAAGTGGTGACCCTTATTATTGTTTGGTGTCTTAACCCTTATTAGTTGGTAACCCTCCTTAATTAATGGAACCCTAAGTCATTAAAGAAATACAAGTATGACCTTTCTAGAAGCCACCAAGACAATATAAATTCAAGTCTATATTCTTCATTTGAATTATCTTAAAGATATATCTCAGATCTGATTTGTCTTGGACTCCTCTAGGGTTGACGTCAAGGGTTTAAAGCTAAGTTGCCAAGAAACTTGGGTACGGGGACGGGGACAGGGACGGGGACGCCACTTTTTGAAACAGGGTACTTGGGTACGTCGGGTATATATATATATATATATAATAAAAATAACTTAATAAGACATGTCATAGTCACATTATACATGCATATTTCAGATTTCTTCATTAATTATGAATTATGATTTATAATTCTAAATTCAATGATTCATTGAACAATGAACATTCACATTGAAAATTTGAAAAATCATAGACTCATAGTAGATATCAAGTGGAAGACTGGAAGTTACATAAAATTTGATAAATCACTATACTAGGCAGTTGTAACAAACAATCAAACTGTAATATGAAGGTACACTTGGAATATGATTTTAAACACCTATTTGTACCGCTGTTACAGGCAATAAAAAGTTGCAAATGTAATACTGGGTTGATGTGAGTGTATTTCTTAGTGTTAAATACATATGTATATACTATATTTTTTATGTACACATTTGGTAGTCAAATTATGTTCCATGAGTGCTGAACACAAAACCATAAAAACATTCCTTGTAAATCAATGCAAAATCAGTCTACCAGATTTGGACAATATTCAGTGGAATTTGAACAGTGTTGCAAAGTGCTTGACATAAGTCCTGAACCAGACTCCATACGCAGTTAGCAAAAATTTAGTTCAGATTTGGTTGGGGGTTATTATATTTTCCCTAGTGGATTTTCATTTTGCTGAATTGGCCATACCCCCGGAGTACCCAAACACGGGGTACGAAGTACCCAAACACAGGGTACGCCGTACCATTTAGCCCATAAGTACCCCTTTTTTTATAACGACGTCTCGAGTATGTGGAGCCAGTATGGGGTAGGATAGGGTACGACGAGAGACGTACCTTACGAGTACCCAAGTACCTGGTACGGGTATCCCTGTTACATAGGTTTAAAACTTTGAAGAGGTCTGTTGCTGCTGCTAGGGCTGGCCGTCCACCTACTAAAGCTTACTTCTTATCTTTGAGTCCGATCCATGATCTTCTAGCTGCCCTAGTAAACTGTTTGCTGATTTGTTGACTGTTGGAAAGAGAGGCCGCATGCATGCCCTAGTGAACTATTTGTTGCTCCTTGGTTTGATTTGTGAAGCCGCCTGCCCCTGAGGTCTGATTTGTGGCCTTTTATGGACAACTAAGAGCTGGCCGCAGCTCTTGTTGGGTTGCTTGTTGACATATAAGGGGGGCCGCAGCCCTAGGATTCCATCTCCAACCCAACCGTGGACTTTTTGTGCTTGTCCTGAAGCTACTGCAGCCTTAGGACTGTTTGTCTGTCATCTTGGAGAAGGGTTGCAGCACTAGGGCTGCCTACTAAACCCCACTGTGGTTTGCTGGTTTGTTTTTGAGGAGGCCACATCCTATAAAGCTTATCTTCTGCCTTAAGAATGGAGGCCGTGACCTCTTGTGTTCAGATCTAGGGTTGTTTGTTGATGTGTGTGGAGGCCACTACCCTCTGTGGACCATTTGTGGGCTGATCTATTGATTTATTGCTCTGATCTATTGTGCTGAGACTCTGATCTATTGTGCTGAGACTTTGTTGAGGTCTGATCTATTGTGCTGAGACTTAAGTGTGGTCAGATCTATTGCACCGAGCCCTGCTTATGGTCAGATCTGTTGTGCTCAGACCTTGTTTGAGGACTGCCACCTTGGTCTGGGTATTTGACTGTCTTGGTTACCCTACATCCTTCTACATCTCTCTCTCTCTCAGGTTTGTACTAACCCCCAGGTAAGGGTCAGATTGTTCCTGTTGATCGACTTGCCTTTGAGAGGCACAGTCTGTTCTGAAAGTTATTTTTTCTGATTACAAAGGAAGGTCTTCACTCAGCAGGTAAGTTATCAGACTTGCTCATTAGATACTTTACTACTGTTATAAATTTGTTTAATTTACATTATTGCTGCTGATTACATGTTACTGGAGATTTCAACTTTAACACAGGAACCTTCTTGGGAGTGTTAAAGTTGAAAGAGATGAAAATTATGTTTTAATTTTATTTTGATTTGTTAGAGTTGTACTATTATGTTTGTAGTACTTGTTTGGTATTTTATTTTTTGCATTAAAGTATAGAAATTTTGATTTTTCTACTTCAAACCCTAACCTAACCCAAAATTTAATAGTGAGTGTATTAGGACCTGCTCTAGGTTTGTAATAGATGGCCGTCAGCCCTAATTAGCTTTTCTTGTCTGCTGTAGCCCTGCAGAAGCCTTCTTAAGATCTTTGGCAACCTCCTTAAGACCTACGACAGCCTTGCTTTTGAAATGACAGCCCTGTTGGGCAAGTGCAGATCCACGGCAACCTCCTTTTTTACCCTTGGCAGCCCTGTTGGGCAAGATCTGAGCCATGACAACCCTAATTATGGCTAGATATGACCTCAGCAGCCCTACTTAGGGCCTGTTCTGTCCACAACAGCCCTGATAGGGCTCATGCATGAACTTGGTAGCCCTGCTAGGGCAGCAACAGGCCTGTACAGACCCTACAACAATCATGACAACCCTTTCTAGGGCTCTAGCAGAACTCGACACCCTCAAAGAAAGAAGACAGGCCTGTTGGGTGAAGACGACAACCCTCTTTAGGGCTCGAGACTAATGTTTTGCAGCCACAAGAAGGTAAGACAACCCTGTTGATGATGCAAACCCCTTAGAGAAAAAATCTGAGATGAAGTAGAAGATGAACAACAGCTGCAAGTACCCAATGAACTTCTTGGACAGAGATGAGGAATGATTTTTTGATGATCACCTTCATTTGAGAGGGTTCTTATTTTATATCTCATCATTGGGTGACTTCCTCAAGTCAAGGGATCCAAAATAATAATATAAAATTCATTGGTTAAGTCCCTTTTAATCTTGTTGTGGGCTTTTAACACTTTGGTACATTAGTTGTGGTTCATTGTGGGCTTTTGACCCACCCTCTTTGGGTAAGTCACCCTTAGATAAATCCTTAGCCCCTTCTCTTGGTATCCATGGTCCACATGTGCCAATTCAAGTACATCGTCATATATAAGGAAGATTATTTTTGTTTTCCTCGCTGACACCAAGATCATGTGCTAGGTACTTCAACAAGGGGTGGCCAGTCCCTTGAGAAGGTCCCATAGCCCACTGACCAAGGAGAGGAGTACATCACTTGCCTAGACCCAGTCTAGGGCTTCTAGTGATGACCTGACAACTGACCATGTACCTTAGCCCCAGGTTGCATCAAGTTGACTAATGTCAACTACTTGGTAACTGACCAAGTGCCTCAGTTCCAGACTGCATTGTGTTGATCCTCAGTCCTAGACTGAGTCAAGATGATCAACTTGCTGGTAACTGACTAGGTGCCTCCATTCTCTTAGAGAATAGCTCTCGATGCTGCTCAAAAATCAACAACACTGACTACTTCCGGTCCGTATTGACAAATAAATATCTGAACCAGTAGTACATGAGAATGACCAACAACTTGAAATTGTCAAGTTCATTGACTCAAAGGAGGCACTAGTATGGTAAGCAATGTTATGTTTAAGTGATGGTTTTGGTTTATTCTGAATTCTACTAAATCATTTGATGTTCTATCAAGTATGGTTCTATGCTATATATATGTATGTAAGTCAGACCCATGGATAGGAATTTGGAGGCACTGATCAATTCTTTACATGAGAGGAACAGAAGTTTATACAGTGTCTGAATGAGAGTTCTCTTCTATCATTGTCATACTCTTAAAGGTTGAGGTATATATTAGGGACTGTTACTCCTCATATTGTATGAGGATCCCACTTGTGATTTTCATCACATCACTTGTGAAATTGTTCACAAGGATTGAGCTTGTAGCTCTTCTTGGCTAGACATTTGAATGGGCAGGAGGTACACTTGTGTGCTTGACTCGGAGATGGTGCTTCTTTATTGTTGAGTGGTGGTCATGGTGATTGGCTAGGAGGTATGATGTGATGTGCTCTCATGTCTTCATGGTGACTATTTATAAGTATTATGTGCCTAACAAGTAAAACGATTATCATAAAATGATGCACTCCCTCTAAATGTGGATTAAATGATACTTCACTAAGGTAATAGGGAAATTAATTAACACTTAAGTATTTTATAGAATGAGAACCCATCAACCTAGGGTCTCCCTAATTTTTGAAGTGTTAATAATTGTACTTTTTAAGTGATGGATTAATTAAAGTGTTTAACCTTGGGTTTCTAAGGTTCTAGTGTGATTAATTAAATTCAATGAAGAAATAGAACTAATCACACTAATTAACCAAAGTACTTAAGGTTTACATTTGGGATTAATTTAAAAATCACTTTGAGGGGGATGCTAGGCACAATGGTCTCTCATGCAACTAAATTGATGATTAATTCATGGATATTAAGGTTGAGGGGCTCCTAGATGGAACTCCCCAGGGGATTTGATACATGGGAAATTGTTACACTTTTGTAGGGGCATCCTAACTTTGAGAGCAATTATCTTTTGACAGAGTGCCTGGAATTTTGTTATCTCCATGACTTTAGAAGTAGAGTGGCTGTGGGATTTCCAAAAAAGTGGTTATAATAGAAAATCCGATAAATATTGAGGAAGCTGGCAATTTCAAAATTATTGCCTTGAAGCCTTCTCTATTTTTCTTTGTCCAA
Source organism: Larix kaempferi (assembly GCA_027924585.1). NCBI lineage: Eukaryota > Viridiplantae > Streptophyta > Pinopsida > Pinales > Pinaceae > Larix > Larix kaempferi. The sequence continues at coordinate 1,044,752 of BSBM01000892.1, forward strand.
TTTATTTAAGGAGTGCCCCACCTTGGATGCTTGAGCATATTGATGATTTCAAGAGAGCATCATTAATAAATGCTCATGGTGAAGAACTCTTGGTCAATCACTCAAAGGAGGGGTGCACCCTCTTTCCTTGAGCCATTTTGGAGGAGGTTGGTAACTAATCACATTGTTTATTCATTGTTGAAACTTTTTTATGTAGTTAGTTACTTGAAGCAAGTGGATCTAACCAACTACATTTATTTATTATTGTTGAACTCTCTCAAAGGGTCGGTTAGATGAGAACTATTATTGTATTATTTCCCTTGGAGAAAAAAAGTGGATCTAACCACTAGTTTGCTTTCTAAAAAAATTAGTTGAACAAATATTGGATCTAGAAAGGGAAATATAATTTTGTTGTAAAGGAAGTTGAGTTACTCATTTATACAAAGAGTAGCCCTTCCTCATATATTTTATGTTTGAATTGGGGGAGAAATCCCATTGGACTTAATGAAATGTCCTTTGGCTCTTATGGATAGTTGATGCTACCGCTCCATTGAAGGTTTTTAATATTGCTCATGCTTGGATGGTTAATGGATCTTCAAATTGTCAACAACTTTGAGGTAATGAAGGAATAGGATTTCTATCGTTTATGTGGTTGTTATTAGTTCGAAGTGTAGTTTAGGTGCACCATTTCTTCTCTAGATCATGTGTTTTTTTGATACCTTTCATGATAGCATTCCTCCTTAAGTCCATTTGAATTTTTTTGCTCTAGAAGTTTCCCTTTGATTTGTGAAATCAGCCTAGCCATTAGAGAGTAGCTAGGTTTGTCCACTACAACCCTAGTGCTTTCTAATCTTTCTAAAGAAAGTCTCATGCGATCCTTGGTTGACCCCATTTTCCCATTGGATAAGACATTGGTCTCCAATCCCTTCATAATTCTTATCTTTTACAAAACCCAAAACACTTTGTTTTGCTAGAGTTAATCTTCAATTTCAGCTTGTGCTTTGCTGTTAAACTCTAGTAATCCTTTCCTAGGGACTCCTCCCTTGAGCTAGAGAAGAGCTAGCCTAAAGGGCAAAAGAGGGTTAGGTGTGGTAACATTGGCCTCTCCCTTAGTTATCCATAAGCTATCATTGATTTTAGGGCTTCAATCTTAAGATGCTAGTTTGTGTGGTAATTGTTATCACACAACTTGTAGTTGCCCCTAATGATGATCCTATCCAGGATTGTAGAGGAGATAGGCAACTAAAGAGGTGACCTAAGAGGGACTCAATTCCCAAGATGGATTGGTTGTCACGCCAATCGAGACTCTCTTCGCTTCTTGCTATCCAAGCCCCAAACAACAAAGGGGGAGACCCTCATCTACTCCCGACAGGAGAGATCTAACCCAATCACCATATCAAGCTATTCAATAAGGTACGTAGAGTGAGGGGTGAAGAAACCCTAGATCTAAGGGATAGAGTCACTGTAGAGGCTTAGGGGAGATGAGATATTAGATTAGATTTGTTCAATTATAGTAACTCAGAATTAATAATGGATCCAGGATATAAGTGCTAGGGTAAATGATCAAAATCAATTGCCTTGGGAAATGTGTAATTAAAACAAGGAAAATGGTCCCAAGTAGTAGATCGGAGGGAGTTAGGGCTTCCTAGCACAACTTGGAGATAGATCCGACAATATCAAAGGTCACAAGCTCAAAAAACACGGTACCAACTATCCGAAAAGCAAGCAAACCAAGGAGGGTTCAATCATGGAGAGATCAGTGCCTATGAAAAAGGGTAGACGGAGTCCACAGAGCAAGATGCCCTTGAGGACCCATTTGGGGCTAGGCCTAAAGGTGAAAACCCAAAAATGGTTCGCCGGAAATCCAAATAATTAAACCCAGAGAATTTTTATAAATTTTAGCAGTTAGGGTTTTAATGTAGATGACAGATGGGTAAGTTAAAGGAATAAATACGTACCTTGTGATGCGTACCTGGATGATGAGAATGGATGCTAGAATGACGAGGATTACTCCCGTAAAGATCAAATGAAAGTTTTGGTGCTTTCTCTTGTCCACATGATTTGCCCATGTCCACAAGTGCGCCCCTCTCTTCCTGCAAAACCAAGGAGAAAAACTCAATTAGTAAGCAACAATGAAGGTAGATGCATGCAAAAAATAAAATGCAGAGAATAATTGGTACAAAGACAAAATCACTCCTTGAATAAACCGGATCTGAGAGAGAGAGAGAGAGAGAGAGAGAGAGAGAGAGAGGGAGAGTCTCCCCAGCTAGTGCACCCCTCTTGCAAATCGTCCTCTTAACCTGCAAATAAAAATGTGGATGCAAAATATGCAAAATATTCACCAAGATCTTTCAGTGCAATGGAAAAGTAGTTTCAATCACCATAGCCAACATCCAAACCAAGATCACAAGAATTTCTCACAAGAATATTTTTCTATTCCAATAGCCAAGAGCCAAAAGTCCATTTACAATGAGGGGGGTCTCTTCTTTAAATAGGAATGAGAAAGACCAAAACCCTAACCACTTTCTAAATGAGTGGTTGAGATCAAAAGATATAACAATGATAATCAGCTGCTAAGATGAGTCGGAAATACAATACATGGATCACTCAACTTGAGGGGACGTGTTTCCTCAATGACGCCCTAGGGGGGGACCTATGACATAAGTGACTAGGAAACACAACAAAACACTTTGTTGGGGGGGTCTAGGAGATACTATCTTCACTAGACTAATGCCCCGACTATATCAATAATACAATACATCATAAAGTGATAAAAATCACTAGGATGTTTTGTTCCAATAATACAATATAAAACCCCCAAATAATGACCCGGAGGATGTGTGGACCCCACTGTGTGAAATTCTAAGTCACGGCAGATCATAGAGCTGAGAATACCTCACAGTGAAAGAATGAGCAGAAAAGATGAATTACAGTGAAAATTACAGTAAAAATGAGCAGTACAATTATTCATGCATTGGAACTCAGATGGAAACAAAAATATGTGTTATGATCCATTAATCAGTATAGTCAACAAATATATTACAACGGAGAGAAATCGAATCTCCTAGGAGAATTCGAGTCTCAGTCTGTCTAGCATAGGAAAAATCACCACTGTAGTGCTCCGGAGGCTCCAAACTGAACTCAACTCAACTCAACCAACACTCAGTTAACTGATCCAAAAGCGCACATTGGTGAGTTCTGCATGCAAAGTAGGCGAAAAAGGGCGCATTAGATCACAATCAGTGGTGATCGGAGCATGAACCCCCCATAAGAGTTAGCTAACTTAGGTGGACTGAACCAGATCACTGAGTTGGCTCCTAAAATGTAGGGAACTGCCTCTAGTGGTCCTAAAATCATGCATGCAGGGCGTATTAGGTGGCTACTGGGTCGTAGATGACATCTGCACACCACTACAGGGCAAATAATATCACTAACTACTAGGAAAAGGTAAATAATGTTAAGTAGGACAAGGATGGAGTATTAATTATCCTAACACCCCCCCTTAATCCAAACTTGGACATCCTGGGCCCTGGTTATTGAGACCAAAGGTCACCATACAATCAAATAAAAGATGAAAAGAAAATAACTGTCCATGAAACAAGGTAATGGGGAAAACCTCATGGGAAACCCCCCCCCAAAAAATAGGACAACAGTAGGGAACTCAAATAACCTTCACACTAAGCAGAGAAGGAAAAACTTTGCTGAGTGAAAGCCTTTGTAAAAATGTAGGCAATTTGCTCCTATGTAGGATAGAAATGCAGGTGTTGGATCTGGATCTGGATCTGCTCCTCTGATGTACCTCCCACTGTGTCGAATCTGTATTTGCCAAAACAAATCTTTCAGAAACCATCTTTGTTACTGGAGCGAATGGCTCATTGTAGTCCAAATCATGAACCTTTGAGTATCCTTTGTCAACCAACCGAGCTTTGTACTTGGTTGTAGATCCATCATGCCAAGTCTCTTTGAAGGATTGTGGATTAGACCCCACCATCATGTAACACTTCTCTGAGAGAAGTGGATCTGTATGACATAGTGCAAGGTTTGCATCTTGATACTGAGATTTAGTTCTTCTATGGTCAGATGGATCCCCAACTATGTTCCCAGTGGCTTCAAGGACTTTGTGAGCCCATATTGCCCTTGGCCATGGATTGGGAGCAAGTGCTGGATTTGAATCTGCTTGAACTTCATACTTAACATCAAGATCTTGGTCCTCATCTTCAGAATCTGAAACGAGACCTTTAGAAGGCAGAGAGCATGGCAAAAAGTGAGAGAATTCATATGCCTTGGAGGCATGGTTTGCAACTCCTTTTGCTATTAGCTTCCCAGATGAGATCTCTGCAATCTCAACTGTGTCAGGACCCAAAATAACTTTCTTCGGTGAACTTGTTAGAGTCATCTCATAAACAGATAACAAGTTTGTTGCTAAAGAAGGCACATACAGAACATATTTGAACTTGCCATGCTCTAGTTGTATTGTGCCCTTCCCTTCAGCAGAGAGCTTTGAATCATCTCCCATGTGAATACGAGGACCATCAGTGAGATCTAAAGAAGATAAAGACTTTTTGGAGGCAACCATGTGGTTGGAGGCTCCAGAATCTATGAGGAAGGCTTGTGATCGTGAGAATCCAGTCTTCAGTGCATGGCATCTCTCATGATCCTCACTCTCGCTTCTAGAATCAAACTCCCTTGCACCTTCTGGGAGGGAAATGTTGTGCTGTTCAAGAAGTTTGGTCAGTTGATCTATCTTCTTCTTCATGCATGAACTCTTTGGATGATTTCCTTTCTTGCAATCGGTACACTTGGTCTTCTCAAACCTTTGTTGCTTATCCTTCTTGGAGCTTGAGGTTCCTTTTGATGGATGAGGCTTCTCCTTTTGCTTGGATTCACCTTGCTTCTTGTTCTTCCCTTTTTGCCTCCCTTTAGCATTCACACTTTTTGACTCTCTAACCATAAGAGCTTGATTTTGTAGGCCTTGAGGGCGCCCATTTGAATAAGCTTGTCTTGTTCTTGGATGAGAGATTCAGTGAATGCATCTAAGGAGGGCATTTTCCAGCTGGGGATTGACAATCTTCCTGAATGGAAGGTCGAAACAAAGATGGAGAATTCAGGACCAAGCTTGCTTAGGATGGATAGCACAAGTTGCTCATCCTTCTTCTCAATGCCACATTGTTTGCACTGCATAACCAAGAACTTGAATTTAGAAAAGAACTGCTGAATGGTTTCGAAACTGTTGGGTTGAAGAGCAATTAATTCATTCTCCAGAATGTGGCCTCTCAGCTCATCTTGCTTGCCAAAGAGAGCTTCAAGCTTCAACCAAACCTCTTTTGGTGTCTTCAATCCATCAAGATGGAAAAACAAATCTCTGGAAATATGAATACACATGAAACCAAAAGCTTCATCTAATCTATTTAGGTACTTGGCCTTCTCAACAACTTGCTGAGGTTCGACCTCCTTGCCCATTGTGACTCTGTACAGACTCTTGTTGCGCAATACCATCTGCATATCAGCCCTCCAATCAAGATAATTGAAGGGTGTCAGGATTTTAGGAGACAAAGGAGCATTCAAATTCTCCATTAGAACTGCTGGAGTGAATGCAATGTGAAACTGTTGCTACTGCTGCACTGAAAAACCTGCAAAAACCTTTCAATTTTGGAGATAATCTTGATTGTTAATCTACTGAGCATTGCTTTAGGACAATAGGCACATTTTTCTGGATCCTTCACACCTGGCTAGACCTCAAAGGATTTCTCCAATGAATTCAATGCAATGGCACCAGGATTTGCTGTGGAAATCCAGAGGCTTCTGGTGCTCTACTGAAAGCAGTTGCTCAACCTACACTCTCTCCATGGCTCTAATACCATGTGAAATTCTAAGTCACAGCAGATCATAGAGCTGAAAATACCTCACAGTGAAAGAATGAGCATAAAAGATGAATTACAGTGAAATTTACAGTAAAAATGAGTAGTACAATTATTCATGCAATGGAACTCAGAAGGAAACATAAATATGTGTTATGATCCATTAATCAGTATAGTCAATAGATATATTACAATGGAGAGAATTCAAATCTCCTAGGAGAATTCGAGTCTCAGTCTGTCTAGCATAGGAAAAATCACCACTGTAGTGCTCCGGAGGCTCCAAACTAAACTCAACTAAACCAAAACTCAGTTAACCGAAGACACAGTCAGTTAACTGATCCAAAAGGGCACATTGGTGAGTTCTGCATGCAAAGTAGGCGAAAAAGGGCGCATTAGATCACAATCAGTGGTGATCGGAGCTCAAAGCCCCCACTAGAGTTTGGAACTTAGGTGGAACTCAGTTGGATTGAACCAGATGACTCAGTTAGCTCATAGAATGTAGGGAGCTGACTCTGGTGGTCCTAAAATGATGCATGCATGGCGCATCAAGTGGCTAGTGGATCCTAGATGTCATCTGCACACCACTAGGGGGCAAATAACATCATCAACTACCAGGAAAAAGTAAATAATCCTAAGTAGGACAAGGATGGAGTATTAATTATCCTAACACACTGAAGTTGAAAGACTGTGCCGGAAGGTGTGGGATGCATCACAAAAACTCTTTGATCAAATCTCATGCCATTTCCTTGCCTCATTTGCCCAAATCGATTTCGTCAGTAGCCAATTCTTCCATTTTGTACTGCCGGAATATCACCTGTAAAATATAAAAATGCCTGTAACTCCCTGCGAAGTGCCCCGGGCACCAAACTGACTGCACCAAAATGTCTGGGAATATGGTAATATGGTAATAACAAGTGGTTGGACCCCATCCTCCCTTTGCAGTGCCCTAGGAGAACCAAAATAATCTCGACAGTGCTGAACAAGCCATTTTATATGGCAAATATGCAATAAAGTGATAAATTGACAATATCCTCAACTATAAGTTCCTGAAATTGATAACCGAGTTTCCCAATGAACTCAGAAGGTCCAAATCTAGTAATGATGAGTACTTGTACACTACGGTGCTGGAAATCGCTCTACCCCCCATCGAATTGATCCCAATTCGCGCTCCGGAAGGAATTGATTCCGGAATCGTGATTCCTCATCGATTCCTCCCGGAATCGATTTGGTAATTTGCGCTCCCTTCACACAAAAAACGATCCCTGGTTTTTTCGGAATCGATTTGGAATCTACGGTTCCTCATCGATTCCTAATCGATTCCGGATCGATTTCGAGCTAAAAGATCGAACCCGAAATTGATCCCGAAAACACTCCCACGAGTTCGGCGGACTCAACCAAAAAAATTTCGATTTTGCATATTTTTTTGGTTTTTTTTGGATGGGCTAGGGTTAGTTTGGGCCAATAAAGGGATTTGGAGTCCATTTGGACTCATTCCATTACTCATTTCATTGATTGGGAAGAGCTTGGAGCTTTGAGTGAGATTTGAGTGAGTTTGCTAGTTGTTTGAGAGCTTTGAGCATTGAGTGGGAGATTGAAGGGGAGAGCTTGCAAGGGAGATTGAAGCTTCCATAGAGACATTCAACCACCATTGAAGAGCTAAAAGGTAGGCTCTAAAAATTCATCTTTGTTTGTTTTTGCAATTTTTTTTCACTATGTTAAAAAATGGAAAACTTGCAATGTTCTACTTCTCTTCTCCTACTCTTTCCAATTTCTTCTTCTCCATCATTCTATTGCAGGGAACAAGTGACTCTCATCTTGAATCGAGAAACAAGATGGGTATGTGGTTTTGGTTTTTCATTCCACTTCTTCTCATTATGATGGTGTTGGGAAGTAGATATGGTGGTGGTATTGATGATGGGGAAGAGGTAGAGAGTGATGCATACCAAGGAGAAGAGGAGGAAGGGGAAGAGGGTGATGATGATGAGAATGAGGATGATGTGGGGCAAAAACAAAAAGACATAACACCTTTGTGGAAGTATGTGACAAGGCAAGGGGGAGGGAGAGGGGGTGGAACCACAAAGTTTGCATGCCCCCATTGTGGGAAAACATACACAGGTTCATATACCTGGGTGAGAAAGCATTTGTGTGGGGTTATGCCATGCGATGTAGGTAAGTCTCATGGAGTCAAAACTTGTGACAAAGTGGGAGTTAAAGAGAGAAGCAAATACAGGATGGAAGAAGAGGCCGCTGAAAACAACTCCAAGAGATCGAGGGTTGATTCTGAATCCCCACAGAGAATGTTTGGTAGTGGAGCTGGATCATCATCGGCTCGATCGGGAGCCTCATCTCCCCATGGAGTCTCGCCTATACGAAGAACATTATCCGATTTCCTTGACCAAGGTTGTAGAGATGATGTGGATTCAAAAGTTTATAGGTTTCTCTATGCATGTGGTGTGCCATTCAATGTTCTTTGCTCACCCTATTGGCATGAAATACAAGCCATCAATGGTGGCCCTCAAGGATACAGAAGCCCTGGGTATGACAAAGTTAGAACCGTGGGACTTGATAGGGAAAGAGCCAAAATCAATAGTGCTCTTGGAAAGTTCACAAATGATTGGTCCAACTATGGGGTATCCATTGTATCTGATGGGTGGACAAATGTTAAAGGCAAGCCATTGATAAATATTCTTGGCGTTTCTGCTAGCGGTGCGGTCTTCCTTTCAGCCCATGACTACTCAGATCGCTACAAGACCGCTATTAATATTGCACAACCTTTACTTAAAACCATTCAGGAGATTGGGCCATACAATGTCATTCAAGTCATCACTGATAATGCTGCTAATTGTAAGGCAGCAGGAGCAATCATTGAGGATAAGTATCCCAACATATTTTGGTCAGGGTGTTTGGTTCACACATTGAACCTTTTGATGCATGATATTGTTAAGATGAAGGACAATAATTACCGATGGATTGGTGCCTTGTATAAGAGAGGTAAGAAAATGATCAAATTTATTACCAATCATAGCATGGCCCACCACATTTTTCGCAATCACTCTAAGTTGGAGCTATTGAAGATTGCAAAGACTAGATTTGTTAGCTACTACCTCACCTTCAGGAGATTTTTGAAGGTAAGAGAGGCATTGGCTAGTATGGTCTCAAGTGATCCATGGCAGGAATTGAAAGACAGAGCTGCAAGTGCATCAGATAGAAGTGACTTTCAGGAGGTGGAGGACACCGTTCTTGAAGGTCATTTTTGGTCACAGGTTAGGTATGTTTTGCAGTTCACCAAGCCAGTTTATAACATGATTCGTTTTGCAGATACAGATCAACCGGTGATTGGGGAGGTATATGAGCAGATGGATAGCATGCTTGGTCAAATCAAAGACATTGTTGAGCAAAGAGATGCAGTCTTGTATGACCATATTCTTAAACATGTGGTCAAAAGGTGGGATAATCTAAATGTTCCACTCCATGCCCTTGCATATGTCCTCACCCCAAAATACTATTCTCCAATTTGGTTGGCCCAACCTGCACCTGGGGGTGGAGTTAGGAAAAAACCCCACACAGATCCAGAGGTTGCTGCTGGGTATATGCAAGCATTAGACAAGTTGGTCCCTGATGAGGAAGAGTGTGCTCAAGTACGGACTGAATTGAAGGAATACATAAGTGAGCATGGACGCTTTGGTTCCCTGTTTGCAACCAAAGATCGAGACAGATTGAATCCTATCCTTTGGTGGAACATGCATGGCTCTAGAGCCACATATTTGCATAAATTGGCGGTGAGGGTGCTATCACAGGTTGTTAATAGCTCTTCTGCAGAGAGGTGTTGGAGCACCTACAACTTCATCCACAGTGTAAAGAGAAACAGTTTGAATGTAGATCGCGCAGAAAACTTGGTTTATGTGCACTACAACTTGAGGTTGTTGTCCCATTATTGTGAGGCGACCAAGAATGATAGAACATATTTGACTTGGGACAACAATCCAGAGGAGGCTAATGTGGAGGATGGAGCCATAGAATTAGAGCGCTTAGAGGCTGAACTATTGGGTGATCATGATGATCCAATTCAGACTACCCGTACAGATATGCCATCCCCAAGCAGAAGCAACTTTCCGGATGTAGGAGTTTTGCCTTTAGCTTCACAATGTCCAAGTTCAGCTTGTGGGGGCCATTCATCTTCTTCTCATGTTCCACGATCACTTCCACCAGCACCTATTCCACCTAGAACACGAGAAAAGAAATTGGAAGTTACTCGTGGCAAGTGGAAAGCTTAGTAGATTCATAGTACTTTGTAGTTTGTATTTCATTTTCATGTTTATTTTGGCGGTTGGCCTATTTTGTAAACATTATGGCCTAGTTTGATGGCAAATATTATATGTTGAAATTTGAAGGTTAATGTTGTTGATGATTGATGATTGATGATTTGATGATGATCATTTAATGACAATGTTATAAGTTATAGCTCCTAGAATCTAGAAGACTAGATGATTAATGTTATATCAATGTGTACTAAATGTTTATATGAATATCTAGATTCTATGTTTTCATGTTTTCTATAGCTAATTTGGCATAATACATGTTTTTTTAAATTTATATGCATCAAAATATATTAAAATATATATTATATAAAAAACGCTCCCGAAACGCTCTCGAAACGGAAGCTTTTGAAAATTTCGCTTTTCGTTCCCGCTCCCGCTCCACACTCCCCACTTCGCTCCCGCTCCCAACAACGTAGCTCGTACATCATGTGACCATCAAGATAATCATATGTAAGCTCAACCATGCCCGAACAATAAAAATAATGGTCTGTAAATAATAATTATAATAAAAATCCATCAAACCATCACGTGAGACCTTTGTCTGATGCATGGAACCATCTAATGGGCACCATAGGACCACAAATAATCAATCTCGAGCATCACCTGTCCAACTCATCCCGGATCCTGCGATTGACTTGGTCAAACTGGGTTGACCAGGTCAAAACTGATCAAAATAATGACCTAGACCAAAATTGACTGATGCTGCTAGTGCAAATGGATAAGATATGCTTCTTTAAATATTTAAATAGCAAGACTAAAGTACATAGTGGCATTCTACTGGCGATTAAGCAATAAAATATCAAATATAAGTCTAAATTAGAGCAACCAATTACTTAGAAGAAGACCCTCAAGTGTATACTCATTTTATGGACGTGGCCATTTTGCTAGAAATGGGTGAAGGTGAAAAAGACAAGGTTAGGACAAGGGAAAGACTTTACAACTTCAACACTGTGACACTTCGGATAAAGGGAAAGGAAAAACCACCTAAGCATATGTTGGATAGAAAACACACAAGGAATGGCGGTGTCTGTCCCCATTCAAATAAATCCAAGAAGAGAAAATTCCACCAATCTACTAGTTTCCTAGGTTGGGGTGGAAACATTAGATTTGGAATAAGGGAACTATGAAACCCCAAATGGACATTAGATTGACAAAATATATATTAAATGGGGAATAAATAAATATTTAAGATAGGAAATAAGGTGGCACTTGGTCATGAGGGCACATTGGAGGTGTGGGGCCCACTTAAGCAAGATTCCCCATGCCACATGGCATCCCACTCTCACCCATTCAAATCCAAGGTGGAGTCCAACGTTCTTGGGGGAGTTGGAAGGGCATAATACTTGGCATGACTCAATGAGGGTCGAAATTGAGAGGAAGAGTAACTCCCATGGAAGAGGAAGAGGCATCTTGGAGCAATTGGGACACTTGGGCTAGATTCCCTAGCTTCTATGACAACAATGATGAAGATGCTATGAGTCATGACATTTATGACACAAATAAGATCTAATTGTTGACATTTGACATATATGACATGTCAGGGCTAAAAATAGCCTCCAAGAGGGCGCACAAGGGAGTTAGGGCAGCCAAAGAGTCACCCATTCGAATTGAGTGAAGGAGGAGGCTAGGAATTGAGGGACAAGTGGCACACATTGGAATCTCTTCCCAATTCGAGTTGGCATGAAGCTCACGGAGGGACTTCGAACCATGGAAGGCTTGGGAAGGTAATAAAAGAAAAGAACCAAGAAGGAGAGTGGCTTTTGATCATTTCTCATTTTGCAAATTGGAGAGCATAGCTTGTCCATGCTAGTGGAGTGTTTACTCTGCTTGCCTTAGTGCCAATTTTAGGGGTGAAAGATTCCCATCCTAATTGGAAATTGGAGAGGCCATTCAGACCTTTCATTTGGAGCTACAATGGAGTCATTTGTTGCATGTTGAGGCTACAGGGTGTTAAAATTACAGGTTATGTACGTTTTATCACATATAACAACCTTGATACAAGAACATGTAAACAATTGTACTGCTTAATTTAAATTTAAACTGATTTAAAACATAAATAACATAATTTTCATCTCTTTCAACTTAATGCTCCATTTAGTCACTACATTAATGTTGGTCCTCGAGAATCATCAAATGCTAAGTTCAGAAAAATAAAATAAATGAACTATAGTAAAATAAACATGTACTGCATTAAAGAATTAAAACAACCATTTGGATCCAACTTATACTCAGATAGTTCTGAGTTTGATCTTGTCACTGAAAGGACAAGTCAAACTAGTTAAACTATATACGTACCTTAAGAGAGAGAAGGTTCAGGTAGAATAAAACAGACCTCAAGTTCTTCAATTAATAAGAAAATGACAGTAGTAAGAAAGACACACAGGTGCTGCAGACTACAAAGGTCAAGCATGTAAGCAAACACACACTCACAGAGTTCAATTATAGTAATGAGAATTCAACCAGTGAAAGAGCTGGTCGTGAGATAGAGAAACTGTGAGACTGCTAAATGTTACAGCCAGAATAGAGAAACTGTGAGATAATCAAATGCTACAGCCAAAATAGAGAAACCATGATACAGTCAAATGCTACAGCCAGAAAAGAGAAACTGTGAGATAAACAAAAGCTACAGCCAAAATAGAGAAACCATGATACAGTCAAATGCTACAGCCAGAAAAGAGAAACTGTGAGATAAACAAATGCTACAGTCAAAATAGAGATACCACGTGGAGAGACAGCCGTGAAGGAAAGACAGCCGTGGAGGATACAACCGTGGAGAGATACAGCCGTGAAGGAAAGACAGCCGTGGACGATACAACCGTGGAGAGATACAGCCGTGAAGGAAAAACAACCGTGGAGGATACAACCGTGGAGAGATACAGCCGTGAAGGAAAGACAGAGTCGTGAAGGAAAGATAGCCGTGGAGGATACAGCCGTGAAGAAGAGACAGAGTCGTGAAGGAAAGACAGCCGTGGAGGATACGGCCGTGGAGAGATACAACCGTGAAGATGAGACAGTTGTGAAGGATACAGTCGTGAAGAGAGCCGTGAAGAGAAAGGCAGCCGAGGAAAGGAAACACCCGTGGAGAGACAGCCGAGAAGAAGATATAGTAAGTGCAAAGCTAAACCGGAAAGCAGACCCGAAAATATTACCCGAGTGAAGTGTGAGCTCGCCGTGATACAGTCTACACAAAATAATTGACGCGAGAAGAGAGACGTGAAGATTAAGCTCACGGTCATTTTTTTCATTTGATGAAATAGAGTTAAGTTTTTATATAGTTTTACATTTAGAAAACTTAGGATTAAAATAATAAAAAACTTAGGATTAAAAAATAATAATAATAATAATAAGAAATAAATAATAAATAAAATAAAAGTAGGGTACCAATGGTCCAAGGGTTTTTAAATAAAAAAAAAGATAAGACTTTAAAAAAAAAAAAAAAACTTTATTAATAAACTCATAAAGTCTTTATTAGTAAAATCATAAAGATTTTATTAATAAGACTAAAATAAATATTTAATGAATTTATCATAAAGTGAAAAACCAAAGGTCCAACATAAAGTAAAAAGACCAAAAACATAAGTGGGACAAGGCCCTATAACAAAACATAATAATACAAGGTCCAATGGTTTTTAATAAACCCTTAGGTAAAAATACTCCATAAAGTAGGAATCATCAGGGTCAAATGTGCACCCAAGCAAGAATAGGACCATGAGTCAACAACCACAAAATCAAAGTGGACAAGCAATCAAATAGGACCAACAGGACCAAAGACTTTTCTCTCTCTTAAGATACACATATATATTTTCATCACTGTATAAGGGAGGAGATCCAAACGGATGGTACAATTCTTTTGTCCTTAATACTGCTCCTAAGAGTTAGATACTAGGGACATCGTCAAGGGGTGGCCAGTCCCTTGAGAAGCAACCTAGCAATAACCGATTAGGAGAGGGGACAACAATATCTTCCATTCTCGATGAATGGCTTTCAGCTCAAGGCTGAACCTCAGTCCTAGACTGGGACATGTTGATCAACCATCTGGTCCATGACCAGGATCTCCATTCTCCCAGAGAATGGTCCTCAGCCTCAAGCTGAGCATTCAGTCCTAGGCTGAATGTTGATCAACCATCTGCAGGACCTAGGAAGTCTCTGTCTCAACCTGCAGGATCTGTTTGGTCATCATGACCAAGAAACCGTCTGGTTCTAGACCAGAATACCCTAGAGACAAATAGGGGCCCTAGCCACATGCTAGGGACTTTGCCATGGCATCAATCTGCTTGGTCCTAGACCAAGAACCCCAGGAGACAGCTGGGGGCCCTAGGGTACCTTCTAGGGTCTTACTCATACTCTGCCTGGTTAACTTGACCAGGAACCCTAGTCAAATGACTAGGGTACCATTCTTTCTGAGAATGGGTCTCGCAGCTGCACTAAAAAATTAACACAGGGCAGCTCGTGATCTTTTCTCCTTCAACTTGTTCCCATCTCTCTCTCACATTTCTTTTCATATTTTGGCTCTTGGAGGAAGGGCGCACATGGTGAGATGTTGATCCCTTTGTGAGAGTCCAAGATACACCATTTATTTGTAATATGATATATATACTCTGTATTTGATGCTCAGAAGATCCTCAGGTCGAAATACCATGTGAAACTATGTAAAAATACCAAACAATGCATAAATGGTGCCATTTTCCCTATATCTTGTTGTAAGAGCTTGAAGTTGCTTTATTTTGATTTGTATCAGTTCATCTCTGTGATTTTTTTGATGTATGGAGAGTCATTAATGTCCTAAAGAAGTTTCATATACATTACATAAGCCTTTGGAACCTAAATCTCGAATTTCATAGCAAGTGGTGAAGTTTCCTATCATTTCCCCCTATGTGAAGACATGTCCACAAACCTCTGATAAATGAATGTTGCAGCAGCCTTTAGGAACTGATTAATGATGTATTTGGGAGCCCATTGAAGTCCTTTAAATATGCCATGTCTCTGTTCTGAAAGTTGGGAGGGTCGTACTGCATTTGGGAAGCCATCTTTGTCCCCTACCCTTGGGGTTTTGAACCTCAAATTTACAAGTAAATTTCCCTATTTTCTCCTGATTGTAAATGAGTGTTGTAGAAGTCTTTTGAGCGTGTCCAAGCATCCATCAGACTCATTTTTATGTCGTAATACCTTTCAAACACATTTAGACCCAATTTGGAAGCATCTGAGTCATTACTAGTCTAAGGGTCGAATTGGCCAAAAAATGCAAATTTTCCTAATTTTTACAAATTCATTAAAAGGGACACTACAGACGGGATAAGTTGTTTTGAGGAGTGTCCATTCAAATTTAACAAATGTCTACAGCTCACATCCAAGCTACAATCAAGCTCCGTGAGGATCTTTTCTAGAACCACCGTGACTGGGTGCACAGTAAACCGTAACTTGAGGTTTTAGGGGACATTTAGAATTAGCTGCCCCTTACTCCATCTCACATTCCAACCCATAGGCTTCCTGCGGAAATAATCATTACATTTTAAATAACATGGCCAACAGTCTTTAAATATTCAACGAAGTGTATCTGCTTTTATCTTTTGGCTTATGACCGTTCAGATTTTGCATGTGCTTAGAAGCACAACTAGTTGCAGCTTTCATCCAGGGTATTTTACATTTCATTTCACAACCCTCTCTATTGTGCTTAAAAGCACAATTTTACTTTGTTTTAGCATGGGCTTGCATTTCAGAAGATATAACACTGAATCACATAAATGCATGTAATGATGGTAGTACAATTTGCTTCAAGTTTTAGCTGACACAACTCAGGAAACTAGGGGGGATCATCCACAATCAGGATGAAACATCGGGGGCAACCAACCAGAAAGGTCAAGGCTTCAGAATCCCAACTCACCTAAGCTCAGGAACCAACACCAACGGGTTCTCCTGGCCCAGAAGGACCAAGGCTTCGGCAAGTTCTGTCGCACAACTTAGAGCCGAGACACATAGTAACAAGGAATCTATCCAACATAGAGGCATAAGTGGGGAAGTCCTCAATATCACAGGCTAAAGTGTAAGTCGAGGCATAACCCAAAATGAAGGATAACGGATGGATGGGAACAGTGGCAGATGACGCCATAACTAGCAAGCCATAAATGGTGGGAATGACCAAGTCTATACTACTAAGAGGGTAAGACCAATGAGTATACACAAGAATTTCTAATTCTCAGTAATCAAATCACTTCTACTCTAAACAGTCAACCAATAAATATATCGCCAAATCATAACCACTAAATAGTAAAATACCCAGTCAAGCTACCAAGATAAGTAAAATAACACACTCGATATCCCAAGCTCAACCATATACCTGTATCCATCATCTGAACCCCCAACTGTCACTGGAACACTGTTGCTGAATAACTCTGGGCACTATCATCATAACTGCTCTGTATGGAAGGAAAGGCTGCCTTAGTCATCAAATTTGGGGTCATGAGGCTCAGTCATGGCATAAGACTGAAAATATATGCTCTGGGTCCGCAGAAAATATGAGTGATCATAGAAGAGATGCTCATCAACTCCTGATCTCATGCATCTCATAGCAAAAGGACCGGCTCATAAAAGTACTGGAATCTGGTTTGAAGACATGGTAGCCCAGGCTACTATGGATGTGATAACAGTAACATTTTAGTGCCATTGTTGGGGTAGAAGTCCATTTCCTAGATATTTGTTGTCTTGCTACAAGCAACATCTATGAATGCAAGTTTTTGAAGAAATATTGCACATATGGTGACTCCATGAAGGGGCAAAGCCCTTGTTCATTGTAGATTTTTAAAGGCATCATTGGGTGTTTTGGTGAGCAAACTCAACAAGTATGAAGGCATTTGAATTTTGAAGGCTTGCCTTGGCGACTCCACTGCATGGCATTGTTATAGAAGGTATGAAGTGTATGTGTGGATTTCAGATTTGAAGTATGGTTCTTTCTTGCAAAGAATGGGATGAATTGCTTGGCCCTTTAGATTTCTCATGTATTCTGGGATTTCCATGAGTGCCAATATAATTTATGGAGAAAGCATGCTCTAAGATTCTATGTGGTAATGAACCTCTAATCTAGAAGATAGCCTGCCACCCAGTGTTCAAAAATTATATGTATCTTGTGTTACCCAGTCTGTGAACAAACTTACTACTTCAACTAAGAGTCTAAGATCATGCATACACTGAAATTTAAGTTCTATAAACCTTAACAAAAACAAGGACCCATAAGGGCCAATTACAAAATAGCTATCTAAAACAAAAGATAACTGGTGAACCAGAACAGAGTTTGGATGATAATTAGTCCTCGGGTTCTGTGTCCACATCAATTAGGGTTGCTGGAGTGCCTGTCATCCACTTGGTGTGGGCCTCTTCCTCTGCTTCTGCTGCCCAATCACCCCTAGCTTCAGAACTCTAGATGGCAGTGATTAGAGCATCAAACTGGCTGTCCAATTGATCCAATTCCTATAGAGCAACATCATCCTGAGTTTACCTGCTCTCAATTCCACATGCTAAAAGCTCCTTGACGTGCCAGTAAAGGTCCACAGTTTTGATTTATTTTGATTCCATCTCCATGTTTCTGGAGTAGCCAGTGTCAAGGATAATTTTCCTCATTTGCTCATCCACCATGAAGTTTGCAGTGCCTCTTCTCTTTAGCCTATTGTGCCTTAGAGTGTCTGAAGCATTCCTTCCAGATGTACCATAGTCACGAGTTGCTTTTTCTTTTGTAAAGGCCAAGTTTCTGGGGCTATATTATGTATATTACGTAGAATGTTGATTTTGGGGCTAAATACCAGTGTTCCACCAAGTTTCCGGGATGCGGGAGCGGGGAAACGCACATTGGGGATGTGTAGAGATACCCCCAAATATTGTGGTATTTTGGGGGGCGTCAAGGTCTCTAAAATTATTAAAAAATAAAAAAATATGAATCCCAACATATGAACATATCAATTCCTCATCCCATTAGCATTTACATACTAAATTGAAATAGTATTCCATGGGGTCGCGTCCCGGGGACGTGTGGACTCCTGGCGAAACGTTTCCCCCCTCCATGCCCCTGAGAATATTTTTTTTAAATTTTTTTTTCCATTATTTTCACTTTTTACAATCCCTACTTAGTACTACTTAGAAAATAAATCAATATATTTTTAGTATTTACACTGCACAATCATGAATATACATCAAATGAATTATTATATTTGGTATTTTTATAATTTTAGAGATGTCCCCCCCGAATTTCCCTAAAATTTGGGGGTGGTCTCCAAGCGTCCCGAATGTGCGTTTCCCCGCTTCCGCGTCCCCCGTCCC
This sequence comes from Larix kaempferi, assembly GCA_027924585.1. Classification (NCBI taxonomy): domain Eukaryota; kingdom Viridiplantae; phylum Streptophyta; class Pinopsida; order Pinales; family Pinaceae; genus Larix; species Larix kaempferi. The sequence goes on from BSBM01000892.1 coordinate 1,063,212, forward strand.
AGAAACTTGGGGGAACATTTAATTGAAATTCATCATTGTGCAATGTAAACATGATATTCAATTCATAATGGCTATTTTAATTTTATGAGCAATTTACTGTTTAGTGTTTACATTTTTTGGCAACCTGCAATCTCATCAAATTTTCACGGTTGATGAGATGTCCAAAGGTGGGGTTTGACTTACTAATAATTAAAAAACAACAAACTAACAAAAAAACATTTGACAGAAAATTAAAAACAGTCAAGCAAAACTTAAAAACATGCTCATACATTTAGAAGACAGGGATAAAAAAATAAAACACAGCCACAACCTAAACAACTATAGTGTTGTTCCTACCTCCAACTGTTGAAGAATAAATGGCTGAAGACAAACATTGCACATGTGCCTTTCTGTCCACATTGCCCTTTCTGTCCACACTGCACAATCTCCCTTCTCAGTTCTGTCCACGACTCTAGTCACCCTTCTCAGTTTTGCGCACAATGCACAGTCCAAACTCCAAACAACAAATTCCAATCGACTCTGCACTCACAGTCACCCTTTTGGTTGGTTAATGATCCCAATATGTATGGCTGGCCTGGGTTATCCACTTCGATTTAGTATGTTGATGATGCTTCTATTCCCGGCAGGTCACAAGCTTGCCTGATAAGTACCGGTGACAAGGGCACAATGCAAACAACTCCACGAGTCCACAGTCGCCCTTCTGCCCAATGTCAACTGTCCAAAATCGTTGCCCAATGCTCACGGGCCACAATCCAAGACTGAATGTTGCTCACAGTCCAAGTTGTTGCCTCTGTTGAAGAGAAAAGTCCAGATCTGTTGTCACTGGCCACTTCCGTCGAAGAGAAAACTCCAAGCGAGAACCGGGTTTGAGTTGACAGTAAAAACATTAGGTAAAGTGCATGTGTTGGGCTGCGTATAGGTAAGTCGGGTTTAGTTTGTTTTTTTTTTAAATTTAATTTTAGTTTTTTTTGTTTTTTAGTAAAAAAAACATTTTTTTTTTGGGGGGGTGTGGGTGCCCCCCATTTTCAGGAGGGGGCGTGTAGAAGCCCCCCTATCCAGGAAACTCATTGGCCTGCGTTTCCTCACATTTCTCAGAAAATGGGGGCACCAGGAAATGTTTCTCATGGAGCCTCCCAGCCCCCAGGGCGTGGGAAACGCAGGGGGCGAGCCCCCAACCTTGGGGGACGCATCCCTGAGGAACACTGCTAAATACCCTTGATTAGGTCATGCCATGTCCCCTTGGTTTCCACCTCAAGGAGGTGCTATCCTTGTGGCTTTGCTGACTACCCTTTGGGTGGGTGTCCGGTACCCTTGAGGCAAATCATTGGGACACATGGCCACACTCATATTTTTCTTTGTAGAGGTGATTGCACGTGCAAGGGTCCGGTTTAGCACACCTCATTTTGCCCACTTGGACCTATTGTTTTGATGCAAAACCCCTCCCCTTGGTCTCTAGACCCAAGATGTCATTCCTTCAAGAAGCCTACATTGTTAAAAAGGAGGGCATTGAGGGACAAGCATTTGTTGGGGTTAGTTGGGGAATGATGCCCTCCTTTTGGCTCACCTTGCACTTGGTGGAGCCTAATTGCACATTTTTATTCTTATTTTATGTCATTGTATGGTTTAGTCCTTTAGTCCTCAGTTTGTGGGTGCACTAACCTTAACTTTTATAATTTGTCATTAACTTTGTAGGCTCAAATTTGTAAAAGGTTGAGGGTTGTCTCATATAAATAAGACAACCTCACTTCATTTGTAAATCATGGACAAGGGTTCAAATATGAAACTTTTTCTTTTCCTATTGGTTTATTGGAGCATTTGAAGCTAGGCACACCTCTCTTGGATGTCTCTTTTGCTGAAGGTTGAATGGATGATATTCTAGGGTTTGATTTTGAACATGACAAGTTGATGCTAGACTAGTTGTAATAACTCATGCTTAAGGGTGACCTAAGACGCACTAGTCTTGCTCATTCTTCATTAATGTTGGTAAGTTTATCTCCTAACCCTAGTTTAACATTGCTCTTGAAGTGCTTTGGACTGAGTTAGGGTTTGTTTGCTAGCATTTTATCAGCTTGCTTGAGGAGACCTTCCTACTAAGGAGCTCTCCATTGTTTTGTTGGGCCTTGGACTTTTCTATTTTCCCTAATTAGTGTTTCGCTACCTAATCCTTAAGGTTGCTAGCTTAGCCCTGGTTGCAAGTATTGAATACCATCTCAAGAGGAGGGATGTTAGCCTTGATCTCTCATAGCCTTAGGGTTTGAGACAAAAATCTAATACCCTATCCATCAATCCTCTTTTTATCAAATTTTACATGTTTTATTTTATTTTATGCATAGAAACATTTTACTACTGGAAAACCCCTAAAAATCTAAATAAATTCAAAAATCCAAAAATATTCGTGATTTAGTATTTCTGGTCCACCCTAGAATTTCTCCCTAGGGTTTTATTTACAAATACTAGGGGGTGTCCTCTTCTGAGGAAATGCATGGGATACGTGAAACCCTCGTAATTGGTGAATTAGAGGGGGTGTGGTGTTTTTGGCTTATCCTCCAACTTCACTGTAGTCCAATTGTCCTCTTTCTCTTGAGGGCACACTCTTTGAAGTGGCTGCCTTGGGAAGTGTGACATTGCCTTGGGAGATGTGAAATTGCCTCAAAAGGTGTGATATTGTTTGGAATTTGTGATAAAGTGATTAACTCCATTATTGCATGATTATTGTGTCTCGATTTGATATTGTTTGACTCCGATAAGGCACCGATCATAGCTATTAAGGTTTCATGGAAGGTATTTGTGGTTTGTTGGTGGTTGCAGGTATCTTTCATTGGTTATGGTCTCCCCCTGGGTTTTGGAGTTACCCGAAGTGTTGAGAGGTTAGACTGTGGTGACATTGGGTTTAACTCTCTCCCGAGCTTACTGTCACTAGCACTAAGTCTACATAGCCTTGATTTGCAAAGGTGTGCTAGTTGAGTGGTAACACGGCCTAACCCTATTTTCCATACAATCTATTTCTCTTCTCACAGCCCCCATGTGATGCGTCTGGTAAGAAGCAGCAATGACCCCTGCCTCAGATATCTTCTTCTTTTGTGATGAGGGCCCAGCTCCGTTCTGCCTCCTTTCTTTACACTATCAAGGACTGCCTCTGCTTTTGGTACCAGTCTCTCTGTTCATTCCAATATCTGGGGCCTCATATACCAGGTGGGGTTTGCTATACTCTATGTTCCTGGCCAATGTGTTTGCCACTTTGCTTTCAGACCACCAGCACCTCCAAAGTTCACAGCAATTGCCTCTTTAAATGCAAATCACCAGTGCTTTCAGTCCCACTTCCATTCTCCACAGGTTCTGTGCAAATCACTGTTTATCATACTATCTCTGGTTCATCATCAAGATGGTTTATGGTGCACATGGATTGCATCTCTCCATAATCCTTTGTGATGCCAAGGTTAACATCTTGATTGAAAAGCCTAATGAGAATGCAGTTGACCATGGATACTCGTACTCCCAGACCTCCCTTGCATTGCTGTGAATCTGTGATTTATCCCCACGTCCTCTTGCCCCCTTTCTGTCCCATCAATAGACATTCTTGCATCCTCTTGCCAGGTGGCTGCTGCCATCATTAGCTCCCCTGACACCTCAAATCCCATACAGGTCAAGGAATTCTGTGTTGATACAGATGACTTAAGACTATTTTCATCATCTAATAACCCACATTTACACATTTCTGTGTGCAACTTTTCCTGGATGAAATTTATATTATTTTCCAAAAGTTCCCACAGGTGCTCGTTGTTCTTTAGCTTTGCCTAAATGTCAAAGACATTGCAAATATGGCCCAAAAGTTTTTTTTGGTTTTAATTTAATTTAGTTATATGGATCCAAAACCTTGAATTTTTCCTTAGTCAAGGATTATGATTATATTCTCTGGAAGAATGTTATGCAACTAGCTTTCAACAACAGAGCTTCAATCATTATGTTTTAACTTGATATATCTAGTTCTGTTCATGTATTTTTTTATTCTTAAAGGATGACTGTGTGTCATTTGAAAGATCATTTGACTAGGAACCTGAATGAATCAATACAGTTTCCACCATTGGTTCGAAGCCTAACCCTAAGTGCATTTCTTATAACTAGCTTTTCTTCCTTAAATTGCTCATGAAAAATATCTATGACGTTGTAATCCATGAGTAGTTGAAGAATGCTAGATTGCAATTAAAAGTTTGTTGATGCACCTACTTTTTGTGCAGATTGTATCCCTAAGGAATATACGCCAGAGCAGTGATAGGGCAATGGTCCCCAGCCAACAGAAGGATGGTCGTCTCCTACGTATTTGTCTCACTGACGGACACTCAAACATCACAGCAATTGAGTATGGTGGAATACCGTTGATTTCAGAAGATATGGCTCCTGGTACAAAGGTACTTTAGTATGAACCAGTCTACAAAATGACACAATCTAATATTGTGAAAGGAAATATAATGTGACTTTTGGTTTTACAGAGTAGTATTGGACTGTATGGTTGATGTGGTTGTCACCTAATTCTATTTTTTTCTGTATGCGAACTGAGCCCATCTCAATTCAGTCTTTGGCTTACTTCTTCTGAAAGACGAACTGACATATATTATGGCATTTATAATAACCAGACATATGGTCAAAATTTTCAAAATTTTAGAGATAATGTTTGCTTCAGATCATAAACATAACAAATAAACTTCCAAAAGCATTCATTCAATAACCAGTCTTTTTGTGTTAACAGATATGATTCTTAATTTCAGGTAAAATTTTACTCAAGAAAGCTGTAAAGTTCCAGATGTTTAAAAAGGTGTCTAGAGGGCTATAATGATGAATCCAAATAACTATCCATTACAAAACTTATTTTCTATGCTATAGTTTGAGCCTTCGGCAGTATAAGATAGCTTTGCCTTCTGATGGTAGACTGCCTCCATGTTACTTGGTTGTGTTATTAGGCTTATGTTAAGAGGCACACAGGCAAATAACTATCTATTCTAATTTGATCTTAAAGCAAGTCATGGATGGCTATATTAGAAGTAGAACCCTTAACCTGTCATACAGTCCTCTTCGTTTGACTAAATTTCAATCTTGGCCCATATTTGTTAGCTTCTTAGCTCAATTTAGATCACAGCAAGTTGCAATTTAGATTGAGCTAGAACGAGCCAGTTTTTGCTATCTAATTTGAGCTATATAGACCTATCTAAATAACTTGAGCTCTAGCTTGAAGAGGTAAACTTGAAGAGGTTTTAACAGAAAATACCCTGTGAGCGTTGAACCTGAAGCCTTTCAGTGTCGAAGGTTCACAACGCAGGTTCACAACGCCTCTGATATCATATAGCCCCTAAATATTTTGTCACAGTGGTGGGATAACAGTCTTTTTAATATGAGTCCCAAGGCCAAGCACATCAAATGAAAACAAGGTAAAAATGATAACCGTATTGCCCCTAATCATTTTGTCATAGTGGTGGGACAACATCCTTTTTAACACGTGTCTCAAGGCCATACACATCAAAGTGAAACTAATGCAAAATGGTGAACTAAAACATTATCTACCACATAATAAAATTTATGTGAAAGGATATGGCTAAGATACGAAAAACTACTTTAAGGCAACGCCTTATGCAATGATTGGAATGTAGAAATTAATGAAAAATAATTAAATAAATGGTTTACGTGAAATGATGTTTGATATGTAGTAGCAAATTTGAAAAGCTGATTTGGACAAGAACATGGATGATAGAATTAAGAATTTCACCCTTGGATGAAGAATCAAGTTTGGAGCCTTGTCAAGACATCAATTCAGAGCATAGTTACCAAATTTCCTGGGTTTGACCCAGAGTCCTATGTCAAACCCAGCTTGTTGGCCTGCCTGAGTGATTACAAAGTGCCTGCTAGTTGACCCAGACTCCTGGGTCAAACCTAGCTTGTCAGGCTCCTGAAGTGATTACGAAGTGTTTGCAAGTCAAGCCCATCGATGAGTTTGATTTGCCAAGGGGCATTAGACTCACAGGTTTGACAATAAGGAAGATAGTGAAAATTATTACAATTATCCTATGATTATTAAATGCAAGTTTGTGGATTAGTTATAGTTTACAATCGCTTCCATAGGGATACAACATTTGTCAATTCAAGCAGTCAATTACATGCAGACTTGCAGTTAATCCTTGAGTTGTATGGAAATTTCCTTAACATTTTTCCCTCGTTTCAGACCTGTGATACGTGGTCCATCACCAGGACAAAGGAGAAAGATAGATCAAGAAAAACATTTTTGGCCTCATCAAGTTTTTTTAAAGGAAAATCTTGTGGAATCCCCCTCTTCCCCAAATATCCAGATGGAGGGTGGCTCAACCCGGCAGGACCCAAACCTCAACCAGATTAGAACTGGAGACCTTATCGCAAATGCTGCCTTGAAACAGTCTGTTCGAACTGATTGAACTAATCCACTGAGCTTGGCCTCATCAAGTTATCAACAAGCACTTAGATATTTTGAAGACTGATCAACAGCATGATAAAACATCTAAGTACAGCAGCCACTTGTGTAAATTTGTTAAAAAATTATGAATGGACGATTCTATGGTTGATAAAAGGGGCTTTAAAATATTGTCACCCTGATCAGTGTTGAATGTATGATTCTTCTTTTATTCACAAAGACTTGAAATACAGCAGATTACAATACAATGATGGAACAGCCTTCCAGCACTGTGTGATCATTAAGCAATATGAACTTATAGCAAAAGACATGTCATTGTTGCCTTTATCTGATCTATCATTTCAGCCACCCTCTCAAATCAATGAGCCCATGGTCATGTGCTAAGTAATTGAACTGATCATGGCATGGTTATTCACAAGACTGATGACTAGCTATGAGTTACTTAGCTAATGGCCGGCCAACCACCGGTAAGAATTAACAAATATCAATGTTGCTTTGCTCTTGTGGATTTTCTTTACTTCGAAAAATATTTTGCAGTTGCTGAAGCATATATATCATTGATCAATACTCTATATGCTCTGCTTCTAGGTTTGTTTTGAGGGAATTGCTTCAGTGAAGAGTGGAATATTATTGCTGGAAAGTCGATCCTTAAATGTATTGGGGGGTTTTGTGCAATCTCTTTACGAGGAATGGGAAATAGAGCGTAAATATTCAGTATTTTCTCGTTCTTCATTGAATTCATCTCAAGTTCCAGGCTTATCCGGTCCACCGCCTTTTGAAAGGCTGAACATTGAAACAGCTCCAGTTCGAAGTAGTCATAAGGCAGAATTACAAGTTCACCAGTCATGTAAGTACCCTGTTCCCTTTATGTCTGCTTTAAAGCCTGTTATATTTCAATATGCTAAGATTTTATTAACAATAGATATTTAGTTCCTCTTTTGCTAATTTTGCAACTAGCTTCCAAATGGTTTCATGCTTCAAGACTCAAGTGCATGTTTCAAGTTGCAATTGTCTGATTATTTAATTTTCATTATTTGGTGATTTGATTAATGTTTAGATCATAAAACATTAGTTTTCTGACCTTCATGTGGTGTTAAATTGTTTGAAATAAAACAGTCAATACAAATCTCTACACTTTTCTTATAATCAGATCTTACTCCTCTCAAGATCTAAGTTGAATCCATATTCGTTAGAGACAAAGTCAGTGGGATGAGAATTTGTTTGACAGTAAATATTGAAAATTCTTCGTTATTTAATACCCTGTTTAAGGCATGACATTTGTGTGATACAGATGGTTCTCGCGGGGTGCTATCTCAAAGAGATAAGCCAATAGCGTCAAAGTTGACCAACGAGAACACTGGCACAGATGTTATGATGCAGGGTGCTGCCACTGTGAAGGCTGGTGGAAAACTACTTGATACAAGCACATATCAAATGAAGGATAATGCAGGCCCTTTGAAGAATGGGAATATAACCACGGAACGAGTGAGAATAGGATATGAAGTGTACCAGCCAAAAGCATTCCAGAACAAACCAGTAGAGATTTCACAGTTAGGTGCAAAATCACTCGAAAAGGCTTCTATTTGTTCTGATACAGAAATAAACTTACTCACAGGGAATCAAAAACCAAAGTTTTCTGAAGCAGAAATAAAATCTACTCAAGTTAAAACTAACAATATGCAGGCTGAGTTGAGAAAAAGTAAGATACAAATGATCTTTATATTTGAATTTACACATTCCTTTAATCTTATATTGAAATATGATGTAATTAGTCAGCTTTCTTTTACATCCCAAAGTGTGTCTCTTGCAATCAGATGAGATTCTTGAAGGAGGGCAACCTGATTCAATAATTCGCAAAATGAATTTGGGTGCTGAGGCAGTACCAATTCAAAATCAGGCTGCCTCGCAAAAGCTTCTAAAGAAAATGAGTGATAAAGGTAGGGAACATGGGGAATTCAAGCATGGTAGATCTGGAAAGTTTAGAGGAAACCAAGAAGCAACTGCCCTTTTAACCCTGGATGAATGGGAGCTCCAAAAGGGAAAAATGAAGGCGACTTCAAGCTGGAGCAATGATGTCTCTCAAGATGCAGAACTAGCTAGACAGCTTCAAAACCAGTTAGATTTAGAAGATTCAAATGTTAGTATACATTGCCTAACCTGCTTTTATTTCTCTACCATGGCAATTGTTAGCTTCCTAGCTTAATTTAGATAGAAGCAAGTTGGAATGACCATCTAAGTGGAATGCTTTCTTCTTTTTCTTGTTTTACAGGCAAAGATGGCACATGAACAGGAAGCAGAAAGAATTCGAATGAGTATCTTCAACTTTGGGAATACAAGTAATAGTAGTGAAAATAGAGGAAGGAAACCGAGAGGACGAGGTAGGGGTAACAAGCGATTTTAATGGACCATGTATCAAGCCTTTTCTAGCTCTCTGAAAAAAGGAAAAACTAGAGGCATCTCCTGTTTCTGTCACGGAACTTATGTTCTGTTGTATTTATTTCTCACCCATGGTAAATTTCAGAGACAGATGGCTTGCTTAACAGCCAGATGTTTATTCCCAATTCAATCAAAATCACAGATTTTGTGGTATAATTTTTTCAGTGCATATTCGTGGTCGGATTAGTATTTTAAATGTTTTGCAGTTATTATCTTGATGTATGGTTTAGGGTCTTTATAATCTAGTGATCTTGGCCAGCCGCTGATTGGATAGTCGACCTATCGATCTATTCAGGATTAGTTGAGGCTAATGGATGGATGAAAGATGAAAGTCCAGTGGACTTATCCATATATGTATTATATTTGTACTTTGTCCTTTGTATTTTATCTTTTTGTGGGTCATTATTGAGTGTCGGTCAAAAATGATCACCCACCAAAATTTTGTATTCTATATTTGTACATCTAAGAGAATTGGTCAAAGATGATCACTCTGATTTTGTACCCGTATATAAGTTTATACAGCATGTGGAGTTTGGCAATCTGCTTGCCCATTGGTGACGTTCATGGTCATGTTAGAGGAAATTATGTTAGTGGAAATTCACAAATGCCTCTCAATGTTGTTACGTTCTTGTTTCTCTATCGTATTTGTGATTCTTTGTCTTTTGGAAATTCTTTGTTTAATATCACTGCTACACAAGACATTCAAATGTTTTTTATTTGAATTGAATATACATTTTTAACTTGAGATTACGTCCTATTTGCTTCTTTGGCATGGACTTGTCAAAGAAGTTTAAATTCATATTCCATTTGAATATTCCTCACCAAAATTTGTGGGCTCATGTTTTCGGCGATTAGAAATAAAAATGTGCTTTTTCCAGATACATCTTAGGCAAGAAATCATATTGGGGCATGTAGTAATGTTGATACGTTAACTGATAAGTGGACTGCGGATTAAGCGCTCCTTGGTTTCCTTCGTTTTTATTAATGTTATTGTTATTCTTAGTGTCCCCGATAGGATTTTTTTGCCGACATGATTTTGACTGCCACACACAGGAAACATTACAGGATATTTCTGTTGTTTGTGGCTGCTGACGTTTTGACGCGTCACATTTTGGGGGTATTCCTGCTTGGCACATTTGATGTATGACGACTTCTTTGTGGTTCTGTCAAATTTCTGGGCAAATTGGTGGCTGACATTGCGCATTCAGAATTTTTTGGTTTCTGAATGCTCGCTTGCTGATGAATCAATTTCCTGTATTTTGACTGTTGGCATTCTAGCAGTCCGGAGTCAAACTTTCTGCCACTTGTCCTTCACCTGAAGTAAATGCCACCTTGTATCGTCAGCTTGTTGGTAGTCTCTTATACTTGACTCATTCCCGTCTTGACCTTTCCTTTGCCGTTGGTTGTGTTGCCCGTTATATGCAAACACCTCATGAAAGTCATTGGAAAGCAGCTAAAAGAATACTTCGATATATTCGAGGCACAATTCAGTTCGGGATTCATTACAGTACGGGGGGAAACCTTTGTTGGTTGGTTTCACTGATTCAGATTGGGCCGGTGATCTTGATGATTGAAAGTCTACTGCAGTTTATGTTTTCAGTCTGTGATCTGGACCTATCACTTGGGCTTGTAAGAAACAACAAGCTCTTGCTCTTTCTTCAGCAGAGGCAGAATATCGAGCCGCAGTTAATGCCAGTTAGGAAGCTTTATGGCTTCGACAGATCCTTTCAGAGTTTGGATTCGAGCAGCAACATCCTACTCCACTTTGGTGTGACAATCAAAGTGCCATTAAGCTTGCCAAAGATCCAGTCCTACATCAACGCAGCAAACACATTAAGCTACATATGCGCTTCATCAGAAATCTTGTTCATGATCGTGTTCTTGAAGTGCTCTTTTGTCCTACAGATGATCAAGTTGCAAACATCTTCACCAAGTCTCTTACAGAAGCGAAGTTTTTAAAACTTCGATCTATGTTAGGAGTTCAAGAACTTGTCATTAAGGGGGGATAGGGTCTAATGCCTCCTTCCTTCTCCTAATAGTGTCACTTTTGTAAATCCTTCAACCTATCCCAAGTTGTTCTTAAGGGGGGATGTTAGGATATTTAGACACTTAGGAGTTAGTTAAGATCAACTTGTGTAATATATCCGTTAGGAAAAGTGCGTTTCTTTAGTATGCATTAGTATGCATTTGTAAATATTTAATCCGACGGTCACGATATGTTCTCGACATAGAGTGATCCGACGGCTCAACTTCTCTTAGATCATACCTACCCTTGATACGTGGCTTAACACTCGATTGGTCCATGATCTCTATGTTATCTCTAGGGTTGTTCCTCCTACTTATTTTTAAATTTTTTGATTATGATTGGTTTTTTATTGTTTTTAATTTTACTTTGTTTCATATTTTATATTTGGTTCTTCACCATTAGGGTTCCTGGGTTAATTAAAATCATCAAAGTTTTTATTCATTAATTATGAGCCCATGTATGTGCAAAAGAGTATGTGTTACAGGGTGCAATCTTACAAACTGGTGGCGTTTTTCCAGACTGGCAGGATATTGTGAGCTTGCAGCATATTGATTTTATTTAATGTCAGAATGATCACATGACATTTATCAAAAGGTTGATGATTTACTTCATGAAATATATAATGAAAATAACCCTTTATCATAGCCATGAAGATAAGCTTATGTCATAGGTATTTGACATCTCATATGTTTTTACATTCCTGACCATGAATAATGAGTTATGCGGTGGCAATTATGGAAGAATACAGGTGTTGTTATTTCGAAATTAAGACTGTTCATATAATAAGTACTTGTGGTCATCATAGCAAGAATAGCCCAATGCACATGTTCCCTTACAATGTTTCTCATTATTCTGCTGAAGAAGGGTATTCGCAGACTGGTTTGGTTCATTGCTTATCTTCATCTGATCGCGAACAGTGTTATGTAAAGGTTCTAAAAATTTTGGGTTTATGTCCGAACCCTAGCGCTTGTAGATTTAAAGTTCGAATACATTTATGCTTCCTTGCATAGCAGAGCACGCAGCTTCGGCATCGCCATTCCTAAAGCACACAGCCGCATGACAAATGCCCTGTTCAGAACAATACTGCGTGAAGATTTTGCTGAGTTGAATGTTTAACAGGGTTATGTGCAGCAGAATATAAGTGTTTTTAGCTGAAATATAAAAGCATTATTGGTTCATACAGCCGAGTTGAAGCCAATTTAGGGTTTATAATGTCAAGGGTAACTGAAATTGAAGAGGAGCCAGAGGTCGTCGTGAAGAAAAAGCAGGGAGGTTTCATTTGTAGATTAGAACCTAGTAATACAGATTGGATTAAACAGTTTCCAAGGACTGCAAAATTAATACAGAGGTCGGGATGGTTTAGTTTTTGTGATAAGTTGCAGGGATACCATTCACAATTGACAATGGCTTTTATTGAAAATTATAATGATGACAGGGTTTAGTTACAAACCTTAACCGTGAGAGTCAATGAAGATTCTATTGCTGAAGCTATAAATGTTCCTGCAGAAGGTGAAAAATGGTTTAAACAAAAAGACTTCAAAGAAGATTTCAGCGAATTCTTGATCCTGGGAAGTGAAAAGCTCGACTGGAAAAATGGAGTTCATGTTAGCAAAATGAAGCCAGAATGGAGAGTGCCATTGGAGGTAATTCAGAATTATATCACTTGTGATGGAAAGTATGATAGGGTTTTAAAATGCCACTTGAAACTTCTAATGCATATTCATGGCAGTACACAGTTGAATCTTCCATTTTACTTGTTTAAGAGCCTCCAAAAAATGATTGCTAAGATTCAAAGCCATCCAGCACATACAACTCGCTCGGTTTATCACCAGGGGTTAATTAAATTGTTGATTCTAACTCAGCTGCAAAAAGAAGAAAGAACATGGGGTTCTCTGTTGACAGAGTTAGGGTTTAGTGATAATCCTAAAGAGAAAGGCAAGAAGATGATTGAGGACGCTAACCAGCAGACAGCAAACCCTATAGAGATAGTTCAAAAGGGTAAAAATAAAGAGAATGATGCTGTACAGAGCAGTTTGAGCCCTGAAACACCTTGCACACAAGAAAATCCAGAAAAAACTCAGTGACATGATTAAAAGCATTGCTTCAAAAAAGAAGAGTTGTAAACAGTTATTCAGGGAAGGCAGGCCAAGAACCAGACTCAGTGAGAAAATGTAGATGGAAGAAAGAACAGTTCTGGAAGATGATAAGGAAGTGGTAGTTATTGAAGATGCTGCAAGTGAAGGACCAGTACACACAGCAAAGGACGAGTATTATGAGGATATGGAACAGTTTATCGACATGTAGGGTGTAGCAGGTTCCACACCAGAAATGTTTTGTACAGACAAACAAAACAATCTTGAAGAAGGTTCAGTATCAAGAAATCTGCCTGAAGAAAGAGGTTGCATAAGAGAGGAAGATTTGGATATTTCCTCAGAACTGGGTCAATGTAAAAGATCTCTTCAAACTTATAAAGAACAAACAATATACCTGCAGGACATTAATGAGAAATTAATGGTGGCAAACAAAAGATTACGAGAAGACATGGAAAATAAGGAAGCAGAGTTCCAAAAATTACTGAAGATTTCCAAGAATATCCTCAAGGAGAAGCGAGACATGCAAAGATAACTGGAGCAGCTCAAAGCCCAGAACAAGGAAAGTGATAAGGATGTTGAATTGGCGAGGCTTCAAAAGCGCTCACAGGTGCTTAGTGACTTAGCTGCCTTAGCTGAGGCTTCTAGAAGTCCTTAGGTGTTTAAAAGTTATTTGATTTTGAACTCATGTTGTTATATTTGACATCTGTGTGACACCTGTAGCCTAAAATTTTGTAAGGGATTAACTTCCCACTTTTGAAGGAAGTTCGATCCATAAATTTAGGATCTATGGTTAATTTCTAGATAGAGGATTTTTGTACAAAAGGAAGTCTCGATGAGGGAGCTAGAGGTTGGCAGTTTTGGGAGTAATGCATGATCAATTGTGAGCACAACTGTGTAACATGAGCATTTTGCAGCTTCAGTAACAAGTTCTATTTTTGAATAAACATGATGATGATTTGCCCTTGTGTTATATGAACTATCTTTCTGATAACTCTGTTATGTATATGGTCATATATATTCCATTGCACTAATTCTTATCATGAGAAGACAATTATCTTTTTATTTCTATAAACATTGATAGTTTCACTTCATGATTTAGGATCATAGTACCTATATATTGAACTTTGTGATATACTCCATGTTATTCAGTATTTGTTTGACTTTCCTATAACTCTGATTTTACACCAGCCTATCCTTTTGAAAGTGTCATGTTTGCTTGTAAAGATTGTAAATACCCATATAATACAGTATGGATTGTGTGATATATGCAGAACAGATTTGATTTTATATTAATTGACATATACCAGTTTGGTTTCTTGTAAATTGTGTGATGCCTTTACAATTTTTGATTTCATACCAATTGGTGTTTTCAGTGTGATTTCATTTGATTTTTACATTTTCAAACCAAGATTTCCTTAAGCTTGAATCCCGTAGTCTAGGTTCAACTTTAGGGATAACACTCTATTTAAAGAGCATGGAGGGTCATTGGAAAGTTGATCGATTATGAGAAGCTCATTTGTAACTTTCTTTCTTTGCATAATAAATTGTTCCGTAGAAGCTATTTGGCCAGGGCCGTGGAGTGTTTTCTTCACGAGGGTTTAAACCACGTCAAAACATCGGTGTATCGATCTGTGATCTGTTTGTGTGAAGTGGTTGCTCTAGGTGTTCGGTCTTTTGGGAGTACCCTGTGTACCCGAACAAGGTCGTCTTAGCAACCTTAAAGATTTGTATATCCTTACGTTTTAGTTTCTTTATTTCTGTGAGCAGAATTTGACTATGATTCCTCAAACGGTTAATCTTTTTGTCTTTATCTAACAAGATTTTGTCAATATATTTCTTCTGATCCTACTTTTGAGATTCTCGATCATACTGAATTGCGACATCTTGACGACTCGAATCTTGATCCTTTACTTGTAAGTCACAATTCTTTGGTTTCTCTTCTCTTAAACTTTTGATTTCTTCTAACAATTTTTGATTAAGGTCTTTTAGGGTAGAAGTGTCTTCTCCTTTTTCTGATAACTTATTGTTGAGCTGTTAATATTTTTGTCTTTATTTGTCAATATATTTCTTCTGATCCTACTTTTGAGATTCTCGATCATACTGAATTGCAACATCTTGACGACTCGAATTTTGATCCTTTACTTGTAAGTCACAATTCTTTGATTTTTCTTCTCTTAAACTTTTGATTTCTTCTAACAATTTTTGATAAAGGTCTTTTAGGGTAGAAACTTCTTCTCCTTTTTCTGAGAACTTCTTGTTGAGCTCTTAATTATCATGTTAGAGTCTATGAATGTTTTGCCTTGTATCCTTTAATTTTTTGATTTGTGACAATAATTTATTGTCATGAATTTTTAAGTGTAACTTTTTATCTTCTTTTTCTTCGAGACCTCTACACTTTTATCGTTGTTTGCTACTTCATCTTCGAGTTCTTTAATTTGCGACTGTATTTGCGTGACATTTTGTTGTTGTATTAGAGTAAATACTTTTCCACAGTTGGAGTAAGTATGATTTGTATTTTTGATCTGAAAATTTCAGATCAAGTTTGGTATCAGAGCAGCTTAACCATTGTATTGTGAGTTGTGAATGTTAACAAGATCAAGACTTCAGCGTGGTGAAGAAGAGCTTGAAGAATTTGATCTAGAAATTGGTTCAAGAAGAGGGAAAATGGCTTTACCAAAAGGAGAAGATGGGCCCTTCTTCAATCCCATTTGAAGGAGAATTTCTTAATGCTTTTATGAAGATGCAAACAATGGTGGAAGAGATTTATCAAGATCGAAAGAAGGTGAACAAGGTGGCTCATCTCATACTAAAAGTAAAGAAGAAGGAGGTGGTGATGAACCTCCTAAAACTCCACCATCTTCACCATCTTTTCTTGATGGTTCTTTACATTCCTCACCTAAAAAGCAAAACATTGATTTTAATATGCCTCAATTAAAGCTTGATATGAAGTTTGACTTACCTATTTATAATGGACAACTTAATGCTGAGAAATTGGATAATTGGATCTGTCAAATAGAAGTTTATTGTAGGATTCAAAAGTTCATTGAAGATAGCATAAAAATTCAGCTGGCTTCTCTCCGACTTGGAGTGACCGCTCTCATATGGTGGGAGAGCAGAACTCAAAAATATCTTGCCTCAAAAGGCAACATCATTTCCTCTTGGCATGAGTTCACTTCAGCATTAAAGAAGCAGTTCTATCCGTTGGGCTACATGCAACAAGCTATGATGGATAGGCAGAATCCGAGACAAGGTAAGGGACAAAGTGTGTAGGAGTACACACAAGAATTCAGAAAAAGGGATTTAATACTTGGTATACCTCTTTACACTAAAGAAATTCTTTTCAAGTGTATAGGAGGATTACATAATTATTTGTGTCATATGATACTTATGTTTAATTTGACTAACCTTGATGAGGTATGCGTTCAAGCGACTCATATGGAGTCCAAGGGGAAGAATACAAATGTAAACTTTTCCAAGAAACCTTTCAAACCTGATGGAAACAAATTCAAAGGTAAAGGGAAAGGTAAGCATACAGCTACAGTGAAGAAGGGAGGAGATAAACATACATGCTCACATTACCAGAAAAATGGTCATGATGCATCCAAATGTAAGAGACTTCACCCAGAACTTAAACCTAAGAAGTTTCGGAATAAGGAGGACAAGAAGACTACTGCTATAGCCATCCAACATGATTTGAGATCTGACTCAGGGGATGAAACTAAGATTGTTTCTATGGGCATTCAAGGTAAAAATCCTTCTACTTCTATTTCAAAGTATGAACCTGTTGTTGATGAAAGAAAGAGAAGTGAGTTATTTCATATCAGAGTAATCTCTAAGCATACAAAAATGGATACTCTTTTTAATAATGGATCACAAGCCAATCTCATTTCAAAAGAGAGAGTTAAAAAACTTCATTTGTAAACTAAGTTACACCCTAAGCCATATCCACTTGGACGGGTATGTGATAATGCACAACTGCAAGTTACAAAACAATGTAGGCTTAGGTTTGCTATTACTTATGGATTTGTTGATGAAGTTGATCGGGATGCGGTTCAGTTGGATCTTTGTGGTATTGTGTTGGATAGTCCTTATATTTATGATAGGAAGGCTATATTCTATAGGGAATATAACAGATATCAGTTCACTAAAGATGGTGTTGAATATGTTGTTTGTGCACATCGCATGAAAACTAATCTTTCTTTGTTTTCTGCGAGTCAAATGAAGAGGCCAGTAAATGCTAGTAAGAATTTTGTTCTTATGATAGTTAAAGCAAAGGATGTTGGTCAAAATGATTCTTTTAGGGGATGTGATCCAAGACTTAAAAATGATTTGGCTAAAGCTGTATCTGATTATGATGTTTTGTTTCAAGAACCTAAAGGATTACCTCCTAAAAGAGAAATCCAACATGAGATTCTCTTACAGCAGGATGCACCACTTCCTAATATTGGCATGTACAGTTAGAAGACAAGTGACGTGGCATATAAGTTGGAGCAATGATTGGTTGACAATTGGCAAAGTCGGCATCCAGTTGGACCAACCAGGTCCTGCCATGTGGCATCCTGGTTGGCATGTAGTTGGTTTTATTACCAAAAAATATGGAGTCGGGGAGGATCGAACCCCCGACCTCCTCTCCGCCTGTTATACCTCAAATTGCCACACCATGCGTAAGTGAGGATCTACATGTTTCACTACCATGGAAAACATGATGTTTATGCCTTCTAAGGGTGTTAGGACCCTTCATTCTAATGTTGGTCCCTTCCCTAGTCACACTTGGAAGCAAATCCAACAAGAAAGGGGTCGAAACCCACCTTAACCACCTCCAAAAATTACCTTACTGGAATTTTCACGCCCCGCATTCTTATGGGGGAGCGACAATTTCAAATTTTCGTGCTCTGCATGCCTATGGGGGAGCAAAAATTTCAATATTTTCGCGCCTTGATTAGTTATAGGGGAGCGGAAATTTTGGTTTAGGCTTACCTCTTTGATTTTGGATCTTGGATCTCATGGAGATTTTCTTGGGATGAGGTACCCCTTCGAATCTCATCTCACATTCCCTCCTTGGCATGGTTTAGATCCTTGATCCACATCTTATTCACTTAGATCCATCATTTTCTCCTAGTGGTTGGCCTTCCCAAATCCTACTTAAGGAGGACCATCCATGAGCTATGGGGGGGTGATCTTGGGAACACCAAACTTATGATCCTATGAGTCTTGCAAGGGGGTGATGTTGGAGAGATTGGAAGGAGGTGCTTCTACTTTGGACATCAAGGTATAACATTGTAATCAACTTCTTTTGGCTTTCTTATCATTAATATAACTTAGCCTATTCCTCTCATTTTCATGTCTTTAATGATGAATGGATGAAATTGTCTATGTTTTTATAGTTAGATCTTTGTTTATACATATATTGCTTTGGAGAATGTGTTGTCTTTCCATTGTGAACAGGTTCATAAGTCCATAATCAAAGGCTGGAGTTGGAGCAACTTAGGAGTAGCAAGGACAACCATAAAAGTAAAGTACACCAACTACTTGCTTTGTCTTTCCATAGCTTGTTAGCCGATGTGTGAGCTAAATATAGGAGGACTATAGTGTCTATTTGTTTCCTCTCTGTCTTGGGTAGGAAACTAGGGGCATTTTCTAATCCCAAGGGGATATCTACCTATCCGTAGGGAGATTTTCTCACCACAGAAATTGGCGACTCCATTGGGGATTTTCTCTAGTTTCACCTTTGCTTACTTGTTTGTATCATCAAATACTATTCTAAGTGTATTTTGTCATCACCTTAGATCCTCTTTGATCATTATTGAGGACCATTTTAAACTTAGGACCTTATCCTTGCTAGGATCCAAACAAAACTTTTCATTTTTTAATCCTACAGGAGAATTTTCGCTCTCTCAAAACAAGTTACAGAGCAAAATTTTCAAATTTTCTCTCCTTGATAGTGCAAAAATTTTCAAATTTTCGCTCCCACATAGTGTTCGAGGGCGCGAAATTTTCAAATTACCGCTCTGTATTGGTCTATGCAGGGGTGAAAATTCCCTGTTTTGGTCATTTTTGAGCTTGTTTGGAGGGATTTCCTTGGGTTTTTTGTTCCCAAACTTCTTGGGTGCCTCCATATGGTACATTGGCTTATTTTTGACATCTTTTTGAAGAAATTTGAGTTTCTTTTGAGTCCTTTTCATCCACATTTTGTTTCTAGTCCTTCATTGGCAGCTTTGAGGCAATTTGGTCAATTTTGAGTCCTCTAAGCCATTTTTCAGTTCTGGGAGTCAAGTGTACCTTCCCAGACACTTTAGGATATCTATAACATAATTTTGAAGTCTTCCAAACCTAATTTGGGAGAATTTGAGACCTTATTTCTTTGTTTGGAAGACTAGGTTCTACCTTGGAAACTTGAAACCCCCTAGGGTTAACTTTGATCCCTTCCTTTGTTGTTTCAGTTTTCCGAGTTTCATTATTTTTTATAATGGTCTTATTATCTTCTTAAAATAGATTTAGACCCTTCCATACCCAATTTTTTTATATTTGGGATCCTTCTTCCTTGTTTGGAAGTTGGAGTTTGTGTTTGGAAAATTGAAATCCCCTTGGGTTAACTTGATCTCTTGTGTACATTTTCGATTTTTTTGAATTAGAGTCTCTTCATTAGTGATTTTGTGAGCATTATATGACTGATTTGGACGGATACAAATCATATTTGGCTTTGTTTGGAAGCTCTTGGCATGGTTTGGAAGTTCGAAGCCTTTGTTTGGTCTCTTGAGTCAAATTAGTGCTTTGTTTGCTTGTTGGGTAGAATTGTCATTCTTTTCAAGTCCCAATAGCTTGCATTTGTTTTTAAACTTCTTCTTGCCATCGGATTGTGATTGGATTCAATTTTTAGAGATCTCTTTAGTGTACTATTCCAAAGGTTTCTTTGGTGTGGCGTGGTTATTAGGCTTTGAAAGGATTGGGACATCCTTGTCTTTTGAAGTCATTTTCTTGGGTTTTGCACTTTGTTTCTTTTGCATCTTTACCTATTTATTGGTTATTGGAGTAGATCGATTCTTTGTTTCCATTTTTGTTCAAATAAAAGTTTCTTTTTGTCTCTCTTTGCTAGATTTACAAGCTTGAAAAACATAAATTTCTTTCTTACATTAGTTTGATCATTTGATATTCTTGGTCTTACATTCATAAGAGGAAGAAACGATTGTTTCAAGTTCTTGTGCATTTGAGTTACAAAAATATATTGGATGTTTTTTTTGCATTTCATTTGATTGGAAACGTCTACGGAATCTTTCTTTCCCATAGCTTAGACGTGTCTTTTATAGGTGTGAAAATATAGGAAATGAATTAGATTTTTTGCATTGGTTATTGATATAAAGATCTATTTTTGCCACTTCAGGATAGTTTGGGTGTGGTTTTACATGATTGGTTATCATTCATTAAAAAGCTAAAATTGCATTTGCATTGGGTTGTACATTTGGGAAAAAGAACCTCTTACTCTTTCTTTAGCTAGTTTTCATTGAAAAATGAAAGATTTGCATTTCATTTAGATTAGTGGTGCACTTTGTTTACATTACAAGTCTACACATCATGCATCCACTTAACCGCATAAGATAAAATCAAGCGTTAGTTAAGATAAAATCTTTAGCAACTTAAATGATAGGTTAGAGACATGTTCCAACGCCTTAAAGCGTAGGAGCTGTCGTTATTTGCTTGCATTGCATTTCGGGGTCTATGCGGTTCTTCCATGTACTCATTGCTATATCGAATGGCTTTTCACGTACCTTCGGGTATATAGAAAGGTACTTCACGTACTCAACGGTATATAGGAAGGCCCATTTCGTACAGTTGTGCATTAGACAACACTACTACGGATTTGAGCTCCCACGTACCTTGAGTATATCGGGAGACCCCTTTAGCATCCTGGAACTATCTGAGTAAACCTATTGGCCGTCTTATTGTTGCAATACACCGAGAACAACACTCGGGGAGATTATTACGCACATACTGCTAGGTAGTTGGGTTATACGATCAGGGGTATGGTCCCAATCCTCCCTCGTTAGTGCTTTGAAATATTGGGCCGAGTATAACTGTTGGACCCTACAGTATATCGCGAGTTGTGACAATTTGATAATCCTGTGAGAATCTGGCTTATTTATCCATCCCTTTCACAGACTTATTGTTTCTTTTAGATTTGAGTAGTGTTTGATTTGTGTGGTAACTTAGAGGTTCTTAGAGAGTTTAGACATGGAAAACTCTTTTGGGAGTACCAATCAAGACACCCCTTTTCAAGGGGTACCTTTTGCTTTCCCTCCATTTAGAGATATTGTTCCTCCCTTTATTTCTACTTTGAATCTTCCCGGATTGTCTATAGGGTTATTGGTATGGTTATTCTCCAATCCAGTGATCCCTAATGCACTTAATGCTTCAAATGTTAATTCTCCATCACGAGAGAATCAATCCCAAATTGATCCTTCGCCATCTTCGTTGGATGTATCTTCTTCTGTTTCTTCTTCCTTGCCTGTTAAAAGCAGTGGTGCTAGTAATCAGGAGGATAAGAAGAAGAAGAAAATGAAGGTTAATAAGAAGAAGAATAAGAAAGATACCATGGATCAATTGGTTACTTCTAATGATGCTCTTTCTAGTCATGCACCTCAAAAACCCAAGTTCCCTTGCAGGGTTTTGCAAGGGGGATCACCTTCTTAAGGATTGTCCTGGCCTTTCCAAGGTATTAGAAGAGTGGTATAAAAACTACAAACAACCTACATCATCAGCCTCTGGACATCATGCTGATGATACCCCATCAACAAGTGACTCTATGGTTAAGGGTCAGAAAGGTAAAATCAAACACCCTTGTTTGTTATGCAAGGGTATGCACCTTACTTACCTTTTTCCACACATGGATGAAGCTTCACAATTGTTGGAAGACATTACTGTATCCCAGAATCACCTTCCAACTGGATATCGTGAGTTTTTCCTTGACCCCTCATTGGTTGATAAAGTAGTCGATCTTGCCCCATCCTCGGTCGATCCCACTCTTTCTTCAAAGAGTGGAGAACAAGTAGTTCATCCTGATTTACTTTTGAAGAGTGAAGTTGAAGTAGTTGAGTCGACGTCACCTCCACTTGATCCCACTCTTTCATTGGAAAATGTCGAGGCTGAAGTTGTCACCATGACACAGTCTTCGTCTCATCCTGCTCTTCTAGTTGAGAGTGAACTGAAAACCACAGATGTTTTCCTTATCAGTTCAGATTGTTCTTGACAAGGGGGAATTTTACCCATTTCAATGGACCCCCTCGCCCAAGTATTGAGGTCGTTTCCTTTGATTGGAATGATCTAACATAATCTGTTCTTCTTTTGAGTGTTCCTTTTCAGATATCTGTAGGAGTTTTCGATAAGGAAATATTTCGCACTATAGTTGATGAAGGAGCTTCTGTTAGTATTTTATCTTCAACTTCTTGGCAAGATTTAAGATCTCCTCAGCTTGTTGCAGTCACTGACCAGATACTGGCTTTCAACAGAAGGCCGACTGGACCTTTAGGGATCCTTCCACAGTTACCTATCACCTTAGGAGAGAAAACTGTCTGTATTGGTGTTATGGCAGCCCAAGGTCCCTTAGATTTTAATCTGCTCCTTGGACGTGATTATGTCTATGCTATGAAAGCTGTAGTGTCCAAACTCTTTCGAGTGATGTATTTTCCCTATGACAGGAGGATCATGACTATTGATCAACTTTCCTTCGTGACACCAAATCATCGCATGACTGCATTGATCAGAATTCCCTAAATGTTCCACATGTTTTAGTGGTTTCTACCCCTTAGGGATAGGGGGCATGTCTCCAGCCTCTGGACATCATGCTGGAGTTATCCCCCTAGATTCTTATGTTGGGGGGCACACTACCAACCTCCTCTGGATATCATGTTGGATAGGACCCGTACAAGCACAGTTTACCTTTGGTTTCGAGCTTGTGTAAAAATGAAACCATTCCCAAGCATAGTTTACTTTCGGTTTCAAGCTTGTGTAAAAATGAAACTACCTCCAAGCATAGTTATTTTCTATTTCAAGCTTGCATAAAAATGAAATAGGTCCTCCCGAGCATAGTTCATCTTTGGTTTCACGCTTGCATAAAAATGAAACCAACTTCACGAGCATGGTTCTATCCCTGTGTCAAGCTCATTAAAAAATGAAACAACACCCTATGAGCAGATTTCTATTCCTGTGTCAAGCTTATTAAAAAATGAAACAGATCCCCTTCCCTTGAGTCGAGTCTTTCGCTAGATTTAATATCTAAACCTTCATTTCATTCGCTTATGCTATTTAATCCTATTTTTTCATCCTCCCATGGTGAACATATTCCTATTAGTAACCACGAGTTTGATTGGATGAAGAAAAAGAGTAGGAAAACAAAACGAAGCTTGGGGGGCATGTCTCCAGCTTCTAGACATCATATTGGAGGTTAGCCATGAACTTCTTATGCTGGGGGAAAACTTTCCAACCTCTGGACATCATGTTGGGAAGTAACCCATCAATGGGCCTCATTCCGAGCATAGTTTAGTTTCAACTTCAATCTCGCTAAAAAATGAAACCATCGTCCCGAGCATAGTTCATTTTCTGTTGCGAGCTCATTAAAAAATGAAGCAGATACCATGAGCATTCTTCCAACCTTTCTTCGAATTCGTTAAAACAATAAGAAGGTGTTGAGCCTACTTTTTTCCTTTTCGTGCTCTGGTTAAAAACATGAAAAGTGGTTTGAGCTTACTTTTTCTTTTTTCGTGCTCCGGATCCAAACATGAAAAAGATTCCGAGTGCTTTTAATACCATTGTCATGCTCATTAAAAATTGAGTAAAAAGATGTGTCTAACGAGTATAGGTTTATCACTTTATCCGGCCTCGCTAGAGACTGAAAATGAACTATGCTGAGTTTACTTTTCTTTTGTCGTACTCGGTCACCGACCATGACAAAGTTGTACATGGAGTCCTCTTTAAGCTCTTTTCAGATTCCCAAAATAGGAAAATATTGCCAAGTGCACTTGTTTCTTTCAAACTTGTAAAAGTATTTTGAAAGGTCGTCTATCCGGTGGTAGGTTATCCCTTTTTTGGACCATTTAGACTATTTACGAGAAATGTATACCTCAGTCAATATTTGACTGGGAGAGTTCCTTCAGATATTGTTTTATACTTTTTCGGGTTTGGGCACTAACTTTTACGTAAAATTCAAAACCTGGAGTCTTCTTTAGATTATTTCAGACTCTCTAAACATGAAAAATCGCCAAGTTTCCCTCCCTTGGACTCGTAAAATTAAACATCAAAGGACCCCTTTGGGACCGAACCCCTCCTTTCTCAGGTTCGTAAAACATGTGAGATTGGAATCGTCCAAAGGATGAGCTATATTGAGCATCTGTTATCCTCCTCAAGCTCATTAAAAAACAAAGAGGTACTCATCAAGGATGATGGGGGTTGGGGAGGAATAAGCTAAGTTTGTTTTAGAACGATTTATGGTAGCTTGTGTCGCCCTTTAACATGGCACCTGTTTGCGTCTCGTCATACAGTTGGGTAATCTGCTTGTCTCTGAGTCATGCCAATTATATGAGTCGTTCCGCTCCTTCAAGTCACCTGAAGAATGCCTCAGTCATCGTCGCATTGTGTCTTGGTCTTTGCCTGGTTGAGTCAATGCTGCCAAGTCATTGTTTTCGTGCCATTCATGTTCAAGGGAAGTTTACCTTAGTCAGCCTCTACAATATTGTCAGCCTTTGCATCCTTGTGTCAGTCCATACTCATCTATTTCATTACTTCACATCACTTTCCTGTATTGGTTTCGTGTCGATGATGTGGGATTCATCATGGCCCTCCTTCGACGAGTCTATTCCTGTCGACTTCAACTCATTATCCAAGAATTAGGCTTAGAAACCAATCTTAGTACCTTGGTACCTGCATGCCTCAATGGCAGGTTTCCTCGTGTTCGACAATAGGTTTTCATCATTGACCTCTGATTGAATGATCTCGCGGATGTTCGACGTCAACTCATCTATTCACATTTCGTCGAGATGTACTATGAGACCTTGCTAGTCATTGTCATTATTGGTGATCTCCCTCACACTTGTTAACGGTTCACATCATTGACCGGTAATCAAGTGGTTTCTACCATGTTCGACTTCAACACCTTGTAATCACATGGTTAGATTCGTATCGAATTGTGGATCGGGTAGAAGACCTTGGATGGTTATGAAGTTTATTTAGCGCATCCAGGTTGCGATGGTGATTTTTTGAGTAGGTTCCCACATGGCCATTATGTTGGTGACCTAATTAATGTACTGTCACACATATCCACTCTTGTATTGGTCGTGTCTATGTCATTGTCTTATCATGGATCTACGCTTGTAGTCTAGTAGCCATGATTTGTCTTCAGTCGTTGTTGAGTCAGTGCTATCATGGATCTGTAATGTATTGGTCGGAAGCCATGCTTTGAGACAATTGTTCCGAGCATGGGTATGCCTGCCTCGGGGTTGTTAGACATATTTTTGATATTTGTTCGCATCTCTTCTCCAGTTCTCCTTCAGATATCCTTGCAGACTTATTATTGGTAAAGTGTTTCGGCCATCAGATTCCTTCTGACCTCACACTTTAGGGGGCATCTGTTATATCTCAAATTGCCACACCATGCGTAAGTGAGGATCTACATGTTTCACCACCATCGAAAACATGATATTTATGCCTCCTAAGGGTGCTAGGACCCTTCATTCTAATGTTGGTCCCTTCCCTAGTCACACTTGGAAGTAAATCCGACAAGCAAGGGGTCGAAACCCACCTTAACCACCTCCAAAAATTACCTTACTGGAATTTTCGCGCCCCGCATGCCTATGGGGGAGCGACAATTTCAAATTTTCGCACTTTGCATGCCTATGGGGGAGCGAAAATTTCAATATTTTCACGCCTTGATCAGTTATAGGGGAGCAAAAATTTTGGTTTAGGCTTATCCCTTTGATTTTGGATCTTGGATATCATGGATATTTTCTTGGGGTGATGTACTCCTTCGAATCCCATCTCACATTCCCTCCTTAGAATGGTTTAGATCCTTGATCCACATTTTATTCACTTAGATCCATCATTTTCTCTTAGTGGTCGGCCTTCCCAAATCCTACTTAACGAGGACCATCCATGAGCTATGGGGGGGTGATCTTGGGAACACCAAACTTATGATCCTATGAGTCTTGCAAGGGTGATGTAGGAGAGATTGAAAGGAGGGGCTGCTACTTTGGACATCAAGGTATAACATTATAATCAGCTTTTTTTGGATTTCTTATCATTAATATAACTTAGCCTATTCTTCTCATTTTCATGTCTTTAATGATGAATGCATGAAATTGTCTATGTTTTTATAGTTAGATCTTTGTTTATACATATATTGCTTTGGAGAAGGTGTTGTCTTTCCGTTGTGAACAGGTTCATAAGTCCATAAACAAAGGTTGGAGCTGGAGCAACAAGGACAACCATCAAAGTAAGGTACGCCATCTACTTGCTTTGTCTTTCCATAGCTTGTTAGCCGATGTGTGAGCTAGATCTAGGAGGACTATAGTGTCTATTTGTTTCCTCTCTGTCTTGGGTAGGAAACTCGGGGCCTTTTCTAATCCCAAGGGGATATCTACCTATCCGTAGGGATATTTTCTCACCACACCACCAAAGTCTCCACCATATCCGGCTAACCATGATCTCCGCATTTGGTTCTTAACCTATAGGGTCGCATTTGCTATTTAAAGTTTATGGTTGTTTTAGTTTGAAAAAGGGGCGAGGCTGAGGGCTTAGCCCTTGAACCCATGTGTAATGTATAGCCAACACTGAAGCCCATTCAAACCATATGCCAACAAACCGGCGGAACAACCAAGAAACAAACCATATGCCAACACGTATGCCAACTCATTAAACCAATGGTCCAATAAACAAGCCACAACACAACTCTATCCAACAACAAGCTAACATAATACGCCAACACTGTATTGTTACCACATAAAAGGGGTGGAAGCGAGGCCCGCAAGTTTGACCCTAGGACCTACGCTTCCCCATGCCAACGCTTTACCACTGGGCTACGACCCACTCCTTTGTTATGGTTTGGCACATTTTATTTAAAAATTTGCTGCAGATTTGGAGCCCAAAAAGGGGCGCATGGCCATGATTTCGGGGCCCGGCCATGATTTCGGGGCCCAAAACCACTATTTAAACCACCATTTCTGAGCCACGAAAGGAGAGTTTTCGACCATGATGTGCACAATTCCTGAGGTGGGATTTTGTTGATGTCTCGGATGTGCTGGAATTATCCTAGGAAACAATGTAAGGGAGATAACCCAACCGAAGTCTTCGAATAATCCCACGCAAGGATTACCCTATCCTCAAGCTGTTTGGTATACTAACTCCGACGATTTTTACGGCTCCGTTAGCCGCTAAGTGTTGGTTGCTCCACAAAGAGGAGGCTTTGAATCATGAATGAAACTAAATCGTAAATGCAAACCTAACTTAATGTGTAATTTATCAAATGTGATTGTGATAACCAGTTCATGTCAATATGCCAATCTATGATAAATGATAAAAATAATCATCAAATAGAATTAACAGAATGAAAACAAAAATGTTTTTTTCATAAACTGATTATTGAAAAAGAGAAAAATATTAGTTTGATTAGTATTCGATTGATTATCAAGCCGACAAATCAGATTCATATTAATTGGTGTGTAATAAAACATTAGAGGTTATGCAATGATAAACACTTAGGACAAATCAAGAATTCTGCTCATCACAGTTTGAAAATGATTCATGCTGCAATTGAAAGTAACTCCTGAGATCTAAACATAGGCAACATAATGTGAATACAAGATAAAAATCAACATATTCTAAAAATAAATTGCAAAAAACAAACCAAATTCAATTTATTAAATAAACTGATGAAAACCTTACAGAAGATCTCTAGATCTAATGAATTAGCTTGTTGAGAAATCAGAAAGTGTCATCCATTGATCTGAATAACAAACTGCATGCATAAAAATGCATAACAATTTTATATTACAAAGAAATAAAGAAATTTGTCTCTCCTGAGATCCCCCCTCTCATATCATAGAAGGTAGGTATTTATACAAAGTAAATGACAGGAGAAGATAAGATCAATTTCTCCAATTGTTGAGCTAACCCGCTGAGTTGTTCCATTTATCAAATCTGTCCATGAGAAAAATCTGGGAAATTCTGTTTTGAAAAACTAGTTGAATATCCCAAATGAAGAAATTTATGAGGATTCTGCTCATTAGTAAGTTAATAGGGCATATTATGCACAAACCTTGTCTCTCGGATTCGCTAGATTCATCTTCATCACTCCAGAAATCGCTTCCAAAGATCACTGCTTTCCACTTGGCATGTTTTGATTGCTCCAAATTTGAGATGTAATTTTTTCAATTTGATTCCTCCAAATCCAAATCCACACTTGTACAATTCAAAAGAGAAATTAAAACATCATTCCAAATCTAATGAAAGAAATCTAAGTTAATAAAAATCCATTTGCAAACCAAAATATAATGAAAATAAACAAATCTGATCCAAATCTGAAATTGACTATTCAAACATATTTTCGGGGGGGTTAAGCTATTCATTTGGAAAAAATAATCTTCCCAAACCATTCCTCATCCTTCCATCTTTCCAACGAGCTATCGCGGGCTTGATTTGGATTCATAAATCTCAAGATATTGCTCCAAGAAGTTCAGGCTCATCAACCGTTGATTTCATTGTTGGGTGAATTGTGGTCATTAATCTAACAATTAAATCCATTATCCATACTAATTATTTTCCAAAAGAATAAAACCAAACAAATAAAAACCAAAATCAATATTCCCAAAATATCGGAAATCAAATGTCGGGGAGAAAGATTAAGATTTGAGAAATACATTCAAACAAATCAAAATCGGAAAACAAAATCAAAACCAAAATTAAAAACTCTAAGTAAAAATGAAATTACCAAAATTTACGGACCCAAAATTAAATTAAAATATAAAATAAGAGAATCTTAGGGTCAACCAAAATTAAAAACTCTAAGTAAAAATGAAATTACCAAAATTTACGGACCCAAAATTAAATTAAAATATAAAATAAGAGAATCTTAGGGTCCGAAAAATCGGGTTGTAGGAATGTGAAAATGAAAATTTGAAAAAAAAAGATTTCCGTAATCCGCAATCCTCATTTTCTAAAGTTGCGGAAATTCCAAAATTGCGGAAATAGAAAATGAAAATTTGAGAAATTGCCTTCCCCAATCCGCAATCTGCAGTTTCTAAAATTGCAGAAAACCTAAATTGCAGAAATCGGAAAATGATTTTTTTTTTAAAATGAGAAAAACTTTACATTCCGCAATCCGCAATTGCGGATTGAGGATTGCGGAAATGAGGAAATGATTTTTTTAAAAATTATATAGTTTCTGCAATCCGTAATAATTTTGCGGAACCAAATTTTATTAATTTATTAAATGGTTATCCGACTTCTGCAATCCACATTGGGGATTGTGGGTTGTAGAAACATTACAAATTTAATCACCAGGAAACATAAAAATTTAACAAAAAACAAAGTTCCACAATCCTAAAAAATGCATAAGAAATGATCTAGAAGCTTGAAAAAATGCAAATTTTTTAAATATTGAACGAAGTAATGAAATAACAATGGAGAAAAGATTAAAAAGAAAATCTATAAATATTTGCAAAGGAAAAGAAAAATCCAATATCGAAAAAATATAAACCTAAAAGTAAAAACCAAAACAATTTACAAGTTAATTCTTAAGAAAATAAATGTTGGAAACAAGTTACGTATATAGGAAAATAATCACTCCTATAATATATGAGAGTTAATAAGTCCCATAAATAGGTTTTTAACATAATCATTTTCCAAGAATAGGATACCAAGAAAAGAATAATAATATTTCCTTTTGCACAATAATAAATGAAAATCCTTTTAAATTGCAAAAGGGAAAAATAGAAATTGTATTTTCAAGATCAAATTAGCTTATTGAGAATGAAAGACTTATCCATGATCAAACTAATTTTACATTCGTGAATATTGAACTTTAATCTCACTAATTGCTAAATAATCATAAAACAAAAACTCATGGAAATTAGAGAACTTAGATCTAAAACATTTCTGTCTTTTTAATTTTCATAAAATCAAATTGTGTATAAATATAATATATGGTTTTAATAAAATACATAAAGCAATATAATGAAATCAAAGCATGACCATGAATATTTAAAAGATTTAAATAAGCTTAATTTAAACATTAAAAATATTAAACTAATATAAGTAAACAAACCAAAGACTAAGATTATTTACAATGTTTATATTATGATTCTAAGCATGCAAAAGTAAAATTAAAACTCCATCAAGCTCAAATATCAAACCAATGCAATATCTAAACTTAGGAGAGAAGAAACCATAAGATCAATCAAAACCCCAGAATGAAGGTAATAACCAACCATCATCTCGAATAATCGGTTTATGCAGCGAAGACCAAATCTAGGTGGGGAATGTGAAGGATAACATGGTAAGTTAATCACCAAGATCATGAACCAACTCAAATGAATCAAAAAACAAATATAATCTAGAGATTAGTAAAAATGGAAACAATCGAAATAAAACCAGAGATCTAGGAAAATAAATGGTGAAATATACAAAAAAATGGAAATCCAAACAAACAAGAAATAAAAGTGGGGCTCCCATTTTTATTGATAAAAATGGGATTTGTTGTGCCTACAACAGATTTCAAGTACATAAAGGTACAGTTCGTACATGCGCAACATGGATCATTCTCAATGTGCGAGACAAAGGAGGTCTCAAGCAAAGGGGGTCGACTTTATACTCATTTTTCTCAGAATTTTGAGAGGAACACAATGGTACAGTCTGTTTCTTTGTTTGACTGATATAACTTAGAAGTTTTTCCAAAAATCTGTTATGTAAGCTTTTGAAGACTTAATAAGATCGGCCTTCTCATTAGAAGTGGCCCAGAGACGTAGCCCCAGGAAGGGTGAACTTCGTTATCATCTGCTGTCTGCAATTTTATGGTTTGCATACTTGTTTATTTGCTTATGTGGTTTGATTAAGCATTTAAAAATTGTCTTTAAAGAAGTCTTTTTATGATGTTAAACATTCAAATTTCACATGCAAATTAAATGGTTAAAAAGATGCTAAAATTTTCAGATCAATTTTTGACTTCCAATTTCCATTTACATTCATTAACACAAGATGGACATTTCCATAAAAAAAAGTTTTTTGTAGACTTCATTTTGGGTACAGTGTGAGTAAAAAGTATTAAGGGAATGGTGAAGGTTTTTAAGAATGGTTTTAGGGATTTTAACTATTAAAAATAATAGTTATAATAATAATAATAATATTATTATTAAAATAATACTATTATAATAATAATACTATTATTAACATAATACTATTATTACTATATAGTTTTGTGGAAAAATAATTAAAATATTAAAATATTAATAATTATCAATAATCATAATATTATTATTTGTAATATTTATATATTTTTTTGATGGTAGGGGAATTAATGTTTTTAAATATTATAATAATAATTATTAATAATAATAATATTATAATATTTTTTTTTGGTTAGGATTGGGTGAAAATTAAGGTTTTTGAACCTAAGGGATGGTGAGCATAGAGATGGAAGAAATTAAAACCATGTGCTGGTTTTATATATATTTTTTCTTTTTTACTTTCATTTTCTTTCTTTTTTTTACCTTTTTTTCTTTTACTTTGCTTTACTTTTCTTTTTCTTTTTTCTATTTTACTTTCCCCTCTTTGGGCCACAAGCTTGGGTTGGATATTTTTTTTTCTTTTTCTTCTCTCCCGCGAGAAGATTCCTTTATTTATTCAAATATTTAGTAATTGAATGGAACCACGAGCTCGTAGATTTTTTTTGCTTTTATTCCACTGGAATTTTTTTTTTGACCACAGGTCAGCGAAAAACCTGCTCTAATACCAACTGGAGTGAACCCAATGGGTTACTTCACACTGGAATCCATTATAGCAAGGAAAAATCCATACAATTCATCATGGAATAAATATTTATTGTTTATTAATAATTCATGTCTTGTGATACAATGGACGTGTATATAAACACACGTAAAAGATGATAAGTCATGGACCATGTCACAAGGATGAAGGACCTTTGACCAATGATAAATGGTGGGAACATATATCTCACATCAAATTTGATCAAAGTGAACCTTGTTGAAAAGGGGGGTAGCATCCGTCTCCAACTACATGACATTTACTCTATGAGAGAGTGCATGAGAACTCCAAAATCTCAACCTATCCCTTGCACAAATGCCTTGCGCCTATCTATATAAACCAAAGAATAAATGAACCAATAGATCGTTTTATTCAACGAAATAAAATAAAGTGTATGAAATGAAATAACATCATATGACATTAAATGCAAGTTAATCAAATGTAGAAAGTAGATGTTAATTGTGCCGAGAGGCGCTCTACAACATAGTATGAGGGAGATGTTGTAACGTGTGTGGTGTAATGTTACATCTAATAAAACGTAAAAAGTGATAATATGAGGGAGATGTTGTAACGTGTGTGGTGTAACGTTACATCTAATAAAATGTAAAAAGTGATAATATGAGAGAGATCTTGTAACGTTTGTGGAGTAACGTTACATCTAATAAAATGTAAAAAGTGATAATATGAGGGAGATCTTGTAACGTTTGTGGAGTAACGTTACATCTCATAAAACGTAAAAAGTAATAATATGAGATTG
Organism: Larix kaempferi; assembly: GCA_027924585.1. NCBI lineage: Eukaryota > Viridiplantae > Streptophyta > Pinopsida > Pinales > Pinaceae > Larix > Larix kaempferi. The sequence continues at coordinate 1,095,971 of BSBM01000892.1, forward strand.
TCAGCCATTAATAAAAAGTATTAATAAACGTAATATATATTATGTCGGCCATTAATAAAATAAAACTAAGTGTATTTTTCGTTTTAGCATTAATAGAATACAAATGAGTTGCATGACCGCAGACCGGAGGATACATATTCTATTCTATATCATGAGAGAAAATCCAGCTCCACTCTCACGCAACTCCAGCTCCAACTCCACTCTCACGCAAACCTCCCTCCTCCCTCCTCCACACAGATCTCCCTCCCTCCTCCTACGCAGATCTCCTTCTCTCCCTCCACACAGCCCTCCCTCCCTCCTCCACGTAGCCCTCCCTCCCTCCGCCCTCCGCAGAGCTCCCTCCCTCCCTCCACACAGAGATCAAATAAAAAATAATTGTTGACTTTCTAGAATTTCAAGGTCTAAGTGGGTAGGATTGAGAATGGAATTTAATGAAATAATATTTTCAAATAAAAATAATGGTTGACTTTCTTGAGTTGTATGGTCCAAGTGAGTTGTTGATGTCTCATATCCAGAAGTTAGATGAGTCGATGATGGAGTTCAGCTCATTGCCTCAGAAATATTGAAGAGTTTTAATTGTGACTGCTTATGACAACACTTACAAGTGTTTGATTTATGTAGATGAGCATTGGAAAAACCTAACAACATTCACATATTTTTCCATATAATAATAATTGGTCATTAAATTATATTAATCAACAAAATAGATATGACAAAATTATAGCAAATTTAGAATAGAATAATGCGTATATTAATTAACCATTAAATTATATCAGTCAACAAAATGGATATGAGAAATTTAGAGTAAATGTAGAACAAAATAATATCAAAATTTAAAAGGAATACTGGAATAGAAAAATTCCACCGAGATATATTATTACATATTTGAATTTTAGTTCTCAAAACTATTTTTCAAAGGTATACCAACCCAACCGATCGATTATAATATTGAATCAATGAAATAATCAATTTTCAATACAGAAATAACTATTATTATTATAATATAAAATTTACCATTTAGAAATGGCATGATGTTGCATGGTATTTCATTAAATTTTTTTGTCTGCAAAACATATATAGCCTTGTAAGCAAATTTTAAATAAAAACTTATTTGATTTCAATTAAACAACCATTAATTACCCTTTAAATGCACTCAATTAAAATACCAACATGGATGTATAAAGCTAATTAGAGCAAATCATTCTTGACATGATGTTATTGAACCTCAAAGCATTAAATAATTAAATAATGATAATTAAATAGTGATAATGAATCTCAAACATGTAATTACAAATTCAAACATGTGTTGTTTTCTTATTCAAACCATAAGGTACATTGTAAGGTTTTTTATAACATTGTTAATGTAATGCTCTAAAGTTGTATATTTGGAAGCATTTAAAATGTAAATTTAACTTAAAAACCAAGAATTAACATTTTAACCATTCAAATTCAACAACTCTTAAGTTGTTATAATTTTTATTTATTTCAAACACTATTTATATTTACAATGAAAGTTAATTATTTTCTAATAATTATTTTATTATTTAAACTACATTAAATTATTTTTAAAATTAAATTAACAAATAATTAAAATTAAAATTAAAATTACAATATATATTAATATTTACATATAAGTATCTAAGTTCTTTACTATGTCTAATAAGAACTACATGTGGCATAGTGGTAAGGGTGTTGGGATAATGGGCATTAGGTCCAAGGTTCAATCCTCCCAGATCACCTACTTTAAAAAAAAAAAAGAATTTCGTAAATATATTGAATTTCATTATCATGTAAAGTGAGTTTTATACTTGCATAGATTTCAGTGTATGGGGTCTTTTTATTGTATATTTTCTAGTGTATATGTTATTTTGTGGACGCGTTGATTTTAGTGTATGGACGCATAGATTTCAGTGTATGGGGTTTTTTATTGCATATTTTTCAATGTAGATGTTATTCCGTGGACACATTGATTTCAGTGTATGGACACATAGATTTCAGTGTATGGGGTTTTTTTATTGCATAATTTTCAGTGTAGTTGTTATACCATGGACACATTGATTTCAGTGTAGATTTCCTGGATGCATAAATTTTGGTGTGGATTTCAACGATGCATAAATTTCAGTGTATATGTTAATGTTTGACTTTTTTGATATAGAGTCTAAACTAGAAATGGAAGATCTGCATGCGGAAGATGCTATGAGACAAACTGACGAAGAACCAAAAATATAGAACGCCAAACGTCGTAAAACATATCAAGGAAGAAAATCTTACGAAATGACAACAAAAGAACGAGAAGAAGACTTGAAACGAAAAGCAGAAAAACAAAAAGAATTTCGAAAACGGAAGTTGGACGAAATGATAGCAGGAGAACGAGAAGAACGAAGAAAATGAAATGTAGATTGACAAAAAGAATATCGAAAAAAAAGGTTAGATGAATTGACAGCAGAAGAACGAGAGGAACAAAGAAAACGAAATGTTGATCGACAAAGAGTGTATCGAGAGAGAAAGTTGAAGTAGTTGGAAGAACAAATAAATCAAGTTGCAAAACAACAAATAAATCAAAATGTACGAAATGACGGCAGAAGAAGGAGAAGAACGAACAAAACAAAACCCAGATCAACAAAAAGAAAATCGAAAAAAGAAGTTAGGCTAATTGAGAACAGAAGAACGAGAAGAACAAAGAAAACGAAATGTTGATCGACAAAGAGCGTACCGAGAGAAAAAGTTGAAGCAATTGGAAGAACAAAAATACAAGTTTGCAGAACAACAAATAAATCAAAATGTACGAAATGACGACAGAAGAAGGAGATGAACAAACAAAACAAATCCCAGATCAACAAAAAGAGAATCGAAAAAAAAAGTTAGGCGAACTGTCTCTATTTTCCAGTTTAACAATTTACTCAATCCTTAATACTTATTACTTACATTATGATAATCCTCATAAATGTATCTGTGTTTTCAACTTAACCCGTTCCTTACAATGCTGATCAAACTTTAGTTTTGTGTCACCGCCCACGACTGAAACCAGCCTAGATCCAAATCCTAGGCTCTATCAAGCGCTGAGAGGGATCAAAGCTCCCGAGGTGAAAACCTCTTCTCAGGTATTGCACTCAAGGAGCTTTTCTAGGAGAGGTTTGCACCTCGAGAGATTTAATCCCTCTCAGCGCTTGATAGAGCCCAGGATTTGGATCTTTAGAATGCAATGCATGCATGACATCAATATGTGTAAAAAAATATGTAAATTAGATGCAGATGCAATCAATCAAATAAAACACAAATCCTACTCTACAAGAGATGCCCCATGGCATCAGATACCATTGTGATAGTATAGCTTTAGGATTTTCCCATCAACATGAAAATACAATCTCTCTCAATCCAAGTGACTAAGGTAGAAGGATTTGGTACCCGTGAGGTCATCCATTCTATAAGGTCCCAACTAGGTCTCTCAAACTTCTCATGCTTCACATGTTTCTCACTATGTTTGCTTCACATGAGCACTAGGTCATCCTTATACAAGTCCCTTCTATAAGCCTTCCTATTGAACACAGTCTTGATTCTCTCCTAGCACTTTGGAAAATGGTTTGAATCTTTCCTTCTAGTTTCATTAAGCTCAATCAATTGATTTATTCTTTCTTGCACAACATCTTGGTTGGAGGCAAATCACTGCATGAATTGGTACACATGTTTCTTTAAGTAGATAGGAAAAGTGACATCTACCCCATATACTGACTCAAATGGGGTCTTTTCGATTGATTCTTTCTTGGTCATCCTATCAACCCACAAGGTGTATTTGATTTTTCCATCCCAGTTCTTTTTCTTGCCTATAGTTTTCTTTAGGATAGTCATCAAATTCTCGTTGCTAGATTTTGCTAGACAATTTCCTTGAGGGTAATAGTTTGAAGAATGGAACAAGACAATGCCATACTCAAAATTGAATGCTGACATATCGACTAAGCTAAAATCCTTGGCATTGTTGGTGGTGATCTTGGTAGGAACGCCAAAACTAGTAATGATCTTATCTTTGAGGAAGTCAATCACCACATTGTCAATTTCTCTCCTGGTGGGGATGGATTTGACCCACCTCGTAAAATATTCCATCACTATGAGGATCTATCTATGGCCATTAATTGAGTTATCTTTTAATTCTCCAATAAAATCCAACCCCCATTGCGTAAAAGGAGCTTCAACTATGATTGGTTGCAAAGGAAGATATGCAAGCTTCTGTTTACTAGCGAATAGCGGTCAAGGTTGACAGTTCCTCACAAATTTGTGGACATCATCAAATATTGTGGGCCAATAGTAACCAACCTTCAAAATCTTATTAGTGGTCGTTCTAACAACATAATTTCCACCACATAATCCTTTGTGCAAATTAGTCATTAGCTGTTTTGCTTCAACATCATTGACACATCATAGGACCAATCCATCCAGGTTTTTCCAACCCAGTCCTACATGCAGGATATAATACTTAGATGCTTTAAGTATTAAGGTCCTCTACTTATGATCACTAAGTGGTTTGTACAAGTAAGATTCTTCAAGTAATAAACAATGCCCGAGAACCACTTATGTCGTTCTACTATGTCACATATGAGGAAATCATCTCAAGGGGTTCGTTACTTAAGTTTAAGGATTTTTCATTCCCTTTGAAGAGAATTTGGGACAAGTCTTGTCCTATGATAGACTTAGTGGGATTTATTTCTAAGTCATACTCTTGGATTTGAGTCACCTGCTTTCCTCTAACTCCTATACAATCATGTTAAGTGAGGATGTTCTTGAGAACGACATGGGGTATATAGGATATTACTTTGAAGTAACCAACATAGATTCTAAAGTATTTAAATGATTGGAAAAGAGCATAAGCTTGCTTTTCCATTATGGCCTACTTCAATTCAACATCTCTAAGTGCTTTTCTCATGAAGGCTATGGGTTGCTCTAAGTCTTCATTGTTCATTTGCAACAAGACCCCAATAATTGTATCCTCAGATGCAAAAGAGAAAACTTGGGAGTATTTAAAATAATCAGGGATAAGACATGGAATGAGGTAATAGTTTGTTTGCTTAAGTCAAAGTATTTCTTGCTATCCTCATTCCACTTGAAGTCTTGATCCTTATTAAGTAATTTGGAGACTGGTTTTGTGATTTCAACAAAGTTAGGAATAAACCGTCTATTAAAGTTTATGTTTCCGAAGAAGGATTAGATTGCTTTATTGTTAACTGGGAAAATGTACTTGCTAGATTTATTCAATTCTTGGAGGGTCAATTATAATTCCCTCTTTGGATACAATGTGTCCTAAGTGTTTTCCTTCATCAACTCCAAGAATTGACTTCTTAGGGTTCAAGGATATTTGGAACTTTCTAGTTTCTACACCTTTCAAAAACTTGCCTAAGATAACTTATATGATTCTTTCATTCCTTTGACACTATAGTGAAGTCATCTTGATAGATCTTAATGATTTTCCCAATGATGTACTTAAAAGCAAAGTCCATTGCACGTTGGAAAGTGGAGCCCGTATTTATTTGCCCAAATGGCAACCTAAGATATTCAAATGTTCCCTAGGGTGTTGTGAAGGACATATTTGGCCTATATTCTTCTTTGAGCAAGACTTGGTTATATTATGAAAAATCCATCCAACATCGACATCATGCAAGCGCTAGTGACCCTTTGTAAAAGATTCTCCATGTTTGGAAGTACGCAAGTATCTTTAAGGGAAAATTGGTTGAGGTTTCAAAAATTGATACAAATTCTTATTTCACCATTCTTTTTCCTTACCACAACCAAATTAGCAACCCGCACAGAGTGTATAGTAAGTCTAATTATCTTGGCTTCCAACATTTTTTCTAACTCTTTTTTGATAAGAGGAGACAACTTAGGATTAATCATTCCCAAATTTTGTCTAAAGGGTCTAGCTCCTTCCTTCAAAGGAATGGTACGTTGGATCACATCCTCTCGATATGCCTTCAATTCATTGTATGACCATGCAAACACATCCTTATATTTCCTAACTAGATTTTCAATATCTCTTCTTTTTTCCAAAGTGGTGTTTTTACCCAAATTAATGATCTTTGTGTTGGAATATTCTCCCCATCATTTTTCAGTTTTGCATGCATGCATGCATTCTGCATGCATCGAGTCATCTGCATGCATCCAGTCATCATCATGGTGGACCTCCCAACTCCTAGAGCTTGGTGCTAGCTCTCTGCAGGCTGTCTACAGCCCCCAGGGGGCCTCCTACCTACCAAAGGCACCCTTCTTCATGGAAAGTGTGCCTTTCTCACCTACCACAGCCAGTTAGGCGCCTTTCTCACCTACCGGTAATTTATCACTCAGTTCTTCCTTGATTTAAGGCTAGATTGACTCCCCCACTGACTGTTTCACTCCGATGGACCTCCAGTGAGACTAGTCTGCCCATTCTGACTCTAGTTAGCTCCTCATGCGCCCTCCACTGAGCTCCTTCATTCAGTTAGTGCCTACCTCACTTAGTTAGACTCAGTTGACTGACTATTACCAGTGATGACTGATACATTAACTGGATGATGACTCCACTATCATTCAAGCCACACTCTGAGTTAGGAATTCGAATGCCCTACTTGACCTATTCGAATCCTATATGATGCCATCTTCATGGCTATTGTACTCATTCACTTACATTCTTATTCATTGTATAATACTGAGACATTGTTCTATTCTACTGTGTTTATGAGTGATCATTGAGTGTCTCCTTCTCTTCTTCTTTGCATCATATTTGTGAGTTTGATTGTGAGTTGCTACAACTGTTAGATTCCTTGCAGATTCTTACATGGTATTAGAGCGGGAAGCAACTATTCGAATTGCAGCAGTTGCAGCATTTCTTTGAGCAGATATCTTTCACTTGTGCACCAGAAGCCTTTGAGTTTCCACAACAAATCCTGGTGCTATTACTTGAATTCATTGGAGAAATCCAGTGAGGTCTAGCCAAGTGTGAAGGACTTAGTCCATGTGCCAAGTGTCCTTAAGGTAGTGTTTAGTCGAAGTGTAGCATTCTCCATTAGCACATCTTTTATTGTTTTGCAGGTTCATTCACCTGTTCGGAATCTTCTTCAACTATTCGACTTTCTCTGTTCAGATCGATCTAAAGCTTACATATTCCAACTATGTTGAGTGGAAAGCCAAAATGACTCTCTTCATGAGATCAAAGAGCTTCACCCGAATACTCAATGGAACGATGGTAGAACCAACCAGTGCAGTTGAAAAGTCCAAGTACTTGGATCGGCTTGATGAAGCAATTGGTCTCCTCCTCTCAATTTCTGATGATCTACACTTTCATGTCATCGATCTTACATCTTCAAAAGAGGTGTGGGAAAATCTCGAATCTCTCTTTGGGCCAAAAGATGATATGGAAGCACACAAATTGGATAATGAGCTCATATGTTTGAGTCCTAACAGCTTTGAATCTATCAATGCCTTTCTCACCAAGTTCAAAAGCTTGATATCACAGTTGAAAAGATATGAGATAGTGAAGGAAGATAAGCAACTTATACTTGCCATTCTCTCAAAGTTAGGGGCAAATTTATCAGTTTTGTCTCTACTTTCCAGTCAGCTAGGTTGTCCATTCCAAGATGGAAGTTTCCCTCATTTGATGATTTCACACAATCTCTTACCCAAGAAGAACAAAAGTTGATTTCGATGGGAATGATCAAACCCAAATTGGATTCAGCCCTTACAGTTGCAGAGAGAGCGAATGATATAGGAAAGCAAAAGATTTATGGCAAGAAATTTAATGGTACAAGGCCTACAAATAGTCCAGATCAGTTAGATAGGGTTTCAAACCCTAGGAAGACCAAGCATTTTCACAAGAGAAAACCAAATTGCAACTATTGTCTTAAAGGCATTCATCCTGAGAGTGCTTGTATGAAGAAGGCCATAGATTTTATGGCTCAATTACTCGAGAAGAACAATCTTCCTATTTTTGCATATACAAGGAAGAAAGATCCTGATCCTGAATCTTCTAGATCCAAAGGTAAAGAAAGATGTCATGCTCTCATGGCAAGCGCATCATCGGATTCTTCTTTTATTATAGATTCAAGAGCCACAAGACACATGTCTTCCTCTAAAGGTCTCTTCTCCAAGTTTGATAGCTCAAAAGGCCCTTCCATCAGATTTGGCAATGATTCAGAAATACCTTCTCAAGGTATCGGAAGAATTGATCTTGACTCTGGATATTTTTCTAATGTGCTTTATGTTCCTTCTCTTGTAGCAAATTTACTCTCTGTATATCAAATGACTCATGTTGGAAATCCCAAGAGAGTAATCTTCTCTCCAAATGAAGTCGAAGTACATGACATGGTCTCAGGGGAAATCATTTCAAAAGGTATTGCAAATCATGAGTCCAAGCTCTATGAATTCTCACACTTCTTACCTCTCTCAAAGGAATCTGCTCTTCGCTCTCACACTCATGAAGATAGCAAGATTAGCTAGATTTCTCATGGCACATGCAAAGGTTGCTTGAAAGGAAAAAATAGATCCAAGAAGACTGAGAAAAATAGGACTCTTAAAGAAGTACGAATGCAAGATCTAGATCCACAAGAACCTGAAGATCTGGCACCTATTGATTCAAAACCCATGGAAAAAGGGGCCATCACCACTACATCCACTAGTGATCTTCCATCTTTGTCTGTTTCTAGTTCTTTTGGAAAAGATCTCACCAGTAACATCTCAAGAGAGATATCAGAGATTTACATGGTTCTTCAAAAGCAGGTTCATGATGGTTACATGTTTGATTATGTTTCCACTTCTTCAAACTTAGAGATTGGGAGCAATGATGAGTTAGTTTCATCTACTTCTTCACATGAGTCTTTGGATTCAGAGGTTGAGAATGGTGATGAGTTTCGAGAGAACAAATCTCCATCATATGGCAGTTCAGATTCTGAGTATGAGACATCACCTTCACATGTTTCTCTTCATGAAAATTCAAATTCAGAGTTTGTGTGTGATGTTGAGCCAGTTTTGCTTGCTCCTCCTCATGAGGTTTCAGATTCAAAGCTTGAAAGTGTTGGTGATTTCCAAGAGAGCGAATCCTCAACATATAGCAGATCAGATTCAGAAGATGATAGTGATGAAGAGCAAATGTTGGATCCAGACCCACAAGAACTTCAAGATCTAACAAATGCTAAAGATGAAGAGGAAATGGAAGTTTCAATTCCTTATGATCTCTCAACTGGCTTTCCTCCTCTTCCAAGAAGGGAAGCCACTACTTTCACATCTTTTGGTGATCCAACTGATCGATGGAGAACCAGTTCAAATTTTCATGATGAAGGGACTCATCCTTCTCACATTTCTGGTTCATCTTGGATCGATCAACCCTTCCTATAGAAGGTCACTTGCCTCCTTCAAAGGGTAAGTCATGATGCTACTTTAGCACCTTCAGTCTATTTTGAGGGAGGGCTTTCTTCCTACTGGGTTTTCCCTCTTTCCTCACTTAGTTTATTTTAGATTGATTGTACGGGCTGACCTTTGGTCTTAGTCACCAGGGCTCTACTCTTCATTTATTTTCTCATAGTATAGCTTGCGGGGGGGTGTTGGAATATTCTCCCCATCATTTTTCAGTTTTGCATGCATGCATATAGTCATCTGCATGCATCCAGTCATCATCAGGTGGACTTCCCAGCTCCTAGAGCTTGGTTCTAGCTCTCCGTAGCCTGTCTACAGCCCCCAGGGGGCCTCCTACCTACCAAAGGTGCCCTTCTTCATGGCAAGTGTGCCTTTCTCACCTACCACAGCCAATTAGGCGCCTTTCTCACCTACCAGTCAGTTATCACTTAGTTCTTCCTTGATTTAAGGCTAGATTGACTCCCCCACTAACTGTTTCACTCCGATGGACCTCCAGTGAGACTAGTCTGCCCATTCTGACTCTAGTTAGCTCCTCATGCGCCCTCCATTGAGCCTCCTTCATTCAGTTAGTGCTTACCTCACTCAGTTAGACTTAGTTGACTGACTGTTACCAGTGATGACTGATACATTAACTGGATGGTGAATCCACTATCATTCAAGCCACACTCTGAGTTAGGAATTCGAATGCCCTACTTGACCTATTCGAATCCTATATGATGCCATCTTCATGGCTATTGTACTCATTCACTTACATTCTTATTCATTGTATAATACTGAGATATTGTTCTATTATACTGTGTTTATGAGTAATCATTGAGTGTCTCCTTCTCTTCTTCTTTGCCACATATTTGTGAGTTTGATTGTGAGTTGCTACAGCCGCCGGATTCCTTGCAGATTCTTGCACTTTGCACTAGACTCGAAACCAATGTTAGCTCTATGCAATTTTTAGGCTCATTGGATTCCTCGTTGTGTTTGAATACACCATCCCTATCAAAGTATCATTCTAAAGGGACAAGTCCCTTGGAGCACTTGTTTTCTACCAAGACTTCAATTTCTTGGTTTTCATCTCCCTTGGATATCCAATCAGTCTCATGATTATCCAATTCTTGTAAACTATTCATGAATCTTAGAATTTGCGAATTGTCATGGAAGACTTGCCAATGTTTAGTATTATCTACAATAGAGGGTCTAAAAACTAGTTCCATCTTACTCTTCCCGATTCCTGGGATTTCATAGGGTTGAAGGGTCAAAGCAGCCACAGATAAGGCATCAACAAGTGTTTTCTGATCCATTGGGACCGCCTAGATGGAAAATGCATCAAATAGTTCTATGGTATACCATGCAACATGCCTATAGTGCTTTAACCTTGTTTCCCTTGTTTAAAATACATTCTTTACTTGATTAATAATAAGATCAGAATCACTTGTAAAATTTAACACCTTTATTCCCATATCTCTTGATAAATTAAGGCCTAAAAGTAAGGCATCATACTTGGAAAAATTATTGGTAGATACTAGAGTCAAACTCTAACCGATATGCATAATTGAGTTTGTCACCTTTGGGAGATGTGAAAACTATTCCTGCACCACTCCCCGTTCTAGTATAGGCTCCGTCAATATTCATCTTTTAGATTTATTCTTTCTTTAGTTTAGGATCATCCTTCCTATTTAAGTACTATTTGTCTATTTGTCCTTGGACCTTATGGTTCACTTGTGGAACCATAATGTGGAATAGGATTTCTAAGTTTCCCATACTTCCATTAACAACAAAAATGAAGTTATTCATTGGCTCATGTGGGTCTTCTACATGGTATCTCCTAGGAGGATCATGATGCAATTTGAAAAATGTCCGTTCACTTGTTGGGATGGTAGCGTAAGATGAATCCATTTGTAAACTTCCTCCAAAACTAGCATCCCACTTCCTATATAAAATCATTCCCCATGAAGTGGGAACATCAATTAACAGGATATCTATTAAGACTAAGATAGTAGGATGAGCGAATACGTTAACCTTTAAGTCTTTAATCACACCCAAGACTTCGATTTCCATAGATTACATGGCACAAACATTGTGATAAGGGTGATAAGTCTTGAGGCCTAATTGGCTCATGTCGATTAAAGTCATAACTTAGTGGATGCCCTAGAATCCAACATGCAATTGTGGAATAAGAGGTCAGTCACTACTAAAGTTATGAAGAGAGGATTATTACTTCCATTCGTCGCCCCTTAATTCATTTTTTATAATACTTGTGATCTTCATGGGATTCCTCAATAACTTCTTCAAGTCCTAGAATCTTCTTTGCTTGCTCCTTCAAAACATGCACATTCATTAGTTCCATGAGAGGAACCGATACTTGTGCTTTAACAGAATGCTAATACAAGTTAATATCTAAAGTCCCAAACTTGTATGTAGTAACTTTCGTAGGCTGAGGGGGTTTAAGAGCTTCAATGTTTTTCCTAGGTTGAGTTACTTCCAAGGGAAGCCTAGAGTTAGACTTTTGCATTTCTGTTCCCTTGCCTTGCCTTTGATAAGTTGCTACATTACCATTTTGCATTGTTCTTTGAATTTATTCTTGGGAATATTTCAACTCAAGTTTTCAACCACTTCCCTTTGATCCAAACTCCTTTATTTAATTTGCTTCATTTGTGACTTAGAAATTGTAAGTTTTTACCAAAACAATGTTGATACCATCCCAAGGATTCCCTACAAAGTTCAATGAGTTATTTTGACTAGGCTCTTCTCCATTTCTATTTTGATCAATGAAATGTTCGATTCTAGGGCAAAGTCTAGGATCATGATCTTCATTGCAGGTGGAACATCAAAAGTAAGCTTCTTCTTCTACAATATGGTTGGTGTTTAAGGGAATGGGAACCTTTTGATCATGACTTTGACTTGATTCAAGTGTTGATTTATGTTTTGATTTGAAGGAACTTGGCCTATTCCAACCACCTTCATTTCCTCTTGGATGACCTCAAAATTGGTTTTGAGCATTTTCTAAGTTGACCAATTTGTTTTGGATATCGGTATTGCTTTGCATTATAGTGGTTTCTAAACATTTTATGATCTGAGTTATAGAGGACAATGAATCATTGGATGGATCAACCAAGTTTTTAGGCCTCCCGACTTCTACCTAATGTTGATCAAGTTTTTTATATTTCTCTTGACCTTCAACCAAATCGGTGGGCTCCTGTTGTCTAAGGAAAATTTGAAGCTAGCTTGAGAAAGAATTCATGTAGTACAATTTAAGGGTAGCAGGCGAAGGAGCATTATAAATAGGAATTTCACCCTTTAGCTTATTGAATCTAGCATTGAATTCATCCCCTGTTTAATTTTCATTTCCTTTTATGGTGGTTAGGGCATTTAGAATGAACCTAACATCTTTCTCCTTCTCCCATCGTTCTAAGAAAACCTTTTCAAGATCATTATAAGTTAAGTACTGGATGAAAGATATTACATAAGGTAAGTACTGGATGCTAAAGTTTTTTTGTTGTTGCAGTTTTACAATATATTTTCAATGCCCATCTTTAATAACCTTGGGTTGTTCAAAATGACCTGTTAACCTGATGGAGTCATTTTCTTTAAATAATCTTTACAACTCTACTAGGTCAACCTGTAAACAATTCCAACCACACAGAAACTATGCAAAATGAGTCTCAAAAGTGGCACACAAGAAAGTGACTCTCAAAAGTGGCACACAAGAAAGTGACTCGACAAAAATTAATTAAATTTTTTCCCAGAAGTGTAATGATATTTTTAAAGCATACCCACTATAACGAAATCGTCCAGCAACCAAGTATGGTAATAGTTCACTATTATAATCTGGTAGACAGATATTTTCTTCTGCAAGTGGATCACGCAACCCCTATAATGTTGTCTGAAGGCAGTTTATATTAATCAGTTGGATGAACAAATTGAGTTATAATACTTTGTTAATATAAATTGGTTTTTAAAATTTTGAATCTTAAAAATTATTATTAATTATATTATAAATTAGCTTATTTAACATATTATTTTTTCGAAAAAATAACACCTTATAATTTGAGGTGAATCAAATGATATTTCAAAAGTTCCGTAACATATGCCAAAATCTGTTAACTCTATGAGATTTTTATAATATAGAGTTTATGCATACTTTCTTCGTAATTCCCAAAGAGAGTAAAAATAAAAGCCTTTTAAAGAAACTCCACTAATATAAAGTCAATTTTGCTTACAGTAAATCATAAAAACCATCACAATTTCCAAAGAACCATGTCTGATCTCTTCCTTATCATCAACAATTGCATTTAACTGGAATAGTCCCTCCTGAAGCTGAAGTTTATTTAATATTTATTTATAATTATAAATATAAAATAAATTTGTTTATTTGATATTTGATTATTTTTTGATTGCACAATAATTTTGGACATAATTATTGTTGTGTGTGTGTTTTTTTTTGAAATTTTAATTTATATTATAAACTTATTGTTAGCTCTTCAGGAGTCTTTCTAGGTTGTAGTCGAAAGAGCTTGGTAACTTAATGTTATTCTCAATAATTTACTCAAAATGGATCAAGTCGGATGACTAAAATCAAACCTCACTCCCTCAAGACATGCATGAACACAACAAGTATCGACAAGGCTTTAAACCATCACTGCTCAGAAAGTTATAGATAAATGAAAGTACGAAGAATGCTTATTTTACCAGCAGAAACATATACATAACGTGTATAGGAATGGCCAAATAAAATAAGGAAGATGCTTGTAGATTCCAATTTATGGATGAATTGACAAGTTGATAGACATCAATCATTAGACAAACGGAACTAACATGAATTCAATATTAAGGTGCAAGTGAGGAACAGTTAGGAAAATGAAAGTCTGAACAAATAATGGCAAAAGAAGCTTGTGTTACTATCATGAAAATGAGAAGCTTGAGTTTACAATGTATGAAAAAGTCCCCAAAATCCAACCCTTACTTGCTTTCAAGTTCTAGGTTTTATATGCTTTACAACATCTTTCTAGATCCTAAGAAGCTGGATCGAATTTATGAAAGATAGAAGATCAAAACTGTTTTCAATAAACCAGGAAAAGATCCTTTTTAATTTGGCCAAACTGCTGAAAAATGGGGCTCAGAGATGGTTTCAGTTCTCCAAATCTGTGATATCTGTGTATTAACCGAAAGAGGTTATTGTATATTGGTTTGTTGTGAGAAAAAACCTCTCTCATATCATTGAAATTCGTTTTCATTTTCCGGAGATTTGCATTTCAAAAATATGTGTCAAATAGGAAAATTCCGAGATCTGAAAATTAGGGCTCAGAGATGGATTCGATTCTCCCAATCTATGACACCTGTAGGAAAACTAAGAGAGGTTATTGTTCTATGACGTGTTAAGCAAAAAAACCTCCACCCGTTTCGCAAAATTATTCTCCAGTCGCTCAGAATCATCATTTTAAAATGATGACTCTGCACAGTAAAAACGTCATTTTTGCAGCAAATATCCTCGCCTCCATCTTGATAGTCTTCATGTCTTCGACAGTTGCAGCAATCTTCCAGGTGATGACAAGGCACTTAAAATCTTCCTCAAATGATTTGGCAGCGAAAACATTTGATCTGAGCGAAAATATCATCATTCTACTTGTCTCTGTGCTTTTGGTAGCGGTGGACAATTTTGCCCTTGAACTGTAAGCTACCAGAAACTTGCTGTTCGGTGGCTGATGAACAACTGTCGTATCTTCCTAAGCCACCGAAAACTATTCCATGATACATGACACGTGCCTTTCCTTTCGGTAGCTTGAAGAGTTTTGTCTTCGATACTGCAAGCTGTCGAAACCTGGGTTTTCGGTAGCTAATGAACAATTGCCATGTCCGCCTAAGCTACCGAAACCTGAAAATGCTTTTTTTGAAGAAAAAGTAACATCAAATGTTATTTCAAACTTTATTACATACTTCAAACTCTTGAAAAAGAACCTCAAATGTATATAAAAATGAAAATTTGAAAGACTTCTTATCACCTAGAAAAAAAAACTTACTATATTTTTTGAGGAGATAACACTTATCTTTACTAAATTTAATTACAAAGTTTTATTTTATTTATTTAATTCATTTTCCTTTTTTTTATTATAAGCTAGATGCAAATCCTTATATTGCCTTATATAGAGATAGCAGAGTAACGGGCCCTCTCGTAAACGAGAAAACAGACCCCCGAGGCCCTCTCATAGTTCGAGAAAACAGACCTCCAAAATGAGTAGCAGACTGAGTTTTAAAAAGACAGTGCATAAAAAGTATTAAACAAACAAACATAGGAGGCAGCTGACCTCTGAAACAAATAAGCAAACGGCAGAGCAAAAGAGAAATAGACTGAATTAACTGCTGGAATGGCTTGTTTTCCCAACTTGAATTGGCTGGGTGGTTGGATCCTTGGCAAGAGTGATGCTGAAATGGCGAGCAAGCTGCTTTTGGTTGTAGAGGATTTGCTTGAGGAGGTCCACCATCTCATCCTGTTGCATAAGAATCTCTTCTTTGGCTTCATCTCTGTCAGCAAGAGCAGTACCAAGCACTAGTTTTTGGGACCAGTGATAATCTAAAGTCTTCTGATAAAGAGTAACCCTGCCCCTGGTGTTTCCCGGGTCGAGAACCAGGGTCTCGAACTCCCTGCGAATTTATTCATCCGTGAGGCAACCACGAGAAACATCAGCATCGTGCTCAACTTCTAGAATCTCATCCTGAACATGCTGGGGAATTTCCTGTTTGAATATGCGGACCTTCTCCACCACCCCGCGCATGAGGCACATGGGTGGACTGGTAGAGGAGTTGGTGAACTGAGTGGAACTTCGAGTGTTAATCTTCCTAACAGGTGACATACTTGCTTTCCTGGAAAACCTATGAGAGATTCGAGGGAGAAGAGCACAGGAGAAAGTGGAACGACAGGCAAGCAGAGCGGGCTGGAGGAATCGGGAGGGCCGAGAGCGCTGGAGAGGCTGGGAGAGTCGAGAGTGCTGGGAGAAGGGCGAGCTTAAAATAACAGAGAGCCTGGAGGGCATGGCAACAAACCACAAGGGACCAGAGCAAAGGAGGGGTTGTGAACTAGAGGATTGAACCGTGGCGAAGCTGGGGCCGTGGAGCAAGATGTTCGGGAACCTTTGCGCAGCACAGCAAGAAGTTGAGCATCAGCTAAACGGTGGCGTCTCAAGGCAGGATGCTGAGAAATAGCAGCTTCAGGCCTTCTGCTGTCGATGGTGGAGCATAATTCATACATTTGCAGAGGATTAATCATGGCCGTAGCCGGAGTACCCCGAGAGGACAGGGCGCACGTAGGAGTAGTCGCGAGGGCGTCGAGATAATGAACCATGGACGAGGAAACAGTTGAAATCATAAATATTGATCAACGGGTACGTGGGTGGTAGGAGTTGCCACGTGCTCGGGCTCTCTATCAGAGGGAGTGGTCAGATTGACGACCATGCAGGTGGGCGCGTGACTGGCAGTGTTGGATGTCACGTGGCCCGTCTTGATGCTGTTTCCGGTATTGTACACCCGCTGTGGGAGAATCCATTTTCCTTTTAAACACCACTTACATCACCAAATACAAATTGCTATCTAAATTATTTAGAAATCAAGAATATTATGTACATTTCCGTAACTAAAGAAAACTATAATTTGATATATGAAATAAATCTCATCGAGTTAACCTTATACCATATATTATTTTTTCTCAATTTAAGTGAGGGGTTGGCACACTACGGCCCTCAATTGGATCAATTTGTTTGACCACATTTCATTTTGAAGTGAGTAGTTTAACATTGATCTCTTCAGACTAAATCAATATTAATTTTGGCTTACTTGAACTTCTTAAATAATTTTTAACCATAGTTTATGAAAAAATATATATTAATTTTTTTAAAGTATTTAAAAATAAATTTAAACTTTTTTAAATATAAATTTTTATTTTATAATATATTATATTAATAACTATTTATTAAAATAATTTAAAACTAAAATATTTTCCTTAAATAATTATTAGTAATATAATCCAAATCCATGGAAAACCTTCCAATCACTAATCACTATTCACTCTTCCTAACACATGTAAATCTATATATTTGTGTTCTCGAAAACCCTAATTATTGAATTAAAAAATATAAAAAAATACCAATTTGCAAATATTCTACGGGCTTCTTTATCTTCGGTAAGCAATCCCTACTCTTAATAAACTACAAATTGGGTTCTTTTTAATAAATAATTAGTTTGAAAGTTCTATATATATATATATATATAAAATGTTAAAATGTGATTCATTTTTATCATATATATATGTGGGTCCATTTTTTATTATCATATATTTTTATTATAAATTTAAACTATGATTTATTTAAAAAAATTAAGATTATACCATATATTAATTTATTTAATATTGAAAAAATAAGTTAATAAAATGATAAATTTTATATTTTTTTTTATTTAAAAAAAAATAGAATTGAATTAATACCATTTATTTATAATTATAATTTATTTGATTAATGAAAATTTTTGACTATTCAATTTTGTTCTTCGAAAATTTGATTTATTAAAATGATAATTATCCAAAAACTAAGTATTAAATTTAAATAGTATTAAATCTAAACAAACAATTTTCAAGTAAAAAAATCGTAAAAGAAATCATAAAAAATCAAATTTCTTGGTTTATTAACTCATTAACTTATTTAATTATTCATTTATAAAATTTAGTATTTATTTCTAAAAATATACATGTAATACTTTTGTCTTCCTACATACTTTTTTCATAAAAGATATATTATGGGAACAATTTGCAAGACCTTATAGTATAAATAAAGTATGTCCTTTCATAATCAACTATCTATTAGAAAGTGAACTAATCTTTGCTAATAAATTTGCATTCATTTTTATTATTACAATGCAAAAGCTTTTAAACTATGTATTATTGATGCATACTTGTGTAAACATACGTTTTATAATAAAATTATCAAATACTTGTTTATTCTTAAAAATAACTATATTCCAAAAATATTCCAATGGACAATGTGGTTTTCTCACCCACTTATATTTACTATACAATTATTTTCTACCAAGCTTTTCTTAAAAGGCATGTATTATGCAATTACTAATTCTACTTATTTATTATGAAAGTAAATTAAAGAACATATATGTGGGAAAAGTGTTTTAATAGAAGTGTTGAGTCTAGAAATTATGATTAAAGTAAATTTGAGTGTGTAGAACTAATCTTGCAAAATGTGTTAACATATTCTCATCTCGTTATAGTATATGAGTAAGATAATGGATTATTGTAAAAGCATGTTGCATGAAATATGATTAGTATATAGTCGACTACAAAGTTAGTCTAGTCGAAAAAAAGGAAAAAAATATATAATATGGTCTTTCGGGAAAACGAGAATGGTAGATAAAACCATCGCTTTAGTAGCAATGAGGTTATAGGTCATGAAGGTAAACCTGTTTAGGGACTTACTTCCATTTCTAAGGAGCCTAATGAGTATGATATAAGTCTCCTAAGCTCTAGGTTGTTATATTGAAGTTGATCAAGCAATGTAGTACATTGAACAAGATTCTGTACTTGATTTGAAAACTAAATCCATCAAAGTATTGAAAAATTTGAGTCAGCCAAGTAGTAATTGTCTGGATAAATAAATATAATTAAGTCAAAAGAAAGGAGGGGGTTAAATGTAAGTTTTCAAGGAAAAAAACCACTCCACCATTGTAATGTAAGTCAGTTCTTGACAAACATATCAGTTTTTTTATTTCTTTAGTCAATATCTAGTGGACTACATTTTTCTTTAGTTATTAAAATTCTAGTACATACAAAAGAGTCCCTATTTGAATATTACTAATAGTTAGAGAGTCATACTAATAGAGTCAATCATTCAATTGTGTCATAGTTAAGTTAAATCATGCACACAAAGAATGTTAGTATAGTGAATTAGAATCATCATTCATTTAAATGGACACATGTAGATTCTTGAACATTTCTAGAAGCCTTGAAGGGTTCAAAGAACTAACATATATCTAGTACAAGAACCCATGATTTTCAAAGCCTAGATATTTCGTTAAATATTAAGAATTTCAACTTGACATATTGAGCACACACAAAATCTCAATTATCCAGTGAACACACAAACATTAGCATTCAATTGGGCACATGATTGAGATAGAGGGAGCATTGGCATTGAACAATTGATTGAGAATTATTGTACCAAGACTAAGCATTTGATTGGAGCACTAACTTCCAAAGAGTATTGCTTTTGATATTCTCACTACAATGATAAGAGAATAATGAATTCAAGAAAGATACATTAGATGACTCACAAAATAAGATCTTAAAAGAAAATATGGTGACACGAAAATGAAAAAAATTATTGATCCCCTTGATATGTTGAGCTAAAGAAAAATTCTTTCAGTTGTGACCTCAAATGCTAGAAGGAAGAGGAATAGTAGGTTGTCATAGCATAGAGTAAGTTTCTCATATTTGACAAAGGAAACAATCTTTCTAAGAGTGTTGTACAGGGAGAGAGGGTGATACAAAATGTACTATAGTGTATACAAAAGCTTCAAGAATAACATGACTCAGGATGTTGTCGCAGAGTTTCTTTAGGAAGAAGAAAGACCTTGAGGTTGCGGGAGAGGTTGGAAGGGCCTCTTAGGCCATTCTCATCATACATTGTAATTAGACATTAGTCTAAGTAAATATAAGAATGTAATTGGTAAATGTGTAAATGAACCTAATGGATGATTAGTTGGAGTAGCTAAAACTAATCCAACCATCTCCCTAATTGTGTAAATACTCTTTAAAACTAAATAAAATTCATTCGTATATCCTTCCCACACATTTCAATTGAGTATGTTTATTGTTAGCATGATGTAGTATATTTCTTGTTTGCATTTGTAATTCATTATATTACAACATATTACCTTGCATCTCTCTTTGAATCATATTACCATGAAGATGATCCCCCCCTGAGACATTGTTGCAATCAAGTATGTATTACTTGTGATGGTTGGGCCACCTTAACACAAAGGAGTATTTGAACCCAAAGGAAAATCTCATGTTTGGAATTGGAGAGATACTTACCCAAACGTTGAATACAAGTGTGGACCCACCTCTAACCTAGTATCCATAAACATTCCCATCTCCACTAGGAAAACTAGATCTAGGCATTCGGTCATTGACTGTGGACATACTAAAACTAGGCATATCATAGGAAAAAATACCTATGTTTTGTGATGGCATCTTTGAAGAAGTCATTGTGGAAGATAAACTAAGTCTTTGATTGCATAATAATGTTATACCTCAAGTGGTAATGGTCACTGACACACCCTTGATTGTAAGGCATGTGAAGAAGAACTTGAAAGAATATGGTGAGGTGTGAGTTTCTAAAATTTTCCCTACTATAAATCATACATAAAGATGAACATTGATATGATATGTAATGTTTGTAAAATCAAAAGTGGTGTTATGTTTCATTTTAATGTTTTGTGAGAGGTAGCTTATTATCTTTCTCTTCCACAACTTATTCACTTTGATTGCATATCGTGGTAGAAAATGGGGACATCCATGCTAAGAAGATGTTAATGTCAATGTGGATGCAATGCAACCATCCATTGAATTTTTTGAGAAAAACTAGGTAGAGATTGTCAATCCTTATATTTTAGGTAGTGCTTCAAACAACTAGTTTTATTGTAGATATATTTTTAGAATGAGGGGGATGGTTAGGTCCCACATAATTAGTGAAAATTGGCTGTGCACTGAGCGTAGTAGGATAAATGAGTTTCACACTTTGATCAAGTGCTCAGTTGTATATTACAATTATTTATTAAATAATCTCAACATTTGATCTCTAAGGAGGCTTGAACTTAACTTATTATACAAGTAGTTGTGATGAGTAAAGTCAACAAATTACCTTGGATTTTGTTTACAAGATGTTCTAGTGCAAGAGTACATGGAAAATGTAAAGTGAATACAAAACCATCTAGGAGATTTTATTAAGTCAAATTTCAACCAATTTGTCAAGACTTTACATGTTTTTATAATTCAATGAAAGATCCGTTGAGGTTTTACAATATTTTCTAATTTTGTGAAAGATTCAACAAAACTTTTACTATGTTTTAGAATTTCGTGAATGATTTGCCACGATTTTACAAGGATTTATATTTTTGTGAAAGATTAGCCCAAATTTTACAATTTATTTTATAATTTCGTGAGTTTGTTAATTCCATTTATGTTCTCTTTAGCAGCTTACATGATATGGATTGGATGGTAGCATTGTGTTACTCCAGAGCTGCTTGGATTAGGTGAATTTGTGCAAAGGAGATGTGCATAACATGCAGTTGAAGTTGGAACTCCTTTCTATTGTAGTTAAATATCTGATGCATCAACCAAATTTCAGTACATTTTTTTGTGAACTTGTGAAGAATACTCATACAGGTGAAAATATCCTTAGGAATTTGTCAAAGAACTTGCATTTGTCATTACCTGAGCATCTTGGATTGGGATTGGCCTTGGAAGACTCATATGATACAAATAAAAGCGAAGAAGGTAGGTATAGTTGTGTTTGTTTATTACGAACATCTCACTATTCATTCTTGGAAACAGGGGCTTTTGAAATACATATTTGACTTGTATTTTTTTATTCACAGTTTTAAACTTTTCCCCTTTATGAGGATGGAACAACTTACCACAAGTGTTTATGTCTTTAGGTCAAAAATTATGTGAGTCTAAAATAATGGAACTGTACTAGAACCACACCAAAACCCAACAGATAGTATTTTTGAAGATCTCATTGAGAAAATTTCATTATTCCTTCATCGGAGTGAAGGATTATCAAACCATGTGCCCAATTTCATCGAGGCATTGTCTTTGCTGCAACCCAAATCCCAAACATCACTATTACTGACTCCATTATTTACAAATGAAGTAAATGTTGTTAATTCCTTGAGGTATGCACATTTTTTTTAATAGTTGTTCATCCAGTGCTGTGTTAATAGTTATGGCTTAAAAATTTATCAGAAAGGTAGGATCATGGCCTTGACAGGAACAAAGTTATATTTTTTTCTTTTATCAGCATTGTATGCACGTTTCTTCATTTCCATGCCAATTTTGTGATGCAGGAGTTTTGAATCTCTCTCTACAAGCACTGGGCTAGTCTCTAATGATATTCCGACCCAATTAGAAGAGGTAAATGATGTTGCAAACATAATGCCGGAGGAGATTGGATATGGATGCACAATTGATGTTTCACACTGCAAAGATATTTTGTCATTTTTTTCTCCACTGAAGGAGGAGATTGTGTCCAAGATAATTAGCATGGTTGTGTGCACTCATACATGCCTTGAGGATTCCCATGGTACACATGCAACATTTTATACTTCAATGTTTAATAGTTCCATAATTGACTCTTTATGGTTATCCTCTTGGAATATTGATGTTCTTTTGGATTCTATGAAACAACTGGTGAGTGTTCTGCCAATCACCTCATCTTCAACATTGTATTAAGTTAGTTGTATCTGTTGAAATTTGAAGTGAATTTTTAGTTAGAATTTTTCAACAATGGAGGTTACTTTGTAGGCTCCAGAAATCAATTGGGTGTCTGTGATGGAGTCTCTAGATCAGAAAGGATTTTATTTTCTATATCATAAAGCCTTCTCTATTTTGATGTTGATTTATGGAAAAACTTTCCAGGTAGACATATTGATTTATGGAAAAACTTGCCAGAGAGACATGCAAAGTTTAAAATGACTAAGGTTATTATAAATCAGACTAATGCCTATGTTTTGTTCAAAATAGTGGCA
The DNA here is from genome assembly GCA_027924585.1 of Larix kaempferi. Classification (NCBI taxonomy): domain Eukaryota; kingdom Viridiplantae; phylum Streptophyta; class Pinopsida; order Pinales; family Pinaceae; genus Larix; species Larix kaempferi. Next base: position 1,119,128 of record BSBM01000892.1, read on the forward strand.
TTGCATCTTGTGTAGAGAATATTTTATACCCCATATCCCAACTAGATAATTGAGGGTCTCGGGTATGTTACACTACTCAAGTGCACATTCTCAAAGAACACATAACAAAGGTCAAAGATTTCAAATTAAAATAAAAAGGGGAGCAACTATATCCCATGATTAAGCTCTTATTCTATCCCTTTGTGTCAATTATTTGTCTTTCCTTACGAGTTGAGGCAAACCAATAATTCAAGAGAGCAGAGTGAAACAGTATTCTAATCGCACTGCACAATGTAGTATTGAGAGCTACCATAGAACTAAGTAATTGAGAGGCCTGATTATCCATATTGCACCAAAAAATCAATTTGACAGCCTACAAAACATCAACTAGGATTCCAATTTGCTTCTCAAGTAACTTGGAGGAAATGCTTACCTTTTCCCAGTATTGACTTGGACTATCTTCCCAAATACTTGCAAAGAGGAGGTTGGAGTGCTTGAGGAGTATAACTAGATCCTATGCTCTATCCTTGGGCTTAAGTTTCATGCCATTGAAATAGATGATGGAAAGAGTGAGCCATTCCCTAGTGCTTGCATACCTCCAACCTTGAATTCCCAATTTGAAAATCCCAAATATTCTCCACATTATCTTCTCCCCGGATTCAAAAGATTGAATCAAATGAGACAATGAATGTGTGAATACTAGGTGGAGTTGAATTTCCCATCCTTTCACATAAAGGATTTTTTAATGAACCTACTAGGTATCCCTTCCACCATGATTAAGATTAAGTGGATTAAATCCTTTGGGGATGGTTTGGAGATCCAACACACCATTTTTTATCATTTCCTTCTGCAATCCTTGAGCCTTGGTTTACTACATGATCTAGGGTTCAAGTCCCTTAGGATGTAGAGAAATTTCACATCCATAAGTGCTTGGATTTATCCCCTTATTCTTTAATGATATGAGTGAAGGAGTCATCTACTGAAAGAAATTTGTGCTTAAGGTTTTCTATAATGATCAGGGAAACTCCAAACAAAAGAAAGGTCTCTATTTTAGAAAACATTTCCATCCTAACACCTTGTACAAGAGGATAAGGATTCCCTTGATTATTTCTCGTTGTTCTTATCCCGCAAGGATAGCTACTTTCTTGATTTCCTGGAGGATCAAGAATGATCCCCTCATACCTACCACCCCTAGGTTCCTTTTATGACCTCAATTGAAAATAATATTGTATTTTCCTTGCTATGCAAGCCAATCTTGGAATTCTTGCTATAATTTCCTAATCGTCCAGTTATGAGGTTTGTGGTGCTTGATTGGCATGTTTTTAATAGATATTTTTCCTAATAAAACATATGATGACCAATATCTTTCTTCCATGTCGAGTGTTAACACCTCTAAGAAAACTACCACAGGGGAAGGAAAGGGAACCCCTTACCGAAATCTCAGGTCTGCCCACTAATTTTTTACTCCAAAAGAAGAAGCAAAAGCTCCCAGAAAATGGTTAAGTATTAACCACTTCTGACTGGATGAGCAGGCCACAGTGAGAAAAATGATAAAAAGGAGGTCTTATGCTCTTAAGAGATTGAATAGTAGAAATTGGAGATAGAGCTAGATCGACGGTTGTAGAGCGATTTTGTAGAGGTTCCGACTTTCCGAACCCGCATTGCGGATTGTAGAATTCAGAGGAGTAATTTAATCAAAGTTGTGCGTTGGAGTTCCGACTTTCCGACTCCCTCATTTCGGATTGTGGATTGCGAAGGAGTAAATTTTTCAAAGCTGTGAATTTGGGGTTCCGACTTCCGATTCCCACATTGCAGATTGCGGAAGTCAGAGGCGTGATTTCTTTGAAGCAGTGAATTTGGGGTTCCAACTTCCGACTCCCACATTGCGGATTGCGGAAGTCGGAGGTGTGATTTCTTCGAAGCAGTGAATTTGGGGTTTCGACTTCCGAATCCCGCATTGCGGATTGCGGAAGTCATAGGCATGATTTCTTTAAAGTTGTCAATTTGGGGTTCCGACTTTCCGACTCCCGCATTTCAGATTGCGAAATTCGGAGGAGTGATTTATTTGAAGCTATGTAGAAGGTGTTCTGACTTTCTGACGCCCGTATTTCATATTGCGGATCGTGGAATTCAGAGGTGTAATCTCTTGAAGTTGTGTGTTGGGGTGCCCACTTTTGAATCCTGCATTGTAGCTTGCGGATTTTGGCTTGTAGATTTCGGATTGCGTACTGAAGTTGACGTTTCAGAATAAATTGCAGCTGTGTAAAAAATGCAGAATTTGGTACGAGAAAGACTCAAATTTCCGCAAGTGGGAGTTGAGCTGAAGGCAAAAGAAAGCCACAATACGTCAATCCCTGAAAATCAACCTGAAATGGCTCAATCTAAAGGACAACAAGCAGTTCGACAACCCGAGTTTTGCACTAGCAGCACACTGAAGTTTACCATCGGCTCATCTCTAGATCAAGAAGCAGTTGGTTTGAGTAGTTCGAAGTGAAGAAGGAAGACAACCACATCACTTCCAGTTTTTATTTATTTTGAATAAATAGTCCATAAGACTAGTAGTTAATTTGATATATTACCAACAATTGTAGTTGCGAATTTAATAAACAACTACATATGGCTAAAGTAGTCGGGAAGGTTTTGATTTTTGTAAGCCTATAAAGGCAGGTTTTGAATAAGACCCAAGGGTTGGGATTTTGAGATAAGAAAACTATGAGTATGTAATGAAACCCATCCTTTGATTAATGCGAAGATTTGATTTTGGAGTAGAAATTCCTGAAATGAATGTTTTGATGTCTGTAATTCCTATGAATGTTTTCCTTGCCAGTATTGCCCATTGATTGCATTATTCTGAAGTGTTTAAATCAAGATTACATGGTTTGAAATTCGTATATCATTTGATGCTTCATATACATATGATTAGATACTCCACTTTTTCTTTTTGAAATTGCAAGTTAGAATTCATTCGTAAATGATCTAACTCTGTGATGGATTGTTGTTTCCCCTTCTGCTACCATCTGCTAATATCCTTTTGACATGAAAAAACTTCATTTATCTTGCCTCTGCTTCTCAAATTATAGTCCAATCAGTAATCTGTGACATAAAACCTATGAAAGTTTGACTCCATGCCCTGTGATATACCTATCCTCAACCCAACCAATTGAAAGCCCAATACCCTTATCTGAAGGTCTAACCACCACTATTAATACACAACAAACCAATTCAAGTGATATTTTGCATGCTGAAAGAGTTGTGTGAGAGAGATCCCTCTCTATGTTTGGAAAGGCTAGTTTCGATCCACAAGAGTGTAGTTGAAATAGTTACCTCAGTGATCCCTTCTGCCGCAACCTGGAAGAATCCTGAGTGATAACATCTGGCGACCATACTGGGGAACGGAGAGCTTCTTTACCCCATAAAAAGAATTACAAGGAATCAAATTAGATCTCTGAGGGAAAACAAAAGATCAAATACAAAAAGGTTGTGATATTTTCCCTGGAGACTCCAATATGCAAATTTTCAGTCCCACAAGAGACACTTGGTGAGTTTCTTGAAAGAATTCTGGCTTCTTGAAGGATATCTACCAAAATTCAGCAGGATCCTGAACTAGCACAGTTCATATTAGATCCAAAAAAGATCATCCAGAAAGCGAAGAAAGAAAAACATGTATTCTGTAACGTCCCCTTCTTGACCCTATTCCATTAAAATGTAAATGATGTAATATTGTTATAAAATCATGGTGAGGAGCTCAATGCCAAGGCCCCGCCATCGATTTATTGATGCGTATGGTTTGCGTGCTAGCAAGGCACATTGGAAATTCAAACATCATGTAATATACATTTTAATAAAAATACCCACAACTAGCTATGCAATGCAACAAAGAGATGGGGGCATGATTTTACAAGGAATTGGGAGGGAAAACATTCAAACCCTTGAGCCACTCAAGTCAAGCCAAGTGTCAATGAGAGAACCCATCAAACCCTCAACTACCCATGTTGACTTTTGTACCCAATCATTGATTTCTTCCAAGAGTTGGTTGAGGTAGTTAATGCCTTGGGGAATGGGAGGTATGGCTGTCCAAATTCGGGTATGGGCAAGCCACCCTGCATGGGAAATCTCGTTTTGCTTCTTGGGCAAGAAAAGAGCCATGAATTGCTCCCCAAGCCATTATTCATCAACCAGTTTGACTCCCTCATGAGTTGGGAGCTACCTGGGCGTTTTTCTCCATGGATTTCCTATGTTTTCCTTCATTTTTCCAGTTGGGAAGGGCGTTTTTGTTTTGGTTTCCCATGGGGAAGAGAAAAGATGGATTTGGGGTTTCAATGGGGACGTTTTGGCCAATTGAAACGCTCATAACATGTGGGAGAAATCAGGTTTCTCTATGGGGACGAATTTCCCTTCCCACAGTCCGTTTTAGTAAGCCACGATTTGGGAAAAACCCATGGAGCCTGTTTTGTAAAATACCCTTGTTGTAAAGGTGTATCCTTGCCCAATGGTCGTTTTCCCTGTGTGTAGAAAGAGTATGTTGGGGTATGGGTAATGGGTATCTATTGCTTTGGCTTGAGCTTGAGTGCAAGCATCCAGGGTTCAAATGTATCCTGATAAACCCAGCTGTGGACTGGCTTGGCTCAGATGAGATGATTAATTGGCTGTGCATGAGTGAATGTCCCCTTTTCCTTGTAAGAATCATGCCCAGCTCGGGGGTGGCAGTTGTGTTGAGAAATTGATGAACACTACTAGCCTATGGTTGGGTGGAATGTTGCAGCGACATAGCTAGTTGTCTAGGACAATTGCACAATGAAGATAAGTGTTTTTCTATGTCTATGTATTTACTTCTGAAATGTTTTAATTGATGATTGTTTGTGTGCGGATGAGTTTCAATTCCGCTGTGCATATTTCTTAATTTGTATCTGCACATAAATGTTTTATTCATATGCTTCTAATGAATGGGTTGAGCTTCATGAAATTCCCCATAGATTGTTAGTATGTTCCCTTCCTTGCCTTGGATGGATGGGAGGGTACGTTACAGATGGTATCAGAGCTGCTGGTTGCAGCATTGGGCCTTTATGGGCTACCTATCACAGTTGCAGAGGTAAGTGTGCTTCCTGCTCAACACTGATAATTAAGAAAAATTTCAAAAATTTCAAATTTTCAAAATTTTTCTAAGTGTCGATGCGTTTTCTGCCAAAAACTGTGCCGACGAATCTCGACGATTTGGCTCGAAACAGTGGCCAAACTCGCTGAGTGGAGTCGACACGGTCAGCGAATCTGGCCGAGTTGCACCGAAAAAAAAAGAGAAGTTTACGGAATTTCAAAAAAATTTCTAAGTATTTTTGAAAATTTTCTAAGTGTTTTTGTTTGGTTGTGCCGACGCGTTTCAGTGAGTCTCGTGGAGTTGGGCCACAATGGCGGCAGAACTCGGTGAGTTGGGCCGAAACAGCGGCAGAACTCGCTGAGTGGAGCCAACACATTCGGCGAATTTGGCTGAGTTGCATCGACGGAGTTGCAGAAATGCTCGGGGAAAAGGAAGAAAAATTTCAAAATTTTTCTAAGTGTCTTTCGGCGGAAGAACTCGGTGAGTTGGTCCGCAACGACGGAAGAACTCGGCGAGTTGGTCCGAAATTGCGGCAGAACATGGCAAGTTGGTTCGCAACGGCGGAAGAAATCGACAAGTTGGTCTGAAATTGTGGCAGAACACGGCAAGTTGGTCCGCAACGGTGGAAGGACTCGGCGAGTTGGCCCGAAAATCTTTTCTAAGTGTCTTTCGACGGAAGAACTTGGCGAGTTGATCCGCAACGGCGGAAGAACTCGGTGAGTTGGTCCGAAACGACGGAAAATACAGATGAGTCCGTCGACCGGCGAAACTCGGCGAGTTGGTCTGGAACGGGTCGAGTTGGTCCACAAGGAGGCAAGCCCCCTTGACCCCCATCGTCCCCCAGAGGCAGTCGTTGAAAGTGTGAAATGCATTCTCTATGCTTGGGATGAGAAGCAGGAATTGCATTAAGAGTAGTTGGCTATGATATGCATTGCGGAAGAGCGATGGGAGCAGCAAGGCAATGTCTATGCTTGGAATGTGCACTATGGAGGATTAAAGAGGGAATTCCTCACCTTAAACTATTTCTGTTTATAGCATAAAAATTGCATATTTGGAAAATAGCAAGAATGAATGTTATACACGTATGTATATGTTGAATTGCTAATTCATGAGAAGATCATAGCTAATGATTGCTTGTATGCTTGGTAGGGAAGCCAAGAAAAGGGATCAGCTATGATGTGGAGGAGGAACTCCATGTCATGATGGGAAATTGGAAATTGAAAAGGGAAAATTCCTTAACTCCTCTCTTGCGATTGTATTTATATTTCTTAAGTTTTATATACTGAAAACTATGGCATAGGAATACTGGAAATACAAGAGAGTAGCAGATTAAATGCATACGAATTAGTGGGCATGATTAGAGAGTCATTGCATAATGCATGTGAATTCCTTACGCATGAGCATGATGTTGCATATGGGTAAAGGTAGTGAAGTTGCACATGCAATAACCCACTAATGGCATTGCCTATGGTTGGTGACAACTAATGTTGTAGGGACCAGATCATAGAAGCATGAATGAAAATGCAAGAGATTAGATAGATACGATGAATATGCACTAGATGGCATATCAATAAACATTGCACAGTGCATGTGAAAATGTTTTTGCGTATATGTAATATTGCATATTGGTAAAATAGTGAGGTTTTACATATGCAATGAGCCACTTAAGATAACAATTGTGGTTGCTAATAATTAAGTTGTGTTCGCATTGGTTGTAGGACCAAAGAAAACCGAAGCATGGCTAAGGATGAGGATGATGTTGTTGCATATGACCAACAAAGGAAAGGATGGTGCAACAAATATGTGATCATGAGGTTGGCAGAAGGACTGTGTAGCATTGGTAAGAGGCCAACTGATCAGGTAACATCAAGCGATGTTAATAACAACCACATAGGTAATGGTTATTTGTGCTTAATTGCATGAATGATTGAAAGAGGATTTGGTGAGATCCCTTCAACTATGTTTAAACTTTGTTGATTTAGTTTGCATGTGGTATTGAATGCCTGAATGTGAATGTTAACCTACCGAGCATGGTGAGGTGTGGGTAAGTGAAGGCAAGGACCCTTACACCCTATAGTTTCTTAGAAACCTCAATGCATTCATATGAAATCCTATCATGCCATTTGTGAATATTGGTTGTGAGTTTAACAACCAAAGCAAGTGATGACTTATGGTCCTGTTGTAGTGTATGCCATATGAGATAGGTAGGGTTAGGCCATAATATGATTGAAATGCCTAGTATTCATGGATTAATGCAAGGTTGTATTGGGGGGTTAGGCATTGAGTGAATGCACCTTAAAAGATTATGTAAATGTTGTGAATGTGCATGCATATGTGTGGGTGCACATGTTGAGATGCATGGGTGTGACACATATATGTTTCAATGCAATTAGATAATAGATGAAATGGTGGACTATTGCTAATCCTGAGACCATTTCATGAGCTGCTATGAATGCAGTAGAAGGACTGCATGAAGAAGGTAGACATGTGATGGGCTACCAGAGCACTCTGTTGGAAGGACAGAGCTGCATGGAATGTGAAGTAATGAGTATTTACAGTTTATTGCATGGATAGTGTGACCGTGTCTTGCAATTTTATTGTGATAATGATGCATATATAGAAATGTATATATTTCATTGCATTTAAAATGTTAACAACTGAAAGTGTTTGAATTATTGAGTGTTATAATTCTGATATCACTTCAGTGACTGTTGTAGCAATGAAAAGATTATATGCATAGATACTCATAACGTGTTTGGCTGATTAAAGTTCAGATTTCAGGTAGAAAGGTCTTGTGTATGACAATAAGGATAAGTCCATAGTAAAGATCGGGATCTACCATGTGCAGAAGCCAAAGGTTATGAGAAGGTTCTCATGGTTGTAACTTATGCATGAAACAAATATGAAAATTGTCTGATTTAAGTTTATGAGAATAATCTCATGGTTGCAAATCTAATTTCTGTAGGAAAACAGATTTGTAGATTTCAGATTTGAGAATTTGCTTATAATTGCTAATCACCGTTTGAGGACATGTTGTAGGTGGATGTTCATGTATGGTAGCAAGGGTAAAACCATAATGGACAGAGTGATACCACTTACAAGAGCCAAACGATATGAGGGTGGCCTCATGGTTAAACAAATAAATTTCTGTAGGAGGCAAAATTGTAAATTCATGTTGAATTAATTATTAATGCTATTGATTGGTTATGGAACAATCATATTTGAAGCTTATTGATAAATATTGCTGACTGTTTGGCTATTTGATAAGTGTGCCAGGATGACACATTGCAGGAAGACCATGTGTGATGGCCTGCAGAAGCCAAACTAGATGGGAAGGATCCCATGCTTTGGAAATGGGTTTTGGGTGAAACGCCATTGTAAATGTCGATAATGTCTCAACCGAGCTGCATGTTGGTAAAGCATGTGAGTGAGACAGTAAAATTATGCCAAGAAGGCATGTGTGGGTTATGGAATGTGAAAATATTGGGGTGGCAAATTGAAGGACTCTTGACTCAGAGAAGGGAGCCCCCATTCTTTGCAAATGAAGAAAAGATACATCTGTGAAACAAATGAGTATTCTATAACCATAACCAAGAATATACCTATCTGGTTATTAGATTTGATATGCAGAGCATGTTTCATTGTTTCATTCTTATTCCAGACTGCTTGAGTGTGATTAAGGCCTACATGGCTCACATCGGAAAGGGATGCATACCTTTCAGGTGATGGGTTATTTTAGGGTTGTCAATATTGACTACACCCTAAGGGAATGGACGCATTCCTAGTGTTTCAATACTTGATAGTGAATGTTATGAAATGTGATTACAATTTTAGAGCAGCAATACTGATGAGCCTGCTTATCCTTCTTGTGCTACTAGCTTACAGAGATGCAATTTGGTGTTGCACGTTAAGAGGCAAAGTGAAGAAAGGGTGCTCAAGAGAACTATATGGGAAGTGGTAACCTTTCTACGCTCACACTAAAGGACACTAAAAGAGATGGATAGGCCCGAGGAGCTGTGTTGCAAAAAAGGGGTATCATCCTTGTGTAGTGTGAGTGGGTATTGTGGGGCCATGCTAGCCTGCAGTCAAGTGAGTCACCTATGGAGTTCCTGGAGGGAACCACTGGTTTGCATAAGAGATGGAGCCACGTAATCATATTATGTTGTTCTTATTGCCTGATAAAACCAGTCGGTGTACTGGCTTGGCATTGTTTATTTGGATGTTGTGGTGAAGGGTTGTTGGATGCCTGAGAAACCCAGTCGGTGTACTGGCTTGGCATTGGTTATTTGCACGTTGTGGAGGTATTGGTGAAGGGTGTCATTTCCTGACAAACCCAGTCGGAGAATTGGATTGGAAATGGTTGTCGTATGCTTGATAAACCTAGTCAGCTTACTGGCTTAGCATACTGATTTTTGAAATTCTTGATAAACCCAGTCGGCGTACTAGCTTAGCATACTGATTTTTGAAATGCTTGATAAACCCAGTCGGTGTACTGGATTAGCATACTGATTTTTTTTAAATGCTTGATAAACCCAATCGACGTACTGGCTTAGCATACTGATTTCAGGGATGACTGATAAACCCAGTCGGCGTACTAGCTTGGCATTGCCTATTCGGATGATGCTGTGGAGCAGCATGTGTGCTGGCCAAGCATCCACCCCACAGGTGATCCAAGGCTTGTAAAGCAGAGAAGGAAACCTGTGAAGTAGCAAGGAATGCACAATACAGATAAGTATTTGGTTATCTTGCAGCTTCTTGCTTATGAATATACGTGTGTATATGATTTGGTTATGATTTCTTAAACTCTTGTTTGGAGATAAACCCTATGAAAATAAACTAAACATGTGAATTGATTCAATGTTTGAGTGTAGGTATTGCTGGAAGCAAGGACTATGAAGGCATCATAGGGATGCATGTGGGCATGTGATCGTCCGAAAGAGCTTAGTGTGAGTAGTAATGAAAGATGGTGCTAGTGGACATGTGTGGGTCTTAGCAGCCTAAGGTTTTGTAAGCAACAATGGGGAAGAATTCCCTAGTTGAAAATCCTCAAACAGACCTTAGACACTATGTGTCATAGCCAAGAAATGGCAAGTCATGCATTCACATTGAAGTGAAAGATGCTAAGGAGCATAGAACCACAAGTGATGGTGTGGCTCCGGATTGGAACAAGACTAAGAGGGGGAAACTCTTACTCTCCTCTTTCCTTTTTGACTGATGCATCTTATAAACAAAATATTGTTGAGTGCATGTCATGGTTGAAAATAGATCGTGTTTAATTGCTTGCAACAAATTGTGAATGTTGAAATAGATATTTCCATGTGATAGTATGAACATAGATGAGTTCATGTATATGTTGGGAAAACATGAAATGTGTGGAAGTCTTATGAGTAAAGCATGGACGTTCCAAGTCAATTGGGAAAATAATTGACTAATGTTAATATTGTGTTATGCTTGTCCTAACAGGAATTGCCATGATGAGTCTCGCAGGTGAGACGTTGAAAGCCATTGAGTGTAGCTAGTACTAACCGAGTGTTGCTAGTGAGAAAAGTGAGAGCCAGTTGCGCACTTTGATCATGGAAGCAGACCAAAAGCCATTTGATTTGGCTGAAAATCTTCCTCAAATAGTTTCCAGGACAACAAGAAAGATGGCATCCATGAAATTCTAGAATTGTGGATCAACTGGAAGGTGAATAAAAGGAAGGGATTGCTGTGGAGCAATGCCCACCTGCAGAGTTGGAATATCAAATCCAGCAGGAGCAGCTTGAGGAAGCCAAAGGACTTGGTCCCGAAAGTTCAATTCAAGAGATGAAACGCAGGACAGACCTGCCATCAGTTGTGAATTTTGGACATGTGTAAAATGGGTATTTATTCCTAAGAATTGGAACACCGAGGACGGTGTTATTCCAAGGGGAGGGGTATGTAACGTCCCCATCTTGACCCTATTCCATTAAAATGTAAATGATGTAATATTGTTATAAAATCATGGTGAGGAGCTCAATGCCAAGGCCCCGCCATCAATTTATTGATGTGTATGGTTTGCATGCTAGCAAGACACATTGGAAATTCAAACATCATGTAATATACATTTTAATAAAAATACCCACAACTAGCTATGCAATGCAACAAAGAGATGGGGGCATGATTTTACAAGGAATTGGGAGGGAAAACATTCAAACCTTTGAGCCACTCAAGTCAAACCAAGTGTCAATGAGAGAACCCATCAAATCCTCAACTACCCATGTTGACTTTTGTACCAAATCATTGATTTCTTCCAAGAGTTGGTTGAGGTAGTTAATGCCTTGGGGAATGGGAGGTATGGTTGTCCAAATTCGGGTATGGGCAAGCCACCCTGCATGGGAAACCTCATTTTGCTTCTTGGGCAAGAAAAGAGCCATGAATTGCTCCCCAAGCCATTATCCATCAACCAGTTTGACTCCCTCACGAGTTGGGATCTACTTGGGCATTTTTTTCCATGGATTTCCTGTGTTTTCCTTCATCTTTCCAGCTGGGAAGGGCGTTTTTGTTTTGGTTGCCCATGGGGAAGAGAAAAGATGGATTTTGGGTTTCAATGGGGACGTTTTGGCCAATTGAAACGCTCATAACATGTGGGAGAAATCAGGTTTCTCTTTGGGGACGAATTTCCCTTCCCACAGTCTGTTTTAGTAAGTCACGATTTGGGAAAAACCCATGGAGCCTGTTTTGTAAAATACCCTTGTTGTAAAGGTGTATCCCTGCCCAATGGTCATTTTTGCTGTGTGTAGAAAGAGTATATTGGGGTATGGGTAATGGGTATTTGTTGCTTTGGCTTGAGCTTGAGTGCAAGCATCCATGGTTCAAATGTAGTCTGATAAACTCAGCTGTGGACTGGCTTGGCTCAGATGAGATGATTAATTGGCTGTGCATGAGTGAATGTCCCCTTTTCCTTGTAAGAATCATGCCCAGCTCGGGGGTGGTAGTTGTGTTGAGAAATTGATGAACACAACTGGCCTATGGTTGGGTGGAACATTGCAGCGACATAGCTAGTTGTCTGGGACAATTGCACAATGAAGATAAGTGTTTTTCTATGTCTATGTATTTACTTTTGAAATGTTTTAATTGATGATTGTTTGTGTGTGGATGAGTTTCAATTCCGCTGTGCATATTTCTTAATTTGCATCGCGCACAAATGTTTTATTCATATGCTTCTAATGAATGGGTTGAGCTTCATGAAATTCCCCATAGATTGTTAGTATGTTCCCTTCCTTGCCTTGGATGGATGGGAGGGTACGTTACATATTCCTCCACTGACCAGATATTTTTCTTTACCTAAAGAAGAAGCCTAGACTATAGATACTGTCTCTTTTTATTTAAAGTTTGAGAATTCCTTATTTAGGTCTAAATATGAGACATATCTGAAAGAAACCCTATTTGATCAGAAGAGGTTCCAAACCCATTATTTGAGTGCTTTGTGGGAGAGTTTACAAGTCAAAGAAGAAAGCAGTGATCCGTTCCTCTTCACCAAAGCAGCCAGTAAGAGCACCACTATCCTGATCACCCATCCTACTTCAAGCCACACTGTTGTAATACCTAGCCCTGCTTCTAAACCTATTTCAAATACTCCTCCTGGTTCCAAGAAAACCCTAAGAGCTGTTAAATTAATGTAACTTCAAATAATATTCTACTTGTACTTTATTATTGTAGCTTCGTCGGGGATGTTTTACCTCTGTTCGGAGATGTCATTATTATATATGGTCATGTAAAAGTCATGAGGTAAAGCCTCCATTGTAATTCAGGTCATTAGTACCCTAAATAGTGTAATATAATATTATTTGAGTCTTTCTAGGAGAGGTCGGCCTAGTTAGTTAAAGTGAGGCTGACCTAGCTGGGATAAAATTCAAGTAAAAGGTAAAGTATAAATAGAGAGTGAGTTCCTCTCATTTGTACCATCACTCACTTGTGCAATTCACATTAGAGGAGAGAGAGGGATATTTGCGAAGGAGGAGGAGGATTGGCTTGGGTATAGAGTTTGATCTTTTTGTCTCTCTTATTTGTGAGACCTATTTTTGGGCATTGTACTTTGATCATCTATATTGAGGAAGTTCTTGCTGGGTTTTCTTCCCCTTGAGGGTTTCCCAGGATATATTGTTTTGTGCTTTGTGATTGTGTATCTTTCAAAGATCCTTATGATGCTTCTATTGTGAATCATGTATTGAATGCTAATGAATTTGGAATTTAGTCTATAGTAGCATATAATCTTAACATGGTATCCGAGCTAGCTTGAAAAGAGCAACTTTCACAAGGTAAACTCTCTCTCTCACTCTCTGAAGTGAAAAATTAGGGCTTCTCACATAAGTGAATTTTTTGAGTGCAATTGGCATAGGAAGTGCACCTCTCCAAGATCAAAATTTTGGCACCAAGATGGAATTTTTTTAGTAGGTGAAACTCTCGAAAAGTCAAACCCTAGTTTGACTTTGGACCAGAAAAACCAGAAAACCAGAAAACCAGAGAAAGCCAGAAATTGTAGGTCGGAATTTCACAAGTCAATTTTCAAGGGTGAAATTTTGGAATCTTCTTAAACCAAGTGTACCAGCATACTCGCCTCAGTAAAGCACATCTTTTGGTGAGTTCAGTTTTTTATTTTGAGAAATTTTTATTTTTGGTTATTCTCTGCTCTCCGGGTTAAGATGGAACCAAGCACTAAGCTTGATGACAAGTTGGAAGGCATATAGAACTTCCGTGCTTGGAAGTATAGGATTGGAATCATTCTAGAAGAGAATGATCTTTCAAAGTTTGTTAAAGAAGATTTACCAGAACCCACATAAGCCGAAGCCAATGAAAGAAAAGAAGAATACAAGAAGAAGAGAAACAAAAGACATCATGCTAATTTTTCAGAAGATGATGATGAAGAAGAAGAAGAAGAAGAAGAAGGACCTCCCAGGAAGCTACCAAAGGAACAAATCGAAGATTATGTTTTTTAATAGTGGTGCTTCAAAGCACTTTCTCAAGCTTGATTCAGGAACTTTGATGATGGAGTAGATTTCAACATCAAACATTCCAGTAATCCTTGCAAGGAGACTAGGATCAAAAGAGATCATACCGAACAAACAAAGATACTTATTTGAATTGTCATTTCATCAAATTGTTTCAATGATAGTGTCCAGTTGTGTACACATTTATTTAGGATGTGTGTTATGGATGTTAGAATGCTTGCAAAGATATGCATGTGATGGGTAAGTAGCCTATGGTGCTATACAAAATTCCATTGCTACTTATCTAGAGTGAAACCTCTTTGCTGACATATTAGGAGTAGTGCACACTCTTAATAATGTTATGGTAGAGATGGAAGGCATCTATAAAGTTACCATATGAATGTAGGATGTGGAGGAATGTTGTTTTAGCATTATGATAGTGAGACTTATGTTTTATGCATATGTTTTGGAAACTATGAAATGTTTCTAACCATGCTACTAAATTTGACTTGTAGGAAAGATCATGTGTACTCTCCTACAAGAGAATAATGATGAGACTTGTTCCGGAGAACAAGTGACGATGAAATTCAAGAAGACTTATAAAATAAAGACTACTACAGATGAACAAAGTGAGAGTGAGTCAACTATGACAAGTTGTTTCCTGAGTGGCAAATGATATATATTACACTAGACAGATGGTGTAATATAAAGTAGAAGCATATATCGAGTAACCTCCAGAATTCAGAACTCTCTACAAAGAACCACAGGTGCCAGCATGAAGAAGTATATGAAGAATATGTAGCTCCTAGAGTTACAGAAGTGGCACCCTCTCCCGTTGATGAGACTCGGGAAGATCATTGGAGCCCCAAGAACCTCCATCCATGACTATCTCTCACAAGAGAAAACCAGCTTGGGCTCGTGAAATTATTCAAGATGCAAAGAGGTATGGAGCTCCAGAAGTCTCCACAAGAGAAAGCAAGAGGCCAAATCCATTTTCAGTTATGTGGCTTTGATGTGTGATCTTGTAGAAAAAGAGCTTACTTGTTTTGAAGAAGCCATTCAAAAGAAAGAATGGGTAGAAGCTATGACAGAAGAATACCAATCTATAATGAAGAATGATGTATGGGACATAGTTCCCAAACCAAAAGGTAAAAGTTTGGTATCTTCCAAATGGATATACAAGATAAAACATGCTGCTGATGGAAGTATTGAAAAATACAAAGCTAGATTTGTGGCTCGTGGATTCTCTCAAAAGGAAGGAATCAATTATGAAGAAAAATTTGCTCCTGTAGCAAGGTACACTTCAGTTGGAACCATCATGGCACTTGCAGCCACGATGAAGTGTAAGTTACACCAGATGGATGTGAAAACAAATTTCCTGAATGGTGTCATTGAAGAATAAGTGGACATAGAACAACCACAAGGTTTTGAGGTTGAAGACAAAGAGACACATGTCTGCAAACTGCAGAAGGATTTGTATGGGTTGAAGCAAGCTCCAAGAGCTTGGTATGGAAGAATCTATATTTTTCTGACAAGCTTGGGATTTACCAAGAGTAAAGATGATCCTAACCTTTACTTCAAGGTTATGGATGATGAACTAGTCATATTATTGCTATATGTGGATGACTTGTTCCTGACAGGTAATGAGAAGCAAATCTTAGAGTGCAAGAAGAAGCTCGCTGCATAATTCGAGATGAAAGACCTTGGCTTAATGTATTATTTTCTAGGTCTTGAGGTATGGCAGAGCCTAGATGGAATATTCCTTAACCATGGGAAGTATGCAGTAGAAATATTGAAAATATTTGATATGCTAGAGTGTAAATCCATGGGCACACCCATGGATACCAACTTGAAGTTATTATATGATACTTCGTCAGAATTAGTGGATGTGACTTTGTATAGGAAAATTATCGGGTCGTTGATGTATTTGACAAATACTAGGTCATATATTTTTTTTGCTGTGAACACCTTAAGTCAGTATCTAGTTGAGCCCAGACGTGTTCACCTTTTAGCTACAAAGCATGTGATGAGGTATCTAAAAGGTACAATAGACTATGGTCTCAATTATTCTAGAGATCATGAGTTCAAACTGTATGGTTATACAGATTCTGATTGGGAAGGAAGTGTCTCAGACAGGAAGAGAACTTCAGGTGGATGTTACAGTTTGGGTTCAACCATGATCTCATGGCTAAGAAGGAAGCAATCCAATATTTCTCTCAGCACTGCAGAAGCAAAGTATATTGCAACCTGTTCTGCTAGTTGTGAAGCTATATGGATTCATAAGTTGTTATCAGGTCTATTTGATCTGGAGTTAGATACTACAGCGATTCTATGTGATAACTAGAGTTGTATAAAGATGACAAAGAACCCTATGTTCCATGATAAGTCAAAAAACATAGAAATACGGTATTTCTACATCCGTGATATGGTGAAGAAGGGAGATGTAAAACTCCAATATGTGAGCACGGATGAGAAGGTTGCAGATGTGTTGATTAAGACTTTGTCTCGTATGAAGTTTGAGCACTTCCATGAAAATCTTAGTGTAGTCCGTAAGGACTTCCCTCGAAAGGGGGAGTAGTGATGATGATATTGTGGTGTAGTGGGATTGATCATCCCTAAACAGTGATCCCGTAATTTCAAAAGGAAGGATAGTCTTAAATGTTGAGCTTGAGTTGTGATGGGATTGATCATCCCTAGACAGTGATCCCGTAATTCCGAAAGGAAGGATAGTCTTAAATGTTTATCTTGAGTTGTGATGGGATTGATCATCCCTATATAATGATCCTGTAATTCCGAAAGGAAGGATAGTCTTAAATGTTAATCTTGAGTTGTGATGGAATTGATCATCCCTAGACAGTGATCCCGTAATTCCAAAAGGAAGGATAGTCTTAAATGTTGATCCTTGGACTGAATCCCTAGTTCCGAAAGGAAGGATTTTCTAAGATGTGAGTGTTGGACTGAATCCCTGGTTATGAAAGGAAGTATTTTCCATGATCCCAGTTCCGAAAGGAAGGATCACCCGTGTTTTTGGATTGAATCCCTGGTTCCAAAAGGAAGGATTGTCCATGAACCCTAGTTACGAAAGGAAAGATCACCAGTGTTGTTGGAATGAATCCCTAGTTTTGAAAGGAAGGATTGTCCATGATCCCAGTTCCGAAAGGAAGGATCACCAGAGTTGTTGGACTAAATCTCGAGTTCTGAAAGGAAGGATTGTCCATGATCCCAGTTCCGAAAGGAAGGATCACCAGAGTTGTTGGAATGAATCCCTAGTTCTGAAAGTCAGGATTGTCTATGATCCCAGTTCTGAAAGGAAGGATCACTAGAGTTGTTGGATTGAATCCTGAGTTTCAAAAGGAAGGATTATCCATCATCCCAGTTCCGAAAGGAAGGATCACCAGAGTTGTTGGACTGAATCCCGAGATCCGAAAGGAAGGATTGTACATGATCCCAGTTCCGAAAGGAAGCATCACCAGAGTTGCTGGACTGAATCCCAAGTTCCGAAAGGAAGGATTGTCCAGGATCCCTAGTTCCGAAAGGAAGGATCATGTGTGCTGTAGGTGATGATGCTCCTGATGATATTTCGGTACTATAGATGAGGATGGTCCAGTCCTGCAGATGATGATGTTCTAGGATGATCCAGTGCTGCAGATAATGACGTTCCAGTACTGTAGATGAGGATGCCCCAGTGTTGCAGATGATGATGTTCCAGTGCTGAAGATGAGGATGCTCCAGTACTACATATGTTCCAGTACTGAAGATGAGGACGATCCAGTACTGCAGATGTTCCAGTGATGAAAATGAGGATGCTCCAATACTGCAGATATTCCAGTGCTGAAGATGAGGATGCTCCAGTGTTGAAGAAGATGATGATCCAGTGTTGAAGATGAGGATGCTCCAGTGCTGAAGAAGATGATGATCCAGTGCTAGAGATGAGGATGCTCCAGTGCTATAGAATATGATGCTCCAATACTGAAGATGAGGATGCTCCAGTACTGAATATGATGATACTTCAACTCTATACTGAATATGATGATGTTGTTGAAGAACTTCCAATTATTTATAGATGTATCAACCAATTTTCCAGATTATGTTGTTGATGATGCCCCTCCTCCCTCCGATGATGTTGTGTAGAGTTACACATGCAGATGTTGTTGTCAGTAGAATACCCTTCTTATTAAGGGGGAGTGTTAATTTAATGTAACTTCAAAGAATATTCTACTTGTACTTTATTATTGTGACTCCGTCGGGGATGTTTTACCTCCGTTCGAAGATGTCATTATTATATTTGGTCATGTAAAAGTCATGAGGTAAATCCTCCATTGTAAGTCGGGTCGTTAGTACCCTAAATAATGTAATATAATATTATTTGAGTCTTTCTAGGAGAGGTCGGACCAGTCAGTTAAAGTGAGGCCAACCTAGCTGGGATAAAAGTCAAGTAAAAGGTAAAGTATAAATCGAGAGTGAGTTCCTCTCATTTGTACCATCACTCACTTGTGCAATTCGCATTAGAGGAGAGAGATATATATCTGCAAAGGAGGAGGAGGTTTGGATTGGATCTAGAGTTTGATATTTTTGTCTCTCTTATTTGCGAGACTTATTTTTGGGCATTGTACTTTGATCATCTATATCGAGGAAGTTCTTGCTAGGTTTTCTTCCCCTTGAGGGTTTCCCAGGATATATTGTTTTATGCTTTGTGATTGCGTATCTTTCAGATATCCTTATGATGTTACTATTGTGAATAATGTATTGAATGCTAATGAGGCTGGAATTTAGTCTATAGTAGCATATAATATTAACAAGAGAAATGGCTGCCAGATTCCCCCCTTTAGCCCTCCTTGCCAATCTCAATGATCTACCTATGGGTTATGCCCAATGCCTCATGAGATATGATGAGGAAGGGAGTGGTACTGCACAACAACATGTGGACCATTTTATTGACTTCATAGAACTTGAAGAGATAGATGAAGAGGATGTCAAGATTTGGTTATTTTCCCAAAGTTTTTCAGGGGAAGTAAAGAAATGGTTCAAAACCCTTCCAAATGGAGGTATTTCAACCTATGAGAGGTTGGAACAAGCTTTCCTGGCCAGATGGCAGGATAAACAAAATCCTCTCCAAATTATCACTCAATATGAAAACACGAAGAAAACTAATGTTAATACTGTCCAAGAATTTTCATCTAGGTTCATGAAAATGTACAATTCTATCCTTGTGGACATCAAACCCCCTGTGGGTGCAGCCAAAATTCACTATGCTAACTGTTTTGATAGTGACTTTGCTCTCATGTTGAGAGAAAGGAGATCTGCTACCCTTCCTGATATATTGAAAGATTATGTTGAAGTAGAAGCTAATCTGATGGCCTTGGGTAAAATAAGGCACAAAACTGAAACTGAGAAAAAGAGATTCAATGAAATAGGCCATCCTTCCACCTCCCAATCTATTGACACCAAGTTTGAACAGATGATGAAAACCATGGAAATACTGGTGGATAGGATGTCCCTTGATAAGAACCCCCCTGGTAGAGAAACTCCTGAGCCCCAAGCTCAGAACATGAACTACAAGAGAGCTCCTACCCCACAGGGAATACCAAGAGAGCTAAGGGACCCTAGAAATGCAAAAAATCAACCAATCAGACCACCTTTTTCTAAAAACCTGATAGTAGAAGAAGAGGAAGATGGACAACCTGAAGATCAGATCCACCTCTTTGATCAGATCCACCTCTTTGATCAGATGCAACCCCAATTTTTTTTTACTAAAGAAGAACATGATCTATCATCTCTACAGTTAGATAGTAGCCTATAAGATTCAGAGTCTGAACAATATCAAAGAGGTTTCCAAAATGCAATTTTTGAATTTCAGAGACAACATAATTTGAGGAATAGAAAGGTAACAACATACCAAGGAAAGGCTTCAGTAGATCCATCTACTTCTCAACCATAAAAGAAATAAACCCTTAAGAAGGGTGATCCAAAGTCCCTTATCCCTGAAAAAAAAGTTGAAAAGAATGTTGAAGCTCCTAAAAGGGTCCCAAAAGGGAATGATGAAAGTAATGTGAAAATAGTAGAGAAGACCCATTGTGCTTTTAGTTTAGAAAATAAAATCTCTAAGATAAAGATCTCAATCCCCTTTAATGAGTTGTTAAAAAATACAAAATATAAGAATCATATTTTGGAAATAGTGAAGGGAGAGGATGGAAAGCAACCAGATACTATGAATTTACATGATGATAAGCCCACCCTTCTGTTTGCCCCCCATGTTGAAATATCTCAAGAAGATGATGTCCCCCCCTTTTATATCAGTATGAATATACATGATCATATACTACATAATGCTATGTTAGATTCTGGGGCCTCACATAACCTCATGCCAAAATCTGTAGTGGAAAGCCTATGATTAGAAATCACCAGGCCCTATAAATATTTGTTCTCATTTGATTCTAGAAGAGTCCAATGTTTAGGGCTGATCAAAGGTATGGTTGTGTCACTGACACAGATCCCCCAAAAGAATGTGGTAATGGATGTATTAGTGGCAGACATTCCACCCAAATTTGGGATGTTATTATCAAGATCTTGGGCATCTAAACTGAAGGGAACATTGCAGATGGATATGTCTTATGCCACCATCCCTGTTTTTGGAGAAAACATAAGACTCTATAGAGAACAAAGACTATCGTATGTTGTAAGTAGTAAAAGTAAGCCTGAGAATCATCCCATATTTGCCGTAGATACTGATGTAGGCTCTTTGATTTTCGATTATGACCTTGGTTTAGGATAAAAAGATATGAAAATTGCTAACCTCCCTAAAAAAATGATGGGTTTAATAGCGAGAAAGACATACAATGCATTGGAAGCTTTGGAAGCGAACAAGACAATGGTCAACAGGTAGAAAAGGGCAGTGATGAGAATTCAAAAATAGAACCATAAGCTACAGCTACAACCCAAAAGGAAGGAAGGAGCATGGGCATGAGTATGGATCATCCCCCCAGATGAATGAAATAAATGCTCCAGGTTACATTTCTTTAAATTGATGTTTGACTGCTCAAACAATGTAGCAGAGTATGAAGCTTTATTGCTAGGGAGCTGAAAGCTAAAAAAATAAAAGTCTATGGAGATGCATAATTGATAATCCAACCAGTCAATGGGGTATATGAAACCAAAAACCCCAAAATGAGGGATTATAGGAATGTTGTTTGGGATATGTTTGATAATTTCTTTACAGAACACAATATTTCCTTCATCCCTAGGGAGCAGAACACAACAACATATACCTTGGCTAGCTCTGCTAGCAAGTTCCAACTCCCTGTTTACCCCACCAGGACCTATATGATCAATATAAAGCGTAGGCCTTCTGTCCCTGACAATACCAGACATTGGCATATCTTTGAAGATGATCAACAAATAAAGAAATTTCTAGAGATGATAGAGGACTTTGCAAATACCCATATTGATCAAGAAAACTTTGCAAATGAAGAATGGGAACCTGATCCAACAAAGTTCCTAACAACGTTGGTGGAGAAATAGATCCTTCAGTTGAAAATAAACTATATCCCCAAAGGGTTAGTACCATTAGAAAAGCTTTTTGATGAAAATGATGTGGCCAAAAAACCTAAAGTTGTTCTAAACCACAATGAAGTAGAATGTAACGGACGCCATCGTTAGTCATCAATTTTTTTTTGTACCTAATAGTATCTCCTATCAATACTTGAGCAATTCTTATATTATGAAGATCCATAAGGAGGAATGAATATAATAAGAGGTAGGAATATAATTATCTAACTATCATTTTCTCACTATAGTGTAATTCATCTAATAAGGTTAATAACCAAGAAAATTATTCTCATAATCTTTTACAATACACCCATAATGTACAAAAGTGTCGGATTTGACGCTTTTGTGTATGTAGGTTTAGTTGTGCAAGTTTCCTAATCTTGAATGTGCAAATGATATAGTTTGACTCTACTGCTCTTCAAGTACTTTCAGGATACAATCCCTCTGTTCTCCACCAGTAGGCTCCATAGCTCAAAAATTTTCATTATTCAATCATTTTTTCTATCTCTCTCTTTCCTTCATTTTTTAAATTTAAACTTTTCTAGTTACGTTTACTTGCATGCTTAGTTAAATTAGTTTTATTTGAAAGGAATATTTTAAGAATCTTATTTAAGTTAAGTATGTTACTAATCTAGGATTTAAAGCTTATTTATAGTAGAACTAGGTTGCTCAAGTACTTGTGCATAATTCTTATCTTTTAGTGCTTAAATTTTTCATGCTTTTAATGTTCATTTGGGCACATTTGGTGCTCTTCAAGTGGCTGGTTTTACATTTTTATGGCCATAACAAGAGGAAGTGCTGTTGAAAAATTGAAGATCTGAAGCCATCCAAGGCTTCCCAGAGCATCACTCTTCCATCTTGTATCATTTTTGAAACCTTGTAAGCCTTTGGATCTAGATTCATAAGGACCAAAGGTATCCACCTTCAAGAGTTTTGTAAATTGTAATTAATAAAAGCAGGTGGGTTACGAAATGCCCACAAAACCCCCTGGGGGGTCCATGTCGGTTTTTGTGTGTTTTGATTTATAGCTTAGTTATTTTTACTAGTTTTGTTAAAGTAGATTAACTGCTTCATTTCTAACTTTTCCTTGCTTTCTTAAATCAACACATGCACACAAATCCACCTTAGTCGGGCTATATGGTTAGTGTACTTTATTTCAATCTTTCGCAATTTACTTTTTCTACAATTTCATAGATCATTAACAAATAAAATTTGCACCCTTGCTTTCTCGAAGTACTTGACCAGTCATTGGTGTGTGGAAAAGAGACTCTTGGGTTTAGAATAGTTAATCAAGTCACCCAAAACACTTAATAAAATTTACTAAGGCTTGAAGTTCCAAGTATGCTCTTGACCGTTGCAGCTTAGTCTGATCAGTTGATCAATCAGAAAGGGACTTGAGTGACCAGTTTAATAGGACAATCCAATGAAAACTTGAGCTCTAGAACTTGGGAGGTCGCGCGAAACTAACTACAGAGTCAATGTGTTACTTTAAGCAGGTTATGCCCAGTTGGACCCTTGGTTTAGTTGTCACTACGTTTAGTTCGAAGGCCTAAGTTGGAATTGGGCCAAACCACGAACTAACGCATTCCTTAATTCACGCATCTAATAAAATCAATTAAAACTGACCAACAAGACTTGCAAACTTTGCATGACACACCAACACTCCAACATCTCATGTGACTCTATTTGGCACTAGTGCAATTTGCAACAATCAAACATTTTAAGTGAATCAATGCGTTACATGGATTTATCTTTATCATGTTGTTGTCTTAATTTATAGTTTCTTTCTCTGGTTCAGTATTTACTTGTATTTCAAACTCCTAGATTAATTCCATTCTTTAACTTAGCATAAAAATTTAGTTTTTCTTTCTTAGGGACCACCCACCTTGGCTTCGCTAGGAGTTGGCCTAGACAGAGGAGTTGAGTGTTGTGGCAGTATATCAACTCTTTGCTTGCCCCAAATGACGCACCCAGTGGCTTGAATATTTATACCACGCTAACAGTTCACCCCTTCCCACCCATGTGTGTCACCGGCAGAAACAATGCACATAACAATGGATTTATTCAACCACGCGTCAGTGAATAAAATTATGGGTTCTACCACTGTCAATTGAGACTACCACTTTGTGGTGCTTTGTGAGGAACCTCCAACAATGAAATAATGAAAATGCACGATATATCAGAAATAACAGAACACATAATAGATTTATTGATCGCGGGCTACTTCACTGGGGCAACCTCCTTTGAGCAATCTCAATACAAATAACTTCTCGATGCCTTCATTGGCTTGAACACGTACTTATATACTAAGTCTATGCGCCAATACTATGGATCAATACCATGGAACATATAATACTATAGGACGACTTACAAAGCATATGCGTCCAATACTATGGATCAATACCATGGAACATATAATACTATGGGCTAATACAGACTAAGGATCAATACCACATGACGACTTACAAAGCATATGTGATGCAGGAGCATCAATGCTAAGCCAACAATGTGATTGTGTGTTCACATGTTGTGGCTAGCAAGAGGCCAAGTTTTCCTGAAGTGGGAGGATAGTTTGTTTTCTAAGTATTTTAATATTTGCAAAATATGTAACCGACCAGTGTGTTGTTAGTTTTTGAGAAAATAAGACATAGTAGCAAGTTGATATTCCCTGCGTGGAGATCAGGACAGTTACTTAGTTTGTTATTGAATGATAGTGACTCCTTCAGTGATGGGGGGAGAGTTCATTAGTTAGGTTGCTTTCACTGTTCAACCATTCAATTTTGGGGGGATTTTTGAATGGGTAAAATAAGGGAGACAAGAACTGAGTTGGGGGTCGGCGCAAGAGAGAGCTCTATGTGA
Organism: Larix kaempferi; assembly: GCA_027924585.1. Lineage (NCBI taxonomy): Eukaryota > Viridiplantae > Streptophyta > Pinopsida > Pinales > Pinaceae > Larix > Larix kaempferi. The sequence goes on from BSBM01000892.1 coordinate 1,143,551, forward strand.
AGGAACGTCATTGGGATACTTTCTTGAATACCAGAGGGAAATACGACTGTATAGAAGTTTTTCTATGAATTAATGAAGTCAGCAAGTCTTGTGTGTTCAATGGTGTTACTGTGCATTTGAATAAGAGATGAACGTAGATTTTGTTAGGTAGAGTTGTGTGCAAGTGCTAACCTGATGTCTGTGTGAATGAATCTTTGATTTCGTGCTTGCGTGAACAATTAAACACACCCTAATCCTTCACAAACCGATCATCATTAAGTAGTAGAGATAACTTCGTGGTGTTTAATTCTCATTAGACCTTGATGAAGGTCGAGTTGGATTGATCGATTCCCTGATCAACCAAAGAGAAAATCATAGAGTTGCAGTCGATTCATTTCATGAACCCAAATTTCGTAAAGAGTCAAAAATTTTCTAAGCGGTTGAATCACCCATACATACTATGCATAAGTGTGATGTTAAATCTACTTTATAATTAAAAACGATCATTAAACATCTCATAATTTATCATTAATGATCTAGACAAGAAAATATCGTAACACTTAAATATATTTTCATCAATATTTACATGTCGTAATGACATTCAGCTGCATCTATAACTTCTACAATTGAATGGTGTATTATAGCCTACTTTCCAAACAAATCTCCTACTAAACCGAGAACAATATGATTCAATAATTTATTTGATTTATATGTCATTTTAGTTGTAAAACATGTATGAACCTAAAGCTAATATAATGCATGTCTAATAGAAATTCCAACCATTTCCATAATTAGATGTGTCTACAAAATCGTCACCAAATTTTAAATCCAATAAACAAATGAGGACGCATAAGAAAAACACACAGAAATAATAAGGAAAATATCAATTGTTTAATACATATGCTTATATGAGGAAAAAGGGTCATCACAGTTAAACTAATTGAAAACAGCTACAGATAATCAACATAAACCAAACTGAATAATAATAAGGCACAAGGAGAAAACACAAGATGGAAAAACATCATAAGGAGAGACGATATTTTCACGTGGTTCACCCACTCCTTGGGTTTCGTCCACAAAAGGTTGTTTTGTATTAAAGATTTGCAAACGGTTTACATTCCCGCAACACAATTGTTGCTATCATACTTAACTCACATGACCCTATTACTATGCTACATTTACTTGACAATCCTCAAATGGTCTGGTAGACTATTTGACTACTAAGCTCGAAAAGTTTCCTTCATACTACTAGTGCTTTACCCTTCTTCATGCTCTCTTCAAGGTCATATACAAAAGGGTATATATAAATTAAGTTTTCTACTGGAAGAAAACATGTATGAATTTGATATATGAACTAGGGAACATCTCTCTTTATTTTAAACTTAAAATTAAGATTTTAAATACTTTTCCTTATAAAGACTTAAGGATACCTTTTTATACATACTTAGGAATATATACATTTTTTTTAATTCAAAAGTAAAGGTTATCTTTTCATTCATACCTTACAATATATACATATGAGCCTATAACTTACCCTTTTCCTAAGCATGATTTTATGAAACGTACAAATGGTAGATTACATTGTAGGACTATATGCCATAATACTATAACTTGAAATGGGTTTTTCCGTTCTTTCCAAGAACTAGATTATCAAAAGAAAAGAATATAACTTAGCATATGTCATAAAATAGTTAAGAGTTGCTATAATCCAAGACTCATAACATGACAATTTCCTTAATCAAGTGAAGGTCTCTTCTATATACATCTGTCATTATATATGGACGATTAAGTTTGAAAAATCAAGTAGACTTAATCGAAGGTCAGTTCTTGTTGATATGAAATATAAGCTTACGTATTTAATCAACCAAAATGGGAGGTCATTAATACAAAGTTTAATAAAAAATGAAATAACTGTATAATGTAATCTTCACTTTAATCTTCAACATGTGAACGGATATAAAAAAGCGATATGTGCTTAAACCTTACGCACCAGGTAAAATTATAGATTATTTCAGATGTAACCAACACAACAACCACCCACCAGAATAACTTAAAGAGGTTCGATCTATCGCTCGGGATATAACACGTATTTGACAGAGGAACGAAAAATAACTCAACACATCTTGAGATTGACATAAGATAAGACATACCACCACAGCGATATAATTACCTCAAGGAATAAGTCAAATGTGGCGCACATTACTTTACTATATGTGGTGCTAATGAGCTTTTAAAAAGGCAAACCGGGTGATAAGGAATATATAAAAATGAGAACCGAAAACACAATCAAGAAGGAAATAAAAGAATTGTTTGTGCTAACTTTTCGTAGCAAAAGGAATCTTCGGGGACCAAAGTAGGAAGCATAAAATAAGGTATGGAGATCCTAAAACGATCAAGGTTTCAACACGTAGACCAAACTCTTGATGATCACAATAACCGCATACTCAACAGAGGTTCTAAATATTTTAACAAACAGAGATTTATATCCGAGATTTCAAATCGAGGCACAAAGAAGAGATCTTGCAAGTAAAACACGTGTTGTCTCGAGTCAGAGTTCGATAAGGCAGTTAGAAGTATTAACAATACACTCTGTTCCCAAAACTAGATCCCTACGGCGATACACATACATAAATAACCTATGTAAAACATGTTTTGACTACAAACCGAGACCACTGGGGTTATACGAGAACAGGATTTATGAAAAGTAAAAGTAACAATAATACTTTATTTGATATAAGTCAACCTTATGCATGAAATTTCCCGTAATCCCATCTCTGTCAAACCACCGGATGCAAAAATGCATCTACTCAGAAATTTAAATAACTAAAGCAGCGCTTTATTACCTCAATTCGCAGAGGTAACTAGTTAACGCTCTACCTCCGTCTGCTCCCGCAGTTCCTGGATCGGTGAGCATGTCCTACTGAAGCAGCGACAATACAAGGGAGAGGGACTCACGACAATCTCGCAGTAACAAGGGATGAACAAACTCGTATCAGACGTAACCCTTAATCTGGGATTTCATGGCTCTGTGCGGCTAGACTAATCCACAGAGAGGAAGAAACTCATCCATCTCCCATAACCCCTTTCCATACTCTCTCTAAACGAAATAACACTTTCATAACCCCACATCACATGCAGTAATCCTTCAACAAAAGTCTGAAAATCCCACTTACTACCATGAGTGTCCCTTTTCTACTCACGAGTGCGATCTCTTATAGTGGTCTCGTCCCGCCCTTTGGAGAGTCTGCTCAATTTTTTTTTGGAGAGGATCTACACCATCTGCTCTCCAAACTAACTTTGTGCCACGCGTTGAGTTGGCTCCTCTTCAAGGGACCACTCCCCTTTCCTCACGTCAGTTATAACGATTGCAAGAGTGGTAAGGAACCACCGAAATCTCTTCGTGGAAATCAAATTAATGTGAGGCAACATAATGTTTCCAAATAAATCATGTTATTAATAAGAAAAAGGTAGGTGGAGGCTGCCCATCATGGAGCACTCCCAGTAACGGAGACGACTCCTCTTCGTTCAATAAAAGATGCCCCCGCCATTTGTTGATCAAAAACAAAATTGATGGTTTAACCAAAAAAAATGCCAAGTGGCACAGGTCGGATATCCACACCTACTTTCCACTACGAAAACAAGTATCAGCTCTTTGTGATCAGCGTGGCCTCTTCAAAGAAATCCTACTATTATGGAATGTTGTCTCAACGTTTAACTCTTCTCCGAGAGTGCTTGTTGAGTGCTATGTTTAGATAACCCATTCAAAAGGTTCTTTATCTTAGGAAAACAAAAATAAATAGTCCAAGGGTTTTCTTCACGGGGATTGGATTCCATTTCCCTTACATATGTTATGGTTTATATATGTAAGGTTACATTTCTTTAATAATTTGTTTCTATCCTTTTTGGTACATAACTATACCAATATTAGTATGTGCTATAATTAATATGATAAATGTTTTTCCTTGATATGTATATTATAAATACCAAGTCATGATATTTTCTCTTATAATAACCTTTTCCATGTATTGTCTATTTACCTTTTCCATGTATTGTCATCCTGAAGTCTCCTAAGTTTAAAATAACACTTATGAACATAATAGTTGTTTCATGGTCCACTGGTGGGTCCTTGGCCTTGAGCTCCTCACTAGGGCCACTTACACAATTACATTTTACATTTACCAAAACAATAATAATAATAATAATAATTGGGGTCAAATTGGAGGGATGTTACAATTCAACTAACAGGGGTTGGATGGCTCAGATCAGTTCCAAAAGGAAGATCGACGGCAAAAAAAGGATCCGCAAAGTGAACGTATGCGGGAGGTAACATTTATGCAAGCCGATGTGGTGTGTTCCTCATTAGTCATAGATTAACGGACGAGATCAAATCCACAAGAGATCGATGGTTGACATGGTGTTCCGTAGAAGGTAGAGGCTCGGAAGTTAACGACGAGTGTTGCGGAAGCTGTTACACCTAAAATCTAACCACCATTAGATTCAGTGTATACACCCTTGAAGTTCCATTAGATAAGTCATTTATCTGGAAGGGACATCATTGTGCTTATGCTAGGTTTTGAGAGGTTGTCGCAGGCTGCACCCATGCAACCTGCGACGTCGCACCTTGCTCCACTATAGGGTGCGACGAAGTCAGTTAATGGGAAAAAATAGCTTCTTCGAGCTCATTCTCAAAGGTTGCTGACTTAGATTGTTATCCCTGACCTGTTGGGGGAGCTGGCCTTCGGTTCCTAACCTCTTGGAAGGATCCCCTATCTCTCTCCTACCATATCTCAACCTACCCTATCCACATCCTATCCACTTAGCCCTATATAAGTGAGGCCCTACCGCTCTCCAAAAGGAGGAAGTCTATGGTACTCTTATGCTGGTGAAATTACGCTTAATAGACTTGGCACTCTAGCTTGGAAGACATCCACTTCTCTCTAGGATCTTTGGCATGACTTGTCGGAAGGAGCTTCCAACATTAAGGAAATGGTTGTAATCCTCTTTTCTATTGTACTCTCCACTTTTCAATACAGTTAATACAATTTCTTCCCATAAATGTCGTCGTGTTGATGATGTTTAGAGTTTTCCTCCTTAACTGTTAACTTAGATCTATCATATGAAATATGTGCTTTCACTATTCTTGGTCTATTATATGTTCAAAAGGGTATAGCCATTTAAGATTTGGCAGTGCTGGAGCATTGGATCAACGAAGGAGAAAGGGATCTGTAAATCCAAGGTAAACGATCTATCCTCCCATTTACACTTCTATTTGATCTACGAAAGCATTTTGTGTTATGTCCTATTTGTTCTAGACTTACGTTAAGCTAGGGAGATCAAGCCTTGAGTCCGCTCTTGGTAGATTGTCCGTCAGACAAATCTAGTGACCATATTGGGGAGAACTTTGCTTTATAGTTGTCAATTTGAATGTCGTTTTTCAGTTGATTTCTTGCCAAGCCATGCTATTTTGTCATTTCCTTCTTGAAGTCGATTTTACCATCAGATCTTCACCTTGAAGAGTTTGGTCATCTTCCTTGAGTTTGCACATCTCATTTGTAGACATTTTTATACTCACTAGCTGGAGAATTGGTTCATTTTTTGAACTCAGATCTCTCCTGTCGCACCTGGCCAGTGTACCCAGAGCGAAACTGTGTGTTTGTTGATCTCTGTTCTTTACCTGTTAGCCTATCGTCACAGCCCTTCCATTGGTCTACTGCGACGCTGTCGCACTCCCCACATTGGTGAACTGTGACGTTGCACTGTGTATAAGCACAGAGTGTGCTGATCTACCATTTTTTCCATACAGGCATTCCCTCTCTAGTTTTGTTGTGAGTTTGGTTTGTGTGCAAACTCCCTCTGTACTATATGATCCAGTCAGAGATCCCTTTTTGCATTGTGTGATTGAGTTGTTTGGTTTTTGTTTGGAGTTGTTTTGGGTTCCATCTTAGACAAGTCTGAGACTTGGTAGTGGTGGATACTCCTGTCTCCCCCACCTGCATCCACTCATCCTTGCATTCCCTCCTATCCTTTCCAGATCTGACCATTCTGTTAGATCAGTTTCCAGACCTCACTTGCGTTCGTTTTGTGAGTTTTTCTTACTTTTAGTCTTGCTTGTTGTTGATTGATTTTGAGTATTTGTGTGTATTTTCAGTCCATTGTGTGCTCATCTCTTCTTGGGATTTTCTGAGTTATTAGAGTGCTGCAAGTTATCTTTTCAGTTCAAGCATTTATGTTTAAAAGCATAGTTGTTATCAAATCGTCATTTTGATGCACTCATTGAAAGATCAAAAGTACTTTATTTCCATTATTTTTGAAGATCATTTGAAGAATTGCATAAGCATTGGAATATCTCATTCATAGATATTTTGAAGAAGTTGAAAGAAAGTTGCATTATTTGTATTTTTCATGAATTATGAGTTGCTTGTCTTCTTGGAAAATCCGAATATAGATCAAGTTTTGCAAAAGTAATTCTGTGTTTTAGAAATTGCATTGTATCTTTTGGCTTTTGTGCTTTTAGGCTATCATAGTGAAAGTGAAAAGTTTGCATACCTTACTTAGAAATTCTCTCTTTTCATTACTTAGCATCATTTTCGTTTTGAAAAGACAAAAGAAAAATAAAAACATGCTTTGATTTGGCTTAGTAGTGTTGTGAAAATTTTTGCGTTTCGTTGAAAAGGAAAAAGAATACTTCATAGTCATTTTTTGGTAGATTTGGGATTGTCTTGCATTGCATTGCTTTGGTAAAGTTGTTGGAAAGAAAAAAGAAAAATTTCTCCTTCCCATACATAGATTTTATTGAAAGAAAAGTGTATTTGTGCATGCAGTTAGGGCCTGCATTATGTTTACGATTATGTACTCACCTCATGCATTCACCTAACCGTCCAGATAAAATTAACGGTAGAACTAGGGTAAAATATTTAGAAACTTGTGTGTAAGTTAGAGACGTGTTCCAGTGTCGTTAAGTGTGGCAGCTGTCGTTATTTGCCAGCATTGTATCCTAGGGGTATTGTAGTCTTCCACGTACTTATCGGTATATCGAGCTCCTTCACATACCCACCAAGTCACCTTGAGTACTTGGTGTATATCGAAGGGTGTATCACGTACTCGGTAGTATAACGGAATGTCTCTTACTGAACGGTTGTGCATTAGACAACACCAGTATGGATTTGAGCTCCCATGTACCCTGCGTATATTGGGAGACACCCTTAGGATTCCTGAAACCAATTGAGTTAACTTTTTGGCGGTCTTGGCGGAGCAATACACTGAGAACAACACTCGGGGAGCTACTACGCACGTACCGTCCAGGTAATTGGGTATGCAGGCAAGGGTATGGTCCCAATCCTCCTTGTTGTGTCATATTGTTGGACCCTACGGTATATCGCGAGTTGCGAAGCCTTGACAATCCTGTGAGGTTCCAAACCATTGAAACCACTCTTATAACATAAGTTTGCCTGTGGCCTTAGTTTGTGTAGGGTTTTGTCTGGTCTGCTTTTCTTTTAGTTTTTCCTTAGGAGAAAATTTTCGTTTCAGTCACTCTGGCTGAATTTCCTTGGAGAAGGTCTCGCAGGATTATGAATTTTCCACCTGAATATCCCCTTAACCAGGAGGTAATTTCGAGGGCAAGAATGGATCCACATGCCAAGGTCGGGTCACATGAAGTGGAAAACCCCACTTTGAATGTTGGAGAAATTTTGTTTCCTCATACTCCTCCAGATTCACCTGTCTCTCATCCCTCGCAGGGTGAAGAAGCACAAGTCCCCACTTTACAAGACTTACTTCCCGTTGCACCGGGAGAGCCTGGATCGTTGGAATGGATAAATCAACCCCAGGACGACCCTACGGCCGCTACTGGTCCATCAACAACTTATTGGACATCTTCTATCGGTCACCCAGTGGCCCATTTTTCCATTGCACCCCCACCCAATGAGACTACTCCGGATGACCGCTTAGCCTACTACCGTAGCCAATTGGCTCACTTTCGGTCTATGGCTAAGAGGTGTCAGAATTCAAGTCTCCAATGAAGGGTTGAAGACCCATAGTTACCCCCTTACAGACCAATCCTAGGCCGCTCTTTATCTTTTGAGTCACCAGAATCACCTACACAACACGTGACCACTACTGAAACTGGTCAACCATGCATTCTTGCACATGTATCTCCTATACAGGAGACTAGTTCGATGCCTCCCACTTCAGTTATCATGGCCCACCACCCCCTGGAGGAGGTGGTGTAGGACCCCCCCCTCCTCCCGGTGGAGGTGGGGGAGGACCATCTCATCCTAGTGGTGGTGGAGGAGCACCACCCCCTCTCGGTGGTGGTGGTGGAGGACCTTCTAATCCTGGTGGTGGTGGTGGTGGACCCCCACCCTACTATGGTTGATGTGGCGGAGGAGGATCTTACCCTTTTGGCGGCGGCGGTGGCCCACCACCCCCTCCCGACGGAGGTGGTGGGGGCCCATCATATTCCGGTGGTGGTAGCGGACCACCACCTCCTCCCGGTGGAGGCGGTGGCGGCCCATCCTACCCTGGAAGTGGTGGCGGACCCCCACCATTTGGAGGTGGCCCACCCCCTCCCGGCGACGAAGGCGGGCCCCCACCTTATGGTATCGGGCCACCTTATTTTGGTTATGGACCACCTTACTATGGCGGCAGACCTACATTTGGTCCGGACGGCCAGTACCCCTACGGCCAGTTTCCTCTTGGAACACCCTATGGTCAGTCGATACAAGGTCCCATAAGTCCTTACATGCCTTATCCGTGCTATCAGTACTCGCAGCCTAATCCGCAGTTGCCCTTTTTGGCTACTTTGGATCTACCTGACCTGTCTCATTTAACTAATGACCCCATTTACCACATAACTAATTGGTCACCCATTCTGGTGAAACTTCCGTCAGATATCCCAAAATTTGATGGTAAGCCGGGTGAGGATCCAAAACACCACATGATGACATACCACTTATGGTGTTCATCCAACTCCTTAATGGATGACTCGATCCGTCTTCGTTTATTCCAACGGACTCAACCTGGTTCGGCTGCTAAGTGGTACATTGAGCTACCACCGCATTCTTTTCCTGATTTTGGTTCTCTTGCTATGAATTTCTTGACTCATTTCCAATTGCCTATATGGTATGAAATTGGTACAGAGCTTTTAACCTTGCTCCTCCAAAATACCACTACTCATATATCAGATCATATACATGAGTGGCGGAGGAGACAACGTCTCATTAAGGCTCTTATTCCAGATCAGCTCCTAGCAGACTGGTTCATGAAGTCCCTCATCCCGACCATAGCACGAGATGTTGCCATGGGAGGTGCTATCACTGAAGAACAAGCCATTGCACGCACCCACTTACTTGACTTAGTCTATGCTTAGTCTGGCACATTGTTTGACATCCTTCCTGACACACCCTGCAATACTTACGACCCCGCGAAACCACCCAAGGGATCCCAAACTGATGGGATCATCGGATCCCTTACCACCCAGCCTTTTTCTCAAACTATTGGTTCGTCGAACCCCTCGAGTTCTTCTCCATCGCCAACTCATGCTGGTCACGGCACCACCAAATCATCCACTCCTGCTATCACCGAAGAAGTGAATTCTGTTTCATCAGTTTCACCTCAAAAGTCTAGTGGTAAGAAGAAAAACAAGGGGAAACCTAAGAAATCTTCCACCTAGCAGGAAAAAAAGAGCACTCTTGATGATACCAAATAGAAAAGGAAGTTGAAGTATCCTTGCCTACTGTGTGGTGATGATCACTTTTCTAAAGAGTGCCCCCATAGAGATGAAGTTCAAAATTTTCTTAAGGGTAAACCCACACCCGCAGTTCTCAACGATCCCTTCCCTGCTCAAAATCTGCAGTCGATCACTCACACTTCTTCTTCCTAAGGAGAATGTAATACCCCAATTTTGACCCTTATGAAATATTGGCTTCTAATGTAAATATTGTATACACACGTTGTATGTTTCCCTAGCGTGGGGCTCAAGGCCAAGGCCCCGCTAGTTTATGTTCAGATTTTATTTAAATTAAACACGCTTTGATATTGTGTTACCCACGTGCTATTAAGCCATGGGATATTGTAAATTGATGTAAATATTTAATATTGAAATAAAATACCAAAACTGGCTATGGGAGCAACGAATGAGAAGGGTCCATGTGTATCCACTAGGGAGTGGTGAGGGGGTTGTGGGATTGAACCATAGGCTTCTATATGTCACCTTGAGAACCCATTTGACTTACCTTGCTGACATTTATTTATGATTGTAAGGAAGTGGTTGAGGAATTCAGTCCATGGCTTCAATGGAGCATGGGCAGCCCAGAAATTCGTATGGCAGAGTATGGGCTCTATTTTCTTGTACCACAAGCCACTCTACCTCATGGGAGTTGCTTCTTCCTCATCCCCATTCCATTGTGGAAGTTACCAACACCATTTTCCATCCAAAAACGAATTGCCAGCAAAGAGCAAAACCAGAAATCGCGACCTTGAAAGAACCCATGTTTTGAAGAGCCAAAAATGCCCAGATTTGGTATTGGACAGTGAAATCCAATGGGGGATCCATTGGTATGAACCTTGGGGCGAATTTGGGAGCATTGGCTATCCCGAAATCCATAGGAAAACCCAATTTTTGCAACCCAGAAAACCAATGACGGATTTGAGTTATTCGGTGAGCAGAATGGTGAGAAATCAAGCTGGGAATGACTATGTAGAGGTTGGGTGTGCTTGATAAACCCAGTGAAAGCTAGGATCTCAAGGATTAGAAGCTGGACCTTTCTATGCCCATCCTGAAGAGCACTGAAGGGAAGTGTTTCCTAAGGGACTGTGTAACAGAGAAGGGGATCTTCCTTGTGTTGGATGTGGTAGGTAATGTGGGTGCCTGACTGTTGAGTTCACTTGAGATGCCTGTAGCTCTGTGGTTGAGCTCACTTGCTTAGCGTTACCCTCCTCTATCTTCTTGAATGCTTGATAAACCCAACGGTGTGTTGGCTTAGCATAGCTGATGACCGAAACCATGGCTGTGAGTGAGCCCAGTTAGTTCTTCCTTAGTGGATACACAACCCAGCTCGGGGGTGATCTCTCAGCTGAAAGAATATAGGCTGGATAGAGATATATGGTTGGGTGGAACATTGCCCTCCCGTAGCCAGTCGTTGGACATTTACATTTCAAGATAAGTATTCTTGTGAATTAATTTATATACATTCTGTGTTATGCAATGTGTTCAATCTGAAATTGTTAAATATTCATGGTAATCAAATTGATATGGAATCTGTAAATAGCCTGAGAATGAGATTGAATCTCTGCATATGGAATCACCTTTTTGCTTGAGATAAACATGTTGATGCATTCCATTCTGTTTGTGTATTATTATGTTTAATTCCGCTGTGTTTATATTGAGTTGATTCTACACACAGAAGTTTTGAATTGTTATGAAGTTATGAGTAAAAATATTGGAGGCTAAGTTTGCCAAAAGTCCCGTATGTTTGGTCATGTTCTCTCCCCTGCATTTGGAAGGCGGGGAGGGGACGTTACAGAGTGGTATCAGAGCCCATGTTGCAGCACTGGGGCTGCTTGGGCCAAATTCTGAGTTACAGGCAGGTAACAGAATGTTTTAACGTGGTATTGGTGAAGTTTGGGGCATCATTTTGATATGAAAAAATGGCAGGATCATATTTCTCAGATGTAGCAGAGGATCACATAGGTGCATAGACCTCTCCAAGATCTTTCCAACAGTACCAAACTTGCCTTATTTGGTTAAGGGACGAGGGAGATATGACCCCCGCAAGCACGCAGATTACATGCGGGTTGCGCGCAGGTCGCGCACAGATTGCGCGCGGATTGCGTGCGGGTTGCGCGTGGATTGCGCGTAGGTCGCGCATAGATTGCGCGCCGATTGTGCGCAGATTGTGTGCGGGTTGCGCGTGGATTGCGTGCGGATTGCGCGCAGGTCGCGCACAGTTTGCGCGTGGATTGCGTGCGGGTTGCGCGTGGATTGCGCGCAGGTCGCACACAGATTGCGCATGGATTGCATGCAGATTGCGTGCGGGTTGCGCGCAGATTGCGTGCAGGTTGCGCTCGGATTGTGTGCAGGTCGCGCACAGATTGCGCGCGGATTGCGCACAGATTGTGTGAGGGTTGCGCACGGATTGTGCGCAGGTCGTGCACAGATTGCGCGCGGATTGCACACAGATTGCGCGCAGGTCGCGCACAGATTGCACGTAGGTTGCGCATGGATTGAGTGCAGGTTGCACGCGGATAGTGCGTGGATTACGCGCAGGTTGTGCACAGGTTGTGCGCAGGTGGCACACAGGTGGAGCACAGGTTGCAAAGGGAGTTAAAAAGGAAAAGTAGTTAAACCCAGAATTTTATAAAAGATGAATGGTGCATCGAAATTGAGATCCGCGAATTGCTGAGTGTTCCTTGTTATATGGACTAACTTCGCCCGATATAAAAGTTTTTGTGATTCTTCATAGATTTTCTTCCACAGGTGGCTGAAGTTGGCATTCTGGACCAAAATACAACTGTGTAAAATGTGCAGAATTATTGGTAAGAGTTGTCATTTTTGAAACAACGCTGTTTCCACACCCGATGTCGGAATGGAGCACGGGGACAGGAATTGGAAAGCTTGTCTAGTAGGGAATAATGGTGTATGACCAGAATTGGAATGAAGTTATCATACCCCACGAATAATTAGAGCAGAAATGTACCAGCGACTGTTTTGACAAATTATTGATAAATTTGGGCAATTTCCAGAATTGCTTGAATGGGCAAGGGAAAGGAATGCATAGCAACTGTGTGAATTATTCCATGAGTTCTATTATGTTAAATATTGATTGTGTATATTTCTATATGCATTCTTATGATGTCTGACAAATATTTTCATAATGCATAGTGCTTGCAGCTCATAAAATTTATAATTGTAGCAGAGGTAGCATACAGGAAAGATGGTGACCATAAATGATGCTCAAGATCCTTATGAACACGAAGAAGATGTTCTAGGAGAAAATGTGTATGAAGAAAATGTGGAGACTGAATCCAATGGGAGAAGGGAGCAGGTGACTCCTCAGAATTTGGTTGAAACCATGATGAGCTTCAATGAAAGATTGATGAAGGCTCAAGAAGAACAACACCAACTCAATGCTGCTATTTTGCAAAGCCTCACTGATATGCAGCATAAGATAAACATTGGGTCCAACCCAAGCAATTTGGGTGAAGAAGGAAGAAATGCAGGGAGTCATTCTAGAGGTCGCTCGAAGAGGAGGACTCCAAGCCCAAGGAAGAGTTCGGTGAGCAGAAAGCATAAAACATCTTCATCAAGGTCTTCTTCCAGCAGGTCGTGTGACTCCAAATGTTCTAGAAGAAGTCCAAGACGTGCAACTAAGAGATTGGATGGAAGAAAGAAGTTCAAGGGCATCCCACAAGGAGAATTCAGGAAGGCAAGACCTCCCACATTTGATGGGGAAGGCAAGACTAGCCAAGAAGCAGAAGCATGGCTTCTTGGAATGAAGAAATACTTCAGAATTCAAGACTACTCAGGAAATGAGAAAGCCAGAATTGCCATTTACAACCTAAATGGCAGAGCTTCCATTTGGTGGGACAATCTCGTGCAAGTGAAAAGAATTAATGAGAGAAAGATCAGTTTGGAAAGATTTAAGAGGTACTTCAAGGAGAAATACCTTTCTGCTAGGTATTATGACAGTAAGAGAAAAGAGTTTAATGAACTCAGGTTGGGACTAAAGTCTATGGAAAAGCATGTCCATAAATTCTTGGAATTACTGAGGTATGTTGACTACATTAAGGATGAGAGAGTAAAAATCCAATCCTTGGAGGTCTACCTCAAAGCTTCAAGGATCGTATTGAGTTTGCTAATCCACCAAGTTTGGATGAAGCCATTAGGATGGCAATGCATTGCTATGAGCAAAGTAAAGGAAAAATAGAGGCTAACCCAGCATGGAAAGGAAAGCTAAGAGGGAAGTTTGATCAAAAGAAGAACGGCTTCAAGCCACCATTCAGAGGTCATCCTAGAACCTTTCCACAGGGACAGCAAGCAAGGAGTGGATTCAAACCAGCAGTGGCAGCAGACAAAGCATCAAAAGGACCACTTCAGTGTTGGGGATGTGGAGAAAACCACATGTTGAAGGATTGTCCACATCGAAAAGACAATTCTCGAAAGTTGAACAACTTGAAGGGAGTAGCTATGGTGGGGGACATGGCAAGGACAACACCTCGGATTTATGCAGCGTTGGATAATCATCAAGCAGACCATCAATCATCAGTGGTGGAAGTCGAAGGTAAGATTGCTACGCAATCTATTTCTGTTTTGATTGATCCAGGATCTACTCATAGTTATGTTTCTCCAAAAGTGGTTGAAGGTTGTTCTCTTAGAAAAATGAAGCATAATAAGTCTTGGCTAGTGCAATTAGCCACGGGAACCAAGAGAAAAGTAAGTGAGGTAGTGATGGAGTGTCCCATAGAATTGAATGGACTCCACACATATGTTGAATTGAATGTGTTACCATTAGGATCCTATGATGCATTAATTGGCATGGATTGGTTAGAAAGACATAAAGCCAAATTGGACTGCTATGAGAAAGCACTTGAGTGCATTGATGAAAAGGGAGGGCCAACATTGGTAAAAGGGATTCCCAAGTAAGTTTCAGTAAGGCAGATTTCAGCCCTGCAGTTGAAAAAGTTTTATAAGAAGGGTTGTCAATTATATGCAGTCCATATGCCAGATTCATTAGAGGACAAAGGGCTAAGGCTAGAAGACTTCAGGATATTGCAAGAGTTCCAAGATGTGTTTCCGGATGAGGTACCAGGGTTGCCACCGAAGAGAAATATTGATTTTACCATCGATCTTGTTCCAGGGGCAGCACCGAATTCCAAAGCTCCTTATAGAATGAGCACACCGGAGTTGGTGGAATTGAAGATACAGCTGCAAGAATTAATGGATAAAAGGTATATCAGGCCTAGTGTTTCCCCTTGGGGAGCACCAGTGTTATTTGTCAAGAAGAAAGATGGGACTTTAAGTCTATGTATTGATTACTGGAAGCTCAATAAAGTGACAGTTAAGAACAAGTATCCATTACCAAGAATTGATGACTTGTTTGATCAAATGAAGGAAGCCAAATTATTTTCAAAGATTGACTTGAGGTCTGGCTACCATCAAGTGAGGATTAAAGAAGAGGACATTCACAATATGGATTTCAGAACTAGATATGGTCATTATGAGTTCACTATGGTTCCATTTGTCCTTACTAATGCACTTGCCACATTCATGTGTCTCATGAATAGTGTATTCAACAAATATTTGGATAAGTTTGTGATTGTGTTTTTAGATGACATTCTTGTCTATTCAAGAAATGAAGAAGAACATGAGGAGCATCTAAGAATGGTGTTGCAAGTTCTTAGAGAACATCAGTTGTATGCCAAGTTAAGCAAGTGTGAATTCTATCAAAAGAGGATTCAATATTTGGGTCACATCATTTCAGAAGAAGGAATTGCAGTGGATCCGGAGAAGATTAATTCCATCATGGATTGGCCAACTTCAAGAAATGTTTCAGATGTTAGATCTTTTATGGGCCTTGCTGGTTACTACAGAAGGTTTATTGAAGGATTCTCCAGGATAGCTCATCCAATCACTTCATTGCAAAGGAAGAACATCAGATTTGTATGGTCTGAAAAATGTGAGAAAAGTTTTCAGAAGCTGAAGGAGTTACTTACCAGCGCTCCTGTTTTGAAGATAGCAGATCCAAGGAAGGATTTTGTAGTGTGCACAGATGCTTGCATTGAAGGACTGGGTGGGGTTCTCATGCAAGAAGGAATTGTGATTTTCTATGAATCCAGGAAATTAAAGGAGCATGAAAAGAATTATGCCACACATGATTTAGAATTAGCAGCCATAGTGCATGCTCTTAAGATGTGGAGGCATTACTTGATGGGAAGAAGATTCGAGCTTAGAACAGACCACATGAGCTTGAAGTATTTGTTTGATCAGCCAAACTTGAATGCTAGGCAAGCTAGATGGATGGAATTTCTTTGTGAATTTGATTTTGAAATTAAACATGTAAAAGGGAAGGAGAATAAGGTTGCAGATGCTCTTAGCAGAAAATTTCATGTTGCAGCAGTAAGTATGTGCAAATCAGATTTGAAGACAAGAGTTCTTGAAGCCCAAAATGGAGATGAAGCTTGCCTTCAAATTAAAGAGAAGTTGTAGCACGGTACTGTGGATGAAAAGCGTGCAGGATATCAGTTGGGTGAAGACAGTATCCTCATCTACAAAGATAGGTTGTACATTCCAAATAATGCAGATTTGAAGGAACTAGTGATGGATGAAATACACCAAATGCTGTACTCTGGACACCCAGGATATCAGAAGACTATAACAGTGGCAAGAAAGCAATACTTTTGGAATGGCATGAAGAAGGACATAGCTGAGTACGTTGCTAGGTGTTAGAAGTGCCAACAAGTCAAGGCAGAACACCAACATCTAGCAGGGTTATTGCAGCCCTTACCCATTCCGGAATGGAAGTGGGAAGTGATCTCCATGCATTTTATAACAGGTCTGCCCATGAAAGTGAAGAAGCATGATTCAATCATGGTTGTGGTGGATAAGCTATCGAAGGTAGCTCACTTTATTCCAGTGAAGTCCACTCACAAGGCTAGTGACATTGCGAACATCTTCATGAGAGAGATATTCAGATTGCATGGATTGCCTAAGGTAATAATTTCTGATCGTGATACAAAGTTCACCTCCAATTTCTGGAAGGGATTATTTCAGGAATTGGGAACTAAATTGAATTTCGGTACAACTTACCATCCTCAAACGGACGGCCAAACCGAGAGGGTGAATCAGGTTCTTGAAGACATGCTGAGAATGTATGTGATGGACAAACCATCCAAGTAGGAAGATTATTTACACTAGGTTGAATTTGCATACAATAATGGACACCATGCATCCTTGGGAATGAGTCCATTTGAAGCATTGTATGGCAAGGGATGCAGGACGCCAGTGAATTGGGACAGCCCAGTGAACAGGGTAGTGCTTGGACCAGAGATGATCAAGGAAATGGAACAGGAAATTGTTAAGATCAGGCAGAATTTAAAGGCGGCTCAGGATAGGCAAAAGAGTTATGCAGATTTGAGAAGAGTGCATAAGGAATTTCAGATTGGGGATCATGTTTATTTGAGAGTGAAACCAAGGAAGAGTTCCCTCAAGTTGGGGAGTTGTACCAAGTTGTCACCAAGATATTATGGGCCATTTGAAGTCCTTGATAGGATAGGGCCAGTTGCATATAGAATTGCATTGCCTGCTAACATAAGAGCTCATAATGTTTTCCATGTATCTTTGCTTAAGAAGTATGTACATGATCCTAATCATATGATTGATTGGAATGTGATACAGGTGGAACCCGAGGGAGAGTTCCAAGTAGAACCTATGCGCATCCTCGACAAGAAAGTCACATTGCTTCGGAACAGAGCCATCGAGCAGGTAAAGGTCCAATGGGAGCACCTTAGTCCTGATGAGACTACATGGGAGCTAGAGGATGCCATGAGGGAGGCATTCCCATTTTTGTTTAGTTTTGAGAACACCGAGGACGGTGTTGTTCTAAGGGGGAGGGGAATGTAATACCCCAATTTTGACCCTTATGAAATATTGGCTTCTAATGTAAATATTATATACACACGTTGTATGTTTCCCTAGCGTGGGACTCAAGGCCAAGGCCTCGCTAGTTTATGCTCAGATTTTATTTAAATTAGACACGCTTTGATATTGTGTTACCCACGTGCTATTAAGCCAAGGGATATTGTAAATTGATGTAAATATTTAATATTGAAATAAAATACCAAAACTGGCTATGGGAGCAACGAATGAGAAGGGGCCATGTGTATCCACTAGGGAGTGGTGAGGGGGTTGTGGGATTGAACCATAGGCTTCCATATGTCACCTTGAGAACCCATTTGACTTACCTTGCTGACATTTATTTATGATTGTAAGGAAGTGGTTGAGGAATTCAGTCCATGGCTTCAATGGAGCATGGGCAGCCCAGAAATTCGTATGGCAGAGTATGGGCTCTGTTTTCTTGTACCACAAGCCACTC
Organism: Larix kaempferi; assembly: GCA_027924585.1. Classification (NCBI taxonomy): domain Eukaryota; kingdom Viridiplantae; phylum Streptophyta; class Pinopsida; order Pinales; family Pinaceae; genus Larix; species Larix kaempferi. Next base: position 1,161,619 of record BSBM01000892.1, read on the forward strand.
TACCTCATGGGAGTTGCTTCTTCCTTATCCCCATTCCATTGTGGAAGTTACCAGCACCATTTTCCATCCAAAAATGAATTGCCAGCAGAGAGCAAAACCAGAAATCACGACCTTGAAAGAACCCACGTTTTGAAGAGCCAAAAACGCCCAGATTTGGTATTGGACAGTGAAATCCAATGGGGGATCCATTGGTATGAACCTTGGGGCGAATTTGGGAGCATTGGCTATCCTGAAATCCATAGGAAAACCCAGTTTTTGCAACCCAGAAAATCAGTGACGGATTTGAGTTATTCGGTGAGCAGAATGGTGAGAAATCAAGCTGGGAATGACTATGCAGAGGTTGGGTGTACTTGATAAACCTAGTGAAGGCTAGGATCTCATGGATTAGCAGCTGGACCTTTCTATGCCCATCCTGAAGAGCACTGGAGGGAAGTGTTGCCTGAGGGACTGTGTAACAGAGAAGGGGATTTTCCTTGTGTTGGATGTGGTAGGTAATGTGGGTGCCTAACTGTTGAGTTCACTTGAGATGCCTGTAGCTCTGTGGTTGAGCTCACTGGCTTAGCGTTACCCTCCTCTATCTTATTGAATGCTTGATAAACCCAATGGTGTGTTGGCTTAGCATAGCTGATGACCAAAACCATGGTTGTGAGTGAGCCCAGCTAGTTCTTCCTTAGTGGATACACAGCCCAGCTCGGGGGTGATCTCTCAGCTGAAAGAATATAGGATGGATAGAGATCTATGGTTGGGTGGAACGTTGCCCTCCCGTAGACAGTCATTGGACATTTACATTTTAAGATAAGTATTCTTGTGAATTAATTTATATACATTCTGTGTTATGCAATGTGTTCAATCTGAAATTGTTAAATATTCATGGTAATCAAATTGATATGGAATCTGTAAATAGCCTAAGAATGAGATTGAATCTCTGCATATCGAATCACCTTTTTGCTTGAGATAAACATGTTGATGCATTCCATTCTGTTTGTGTATTATTATGTTTAATTCCGTTGTGTTTATATTGAGTTGATTCTGCACACAGAAGTTTTGAATTGTTATGAAGTTATGAGTAAAAATATTGGAGGCTAAGTCTGCCAAAAGTCCCGTATGTTTGGTCATGTTCTCTCCCCTGCATTTGGAAAGCGGGAGGGGACGTTACAGAGAAGCATCCACCACCGCACATGTTCTCATGGTGCGTAACGAGACCATCAACTTGAACACCCGTTCTCGTTCGTATGACTCCGTTCCAGCTAAGGAACCTGTGGGAAGTAATACTGAAAAAGATTCCACCTCGATGCCTGATGTCACCATACCGGCTGCAACTCTCACCATAGAGAAGCATTCTCTCGAGTTAGTGTTGTGTCCACCCAAGAGAATGATTAGAAAATTGGTTTTAATCCTAATGCTCGGGCTGCTCAAAACTAAAACATTGTAGAGGACCTAGCACAAGCTCCTTGTGCTATGTCGACGCTCGAGGTCTTGCAAAACTGTCCGAATCAGTACAAGACTCTCCTCGCTGCCATCGATGCAGTTGACCTGGATTCATCGAACACCATTATGTTCTAGCTGGAGTATTTCAAACCGAGGCTCTCCCACCAATTAGCATTTCAAGTTGCTACAAACATTGCTGGGAAGATAATCCATTGTATCGTTTTGGACGAAGGAGCCTCTACGTCAGTCATGTTGATCGCCTGTTGGAGAGCCATTGGTTCTCTCGAGTTGAACCATTCTCCTACCACTTTGAGAGCCTTCGACGGACGTGGCTTTCAACCTCATGGGCTGTTACAAGCTTTACCAGTCGAGTTGGGGGGCAAGACCACAACCATTAACATGGAGGTAGTCGTTGCCCCGCTGGATTATAACATTCTGCTTGGTCGTAATTGGTTTTAAGCCATGACTGCGGTCGCATCATTTGTCTTCCACATAGTACAATTCCCCCATCAAGGCTGAATTGTCACAGTCGACCAACTGGATTTTTGCACACCTGACACCACTTCTCACTCGGGCGATAACGTTCCTTTGATTGGACAATCTTTACAGAAGTATGAGAGTGTGGTGGTTGGCCTCCTTAAGGATTCATCCCTTATGGGCATCTTTCCTACTTCGGATCCCCCAAATCATGTTGACACGGTGAACATGATCTCCTTGTAGATTTCATCTATCCCCAACTCCACTGATTCATGGCTTGTAACTGATGAAGACACCACACATCTGATTGGAGATACTATGCCTCTGTCACCTGCTGAAATCATGGATGAGGCTATCCAGTCAACACCGGAGGACCACTTAGCTGTAGCCTCCACCTCTTGTTCTCTACAATGAGAATCATCCGATCCTCTGCTATGGATTTTTCATTCTGACGAGTCCATTATGGAAATCATGAGTGCAGAGGATCCGCTGTGGGAAGACCTCTACCATCGTTCGTCTTTCCTTCCCTTGTTGGACACTGTGGAGAATAGCATTCGCACCATCTTTACACCGAATGTCTACTTTGGCTCTCAGTCTTTGATACACGCGTGTCAAATGAACTCTGAAGGAAACTTTGCCAACATCGATCCCACCACTTTAATAGACATTTCGGTTACTCCTGGTGTAGTGGAACACATTCAGTTAGGCCAGAAGTGTTCCCCTGAAGAAGTCATTGTCGCCACAGCCTTATTCAAGCGATTTCGAGACGTTTTCGCTTGGACCTATGAGGAGATGCCTGGGATAGACCCCTCCATTGTTTTACATGAAATTAAAACCTATCCCGACGTCAAACCTGTTCGCCAGAAGCTCCGACCAATACACCCTCGGAAGACTGCGGCAATCAAGGTAGAGATTGAGAAACTCTTGAAGGCCGCCTTCATTTAACCTGTCCCATTGATAGAGTGGGTCTCAAATGTCATCCCTGTTAATAAAAAATAGGGTACCATTTGTGTCTGTGTCAATTATCAAGATCTCAACAAAGCTTGTCTCAAGGACAACTACCCGACTCCCTTTATCGACCAGATTATCGACAATTGTGCTGGAAGTGTCATTTTTTCATTCATGGATGGCTTTTCTGGCTACAACCAAATTGAGATTCACCCTGCCGGCCAACACAATATTGCATTCATCTTCCCTTGGGGAACGTTTGCGTATCGTAAACTTTCGTTTGGTCTTAAAAATGCTAGTTCCACATTCCAGCGGGCCATGTCGTACGCTTTCCATGATGTGAAGGACTTCGTGGAACCTTACTTGGATGACCTCCCTGCCCACTCAAAGCAGCGTGAGTTCCACTTTTATCATCTGACGGTCGTTTTCCTCATATGCAGATGCTACAATATCCGTTTGAATCCTCACAAGAGTATTTTTTGTGTCGAGTCTGGACACCTCTTAGGGTTCATCGTCTCGAAAGACGGGATCCATATTGATCCCTCGAAGGTAGAGGCCATCGTCGCTCTTCCACCTCCAACCAACATTACGGAACTTCAGAATCTGCAAGGACGTGCGACTTATTTAAGGCGTTTTTTTTGTAATTTTGCACAAAAGATGCAGGGTTATATGAGATTGATGAAAAAATACGTCCCGTTCATTTGGGATGATCAAGCTCAACAATCTTTTGAAAGTTTGAAACATGCCATCACGCATGCCCCTGTGATCCAACCCTCGAATTACTACCGAGATTACATTCTATATCTTGTAGCTTCCGACACCACTATCTCCATGGTTTTGGTACAGGAAGACCAGAATGCCCAAGAACATGTGATATACTATGCCAGCAAAGGTCTCATTGACACTGAAACTCGCTATTCACATGTTGAGAAGCTCGCTCTCGCGGCAGTCATTGCCGTGTAGAAGTTTCGTCATTACATTTTGCTCCGCACCACCATTATCATCGCTGGTTCAAACACTATGTACCACGTTTTGACTCGTCAGGTGCTTGGGGGAAAGTATTCACATTGGATCATGATACTACAAGAATTCGATCTTCTTTTCGAAAAATCCAAGTCGAAAAAGTCTTTGGTGTTCACTGAGCTCATCTGCGACCTCCCTCGTACTGATACAGAATTTGAGCCCAATGACTCGTTTCTGGATGAGTCATTGTTTCTTATTAGTACGTCTAATCCATGATATGGAGATATCACATTGTATCTTCAAACCTAACGTTTCAACCCTGAATTGTCTCGCGACGACTGTCGACTAAATCGCCACCATGCAAAGTATTATCTGATTATCAGTGATACTTTGTCCCGTCGTGGCATCGATTCTATCCTTCCACATTGTCTGACTCATGATGAGGCTGAACGCGTTCTGAATGGCTGTCACGCTGGGGCGTGTGGCAGTCACCTCTCTGGGATGGATATAGCCCATAATATTTTGCGTGCAGGATTTATTGGCCGTCAATCTTCAAATATTGCATCGAGTCCGTAAAAAAAGTCCTCCATGTCAACATTTTCATACCAAAAAGCGCACCCATAAAACCCCGTTACACACGGTTATTGCCATTGGCCCCTTCGCTAAGTGGGGAATTGGCTAGGGGGAATAGTTACGTCATTTTAGCTGTGGACTACTTTACAAAGTGGGCCGAGGCAATGCCTACATACACAAACGATGGCAAGACCGCTGCACTCTTCATGTTTAATCATGTAACAGCATGGTTTGGAGTTCCTCAAGCGATAGTTACCGACCATGGTTCACACTTTATGAACCACATGGTTGACGTGTTGAGTGACAGATTGGGTTTTCGCCATGAAAACTCAACACCGTACTACTCTCAGTCGAATGGACATGTCGAGGCCATTAAAAAGGTCTTGAAAACTATGGTCCAACAGATGGTGGGTATGCACAAGGCCAACTGGCATAATATGCTCTTCTCCGCGCTTTGGGCTTATAGAACCTCCATTAAAACTGCCACCGGATTTACTTATTTCTAACTAGTGTATGGATTGGAAGCAGTCCTTCCCATTGAGTGTGAGATTCCGTCTCTCAAGCTCGCCATCGAACTTCTCCCAAACAATGTTGCCGAGGAAGAACGCTTCCTCTACCTAGCTAAGCTCGACGAGACTCGCCGAGATTCTGCTCTTGCCAACATGGCTCACAAGAAACACATCAAAGCACAGTACGACAAGTCGGTAGAACCTCGTGCCTATAGTGAGAGAGATTTGGTCCTCACGTATGACCAGAAGCATGATAAGTTAGGGGCAGGAAAGTTTGAGTCCATGTGGCATGGACCTTACGTAGTGAAACGCGTCTTAGAGAAGGGAGTTTATGAGCTTGAAGACTATGACGGAATATATTTGGGTGAACCCCACAACGGGCTTTACCTGAAGAGGTACTATGCTTGAGTCTTTCATGCATGAGTACTTTTGTATATACTGTACATGGTGTGCATGTGTGTTTTCTGTGTGGTGTGACACTTTGATTTCTTGCGTGTTTAGGTCTTGTTTCGTTTCTTATACCATGTTCTGTCTACGTGTGCAGATGGAAACGTATTATGGATTTGCGGACGGCACCAGTCAGCATACCCGCAACCTTGCTTTGACAGCCTGGGTATTGTTGTTGCAGCAACACCCCCCCCAAAATTTTGTACATATTGGGGCCCCTCCTTTCATTTTTTTTTTTTTTTTTGTAGAAAGTTTGCCTTAAGAAGCCATCCCAGCTATTATCTTTGTTTTTCAACAGAAAATCTTGTTTCTCAACAGAAATCTTTCATGAAGTCTTCCTCGAAATCGCGGAACGATTCGCTAAAACCCCGCAATGGCGGAAGCCTTTCGCTTAAACTCCTGCAAAAGGACTTAGAAACTTTCGTTGAATAAACCGCGGAAGCTCTCGGGCTATCCTCCCGAAACGGCGGAAACAACTCGCCTAAGCTTGCCGAAAAGGACTTAGATTATTTTTTGAAAAGTTGCAGAACACCCCAAGGAAACTCTGCGGGAGCCATTCGTCATTGACTCCCGAAACCGCGGAAGCTCCCCGTTTAAGCTTTCCGAAATGAGACTTAGAAAAACTTTTCGATTTTTGTTTTGCGGAACAACTCAAGTTTTCCTCCCGAAACGATTGTTAAACGATTGCGGAAGCTACTGAAGAATTGCTTCCGAAACCGCGGAGGAATTCACAAATTCCTTCCGAAACTGTGAAAAGACTTAGGAGTTTCCTTTTGCGGAGCTGTTGGGCTTTCCATCCCGAAACTGCGGAACCTTTCAGCATTGTCTCCCGAAATGGAGGAAGCTTTCGCCATGTCTTGCCACAGTGGCAGAAGCCGCTTGTTTAAAACTTGCGAAAAGAACTCAGAAACTTTTCCAAAAGATCGCGGAAGAACTCGAAGAAGCCGCCTGAAACGTGCGGGAACCATCCGTTTACCTTCCCCGGGGCCGCTGAGCGTCTAAGTTTTGAAAATTCGTGAAGTCTCGAAAGTCGCGGAAGGCATTCACCAAAGACTTCCGCAACCGCGGAAATCTTCGCGGATCCATCCCGAAACATCACCGAAACAAACTTTGCGGAACCTTTGATTTTTCCTTCCCGAAACAGCGGAGGATGAGGGCATAAGCTTTCCGAAATTCTCTTGAGTCCCAGCCGATACTTAGAAACTTTTTAAAGTCTCCGGAAGCCTTGTGCGGAAACATTTACCGAAACCTTCCGAAACGCCGGAGCTTTTTTTTCTCCGCTACCACGGGAGCCCTTTTTTCAAAGTTTTACGCGCACGATCATTTGTTGAGGAAGAGGTTCACCTTTCTCTCCTAAAACGGCGGGAGCTTTCGCCGTGTCTTCCCGCAAAAGCGGAAGGAATTCGCAAGTTCGTCCCGCGAATGACGGTCGCATGCAGATCGAAATCTCTTGACGTGACGCCGACGTGCTAATATTAAAACCGCAAGTTTAATGCGCCACCCACTGAATTGAAGCCTCACACGTGCCCCACTTATTTAAATAAATGGTGGGGGGTTTGAACTGACCCCATTGCTAACTTGTGTCGATTAAACAACTGTTGAATGCCGCGCAAATCGCTCCAGCTCATCTCGCTCGACCACGTTCGCGGCCACCTCAGTCAGCTATCCTTGTCGGTGCCAGGTAGGATTTTAACCTTGAGATTTGTCCCTTCTATGCTTCAAATTGCTATTGGGTTGTCCTTTGTTTGAATATGATGGGCATTGGTGGGATTTTGACGGGCAAAATGCTCGTCATAGGCTATTTTGCCCGTCAAATACAGTTTGAATTGCGTTCTTCTCGTCATATAAAACAGAGGCAGGATAAAACGTTTTTGGGTAGAGACAGTTAGTTTGGACGGTTAAACTTGCTCCAATTTCCTCCCCGGGCCGCGTGCCTCATTATTTCAAAAAACTACCGAAGCCCCATGGACTTTTCCTGTCCCCAGCCAAAATCTAAAAAACGTAGCCCCTGGGTTTTTTCATAAACCTCAGTCCCGGCGTGACCTCTACCCAATTTAAAACTTGAGAGAGGCGTCATCGCCCCTGATCAAACCGGCCACAGGGCGCCCCGTCAAATGTTATGAATAACGACAGCGTTTGGGCTGAAAAAACCCTCGCCTATGTGTCAACGCAGGAGCTCCTCCCTGGTCTCGTAATTAAAATTGTTATGTCACCCCGAAACTATGGCCGCCCGAGCCTTTTCGTCAGTCTTTCTCCGGCGCCATCACCCTCGCTCGAACTTAAACCTCCCATAGAGCACCTTGGCAAGTGCCGTAAATAACAATGGCGTTCGAAGCCCTCGCCGGGTTGTAAATATGAAAGTGGCTCCCCATTTCGTCGCAGGGTTATTTCACCCCAGACTTCCCCGCCACTAGCCTTTTAAAAGCACAATGACGAAAGTTACCCTCTTCCCCAGAGCTAAACCAAAAGCAGGTTGCTTCCGCAACACGCCTATCCTCTCAAGAGCACCCCAAACTCATCCCTTCAAAAGATTCAAATGTTTCAATTTATGTTTCATGTTGAAATAATGTTTTTTGCTTCCTAAATATACAGCTTCATTGTACTTATCTCATTGACATATTAAAACAATGATGCTCTCTGTTAAAATCTCACAGTATGTTGCTCAATATCATGATGACTTGTATATGGGTGCTATTAGGGATAAATCAAAATGCCGAAAGTTGGTAAGAAGAAGGCTAAAATGACAGAAAAGAAGCCTGCGCCACTTAAAACTGAGACCTCACTCCAAGATACTAGATGCACCACTGGTGTTCCTCCAGAAGTCAGATGGGGTGACATCTACAGAATGATCCGGGACCAAGAGATCCCGGATATGTTGCTAGAAGAAGGGCCGATTTATCTCAATATCAGAGCCTCAGGCATAACTAGAGCCGCTACCCGCCCTGAGCTGTTCCCCTGTGCTGAAGTGATCGGATGGATACTCCAACATGCCGATGCTGAAGGAAGAGTGATAAATGACAGCGGGAAAGTGGCCATTGCCTCATTTCAACCCGCATATCTTGCGGCAGCATACAAATTTCCCCGTGTCCAACAATCTCTGACTGATGAATGGATGAGCCAGATGAACAACGTTGAGATGGCCAAGAAGCTACTAATGGCAGGAAAACATTTGAGAAAGAAAGGAAATGATGAATATGACGTACAGAATCTGAGACCTCCTTTCAGATTGATCGCCTTGATGCTGTGCAGAATCTTCGGCATGCCCGATGGCACCGTGTATAAAATTCAGTGGGTCCCTATTATCCACTTTGTGGCATTTAAGGGAACTGTGTTTGACTGGGCCACTCTCCTGTCAGATAGTTTGGCCTCGATGATAGTTGCTGTTAGAGAAGGACTAGCCTTGAAGAAGGCTGAATTTTTTATGTCCTCATATCTGATTGATTGTATTTTGGCCTAGATGGACTTCCCCAAATTGGGCTGCACATGGGATAAGGCCACTACCCCGGTCTATATCGCTTTCAGGATGTTGTGGGCTCAGAATTACAAGCCTAGTTACAAACTCATCTGTGAGGGGTTCATCATGCCCCTGTATGAGAAGATATTCAAGGAGGAACCCAACTGCCTATTAGAGAATGCTTTGGAAGTCCTTGAGAATTACGGGGATTTTTACTTTTCGGAGCAAGGCACCTACCTCAGAATGTTTGGAGGGACTAAGCCCCCGTACATTTTTCCGTAGTATGCCACGGATTATGTAGTCCTTAAGGAAGCAATAAGACAAATCTTCTTGGATGGAATTGGGGCAATGCTCCACAAAAAACATAAGGCTTCCTTTCCCCCTCTACCTTTTTGCATAGGTGCTTACAAGTTCTCGGGGGTTGCCTCGGTCGAAGAATTTGTGCAGGATCTGAAAGCCTTCCACTTCGGTGAGGTAATCTTCCACATGAATGACAGGAGGGGAAAAGTCGCTGAACACTGTAAGGAGATTTATGCCCACTTCGAGTACTCTCACTACCCTGATGCCGAGGAAGAAACATTCAGGGGCATCAACAACATGACTGAGCTATGAGTCTGTCGCCAAGGCACTGGAGCAAGCTCTAGCTCAGCCAAGGTCCAGAAGACCAGCCAGCAGCAGGAGAAAGAAGCTGAGGATGCCTGAGCTCAGGAAGAGCTCAGATTAAGAGAAGAAGCAAGGTTACTCCAGGAAGCGGAGGAAGCCAGATTGCAGCGGGAGGCGGAGGAAGCCAGGTGGAAGCAAGAAGCTGAAGCGGCAAGAAAGCTGCAGGAAGCTGAAGTGGCAAGAATGCAACAAGAAGCTGAGGATGCCCAGCAGTAGAAAGAGGCTGAGGATGAAAGGCTATAGAAAGCGGAAGAAGAACTGAAAGCAAGGGAAGATGCTCAAGCAAGTGGGTCCGGTGTCCAAGACATGGAAATAGACACATCTCAAGCACGTGGCTCTGGTACCCAAAAGAAGGGCGTAGATCCAGCTCAGGAAGTCTGGACCCCACCTGCTGAAGAAGACATAGACATCATAAACCGACCAATTGTCCCGTACACGCCATCAGGAAAACATATGGTGTCCAGGTGGAATGAGTTTGTCTATGACAAGAAAAGGAAAGCAATGGTCCTCAAATCAGAGGAGAGGATCAAAAGTCCCTTCCATGAAGACATCGTTACCCACCGAGAGGTCATTGTAATGAAGAATACAGATCAGGATCCCTTTGCTATGGCATCCGCAGTTGTAGAAACAACAAAGGCATCGTTGGACAATGTGGGCGTGATAGTTAGAGAAAATGTTTTGACAAAGAAGAGAGCTCATTCGCTACAACAGACTGTGTCTAATGAGCAAGCCCAAAGGGATCTGGTAGTGAAAAAGTATAATTGCTTGTACGCCGAGCATAAGGAGCTGTCAAACAATTATAGCCAGCTGGAGGAGGAAAAGGACCAGCTAACACTCCAAATGATGATTGTGGAAGCGAAGAAGAATGGAGCGGAAGAAAAGGCATCTCAGCTAGAAGCAAACAAGCGGGCATTAGCTGAGCGGTTAGAGCAAGCTGAGAGCAGAACGATGGACATGTCTCCCTTCCATGAGCTGTCCTGCAGCATCCTGAAGCAAGTGCATGACACTCAGGAGCTAATCACTAATGAGGTTTGCAAGCTCAAGGCCATGGTAGTCAGGTTAAAAGAAATTAATGCGGAGGCCCATAGGCTCAAAGCTAAGAATACCCGTGTCAAGGCAAATATCATAAGTCAGATGGCATGGAGAGAAGGGAAAGGGGGTTTCCCCATGCATCTTCCATTTAAATTTGTGGACGGTTTTAATGAGGACATAGCCCTGCTGGAGTTTGGCAGGAACTGTGCAAGTAAGCTGATAACCAGTGTGCAAAGAACAATAGATAAAATTAACAGTATGTACCAAAATCTCCAAGGGGTTCATGACAAATGCACATTGAGCTTCCCTCAGACCCTGGAGGAATTTCCGGAAAAGGAGCAACGTTTGTCTCAACTAAAGGAAGAACTAGGCGTTCAAACGGAGTATGTGAAGAGGATTGATGTCCTGGCTATTGATGACCTCCAACAGTATATTGGATTGTCATCACTCCATAGCCATTTGCTGAAAGAAGTGCATCAAGCTGCAGTAGCAGAAGGTCAAAGCATTAGAGTAGAGCTCGGGAAGAATGTGACTTCTTAGAAAATCTTGTTCCCCGCTGCAGCAAACATAGTCGTAAGGGACACAGGTATGTGGTATAGCTACATAGCGGAGGAAGAGAAGAAAGCTGCAGCAGTAGCAGGAGCATCAGCAGATCCAGAATCTTCTCTCCCAGCAGCCTTTCCAGCAACAGCAGTGGGCTCGATTCCCTCTTCCCCAGCAGTGGCAGAAAGTCTGGCCAGCTCAATCCCTTCTTCCCAGGTAGAAGCAGCAGCAACAATTGGTTCGAGTGTCTCCTCCCAGGCAGCATCAGCAGCATCAATTGACTTGGGTGATCCTCGCCCAGCTGAAGCTCACGCACAAGAATGACACCACGATATTAGAACATTATTTCTGCTATATGTATTTTGTTAAACTCTCAAATGTATACAGCGTGAGCTAAGGAACAGCTGTCCATTCTTTTTGTTAAATATTTTGTAAAAGAAAAGAATCACAATTTTGTCTATTATAGGAGAGAAAATTCTATAGATGGCAAGTGGAAGATGCTAGGTGGCAGCCCAAAGGGCAGTTTTGTAATTATAAATAGGAGCTAGGAAGAATAGAAAAAGACTTTTTGCAGGGAAGGAATTTTAAAAACCTGTACGAGCTATCTTGTATCGGTTCTGTAAAATCAAATTTTCTAATAAAAGACAGGGAGAAGTCCGTTTTGCATGGGAATGTTGGACGGATGTATTTTGGACTATTCTAATGACTTCCGTACTGTAATGTGAGATCATTCTTACTATCTGAGCTATTTCTTTGTATTAATGAATTTTGCTCCTTCCTGTGCAAACGATTTTTCTCCATTTTGTGAACAATGAATGCGTTTAATATTAAATCATGAGCTATCTGCTGATATCTTTATCATTGCTGTAGAGTTCTCTTTTAGATTAAATGGCTAACTGTTCTTTCTTCAAGATAACTCATACGGCTCATTGTTCATGCCTTTAATTTGCTCCTTGTAGGGATATTTAAATTTAATTTCAGTTTGTTTACATTTAGATCTGTTTCTTCGTTCTTTCCATTTAGAGTAGATAATTTTTGCTTCTTTCTCTGTTTCATGAGCAATAAATGCGTGTTACATTAAACTAGAAGCTATCTTCTAAGATTTTTTATCTAGCTGTAGCTTTACCTGTAAGAATTGACAGCTATCTGTTCTTTCTTTATGCCATTTGTTACAGCTTATTGCTCATCCTTTAAACATACTCCCTGCAAGGATAGGTAGAATTACTTCAGTTTCTAGACTTCGATTTGTTTTAGTTGCATCTATATCAAGTATAAACTAGGCACTTGCATCTCATTTAAAACACATAAAATCCAAAAGAAAGGTGGATCGGGCCATAACCGATATAATCGGAATTAAACTCCAAACCGACGGTTGCCGGAACCGCTAACCGGACGGATTCCCTATACCAAACGGGAGATAATCTAATTGGGATCATCTCTCGGGGAGAATCCCTTTCTGATTGATGCTACGATATCCGAGGCATCAACAGGTACCCTATTCACCTACTGGCGAGCTCATCAGCTCGGGGGGAATGTGTCTAGGTTTCGCAACCAACAATGATGCAGAATATCAGGCAGTCATTGGAACCCTAACTAACGCCATTTCTTTGGGTATGGACCATGTTGTTATCCACCTGGATTCTCAACTAGTGGTATCTCATCTTAACTGAGTCTACGTCATCCGCGATCCTACCTTACTCCGTCTCTATCAGCGAGTCCGTCTTCTAGAAAGGTCCTTCGAGTCCATTTAGTGCCTGCACATTCCATGAGACATTAACACAGTTGCCAACTCTATGGCCAACTTCTTCTTAGATCGGTACATTGCACACACATAAGCATATATTATGAATTGTTAAAAGTAGACATAACATGTAAATAACTCATTTTATATATAAGCAAACACATAACAAGACCACACCATTCATTCATTTTGAAACACATAATGTATAAATCGTCGGAATGTCTGTGTGTGTATATATATATATATCTCAAAAAGTAGTGCTGGTACAAAAATCTGAAGCACGGTGGCTTTCAGTGAGTCTCTACAAAATTTGAAGCCTTGTAGCTTTCAGTGGTACAAAATCTGAGGCCTCTAAGCTCTCAGTACATACATAGTAACAACATAAGGCCTAGCGCCTGGCCCGTACAATCCTAGGTGGTCTAACAGTTCTATCCTGTTGAGCGTGGAAACAGTCAACTGCTTTCGCAACCCTGCGAAGCAGCGCGTTGAAGGGTGCAGTCACTCCAACTGTGTATACCTGCATGGGCCACGACACCTCATCTACCGTCGGCTCCAGAACATCTAATGTAAACCCACTTAGGTTAGCATAGACTCCATCCATATCTGCAATAGCAGCATGCACTGCAGGTCCCATGACTGCTCCCTTTCCTCTCTCTCTCCTAGCAAGAAGAGAGACTCCTACCAGTCATACAGGTCCCACGTCTGCACACACATGTTGTCTACTTGTTAGCACTACATCAAAACAATATATATGCACAAAACCTAAAAATTACAAGGGTTATTTGTTCTTACCAAGGTCTCCCCATGCTGCTCCTTCTGGCAGCGACAAGTCCGGATCATCTCTAAAGTCCGTACCATTGTATGGAAAATACTCCACCATCAGTAACTGGCCCCCCAACCAAGTGAAGAACTCGGTGCCATAAGAGAGGATGGGACCCCCACCATGTCGGGACATCATCGCCGTCCATCTGGCCATGTGTGGATCCCTGGGATCCTTGTCATCCAGTAGTACCCGAGGACGCAAGAGGGGAACCCGTTCCAGTAAGAACAAGATCACTATCGAACCATAGCCAAATTGTTTGAGCTCTCCCCACCGACACGTGGTCAGCTGAGCTCACATGTTTGCGAGGAGTCCCTCACACCAGTTAAAGATCTTCGAAGACATACAGTCCTCCGCGTATAGCATCTGTAATTTGGTGGATAAGTGTGGATCTTGGCTCATTGCCATCCTCGTAATGGTGAAGAGTATGGCGCGTAATGGATGTTCCTGTACATGTTTTATGGGAATCTTCCCACTAGAAGCAGCAGTTTTAGGAGTACAATACTGCAGGATCATGTCATCCATTGTCCGATCACTCCCACGTGAGCTAGTCAAAAGCACATTGTCCCCTCTTCGGGACAATCTAGTCAACAAATAGATGTCCTCGACATCTATGGTAAGCACGTGCTCACCGATCACGAAGTATTGATGGGCTGCATCCTAGCATCAGAGCATATGGTTCAATACTGGGATTTGGGACCTCATCCCTTGAATCTCGAAGAACTTGAGGAGCCCATAGTTCCTCAGTGCTTCCACACAACGTGGATCATTTGCAACTTTCTCATAATCTAACTCACGCTCCTGTTCACGCCACTCCAAGACCATTTTGGATGCTTGGAACCTGCCAAAAGGAGAGTTTTAACATTGTTAGAACCTACTTTAACCACCAAAAGTTCCCTTTTTGAGCTTGGCTTGACTTTGGGGATGGATGTTTCCGTCGTCGCACCCCGTTTTTGCAAACAGTGCGATGTCATCACAGTCCAATTATGCGACCCTTGCAATGACTCGGTCTTGTCGCAGTTCCCGAAAGGACAACCTGCGATGAGTCGAGGGCACCATGGCCCTTCCCAAACCAAGCCAAAAACCCAAAAACTGAACGAAATTCAAAAATGTAAACCACTACAATTTTGTTGGATGAAGTTTAGGGTTACTTGCTTCGGACGACAGGTGAAATGACTGCTCATAGCTCCCAGAATCGATGAGTGATGTTTTGGCTCTAAATGACACCACTCCTCTCAAATTTGGAAAATTAAACAATGGTGACTATATTTGGTTTTTATTTCTATTTATAAACAAAATGGAATATTCATTTTTCAAATATTTGATGCCTTTATACCATTTGCTATAGTTTGGATTGATTTGATCATATTTGAACGTTCGGTTGACTATTTGATCTAGTTTCCGAGTGTGCAGGAGTTGTCAAGTGTCTTTTTATGCCATTTTCGCATTGAAACGGTCATCTCAGGTATGAACACCCTTTGTGAATTTTTGTCATTTATCTTTTCATTCATTAGATTGTAATTATTTAATGGTTATGAGCTTACTCTTTGTTCTTTCTCATGCTCTTGAAACTATGAGAATACGTTACCGAGTTACAATTTATCACTTTTTCGGGCTCGTTAAACTCCCATGGAAAAGGATCCTCCCAGAGTCTATCTTTAAGCTCTTTTCAAGCTCTCGAAATACGAAAAGATTGCCAAGCAGACTTGTCACGTTCATGCTTGTAAAAGGATTTGAATGGTCGTCTTCTTGGTGATAGTTTACCCCTTTTTTGGACCAGGTGGCACTACTTACGAAGAAGGTATACTCCAGCCAATCATGACTGGAAGAGTCCCCTCCCCCGTTGTTTTACCCTTTTTCGGGCGATGAGGCTAACTTTACGAAAAAGGACCGCTGGAGTCTTCTTTAGTTCTTTTCAGACTCTCTAAACATGAAATGACGACCAAGTTTACCTTCTATGGACTTGTTAAATTTTTACATTGAAGGGCCCTCCATGGGACTAACCCCTCCTATCCCAGGTTCGGAAAATATTTTGGATTGGACTCATCTATGAGATGAGCTATATCGAGCATCTAGTTACCCTCATTAAGCTTGTAAAAAACACATGAGGCACTCATCGTTCATGATGGGGAAAAAGGAAAGTTTTTGTACTACACCCTCATCTGTGGTAGTACTTAGTCGTTCTTGAACATGGCGCTCATCTGCATTTGCATACAGTACTTGGATCATCTTTTTGTCCTCGAGTTCCACTTACTTCCTGAGTCTTGTTACTCCTTTGATTCATTCAAAGAAATCTTCCATCATCAGTTGCATTAGGAGTTAGTGTCATACTCGTCATGTCAATACTGCCAAGTCATGCCATGCCCATGTTCAAGAATACTTTCACCATTCATTATCTGCAGTCAGTACACCTTCCATCATGTCGGTCTACTCTGATTCAATCACGCATGTTACTGTACCATCTGATCCACTATACACATCCTTTGTCGTGTTTCATGTCGATGATGGGGGATTCATCATGGCCCTCCTTCGATGGATTCATCCTTGTTGACTTCGGCTCATCATCCGAGGATTGAATCTAGAAACCAACCAAGTACCTTGGCCCTGCATGCCTGAATGGCAAGGTACCTCGCTTTCGACATGAGTTCCCATCATTGACTCTTGATTGAAAGATTTCATCTCGCGTTCGACTTCAACTCATTTATTCACACTTGATGATATGTACTGTGATACCTTGGCAATCATTGACATCAATGGTGATTTCCCTTGCACTTGTTAACGGTATACATCAATGACCGGTAATCAAGTGGTTTCTACCATGTTCGACGTCAAGACATTTGTAATCACATGGTTAGATTTGTATCATTGCGGGTTCAGCTTGAAGACCCTGGGGAGTCATGTTTTACCCAGGTTGCGATGGAGTTTGTATTGAGTCACATTACACGGATCCACATTTGTATTGGTCATGGCTGTGTTACCATCTCATCATGGATCTACGCTTGTGTCTAGTAGCCATTATTGTGCTCAGTCGGTCATTACTACCATGGATATGCATTGTATTAATCAACATCCATGTTGTACATCATATGAGATTGTCAGTTCAGATTCAGTTGTACTGAGGCAGTATCCTTCATCCGACAAGTCCATTTGCCATTCTTCCGTCAAAGCATTTCACCTGTCCGATATTTCAGCAGCTTCATGCTTTGGGGGGCATTCTGTTACACCTAAAATCTTACCACCATTAGATTCAGTGTATACACCCTTGAAGTTCCATTGGCTAAGTCATTTATCTGGAAGGGACATCATTGTGCTTATGTTAGGTTTTGAGAGGTCGTCGAAGGCTGCACCCATGCAACCTGCGATGTCGCACCTTGATCCATTACAGGGTGCGACAAAGTCAATTAATGGGAAAAAATAGCTTCTTCGAGCTCATTCTCGAAGGTTGCTGACTTAGATCCTTATCCCTGACCTATTGGGGGAGCTGGCCTTCAGTTCCTAACCTCTTGGAAGGATCCCCTATCTTTGTCCTACCATATATCAACCTACCTTATCCACATCCTATCCACTTAGCCCTATATAAGTGAGACCCTACCCCTCTCCAAAATGAGGAAGTCTATGGTACTCTTATGCTAGTGAAATTAGGCTTAATAGACTTAACACTCTAGTTTGGGAGACATTCACTTCTCTCTAGTATCTTTGGAATGACTTGTCAGAAGGATCTTGCAACGTTAAGGAAATGGTTGTAATCCTCTTTTCTATTGTACTCTCCACTTTTCAATACAGTTAATACAACTGCATTCCATAAATGTCGTCGTGTTGATGATGTTTAGAGTTTTCCTCCTTAACTGTTAACTTAGATCTATCATATGAAATATATGCTTTCACTATTCTTGGTCTATTATATGTTCAATAGGGTATAGCCGTTTAAGATTTGGCAGTGCTGGAGCATTGGATCAATGAAGGAGAAAGGGATCTACAAATCCAAGGTAAACGATCTATCCTCCCATTTGTACTTCTATTTGATATAGGAAAGTATTTTGTGTTCTATCCTATTTGTTCTAGACTTACGTTAAGCTAGGGAGATCAGGCCTTGAGTCCGCTCTCGGTAGATTGTCCATCAAACAGAATCCATTTTCAAGGGGTCGCAACAAGCGCACCCACAATCTGCAATCCGCAAGCTGCAGAAAGGAAGTGTTGCGGGGAGGCGACTACGGAAAGAACATTGCGGAAGTTCGTTGAGGTTGTGGAAAGAAGGCGTTCCCGCAAGGCTATTGTGGAAAGCTAATTTTGACTATTAGAATGTTGTAGAAAACCCATTTTGAAGGGGAGGACCGCAACTGAGGAGAACCTATCCAGTTATTAGCTAGGTTTAGTGGTTCGAATTTTGGGGAACCACAATATTTCCTGGGAAGCGGGTTGGATTGGCTTTTGTCATCCCCAGCCTGCACCATTTTTGGTATCAGAGTGGTTTTTTTTCAGCGTAGCAGAGGAAAGGCTTGGTTGTATGTATAGGAAGAGAAAGAGGTCATGGTAGAGGACGACCAACAATGAATGCATAGGTTGTGGAGGAAATGAGAGAACTACAGGCACGTATGAAAGCTATGGAGATGGGAAGACGAAGAGATCCCAAAGCGGGGGATATGAGTGAACCTGAAGAAGAGAAACAAGGATAAGAAGAAGCACCTATGCAAGAGGCACCTGAGCTAAGATACTTTCGATCGATTCTTGGAGCACCTTCGAGACCAAAACCTGAGTTACTTACCTATGAAGGAAGTCTCACTGCTGAACATATCATTGACTGGATCAACGAGTTAGACAAATACTTTGAGTATGATGAAGTTGAAGAGAACAAGAAGGTCATATTGGCAGTGATAAGGTTGAAGGGGCATGCATCCTTATGGTGGGATAGTGTGCAGGTTGAAAGGATATGGAAGAACAAGCCATTGATAAAGAGCTGGGATAGGATGGTGGCTAAGATGAGAGCCAAATTCTTTCCCAAGGATTACCAGCTGACTTTGTATAGACAAATGCAGAACCTTAGGCAAAGATTATTGACTGTAAGAGAATATACTGAAGAGTTCTAAAAAGTGAACCTAAGGACAGGTTATGTGGAAGAATCAACAGAGAATACTGCTAGATATGCCAATGGTTTAAGGATGGAAATTCAAGATGGGATCAGAATGATATCACCGAGAACAATGGAAGAGGCGTACCAATGTGCCTTGAGAGCAGAAGAAAATTTATTGAGGAGGCAAAGATTCAATAGGGGAAGAGGTTCGACCCAATGAAGGGGGAAAAAAATGGGAATACGAAGGTTTGCAGCCCAAAGAGGAGGGTCCAACAACTTGAGCCAACATGAGCAGCAAGGTAGAGGAGGTGACCAAAGAGGGAGGAGACCTTACCAAGGAGGTAGAGGTAGAGGAAGAGGCAAAGAAACTGTCTACAGATGTTACAAATATAACAAATTGGGACACAGATCCTTTGAATGTCCTGAGAAGGAAGACATATGACAGAGAGGATCCTATGTAGCTCAGAATGAGCAGCAGCAAGAGCATATGATAGTGGCTGAAAATTTTCCAGAGACAGGAGAGTCTTTGATGATGAACAAAGTCTTATTAAAGCATGAGAAGGAGAAAGTGGAACCTGGTGAAAGGAAGGCTTTATTCAGAACCATGTGTAAATTCAAAGGGAAACATTGCAAGATGGAGATTGGCAGTGGGAGCACTGACAATCTTGTTTTCACGGAGATGGTGAAGAAGCTGAGTCTGAGAAAGACCAAACATGCTGTTCCATACAAGGTATCCTGGCTGCATAAAGGACATAAAATACTGGTGAGTGAACAATGTGAAGTTGATTTGCAAATAGGCACATATAAAGAAAAAATTACATGTGATGTTATGCCCATGGATGTTTGCCATAATCTTCTAGGGAGACCATGGCAGTTTGACAAAAAGGTGATACATGATGGTAGGAGAAATTGTCATAGTTTTGAGAAGGATGGGTTAAAACATGTTCTTCTTCCTTTGCAAGGAGAGAGTACGACAGAGCAACAAGCACCTAAGATCCTAATGTTGACAGGGAAAGAGTATTTGCAGCAAATTGATGAGGAAGAACTTAATTATGCTATGGTATGTAAACCTAGAGTGGTAGTAATGAAGACCAACATTACAGATCTGCTTGGGGAGATTCAATAGATGCTAGGTGAGTTTAGTGACATTATGGTAGATGATTTACCCAATTAATTGCCACTGAATAGGGATATAAGTCACCATATTGATTTTATTCCCGGAGAAAGCTTACCAAACAAGGCAACATATAGGTTGACACCTCAAGAGAATGAAGAAGTTAGAAGGCAAGTACAAGGATTGTTAGACAAGGGCTTGGTTCAGAAAAGTATGAGTCCATGTGCAGTACCAGCAGTACTCACCCCAAAGAAGGATGGTGAATGGAGGATTTGCATTGAATCCAGGGCTATCAACAAGATTACCATCAGATACAGGTTCCATTTCCCAGGATGGATGACATGATGGATTGCCTGAGTGGGGAAACATGCTTTTCAAAATTAGATCTGAAGAGTGGATACCATCAGATCAAAATTCGATAAGGAGATGAGTGGAATACAACCTTTAAGACAAATGATGGGTTGTATGAATGGCTAGTTATGCCATTCATACCGTCCAATGCGCTAAGCACTTTCATGAGATTAATGAATGAAGTATTGAGAGATTTCATAGGTAAGTTTGTAATAGTTTACCTTGATGATATTCTGATTTTTAGTCAAACAGAAAAGGAACACCTGGAGCATCTAAGATGTGTCTTGGATAAATTGCAAAAGGAAAATTTGTTACTGAATGTGAAGAAGTGTACATTTCTGAAATCAGAACTAGTGTATTTGGGATTTGTTATCTCAAGAGATGGCTTAAAAATGGATCCAAAAAAAGTGCAAGCAATTATTGATTGGCCTTCACCTTGGAGCATTTTTTAGGTAAGAAGTTTCCATGGACTGGAAAGTTTTTATTGAAAGTTCATAAAGAATTTCAGTGGTATTTGTTCATCAATCATGAAACAATTAGAAAGGACAAACAACCATTTACATGGACAACAGAGGCTGAAAGTAGATTTCAGTTTTTAAAGAAAAAGATTACTGAACAACCAGTATTGAAGTTACCAGATTTCAAACACCCTTTCCAAGTGAAATGTGATGCCAGTGGAGTAGCAATTGGAGCTGTACTCAGTCAGGAAGATAGACCTATAGCATATTTCAGCGAGAAGTTGAATGATTCAAAGTAGAAATACTCATCTTATGACAAGGAATTTTATGCTATTGTTCAAGCACTAAAGCAATGGAGACATTATCTAATACCTAGGGAGGTTTTTTTGTTTTATGATAATCATGCATTGCAATACATAATGCAACAACCTAAATTGAATATGAGACATGTCAAATGGGTTGAGTTCTTGCAAATATTTACCTTTGTGTTGAAGCACATAAGTGGGCAATCAAATCGAGTAGCTGATGCCTTAAGTAGGAGACAATTGATTGTGCAAGAAAATCAAATCCAAGTATTAGGATTTGAAGACTTAAGACGCTTATATGAGACCTACATTGATTTTCAGGATGCATACAGAGCTTGTAGAAATCCTGTGGAGGTGGACAGATAACCATGGATGGAGTATATGTTGCAAGATGGTTTACTTATTAAAAAAAGTAAACTTTGTATTCCCAAATGTTCCATGAGAGGGAATTTGATACAAGAGAAACACAATGGAGGGATGGCAGGTCACTTTGGAAGTGATAAAACCTTTAGACAGTTGAGCCATTTCTATTTTTGGTCGAGTATGAGGTTTGAGGTTGAGAATTTTGTGAGCAGATGCAGGGTATGTCAGCATGCCAAGGGAAGAAGACAAAACACAGGCTTGTACACACCATTTCCTATTCCAACTAGGCCTTGGTATTTTGTGAGTATGGATTTCATTTTGGGTTTACCAAAAACTCAGAAGGGAAATGATTCTATTTTTGTAGTTGCGGATAGATTTACTAATATGACACATTTCGTTCCACGTTATAAGACAGGTGATGCCACACACATCGTTAACCTTTTTTTAAATGAAGCTGTGAAGCTACGTGGTTTACCTAAGGGCATTGTATCTGACAGGGATGTGAAGTTCACGTGTCATTTCTGGAGGACCTTGTGGAAGAAGTTGGGTACCAAGTTGAACTTCAGTTCAACATATCATCCATAGTCTGATGGCCAGACTGAGGTGGTAAATAGAAGTCTGGGTAACATGTTGAGAAGTCTGATTGGAGAAAATCCAAAACAATGGGACAAAGTGCTAGATCAAGCTGAGTTTGCATATAATGATTCACCAAACCGAAGTACAGGAATGAGTCCATTCCATATTTTGTATGGTATGCATCCAAGAGGGGTGTGTGAACTTCGTAATTTGGGTCAATTGGAAAAGAGAAGTGCAGATGGAGAAGCGTTTGCAACAAGTGTTGGTTTGGTTTTACAACCAAGCTTTGTGCAATGAGCACCTATCAACAATGTGATAACAATTTCAATATTGAAAGCAAAAACAATTATAAATTAAATCTAAATCTAAACTAGCATGTGCATATAACAAATAAATTTTTTTAAAACGATTTAAGAACAAGAGATAAAAGAATAAGTATTTTGTATTAAGATACCTCAAATGGTGAGTATTTGTGTCGAGCAACTCCCAAGGTGAGTAGCTCCAAGCTCCAAAGGTCTCTTCTCCAAGATGCTGAAAATGACCAAAAGTTTCATGAGAGATTTTGACAGCGTGAGGATAGGATGATGGATGGATGGAAAGTGAGGAGCCCCTACCACCTTTTTATAGTTTTTGGTGGTGGGGAATACCATTATGGTTTTGAGGAAACCAATGGTATTGACCAACATGGTTTAGGTACCTTTTCCCTCCTTTTTCCTTTTTTGAATATTTTGAATATTTTTATTCCCTTTTTAATATTTTTGGGAATTCTGGACCCTTTTTGAGGGTTTTTTATGCTTTTTGAGGAGAAATATTCATTTTGAGGGGAAAAAAGGAGTGTATTATGGTCTTTTGGTGACCTTTTGAGGGCTTTAGAGGCTCAAATGGTGGAAAAGTGGACAAATGGGTCATGTGAATAAGGAAATGAGATAGTGAGCACTTTTTGGGTGTTAACAGATTGCCCCCTGATGTGTGAGGGCAGGAGCTCATCGTATGCCCGATAGAAATCATAGTTCTTTTGTCTTTTTCCTGGGGTTTGGGAAAGAGAAGAGACCGGTCAGAGACTGGATCCATGGTCCTTGGAAGATGCAAAACAAACAATATTACATGGCCTCAATATGAATGAGGAATAATCTTCTGATAATGGACGAGGTGGGCATACCCATGCTCGTATATATTATAACAATTAGTCCCAAGAACGGGGACCTAAATAAAGAATCTGCTGGTACATCATAAAGGTCCAAAGGGGACACTATTTTTGGATGTACTCGTGATCATAACATGATTGATCTCAATAACTGATACATTGGAATAAAGCGACAACCGTTCTGAACAAGGTGTCAGAAGGGTTGATGAACTGCTGAATCTTGAAGGTGTCCAACATATGTAGGGACTCAATGACTCTGAGTCAACTCTGAGGAGTATATGTAACTGTATAATCGAGGGAGTATAAAACTGGGGTTCATCTGAATATTGTCACCATGCGCAACCCGGATATCTATAGAAAAAATGTAACTGGTTGTTTCCATAGGTAGATTCTCAAATGTGGAAGAGTCGGATGGTATCCGGGGTCTTCAACCAATAACTGAAAGGACCAATACCCTGTGCGAGTCTCAACGATGCGATCAAGGTGTTGAAGTCGAGCATGTGAGAAACAATCATTTGGAGAGGTACTGAGGACTCTTCTCGAAATGATTCGTAGGCACTCATCATAAATGGTGATGAGTCCAAGACACAGGGACCTCTAGGTCTATCCTCTGGAATAAATTTGGGTGTCGTCGATAGAGGGAGACCAGCAACTAACAAGGCAATGATGTTTCCTTGATAGGAGCACGAGGTGTAGAACTGAAGTGTGGTAGTGCTGATGGTAGGACTGACATACTTGTGGGGATGGGAAGTAACTGGGGTCATAGAGTGGGTAGACTCAAACTTCCTTTGTTCAGAGCATGATGACATGGTTGACCTGGCAGCGTAGGGAACTGACTTGTAGGTGCGAGGATCATATATTTTAAGGACTGAAGGATATGTATTAACTCTGTGGGGGGGACGAGCTGATGGGTGCTGTTGAGGGATTCTCAGGGTGACATACTGCAGAATACTCTGAACAAAGGCAACCAAAATGGGGAAGCTGCCATATGAGTAGACGTGATCTGTTGTGGCGCCGAGGAGCACCATTGGGTCCTTCTTCGTAGTTTTAATGAGCTCCAAGAAGGGATAAAAGTGTGCTCTGAAATGGTATTGTCCTGTGGATTTTGTGAGCCCAGGACTATTCATGCTCATGGGTGCTTTCATT
This sequence comes from Larix kaempferi, assembly GCA_027924585.1. Lineage (NCBI taxonomy): Eukaryota > Viridiplantae > Streptophyta > Pinopsida > Pinales > Pinaceae > Larix > Larix kaempferi. The sequence goes on from BSBM01000892.1 coordinate 1,185,742, forward strand.
TTTAAGGAGTTTGAAAATGATAAGAAGACTCTGCAGTGGTTGTGAGTACCGTCCTGTGGGTTTTTACGAGCCCAAGATGGTGATTGCTCGTGGTCGCTTTCATGTTTAGAGAGTTTGAAAGTGGTAAATGGACTCCATTGGTGTTCTTTTTCGTAAGTTAGTCTCCAAGGCCTGAAAAAGCATAAAATGATGCAAATGGAGAACTTTTCTAGCCGATGTGACTAGAGTATTCCTTTTTCGTAATTAGTCTACAAGGTCTGGAAAAGGGGTAAACTTATACCATGTAGACGCCCTTTCAGATACGTTTAGCGAGCATGAAAGGAAGCAAGGTTGCTCGGTGATCTTTTCATTGTTTTAGGAGTCAGAAAAGAGCTTAACAGAAACTCCCTAAGTGCCTTTTTCGTAAAAGGGATTGCTCGACCCGAAAAAGGGGTAAAACTATATCGAACAAAAAGGGATTGATGAGAGCGAGAAAAGGTCTCAAGCATTGTCATGAGTGTGGAATATGGAATCCGGTGACATAAAGATTGTCAAAAAGGGGCAATGGCCAATGTGGCATGTAAACCGAGGTGATGAGTGGCATTTTGAAAAAATGCCCAAAAATTATGGGGTGAGAGCGAGAAATGATCTCAAGCGTCATCACGAGCACAGAAAACTGAATCCGTCGATATCAAACTTGTTAAAAACGGACGATGACCGATGTGGCACGCAAACCGAGGTGACGAGGGGGCATGGGAAAAATGCCCGAAAAATATGGAGGTGAGAGCGAGAAATGATCTCAAGCCTCATCACGAGCACGAAAAATAGAATCCGGCGATATAAGACTTGTTAAAAAATGGAGAACGGTCGATGTGGCATGCAAACCGAGGCAACGAGGGGGCATGGGAAAAATGCCCAAAAAATTTGGGCGTGAGAGCGAGAAATTATCTCAAGCGTCATCATGAGCACGGAAAACTGAATCCGACGATATAAGACTTGTTAAAAATGGAGAACGACTGATGTGGCATGCAAACCGAGGCAACGAGGGTGCATGGGAAAAATGCCCGAAAAATCTGGGCGTGAGAGCGAGAAATGATCTCAAGCGCCATCACGAGCGCGGAAAACTGAATCCGGCGATATAAGACTCGTCAAAAATGGAGAATGGCCGATGTGGCATGCAAACCGAGGCAACGAGGGGCCATGGGAAAAATGCTCGAAAAATCTGGGCGTGAGAGCGAGAAATGATCTCAAGCGTCATCACGAGTGCGGAAAACTGAATCCGACGATATAAGACTTGTTAAAAAATGGAGAACGACTGATGTGGCATGCAAACCGAGGCAACGAGGGCATGGAAAAATGGTCAAAAATGGACATGGTGAAAACAGGAAAAGGAAAGGACTATCATGAATTTCTCTCTGTGCTGATTCCAACGATACCAACGGTTTGAGGAACGGACGTCGTATGATACCGCAATGGTTGTTTGAAAAATGGTGAAATTTCTATAAATAGGGTGTGGGGCCCATATGATGTGTCATTATTACGTGTGAGTTTGGAAGAGCAATCAGAGCTCTTTCTTGATTTCTGAGAGATTTGACCGTTGGTTTTCGATTCCGCGAGTTTCAAGTAACCCTATTCGCGTTAGCCTTTTTAATTATGTCTTTTTTGGTTAGCGGCGGGCCCCCGAAGGCCGCGAAATTCCATGTTGGCATTCCAACATGGAATATCGAGGGTTTCGCGTCTTTTTCCGCGATGAACATCACGGCACCCAACACCCGCAAAACACAAGCCCCAATAGCCCGCATGTCCCACTCCCAAGAACAAGTTAAAGCAAGGTTATAGTAGAGTAACAATAGTTACAAAACCAGAGTAGGTTCCAAGAGAAGGGAGAAAAACTATGAAGTAGGATATTTAGTTTTAACACATCTGAGGAAAGAGAGATTTACAAGAGGAGAGTATAACAAGATGAAAATGAAAAAGATTGGGCCTTGTAGAATACTCAGGAAATATTTGGAAAATGCCTATGAGCTGGAAATGCCAACAGGAATTGGTATTTCACTTATTTTTAATGTTGCAGAGCTATATACTTATGTAGCTGATGATACAGGAAAAATGACAGAAGACAGGGATCCTATGGAAGATCTTCAGTGGCTGAAGAATACGCCTATAGCCCAACCATCAGAAGTTGAGTCTATCTTGGATACTAGAGTGGAAAAGAGCACCAGACAGAGAGACTACTTGGAATACTTGATCAAATGCAAAGGACATCCTGTAGAAGATTCTACATGGATGAATGCTAAGGAATTGAAGGCAAAGGATTTCTCAATAGCTGATTTACTAAACAGGGGTTCAGAATTTTAACCTTGGGAGTCTAATGCAGGAGCATCAATGCTAAGCCAACAATGTGATTGCGTGTTCACATGTTGTGGCTAGCAAGAGGCCAAGCTGTCCTGAAGTGGGAGGATAGTTTGTTTTCTAAGTATTTTAATATTTGCAAAATATGTAACCGACCAGTGTGTTGTCAGTTTTTGAGAAAATAGGACATAGTGGCAAGTTGATACTCCCTACATGGAGATTAGGCCAGTTAGCTAGTTTGTTGTTTAATGACAGTGACTCCTTCAGTGATGGGGGGAGATTTCATTAATTAGTTTGCTTTCACTATTCAACCATTCAGTTTTGGGGGGATTTTTGAATGGGTAAAATAGGGGAGACGAGAACTGAGTTTGGGGTCGGCGCAAGAGAGAGCTATGCGTGAAGAAATGTCGTTGGGATACTTTCTTGAATACCAGAGGGAAATTGTATAGAAGTTTTTCTATCAATTAATGAAGTCAACAAGTCCTATGTGTTCAATGGTGTTACTGTGCATTTGAATAAGAGATGAAATTAGATTTTGTTAAGTAGAGTTGTGTGCAAGTGTTAACCTGATGTCTATGTGAATAAATCTTTGTTTTTGTGCTTGCATGAATAGTTAAACACACCCTAATCCTTCACAAACCGATCATCATTAAGTAGCAGAGATAACTTCGTGGTGTTTAATTCTCATTAGACCTTGACAAGGTTGAGTTGGATTGATCGATTACCTAATCAATCAACGAGAAAATCGTAGAGTTGCAGTTGATTCAACTAGCAGGGGTTGGACGCCTCAGATTAGTTCCAAAAGGAAGATCGACGGTGGAAAAAGGATCCGCAAAGTGAACGTACGTGGGAGGTAACATTTCCGCAAGCCGATGTGGTGTGTTTCGCATTGGTCATAGATTAACAGACGAGATCAAATCCGCGAGAGATCGATGGTTGACATGGTGTTCCGTATAAGGGAGAAGCTCGGAAGTTAACGACGAGTGTTGCGGAAGTCGCAACGGGAAGAGTTTTGCAGAATCCATTTTCGAGGGGTCGTGACAAGCGCACCCGCAATCCGCAATCCGCAAGCTGCGAAAAGGAAGTGTTGTAGAAGGACCGTTGTGGGGAGGCGACTGTGGAAAGAAAATTGTAGAAGGACGTCGAGGTTGCGGAAAGAAGGAGTTCCCGCAAGGCTATTGCGGAAAGCTAATTTTGACTGTTAGAACATTGCGGAAAGCCCATTTTGAAGGGGAGGACCTCAACTGAGGAGAACCCAGCTGGTTATTAACTAGGTTTAGTGGTTCGAATTTCGGCGAACCACAATATTTCCTAGGAAGCGGGTTGGATTAGCTTCTGTCATCCCCAGCCTGCATCAATATGAGTCTAACAACAATATACTAACAAAGTAAAGAGAAGCGTTGACACAGGTTCCTAACATCCCCTCCCCCTTAAAAAAATCTTTTTCCTCAAAGCTTTAGATGTGGAAATTGATGTTGAATTTGAAGGATTGGTTCCCATGTAAAATCCTCTAGTTGCATTTCGTGCCACTGAATTAATACCCCTGTGATAGATCGAGAGAGAAGCTAACGAGTGCGCCTGTTGATGATGGCATCCGACTCCAAAAGGATGGATCATTCATTATCCAGTTATGGTAAAATAGTTGGTCATCTGATGTTGGTGCCAAGAACTTTCATCAGACAAGAGACATGAAATACTGGATGAATGCAGGAAGGAGGAAGTTCCAATTTATAAGCAACGAACCCAATATTCTGAAGAACCTTATAGGGCCCATAGAAATTTGGAGCAAGCTTATGACGCCCTTTGAGTTTTAGGGAGGATTGCTTGGAAGGATGTAGATGAAGAAAAACCATATCACCTGCTTGAAAAGTGCACTCAGAACGATGTTGATTAGTTTGTTGTTGCATTCGAATTATTGCCATGTGAATATTGTCCTGCAAAATGTGAAGAATCTGATCACGGTTTCGAAGAACCGAGCCAATTTCCTGAACTAGTGAACTGCTAAGGGTGTTTGGAAGAAGAATTGGCGGTGCCTGACCATAGATTGCTTCATATGGAGTCATTTTAGATGCAGTTTGCTACCACCTGAGCCCTTCAATGAAACACATAAAAATATCCGTCCAAATCTGTGTAGGGATGGGAAAGGGTTCGAGCAATCCCAGAAGGAGTGTCGTTTCACCCTTGTTGACCTGGAAAGTATCACATTCAATCACCATCTGTTGAATTGTCCTTTTCATTCCCTGCCAAAATAAGTTACATTGTGCCCGCTCATACGTTTTGAGGAACCCAGAGTTCCCTGCCGATGGAGAAGCATGGAGTTCATAGAATACATAGCCCTATTGAACAGATTGCAACCAATTTGGAACAGGCATAGAAAAAACTGAAAGAGAAACTTGGTCATCAAATGTGCGAGAAAGAGAATCTGCCACTAGATTGTCCTTACCCTTCTTGTAAGTGATCTCATAGGAATAACCCATGAGTTTTCTAACCCATTTAAGTTGTGCTGGGGAGGAGACCCGTTGTTCCAGGAAAATTTTCAGACTCTGGTGATCATCTTGATGCAGAAATAATTCCCTAATAGGTATGGCTGCCACTTCTGTACTACATGCAAAATAGCCATCATTTCCTTCTCAGATGTAGAGGCGGATAAATTCTTACCGGAAAGGTCTCTTGAAGGTAGCAATCCCACTGGTTCAACAAAGACACCTGCATATCTATCCAAAATGTGTTGTAGATCCAAGGGAGCAGTGGAGACCGTTGATGGGTGCATCTGAATGGAATGGAGCTGAGTGATGACACCATGTGAATTCTTCTTAAGGATCGTTTCCAGGCAATGTGAATTGATGATGCAGAGAGACCTTATTTGTAAGCCTGTAAATGTGTGTTTTTTCCCATTGATTGAAAATTGCATCCAAAGTTTAGAAAAATCCCATAAGATGGGGCCAAGTGTGTGTAACCATTGAGCGCCCAAAACCACATCACATCTGCCTAAGGACAAGGTAAACATGTCAGAGCGCAGGTTATAATCTTCCATAGAGATACGCACATTGCGATGCTTCCCCTTGCAAGGTAAGGTGCCCCCATTGGCAATCACAACTTCAAAGTTGGAGAAAGGATGGACAAAACAATCAGCCTGTTTGGCGATCCGAGGGTCAATGAAGTTATGAGTGCTACTAGAATCAATGAGTATTGTAAGAGAGAGATTCTTGAAGTAACCCTTGACCTGCATTGTTTGTGGGGTGGTGAATTTGGCTAAAGCATGGAGAGATATCTCTAGGTGGTCGTCCGGAGACAGAGGGTCAACAAGCGGTTGCTGAATGTCGACCTAATCATCTATTGTATCTGGAGCTTCTTCACCAAGTTCAGAGGCAGGCGGAGAATCCAAATCTAAGAGATAGAGTTGTTTCTCAACACATCTATGTCCCCGAGTGAATTTCTCATCACAATTATAACAAAGCCCTTTTTCTCTACGAGCCAGCATCTCTGATTCAAACAAATGCTTGATAGGAGTTGGTCAAGGAGCTGGAATGATGGGAGGTCTTTGGGAAACTATATTTCTGAATGGAACAAAAGTGGATTTGGAGCGCTGTTGGGATGTGATCTCTTCCTCCTCCAACTTATCCAAACCTAGGACTTCCATCATTGTGTTGAGACATAACATTTCAACCTCTGAGTAGATTTCATCCTTGAGCCCATTGATAAAAAAACTCCTATAGAATTCATCAGACAATCCTTCTGTGTGATTGGCTGGTTTCTCAAACTCTGTCTGATACTTTCTCACACTGCCAATTTGGCGAACTTTAGTGAGTGCTCCTGTGAAGTCATCAAAAGCACTAGGACCAAATCGTTGCAAAAGGAGTTGGCAAAAATCTGTCCATTCTGGCTCGTCATGAGCCTTGATGTACCAACAGTACCATTGAAGGGCTTCCTGTTCCAAATGAAAGGATGCAAGTGGAACTGTGGACATCAAAAGTATTATGCAGAATGAAATATTGTTCTACCCGGTATATCCATCCTGTTAGATCATTGCCGTTGAAGCGAGGAAAATCAAGCTTCGGCCCAGGAAAATTGCTGGTAGAAGAGAACCCAGTGTCTGTAGAAAATTCTGGTTGTCGTTTATTGTTCATGGTTGAATGCTGAAGATGAAGGTTGAGAAATTTTTCATCCAGATCTTGGAGTTTGGTTTTGAGGGTTGCAAGTTCTTCCTCCATGATTTGTGCTCCTGTACGGGTAACAACCATAACCAAGAGTTTTTTTTGTGAATGGGTAGAAAAACATAAACAAAAGCTTCTTTAGTAAAGGGAATTTGGATTTGGGAAAAACTCTGATAGGTAATTAGGGTTTGACTAGATTTTTGACAATTTCTAATGGACATGGAAGCAAAAAATGGGGATTTCAGAAGCGGGGTGAAAGAATGAGAAAATTTGTCAAAGAGGGACAAAGAAGCAGAAATAGGAAATGAACACTACGGAAAAATTTGAAAGCGATTGGGTGAAAATCAAAGAAGTTATGGCAAACCCTAAAAATAGACAAATGTAGGATTTCTGGCTTCGGGAAGTGGAATTTGGGATAGGGTCCTCAGGAATGAAATATGCAGAATGGGATTGCAGGGGTGTCAGTGAAGTTTCAAGGGAAACAAAGTTAAAACAAAGAAGATATGGCAAAGATATGGATCTGCGACAGCGTAGAAGTGATCGACAACAGTTCTGGACAGATGTAATCTGCGATTTATCAGCTAGCAATAGATATGGACCCCTGGTATGTGCAAATTCCTAAAGGTTCAGGGGATTCACTCGGCCACCAATGTTGTTTAATGGTTTGCGTATTAGGGCAGCACCCCTCACTCCATGGCTCTGGTAAAACTGATAATCGCTTTGCACAAACGAAGGCTCTTGGTTTACCTCACGGGTGGGAACTAGTCAATCAGGTAGGGGTCGTTGCCCTTTTCGCTGGCAGGTCCTCTCAATGGGTCGACTACTTCGAGGTTCCTGTGGTACTCACAATGAGTTTTAGGGCTTATGCCCAAGTACTTCCCATAGTTAAGCGGATAGGGATGATTCTCGGATTTGAACCTGCAATTGATAGGAACAAATACAGATGCGAAATTGTTTTTGGCAAAAATTCCACCCAACAAGCCCAAGAAATTGCTATGATACCAGATGTGAGGAACCTCCAACAATTAATTAATGAAAATGCACGATATATCAGAAATAACATAACACATAATAGATTTATTGATCACGGACCACTTCGAGGGGGAAACCTCCTTTGAGCAAGCTCAATACAAATAACTTCTCGGTGCCTTTATTGGCATCAACATGTACTTATATACTAAGTCTATGCACCAATAATATGGATCAATACCATGGAACATATAATACTACGAGACGACTTACAAAGCATATGCATCCAATACTATGGATCAATACCATGGAACATATAATACTATGGGATAATACAAACTAAGGATCAATACCATGAGACGAATTACAAAGCATATGCGTCCAACAACAATATACTAACAATGTAAAGAGAAGGGTTGACACAGGTTCCTAACATGCTTGATGTCACTTAGAAGTTTCAAGGTTTGTGGGGATGAAATACCAAATACAATATGAAACAAGATGAGCATTTCTTCTTGATGGACATCAGGTTCCACTTCTTGTTGCATGGGAATACATTGGTCAACAACCTCGAACTTAGGGGTATCTTTTTTAATGATGTCTTCAGAATGGTTAGGACCGGTCACATCAATTGGAAATCATTTTTGTTGTTTACATTTATGATATGTAGCATACTTTTCGTCACAATTATAGTAGAGTCTGTGTCTTTGTTTGTTGCCATTTCTACTGAAGACACCTTTGGACATTCAAGGGAGGATAAGGGATTGTGCTTGAGGCATTTAATTATGTAGGGCATGAGCGGGGAATGGAAGAGGGTTTGTTGTTTTGTGCATTGATCATCGTCTCTACTTCTAGAGCCTGCTAAGATACCTCCAACTAGGTAGTAGGATGTTGCATTCTATCTTGTGCTCTAATCACCTCCTTGAGGCCACTATGATTATTTATAGAAAGAATATGTTATGTTCTCTGTTCGGTTGGCTAATTGCTCAAAGGACGAGATAGAGTTTACAACTTATCCTGTTTGGTGTAACTTGGTAAGCCGCCCCATATAGTGAGTATCTCGCTCATAACGAGTATGGGGATATTTAACAAACAAACTTTAGGCAATGTATCCCCCATAGGACTTTTTATACTACTTCTACCATCTCCATCATTTCAGATCCATATACAAGACCTCCATCCTAAGTTTCATTATGTCATGGACGGAAAAGTAATGTTTCATGTAAGTGATCCATATTAACGGGTTAAAACCATCAAACTTGTTCAAATCCATTTTAGGAAGATGATGCCATGTGTTACAATCCATGGATGTTGGTTTATGGTTGTGAGGACCCAAAGGGGTTGCTAATGGCTAGGTAGTCCAAAGTGAGAAGTGACTTATTGGAGTGGCTCACTGTTTTGTGCATACCTGGGGTCTTTTGTTTGTATGCCATGAGATTTCAAACATGTCAACTTCTCATCAACATGTTATCCAAGCTGGTCAAGGTATGCTAATTTTTTTGATCCAACTTCTGATTCAATATTTGATCCAATCCAGGTAACTTTTGATCCAATATTTGTTGAATGTTATGAAGCTGGCCCACTAAGATTTGTGTATTGAGCTTCCAAGTGTTTCAACTTCTGGTAGTAGAGTAGGTGCTCATATTGTCTAGGACATTGGTGTGAGGTGGTTTTTAGGGATTGTTACCAGACAATCTACTGAAACTGGACTTAAGGCGTGATCTCCCTAGTTCAATGTGAATCTAGAACAAGTGGGAAATAATATGAAACTGCTTTCCTAGATCTAGTTAAAGATCAAGTGATTAAATGTCTTACCTCTAGCTTGTAGATATTTCTCCTTGATGTTGTTCCAAGCTCCACGGTCGTCAGATCTCAGCTGCAAGAACTATCAAGACATACAAAACAATACAAGAAGTAAAACAATATCTAAATAGTAACATATCTAACTAAACGGTTAAGAAGGTAAACTACTCAAACATTATTAACACAACAATATTTGGTGGAAACAGTTTATATTACTATATTAAAAGATGGAAGTACAAAAGAGAGATGATTACAACCAAAGATTAATGTCGTAGTCCTCCTCCAACAAGCCAATGCCAAAGCCTCCAAAGGAAGTATAGGTCTCTCAAGAGATTAGTAGAGATCTCCTAAGCTAATTTCACCAGCATGCAAGTGCTATAGACTTCCTCCCTTTGGAATGGGAATGAGCTTCATATATATAGGACTAAGAGGATAGGGTAGGTTGAGATATAGTGGGACAAGGTTAAGGGATCCTCCCAAAGGGATAGGGAACCAAATGCCAGCTTCCCTATAGGCTAGGGATAGAGATCTACATCACACACCTTCGAGAAATGGCTCGAAGATTCCCTTTTATCCCTTTAATTGACATCATCGCAGGCTGCATAAGGGTGACCTGCAACGTCGCATGTTGCACAAGGGTGACCTGCGACGACCTTACTAAACCCTATGGAAATAGGTCAGTATCTCTTCCAACTTGATGTCTTAGTCATGGGGACTTCAGGGACGTTTACACTAAGTCTCAACGTGGCAAGATTTAGGTGTAACAAAATCCCCCCCAAAGCATGAAGCTGTTGGAACTTGACAGGTGAAATGCTTTGACAGAAAGAATGGCAAGGACTTATCGGACGGAGGATGCCGCTACAATACAACTAACTCGGAGAACACAGTCTCGTATGACTGACAACATGGTTGCCAACCAATACATTGCAGATCCATGGAAGTAATGACCGACTGAACACAATCATGGCTACTAGACACAAGCGTAGATCCATGATGAGATGATAACACAGCCACGACCAATACAAAAGTGGATCCGTGTAATATGACTCAAAACAATCTCCATCGCAACCTAGGTAAAACATGACTCCCCAGGGTCTTCAAGCCCAACCCGCAATGATACAAATCTATCCATGTGATTACAAATGTATTGACGTCAAACATGGTAGAAACCACTTGATTACTGGTCATTGATGTACACCGTTAACAAGTGTGAGAGAAATCACCATTAATGTCAATGATTCCCAAGGTATCATAGTACATATCATCAAGCACGAATGAATGAGTTGAAAACGAACGCTTGACGAAATATTTCAATCAAGATTCAATGATGTAAACTCATGTTGAAAGCGAGGTAACCTGCCATTGAGGAATGCAGGCCCAAGGTACTTGGTTGGTTTCTAGATTCAATCCTCGGATGATGTATTGAGGTCGAAAAGGATGAACCTGTCGAAGGAGGGCCATGATGAATTCCCCATCAACGGCATGCAACTCGATAACAGATGTTTGGAGTAGATCGGATGGTACAGTAACATGCAATACTGACTCAAAGTAGACCGACATGATGGAGGGTGTACTGACTGCAAATGATGAGCGGTGAATGTATTCTTGAACATGGGCATGGCATGACTTGGCAGTATTGACATGAGGATAATGATGCCAAATCCTAATGCAACTGATGATGGAAGTATTCTTTGGATGACCCAAAGGAGTAACAAGAATCAGGGAGTAGGTAAAACTCAAGGACAAATGGATGACCCAAGTACTGTATGTGAATGCAGATGAGATCCATGTTCAAGATCGACTAAGTATTGCCACTGGTAAAGGTGTAATATAAAAACTTTCCTTTTTCCCCATCATGACTGATGAGTGCCTCATGTGTTTTTGATGAGCTTGATGAGGGTAACTAGATGCTCGGTATAGCTCATCTCATAGATGATTCCAATCCCAAATATTTTTTGAACCTGGGAAAGGAGAGGTTTGTCCCATGGCGGGCCCTTCAATGTTGAATTTTAACGAGTCCATAGAAGGTAAACTCAACGTCATTTCATGTTTAGAGAGTCTGAAAAGAACTAAAGAAGACTCCAGAGGCCCTTTTTCGTAAGGTTAGTATCTTTGCCCAGAAAAGGGTAAAACAACGCGAGAGAGGACTCTTCCAGTCATGATTGGCTGGAGTATTCCTTTTTCGTAAGTAGTGCCCCCTGGTCCAAAAAAGGGGTAAACTATCACCAGGAAGACGATCATTCAAATACTTTTACAAGCGTGAACACATCAAGTTCGCTTGGTGATATTTTAGTATTTAGAGAGACTAAAAAGAGCTTAAAGAGAGACTCCGGGGGGTTTCCTTTTTTGTAGGAGTTTAACGAGCCCGAAAAAGTGATAAACTATAACTTGGTGACTTATTCTCATCGTTTTATGAGCACGAGAAAGAACAAAGAGTAAACTCAGTGTCATTAGTAATTGAATCTAAATGAGCGAAATAATGACATAAAGACGCTTGAAGAAGTTGTTCATACCTGGTAATACTTACGAGATGATCATCACAATGAAAAATGGCATTAATTAGGCACTTAAGTTCTCCTGCAGCTCAAAGACTAGGTCAAAAATAGTTAACTAGGTGTTTAAATGCAGTAAATAACCCAAACTATAGTAAAAAACCCACTAAAGCATCAAATTATAAAAGGAATATTCCATTTTTTGTTATAAAATGGGTGAAATAGTGAAAATAAATTACAATTGTTTTTTACCAAGTTTGGAGAGTGTGAAGTGCCGTTTGGAGCCAAATTTCAACTGCTGATTCCAGGAGCTACGATCCACCATTTTGCGAGTTGTCAGAAGCAGGTAGGCCTAAACTCGTCTAGGCAACTTTTTAGTGGATTAGTTTCATGTTTTTTGGTTAATTTTCAAGGTTTTGGGTTGTTTTGCTTGGGGGAAATGTGCCCACAGGTCAGTGCAAGCCCTCCTTACAGGAACTGTGACGGCCATGCACCGTCGCAAGTCCCACAAGGATCGTTTGCGACGATGTCGCACTGTCTACAAAGATGGCCTGCGACGGAGCAAACATCCAAATTCAACCCAACGCCCAACTCCCAAGAAATTTTTTTGATGCATGGGGTGAGTTCTAATGGTGTTTATTTGTCCTTCTTGACATGTTCACAATGGTGAGCATGGTCCTTGAGTGGAGAGAATGAGAACACGAGTTGGATGATGCTCAGTTCGAAAATGACCCTCAATGCATTAATGCATTGAGGAACTGTGGGTTACTCAAATACTTTCGAGTGCTGGGCATGAGAGCCCAAGTGTTGTTGCTGACACACATGATCCGATGTTGGGATCCAGTGAAACAACACTTTGAGATTGGGGTGCATACGTTGAGTATAGATGTCGAGGACATATACTTTCTGACAGGATTATCTCGGAGGGGAGAATCTGTGTCTCTTACTGGGTCACGAGGGGGTGACCGGACAATGGAGGATATGATTACTCAGTATTGCACCATAGGAACTGCGGCTACTAGTGGGAAGATTCCCATTAAGGAGATTCAAGACCGTCTGTTACGTGTCGTGCTTTTCACCTTGGTGAGGGTGGGGGGGATTTAGTCCGCTCACCTTGCGAGAAAGTACCAGTTGATGTACGCAGAGGAGTGCATGGCTCCCACGGTATTCAACTAGTGCGAGGGACTCCTTACCAACCTCCAGAGTTAGCTTACCAAATGTTGGCGCGGGGCGCTGAAACAGTTTGGATATGGGTCCATGGTGATATATTTTCTATTGGAGTGGGTAACTCATATGCGTACATAGGTGAACTTGGATGGCCAAGATGCCATGGATCCACACATGATTCGATGGGCAGAGGTGATAGCCCGCCATGGTGGAGGGGGTCCCATCATAGGTTATGGCACTGGGTTCTTCACTTGGCTGGAGGGACAACTCCTCATGATTGAGGATTACCCTTAAAGCGGGACAGACTTCAGAGGTGATCCCGACCTGGTGCTTCCCGAGGGAGCACAATGGGGTGACATCGGTAAGAACAACAACTTTTTTGTTTTTCATTTTATATATCTTATGATTTTTTTTGGAGTAGTGCTGATAACTTGGTGTTGTGTGCAGATGTGGGTCCGTCACGACTAGTCGGAGTCTCCCTCATTGCGAGGAGAGGAGAGGTGTCAGTCGTGGGTGCCGCAATGCGAGATGCTACCGAGGAAGTGGAGGAGGTCTATGAGAACCTCCAAAGTCTGACACTGGATATCCTAGAGCCTGGTGTTCGTGATCTACCTCGGGGCTACCAGAAGTACACTGTCGGGGTGTCTACCCATTTTGGCGCGCTGTTGGCCAAAGTGGTGAGGGCCGTAGTATGATTTCATGGGCAGCAGCCGAGAGCTTCGAGACCTAGGGTTGGGCGACCTGAGGCTTAGGCTCATGTTCTGCTTATGTATACTAAAAGCTTGCGAGCTTCAGATATTTTAGAGACTTACTGAAAGCTAGTATGCTTCATATTTTGTAGAGACCTACTGAAAGCTAGTATGCTTCATATTTTGTATCAGCACCATCATTTTGTATGGATTTATATATATATATAGACATTTCGGTGGTTTTATACATTATGTGTTCTATGGATGATTAATGTGATCTTGTTTACATGTTTGCTTATACAATGGATTATTTACATGTTATGAATGCTTTTATATTTTATGAATATGTTATGTGTGCGCAAAGTACCGATCTAGAATGAAGTTGGCCATCGAGTCGACAACTATGTTCATGTCTAGTGGAATGTGTAGGTACTGAATAGATTCAAAGGACCTTTCCAGAAGACAGACTCGTCTATAGAGACGGAGTAGTGTAGGGTCGTGGATAGCGTAGATCTGGTTAAGATGAGAAACCACTAGTTGTGAATCCAAATAGATAACAACGTGGTCCATACCCAAGGAAAGAGCATCGGTTAGGGTTCCAATGATTTCCTGATATTCCGCAGCATTGTTGGTTGCGAAACCTAGACAAATTCCTCCTGAGCTGATAAGCTCGCCGGTGGGAGAATAAAGTACCCAGGCTGCCGAGGCAAGGTTACGAGTATGCCGGCTGGTGCCATTTGCGAATCTGTAGCAAGTTTCCATCTGCACATGCAGATAGAACATGGTATAAGAAATGAAACGAGACCTAGACACACTAAAACAAAAGCGTCACACCACACAAAACACACATGCCATGTACAGTATATACAAGATGTCTATGCGTGAAAAACTCAGGCATAGTACTTCTTCAGGTAGAGCCCGTTGCAGGGCTCACCCAAAGATATCCCATCGCAGTCCTCTAGTTCGTAGGATCCTTTTTCCAGAACACGTTTCACTATGTACGGTCCGTGCCACATGGAATTGAACTTAATTGCCCCCAACTTATCGTGCCTTTGGTCGTATGTGAGGACCAAATCACCTTCATTATAGATGCGGGGTTCAACCGACCTTTCGTATTTTGCTTTGATGCGCTTCTTATGTGCCTCGTTTGCAAGAGCAGCATCGCGGTGGGTCTCGTCAAGCTTTGCAAGGTAAAGGAAAAGCTCTTCCTTAGTAGTGGTGTTCAGAAGAAGTTCAACTACGAGTTTGAGTGATGGAATCTCGCACTCTATTGGTAGGACTGCCTCTAATCTGTAAACTAACTGGAACGGTGTAAATCCGGTGGCAGTCTTAACGGACATCCGGTATGCCCATAGTGCAGAAAAGATCATGTTGTGCCAGTTAGACTTATGCATACCCATCATGCGTTGAATCATGGTTTTCAAGACCTTGTTAATGGCCTCTACTTGTCCATTGGACTGTGGGTAGTAAGGGGTTGATTTTTCATGACAAAAACCCAATCTGGCGCTCAACTCATCGACCAAATGGTTCTGAAAGTGAGATCCATGGTCAGTGACTATGGCTTGCGGGACTCCGAACCATGAGATAACATGATTGAACATGAAGAGTGCAGTGGTTTTACTGTCGCCAGTATATGTAGGAATAGCCTCGACCCACTTTGTGAAGTAATCCATGGCTACTATGATGTAACCATGCCCCTGGACTGAGGTAGGCTTACAGTGCATGAAGTTAATGCCCCATTTTGCGAAGGGGCCAACGGCAATAACTGGGTGTAACGGGGCTGGATGGGTGCGCTTTTTCGTTTGAAAATTATGGCATGGGGGACATTTTTTAATGGTCTCGATGCAATCTTTGAAGATGGATGGCTAGTAATATCCCGCGTGTAGTATCTTTTGGGCTGAGGCCATCCCAGAGAGATGACCGCCACAAGCCCCAGCATGACAGTCATTCAAGACGTGTTCAGCCTCCTCATGTGTCAGATAGCGTCGAAGAACAAAATCAATGCCACGATGGTACAAGGTATCACTGATGATTAGGTAATAATTTGCATGGTAGCGTATTCGATGACAATCATCACGAGACAGGTGGGGGTTGAAACATTGGGTTTGAAGATATAAGGTAATATCTCCATACCACGGGTCAAACATGTTGATGAGGAACAATGATTCGTCCAGAAGAGAATCATTGGGCTCAGATCCTAAATCAACAAGGGGAAGATCGCAAATGAGCTCGACGAACACCAAAGACTTCTTAGACTTGGCTTTCTTGAAGAGGAGGTCGAACTCTTGAAGTATCATGATCCAACGTGAATACTTTCTCCCAAGCACTTGACGTGTTAGGATGTGGTACATGGGGTTTGAGTCGGCGATGATGGTGGTGGTGCAGAGCAGTATGTAGTGATGGAACTTTTGGACGACAATGAATTTTGTGAGAGCAAGCTTCTCGACAAGCGAATAACGAGTTTCATAGTCAATAAGACCCTTACTTAGGTAGTAGATCACATGCTCCTGGGCATTGTTGTCCCCCTGTACCAAGACCATGGTGATCGTGGTGGCAGAAGCAGCGAGGTAAATGATATAATCCTTATAGTAATTGGGCAGTTGGAGCACAGGGGTATGCGTGATGGCATGTTTCAGACTATCGAAGGAGTGTTGCGCTTGATTGTCCCAAATGAACGAGACATCCTTCTTGAGTAGTCTCATATAACCCTGTGTCTTTTGCACGAAATTACATACAAAACCTTGTAATAAAGTTGACTTCCCTTGCAAGCTTTGAAGTTTCGTAATGTTCGTGGGAGGTGGGAGAGCGACGGTGGCTTCCACCTTCAAGGGATCAATGCAGATCCCATCCTTTGAGACAATGAAACCGAGGAGGTGTCTAGAATGGACACAAAAAATACACTTGTGAGGTTTCAGATGAATGTTATACCGTCTGCATATGAGGAATACCGCCGTCAGATGATCAATGTGGAAGTTGCGCTGCCGCAAATGAGCTGGGATATCATCGAGATAAGGTTCCACAAAGTCCTTCACATCATGAAAAGCATACGACATGGCCCACTAGAATGTGGCACCATCATTTTTTAGACCAAAAGGGAGCTTGCAATAAGCAAATGTGCCCCAAGGGCAGATGAAAGCTGTCTTATGTTGATCAGCCGTGTGGATCTCAATTTGGTTGTAACCGGAAAAACCATCAATGAACGAGAAGATAACACTTTTGGCACAATTGTCTATGATCTGGTCGATGAAGAGGGTGGGATAGTTGTCCTTAGGAAAATCTTTGTTCAAATCTCGATAATCAACATAGACATGAATGGTGCCCTACTTCTTAGCTACAGGGACAACATTTGAGACCCATTATGTTAATGGAACAGGGTAAATGAAACCGACCTTCAAGAGCTTTTCAATTTTTGCCTTAATTGCCGCAGTTTTTCGAGGGTGTACCGGTCATAGATTTTGCTAGACTAGTTTAGCATTAGGATAGGTTTGAATCTCATGTGAAACAATAGAAGGGTCTATCCTATGCATTTCCTCGTAGGTCCAAGAAAACACGTCTCGAAATTGCTTGAACAAGGTCGTGAAAGTAGTAATCTCTTCAGGGAAACACTTCTGGCCTAAACGACGGTGTTCCACTACACCAGGAGTAACCGATATGTCTACCGGGATGATAGGTTCGATGTTGGCCAAATTTCCCTCACTGTCCGTATGACACGTGAGTATTGGGGACTAGGGGTCATGGTAGACATCTGGTGTGAAAATAGGGGTGATGCTATTCTCCACAGTATCCAACGGGGGAAGGAAAGACGATCGATGGTGGAGGTCTTCCCACAGAGGGTCATCCTCACTCATAATATCCATAATGGACTCGTCAGAATGAAAAGTCTGGAGTAGAGGATCGGGTAAGGACGACGTCCACTGTAGAGAATGGGATGTAGAGGCCATAGCTAAGTGGTCCTATGATGCTGACTGGATAGCCTCATAAGTGAGTTTCATGGGGGAAACAGGCAGAGTGTCTCCAATCAAGTGAATAGTGTCTTCGTTGGGTATGAGCCATGGATCCGTGGATTTGGGAAGGGAGGATATCATGTTCACCATGGAAATATGGTTAAGGGGATCCGAGGTTGGGAAAACACCCATAAGAGATGAATCTTTTATGAGGCCTACCCCCATGCTCTCATATGGTTTCGAAGATTTCCCGAGTAAAGGGACATTATCGCTGGGATGCGTAGCGGTGTCCGGTGTACAGAAGTCCAATTGGTCGACAGTGACAATTCGTCCTTAGTGGGGGAATTGCACAATGCGGAAGACAGATGATGCGACCGTAGTCATGGCATAAAACCAATTACGACCAAGTCAAATATTATAATATAAAGGGGCGGCGACCACTTCCACGTTAATGGTTGTGGTCTTACCCCCCAACTCTACTGCCAAGGCTTGTAACAACCCATGAGGTTGGAAACCACGACCGTCGAATGATTTCAAGGTGGTGGGAGAATGGTTTAACTCAGGAGAACCAATAGCTCTCCAACACGAAATCGACATGACCGAGGTAGATGCACCTTCGTCTAGGACGGTACGATGGATTGTCTTCCCAGAAACGTTTGTAGCAACTTAGAATGCAAGTTGGTGGGAGAGCCTCGGTTTAAAGTACTCAAGTCAGAACATGATTGTATTAGAGGAATCTAGGTCAACCGCGCCAATGGCAGCGAGAGGAGTCTTGCACTAATTGGGACAGTTCTGCAAGACTTCTAGCATCGACATAGAACAAGGAAATTGTGCCAATTCCTCTACAATATTGTAGTTTTGAGCTGCCTGAGCATTAGGATTGAAAACGGATTTTCGAATCGTGCTCTTAGGCAGACGCAACACTGAATCTAAAGGAGGCTTCTCAATGGTGATAGAAGTGTGTGGTACGATGACATCGGGAATAGAAGTGGAAGCTTTTTCATTATTACTTCCAACGATTTCCTTCTGAGGAACTGAGTCGTACAAGCGTGAACGTGTGTTCAAGTTAACCATCTCACTACGCATCATGAGAACATGCGTGGTGGAGGATGCCTCTCCGTGGGAAGGAGAGGTTTGAGTGATCAGGTGTTGGTTCTAAGTGGGGAAGGGATCGTTGAGAACTGCGGTAGTAGAGGTTACTTTGAGAAACTTCTGCACTTCGTTTCAGTGAGGAAATTCCTTGGAGAAATGGTCACCACCACACAGTAAACAAGGATACTTCAACTTCCTCTTTTGTTTGGTGTCTTCGGGGGTGGGCTTGGTCTCCTGTTGATTGGAATATTTCTTAGGTTTTCCCTTTTTTTTCTTCTTACCACCGGACTTCTGAGACGAAGTTGATTGAACAGAATTCACCTCTTCGGTGGAAGCAGGAGTGGGTGACTTGGTGGTGCTATTTCCAGCCCATGGTGGTGATGGGCAAGAACCCTAGTGGTTCGATGATCCACCAGTTTGAGAAGAAGGCTGGGAGGTAAGGGAACCAATGGATTCATCCTTGTCGACTTCAACACATCATCCAAGGATTGAATCTAGAAACCAACCAAGTACCCTGGACCTGCATGCCTCAATGGTAGGTTACCTCTCTTTCGACATGAGTTTACACCATTGACTCTTGATTGAAATATTTCATCGGGAGTTCGAATTCAACTCATTCATTCATGCTTGATGATATGTACTATGATACCTTGGGGATCATTGACATTAATGGTGATTTCCCTCACGCTTGTTAACAATATACATCAATGACCGATAATCAAGTGGTTTCTACCATGTTCGACGTTAAGACATTTGTAATCACATGGATATATTCGTATCATTGCGGGTTCATCTTGCAGACTTTGGGGAGTCATGTTTTATTATTGGACAATCTACCAAGAGAGGACTCAAGGCGTGATCTCCCTAGATTAATGCAAGACTAGAACAAATGAGACAGAATATAAGAAAACTTTCCTAGATCTAATTAGAGATTGAGTGACTAGATGCTTTACCTTTCAGATCGCGGATCCTTTCTCCTTGATGTTGTTCCAAGCTTTGTGGTCTTCAGATCTCAGCTGCAAAACCTGTCAAAACACATAGAACAAGATGAGTAGTAAAATGCATCTAAACAATAACAGATCTAAGTAAGCAGTTAAGTAGGAAAACTACACAAACATCATCAATGCAACAACATTTGGTGGAAAGCATTTATATTACTGTATAAAAAGGGAAAGTACATAGAAGGAAGTGATTACAACCAAGACTTAACGTAGCAATCCTTCTCCAATCAAGCCAATGCCAAAGCCTCCAAAGGAAGTATGGATCTCCCAAAAGATGTATAGAGAGCTCCTAAGCTAATTTCACCAACATGTAGATACTATAGACTTCCTCCCTTTGGAATGGGAATGAGCTTCACTTATATAGGACTAGGAGGATAAGATAGGTTGAGATATGGTAGGAGAGAGTTAAGGGATCCCACCAAAGGGCTAGGGAACCGAATGCTAGCCCTCCTATAGGGTAGGGATAGGGATCCACATTAGCCACCTTCGAGAATGGGCTCGAAGATGCTCCTTTATCCAATTAACTGACATTGTCGCAGGCTGCAATAGGACAACCTGCGACGTCGCAGGTTGCATTAAGATGACCTGCGACGACCTCACTAAACCCAACAGAAACAGTCTAGTATCTCTTCTAAGTTGATGACTTAGTCAAAGGAACTTTAGGGATGTTTACATTGACTATCATGATGGCAAGATTTAGGTGTAACACCAATGATGCCATCGGCCTGTGGTCCCTTAGGTGGTTTCACAGGGTCATACGTAGGGAGGGGTGCATCAGGAACGATTTCATACAACGTGCCGGATTGAGCATAGACCAAGTCTAAGTAGTGGGCATGGGAAATAACCTGTTCCTCAGTGACGACCCCTCCCATGGCCACGTCTCGAGCTACGACATGTATATGAGACTTTTTGAACCAGTCAGCTAAGAGTTGGTCGAGAATATGAGCCTTAATGAGACGTCGTCTCCTCCGCCACTCATGGATATGATCTGAGATATGAGTGGTGGTATTTTGACGGAGCGAGGTCAATAAGTCCATACAAGTCTCATAGCGAATGGGTAACTGGAAATGGGTCAAAAATGACATAGCAAGAGAGTGGAAATATGGAAAAGAGTTGGGTGGTAATTCAATATACCACTTGGCAGCTGGACCGGTGAGAGTCCATTGAAATAACTTAAGACGGATCGAGTCATCCATCAAGGAGTTGGATGAAGACCATAAGTGGTATGTCATCACATGGTTTTTTGGATCCTCACTAGGTTTGCCGTCAAATTTGGGAATATCTGATGGTAGTTTCACTGGAATCAATGGCCAATTGTATCCGTGGAAGATGGGATCATTAGTCAGGCGAGAGAGGTCAGGTAGGTCCAACGTAGCCAGAAAAGGAAACTGTTGATTCAGCTGCGGGTACTGATAGTACTAATATGGCATGTATGGACCAGTGGGACCTTGCATTGACTGGTTGTAGGGTGTTCCTAGAGGAAACTAGCTGTAAGGGGGTGTGCCGCTCGGACCATATGTAGGTTCACCACCAAAATAAGGTGGTTTGTTACCATAAGGTGGGGGTCCATTGCCACCGCCGGGAGGGGGTGGGCCTCCGCCAAATGGTGGGGGTCCACCGCCGCTACCAGGATAGGATGGACCTCCACCACCTCCCCCAAAAGTAGGTGGTGTTCCACCACCGCCTCCAAATGGCGGGGGTCCACTGCCGCCACCGAGATAATGTGGACCTCTACCGCCTCCGCCGGGAGGAGGTGGTGCTCCACCGTCGCCACTAGAAGGGTGTGGGCCTCCTCCGCCACCTTCACTGGGATAGGATGGTCCTCCACCATTTCCACCAGGATGGGATGGTCCTCCACCACCAGGGGGGTGGCCCTTGGCCTCCACCTGAAGGAGGAGGGCCTCCACCTCCGTCGCTTCCACCGCCTCCGCCGGGAGGAGGTGGTGCTCCACCGTCGCCACTAGAAGGGTGTGGGCCTCCTCCACCACCTACACCGGGATAGGATGGTCCTCCACCACCACCACCAGGATGGGATGGTCCTCCACCACCAGGGGGGGTGGCCTTTGGCCTCCACCTGAAGGAGGAGGGCCTCCACCTCTGCCGCCAGGAGGGGGTGGGCCATGGTTTCCAGAATGAGGGGGTCCTTTTCCAAAAGGTAGAGGTCCGCAACATCTAGAAGTAGGTGGAGGGGGACCAAATGGGGGTGGTGGTACTTGAGGGACGGTAGGTGGGGTTTCCTCCTCTGGTATTATGGTTAAGAGACGGGGGTTTCCCCCCAGCAGCAACGTTCAAACCACTAATCAAAGGTTGACCTAACACGGGTTGTTGATTATCTACGACGGGATTAACATCACTAGTAAGTAAGGTAGGGGGTAAGGAATATCCTCCCCATGATTTTTGGGGTGGGGGAGGAGTGGGTAATGTTCTCGTAGTAGTAAGAGGAGTGTTGGACTGTTTTCCTTCAATAGGTTGAGTCATTGGAGGTATAGAACTGGTCTCCTGTCTAAGGGGTGTACCTGTAGGAAGTGAGGGTTGACCATGTTCATAAGTGGGCACGTTGTGGGTGGATGGTTCTGGTGAATCATAAGATAAGGTGCGAATCGGGATATGTCGATACGTGGGTACCTCCGTGGCTTTAGCCCTTCGTGAAAAACTTTGTCTTCGAAGTTGATCACCCTCAGAACGTAATTGTTCCAAGCGGGCATGAAGGGGTCTGAAAAGTTCTTTGGGAGTGGGCCAAGAAGGTGGGGATGTAGTGACAAAATGAGCCACTTGTTGACCTAGAGAGGTATCCCAAAAGGGTGCAGCTGGACCAAACGTAGCTGATACAGGGTCGTCCTGGGGGTTATTTAACCATTCCACCGATCCAGGCTCTCTTGATAAAACGAGATGGAGAGATACGTCAGGTGAAGTGGAATTATCCGCCTCTTCACCCCTTTGGGGGTTGGAGGTGGGTGAATCTGGAGGGAACATGTGTGCTCCAATATTCAAAGTAGTTTTTTCTACTTCAGGTAACACGACCGTGACATGTGGGTCCATTCTTACCTTCGAAATTACCTCCTGATTAAGGGGATATTCGGGTGGTAAGTTTAAAATCCTACGGGACCTTCTCCAAGAAAATTCAACCAGAGTGACTGAAACAGAGTTTCTCCTAAGTGTATTCTAAACAAAAGAAAAGTAGTCCAGAAAAGTCTACACAAACTAAGGCCACAAGCAAACTTATGTGATAGGTTTGGATTCAAAAGTCTGGAACCTCACAGGATTGTCAAGGCTTCGCAACTCGCTATATACCGCAAGGTCCAACAGTAAAACGCGACAAGGAGGATTGGGACCATACCCTTGCCTGAATACCCGACTACTTGGACGACACGTGCATAGTAATATCCCCGAGTGTTGTTCTCGGTGTATTTATATGTGAAGACGGCCAAATGGATAGCTCAGTTGGTTTCAGGAATCCTTATGGTGTCTCTCGATATACGCAAGGTACGTGGGAGCTTAAATCCGTAGTGATTCTGTTTAATGCACAACCATACGGCATGAGACCTTCCTATATACTACCGAGTACGTGAAACACCTTTTGATATACGCCAAGTACGTGAAGTTCCTTTCGATATACCCTAAGGTACGTGAAAGAGCCTTCGATATACTGGTTGGTACGTGAAAGAGCTTTGATATACTGGTTGGTACGTGGAAGACTACAATACCCCCGGGATACAGTGCTGGCAAGTAACGATAGATGCCACGTTTTACGACGCTGCAACACGTCTCTAACTTAACACACAAGTTACTAAAAATTTTACCCTAGTTCTACCATTAATTTTATCTAGACGGTTAGGTGAATGCATGAAGTAAGTATATAAAGGTAAACATAATGCAATCCCTAACTACATGAAAAAATGCACCTTTCTTTTTGATGAAAACTATGTATGGGAGGGAGAAATATTTTTCAAGTGGTTTTTACCAAAACAACAAGACTCAAAAAATCTCAATTCTACCAAATTTGATAATGAAAGTACTCTTTTCGTTTTTCCAAGCAAAACATGAAAATCAACACGCATCAAAACCAAATCTAAGCATTTTATTTTTGTCTTTTCGAATAAAAAATGCAACTAAGTGATGAAAAGAGAGAATTTATATCTAGAGCACACTAACTTTTCAAGTTTCACTATGATGGCTTAAAAGCATAAAAAAAACAAAAATGCATAGAATTCTTTCAAGCATGGAATCACTTTTGCAAAAACTTGATTTCACTTGGATTTTTCACGAAAATGAATGGCTCATAATTCATGAAAAAACACAAAAGATTAAATTTCCTTTCAAACTTTCGAAAAGACTTATGAATGATTTCTAATGCATGCTTCTATAACAATTTTCAAATGCACTTGAAAATGGAAAAATGAAGCACTTTTAATTTTTCAATGATATGGCAAGATTACAGCTTGATAGCAATGATATTTTTAAGTGTGAATGGCTGAAACAAAAATTATTTGCAGCACTCTAAACACTCAGAAATTCTCAATAAAATGACAAGCACTCATATGAACTGAAAACACTCAAGGCACTAAAAAAAACTACCGGATGCAAGCAACATTAAATAACATGTGCAAAAAGAGGTATGGGATTGGATCCAATACAAAGATTAGATTAGGCGAGGAGAGGAGGGAATGCAAGGTCAAGTGGATGAAGGTGGGGGAGACTAAAGTGTCCACCACTACCGAAACTCAAACTTTTCCAAAATGGAACCCAGAACCACTCCGAATAAAACCAAACAAAACCAAACACTAGAAATGCAACATAAAAAGGGTCTCTAACTGGAAGATCAGTGCAAAGGGGGTCTGTAAGACAAACAAAACCCAAAGGTTGGAGAGGAGAGAACCCAATCACAAGGATAGACTTCTTGTTGCAGTCTCTAGTGAGGCTCGGAGCCCGTCGCAGGTGGAAAATAGGTGAACTATGCCGATGGCGCAGGATGTCAAACTGTGCAGTACAACAACGTCGTAGGTTGCATCGTCACAGGATGCATAAGGGTGACTTGCGACGTCGCATGTTGCAAAAGGGTGACCTGCGACGACCCTACTAAACCCTATGGAAATAGGTCAGTATCTCTTCCAACTTGATGTCTTAGTCATGGGGACTTTAGGGAGGTTTACACTGAGTCTCAGGGTGGAAATATTTAGGTGTAACAGGGATCCATCAGGTCTTGAGGACAAGGGATTGTTAGGTGCTATGAATCCTTGATATATGTGAGGTCCAACAATAGTACTTGACCTAATATTTCAAGGCACTAAATGAGAAGGATCAACCATGTTGACACAAACCCAGTCAACAGGGGTTCCCAACATTGTCGACGCCCAAACCCCTACGATCCCCCTGAGCACTGGCCCGGACAGGTTTTACCCCATCCAACAACACCTGCAGAGTAGATGAGGTCTCACCCGAGATGTTCGAGGGAGAGTTGACGGAACCAAGTTTCCGTCGAATGAAGGAGGATGTTGTGCATCAATTGGCCAACTTATTGCAACATGTCAGAAATAGATCTAAGTATTCAACTCAAGCATTAATCATAATCGCGACAACATTCAATAGGAACAAACCCATTATTGCAACAGATAAAACAGTAGTGCATTAATTGTAGCAAGGAAACATCGCATCATTCATATCGAAAAATTCATTACCACAAATAAACAAGAAAGACACAGGGATTCTGCTCAAAAGCTTTGTCACATCATATTATCTTCCCAAAAACCCAGATACAACAAGGTATTCAGTCTTCCGCTTCAGATCATTACATTCATGTTCTTCACCAAGATAATCTCTCCAAAGATGGATTGATCCAAGATGGATTGATGCCAAGATATCCAAACCTACATCTATTTATAGGCTTACACATTTACATTTGTGGTCCACTTAGGCAACCGCCTAACTACTTCTCAAAAACTTCTACAAAAACTAACCCAAAATCCCACATAATGCGGTCGAATGACCCAAAAACCCCTATAGTGCGGTCTAAATGACCCAAAATATACATGATGCGGTCCAAATGACCCAAAACTACAAAAATAATTGTCGCCTTGCTCGCTGCTTTCCTCCTTTCACAGTACCTTTGGCCTTGTGCAGCATCCGCGATGCTGACTCACCAAACCACCTACCAATAGGCCCCCAACACAATCTTGTGGCTAGCCCTTGAGCCACGTTAGGAGGATATGGTGTACTCGAGCTCGTCTGTCGCTGGACTATATCTATGCAATTGTTCTTGTTGTCTGGATCTCGCTGTGATGTACCGCTCCCTCTACTGTGATGATCATTGGATTGCTATCATGTACTTCTCAAACTCATCCTCTAGTCTCTAGGAACTTGGTTCCGACTGAGGAGAAGTTTACGAACAGCGCCGAGGTGCGAAACAGGCCAACGAATCTGGCACATTTTTTTCCCACCAGTAAACATGTACTACCGGGACCAGGGGGATACCCCCCCCCATCATCTTTGTGGTCGCAGGGACCACGAGGCTTCGAACTACCACCATATGCCTAGACATCTCGGATGAGACTTTGTCTCTGTGACACTCGAGTGCCCACGGCGCTTCCTGCTCCAGGTGCTCATGCACACTTGTCGTTCGAACTTTCAACGCACCTGGTGTGTCACCCTACGAAATGAAATGGATCATTCCACAGCCTCCTTGGAATTCCTAACTCAACTAGATGCCTGTCCCTCGCACAGCATTAAGTCCTCTTCTCTGGTGAATACCACGTTTTTTGGCTAGCCTCCAGTACCTATATTTATGCAGCGCCCCTGTCAAGATGTCTACCTCAAAAATCATTCATAAACCTGTTCACATAAGGTGCCCATCATACCATCCTGCTGGTTCCTGTGTGTGTAGACTAGACTGTGGACAAGCGGAATGGTGACCATACTCCCTTCAGCTATCATGTGTGCCACATTGTGCTCCATGTGCCAAACATGCGTTACGCCAGCGCCAATCCAAGCCAGCACACGATCATACCCGCCAAGTAGAAAAAAGTCTCTTTTTCCAATGTTTCGGAATGATTTTTGATTTGACCCGGTCGCGAACCTGCCGCTGTTGGGAACCTTCTCCCAAACTGCGACACAAGCACTTCTACTTGCGCATTCTGTCCCTGGTGATGCGCCATCCTGCCACTGAGCATCTTGCGTGTTTTTTTTTTTTTTTTTGGCCGATGCGACTTAGGCATCGCGTTGCTCGGAGCCCATCCTGTAGGGCTTCAACCTGCTACTATTGATCAACTTTGGGAGCATCGCTCCATCTAACTGCAGCAAGTGTACTGCTCCTCCTTGAAGTTATGCGACTGATGCGATATGGACCAAGCCAATGCATCTACAATTTCCCTGGGTGCTTCATAAACTTGCTGTCGTACAACAACACCAAGTCACCCTGTTGAAACTGTTTATTCCTGATATGGCGATCATGTCAAGCCTTTTGTCGATCCTTCTCCACACTCTGGTGGAAGCCTGCAATAAAGCAGTCTTCCTCAAGCTGCATGAGCTGCGCCAGACGTTCTCCTAACGCCGCTTCATCATCCATACCTATTGCTGCCACGATGCGCAGAATCGGGGCGATCTACTCCATAGGAATAATCGATTCTTGCCCATATACCAACTTAAATGGTGTCTGTCCCATCAACCTTTTACAAGTGGTGCGATACTCCCACAAAACGGCTGGAATTTTCAGGTCCCAGTCATCATGGTTCACATTACAAACTTTGGTCAGCATGTGCTCCAAGACCTTGTTGAAAGCTTCTATTGTCCCATTTTCCTGCGGATGATAGAGCGTGCTCTTCTTATGCTATATCTGTAGCTCCGCTGTCAATGCATTGACGGTGCGATTGATGAAATGACTGCCCTCATCGCTCATCAACACCTTCGGGCAGCCAAACCGAGTGATGATGTTCTCAAATAAGAAGTGTGCTATTGTTGCAGTAGTGCAGTCTATGGCTGGTGTAGCCTCTGCCCATCTTGTCAAATAATTTGTCACTGTGATGATGTATCTTGCACCAGTGCACTTCCCAGGTGGGTTGATAGGGCCCATGAAATCCATTGCCCATTTATCAAATGGTTGCAATGTCAATTGAGGTTTCAAAGGCATCTCATCCCTCCAAGAGGGTTTCCTAGTTCTTTGACAGACATCGCAGGTCCGTGCATAATCTGTTGCATCATTGTGAAGTGTCGGCCACCAAAGTCCTGTGTGAAGCACCTTTCGGGTAGTCGCGCGACCACCATAGTGCCCACCAGCTACTCCTGCATGTGCTTCTAACAATATTTTCCCTTGCTCATGAGGCAAGACATAGGGCCTCAATATCTCGTCCGATCCCAGTTTGTATAACTCACCTGCAATCACCTGGAAGTTTGTAGCCTTGACCACCAACTACTTCTTCTAACAGGTGGCCAACCCTTCCGGTGCGGTACTTGTTGCCAGGAACTGAATGATTTCTTCATAGTACTCGTCAGCTACTTCAACCATAAACAGTTGCGCATCTGGAAACCCTTCTTCAATGTTGGTGGGTTCCTCTCCTGTCTCAATCCACGATAGATGATCTGGTCCTGCGTTCAAGCGTCCTGTCTTCACAATCACTTCAAAATCAAATTCCTAAAAAAGAAGTAGCCAGCGACACATCTTCCCCCCCAACACAGGCTTATTGACCAGATATTTTAATGCAAAGTGGTCTGTGAACATCTTGAAGTGACCGCCTAATAGGTAATGCCTAAAATTCTGCAGTGGATATACCATCGCCAAACCTTAAACTCTGTCGTTGTATAGTTTCTCTATGCATACGACAACTTCCGACTTGCAAAAGCAATGGGGTGATCCAAATCCCCTTCCCCTAGTTGTGCGAGCACTAATCCCAGCACTATCGATGAGGCATCGACGTGGACATGGAATTCCTTACCCCAGTCCATAAATACCAATATTGGAGCTGAAGCCATCTTAGCCTTCAGCGTTTCAAAACTAACTTGACATTCAATACTCCACTGAAATATTGCATCTTTCTTCAGCAACTTCTCCATAGAGGCTGTGATTGCTGCATGCCCTCAGATGAACTTGCGATAATATCCAGTGTGTCCCAACGTTTCTCTCAACTGTTTGACATTTTTCGGTGGTGTTAAGCTCAGAATGAGTGCAATATTTGTTGGGTCGACTAACAATCCCTGCTTGCACACAATGTGACCCAGTAATATTCCAAATGGTGCACAGAAGATGCACTTCTTTAAGTTCAACGATATCTAATGTTGTCGACAATGCTCCAACATCAATTGCAGATTTTCCAGATGATCTTTGATCAAGCCGTAGACTGTCTATTCATCCATGTACACCTGCAAAAACGTCTGAATGAAATCCCTGAAGGCAGCAACGACTACTCGAGAGAATATTGTTGGTGCATTCTTCAAGGCAAACGACATCACTGTATACTGAAAACAACCCCATTTTGTCATGAAGGTTGTCTTGTGGCGGTCTTCTTTCGCAATTCTGATATGATGATAGCCAGAGAACCCATCTGTGAAAGAATACATCTCTTGGCCACCCACGCCTTCGAGCACCTCATCAGTAAATGAGATCGGAAAGGGATCATTCAAGCAGGCATCATTCAACTTCCGCAAATCAACACAAATGCACACTTCACCAGTCTTCTTGTCCTACACCACCATAGGACTGATCTAGTCTGACTCCTCAACTAGTTCAACAATTCCAGCATCCAACATGTGATCAAGTTCAACTTTGAACCTCTCCTTATGGTGCGGATTCAGTTGATAGGGTTGCTTCCTGATGGGTTTGGCATCCAGTTTCAATGGGATCTTCATCCCCCCTAGATCGCCTAAGATTCCCTTCATCTCAGAAAAATTAGTAGGGAACAAGTCTTGGAATTCGTGCAACAAGTCTATGACCTTCCCCATCATCTCATCATCCCAATAGTCCCCAACATTTGCAAACTTTGGACTATCCTTTATCCCAATGTTGACCTTCTGGCACTTCAGCAGTTGACTGATCGAATCAGTTGGTGCATTAGGTGATACAACATCGTGACTTCCTTTGAATTCCGGAATATTGACATTCCGCGGATCATCACCATCTTCTGGCCCACCAGTGATATTATAACATTCCATCATGGACTGTATCTTGCAGTGCGTATGCGGATCCGTAGGATATGCCACTGAAACAACCTTCAGAAC
Source organism: Larix kaempferi (assembly GCA_027924585.1). Taxonomy (NCBI): domain Eukaryota; kingdom Viridiplantae; phylum Streptophyta; class Pinopsida; order Pinales; family Pinaceae; genus Larix; species Larix kaempferi. Next base: position 1,215,584 of record BSBM01000892.1, read on the forward strand.
TACGTCGCGGATGAGCTGCAAAGCATTATCGACATCCAGGTTGGCATTTGTGAAGCTGAACGTATGATTAAAATAAATTGTCAACTCCAACCAAGTGGTAATTTCCCCTCGCAATTCGGCTGCAGTATACCATGATCGCGGCATCTCATCCAACATATGAACAAAGGCATGGACCCACTCGTCCTTGGGTTGTGATTCCCAAAACATCTGACATTCCATCAAATGACTGCTAGGGTCATTTCGTCCATCATATTTTCCTGTGTGGTAAACTTCGGTGTCGCCAAAGAGAACCATCATCAATCTTAGGCACTGCGACCATCCAATAATTGATTTCTTATGTGTCATCCACCAGTGTGCTGGAGAAGCCTTCAACGCTTCCTCCAATGCCAACAATCGCTGTGGTTCTGAAACATTTTCTTCGAGCGCCACAAGAAAATCAGACAAACCGGGCAGCCCTTCATATATTGGCAGTGCAACAGTCTTAGTCGCAACGTGGTATAATGACTGCGTGACTAATCCACACTTGCGGAGTGACACCTCATGCAGGCAGTTCTGCCAATTCTCTAATGCGTCATACAAGTCGGATGATGCAGAGCTGAAGCTGTGCCACCCAAGCTCACCATCGGCAGTTGGATGAATATAATCTTCAGAAATATTGTATGCATGGTCCCATCCTCCTGGGCCTTCATCTTTTACTGGTTCAATATACCTACGTCCTTCAGTCGGATCCAACGGAGCTATGACTGAGGTCGCGGTTTTCAAAAGTCATCATCTGCTTCTTAAAGTTGATTACGACTACGATGTCATTAGCCCATCCAATCCCAAGTAATGCGAGATAGGAACTTCCCCTTCAACTACATCGATAACATCGAAATCAACGTATGTCTTCATTCCCTCAATGTCCACAACTAGGCGTGGAACTCTCCCAATCGGTGTCACCTTGGCCTGATTAGCCAGCCGGAGCTGTACGGGAGACCAGCTCAGTGTGGGACACCCCATTTTCTGCCAGGCCTGCTTGGTTAAGATGTTGACATCTGAACCAAGATCCAGAATAACTGAATCAACTTCATAGTCTCCAATTTGAATGTTCATATGCATCTCCTTACCTGTCTTCTGCCTCTGTAAGGAGTTTACTGTAGATTCTTGCCGTCCCCTGGCTGGTTGCTGCAACAGCCCTTCAAGCGTAGCAAGAGCATCTGGATCCCGTACCAGCGATAAACAACTCTCAAAAAATATATGCAAGGCCCCAGATTGTCGTGATGGACTTACCTCTGAAGTGGCATAAAAAACATGAGGCATGCCACAAACAATGTCCTTACCGCGATCTTTTTCCATCGCATGACGTGCCTGAAAGAATGCATCACGCTCGGAATCAATGTCAAACAACACCTTCTTCTGTATTGCTAACCGGATGAGTGGATGTGGGCTATCCTCTCCTATTGTCGTACCTCCCCGAGTGATAACTATGACAACAAAATCTTGCGTCCTTGGTTCCGCAAAAATTGTCGCAATAGCCGCACCCTGAGTCTGATTCAGTGGCGGATTCCCAGGTTGGTTGATATTCTAGTTGGCATTCTGATTCAGACACTAGTTCTGATTCTGCACCGGTTGCTGCACCTGATTCTACACTGTTTGCTGTACTTGATTTTGGTTTTGCAGTTAAGGAACATTCCTCACTTTCCATCGCGCAATCAACCACAGACAATTTTCCATAGTGTGATCCATAACAAAACAAAACATACATCGTGTCTGCAATTTTGGGCAATATCGCTGGTAGTGTCCCCACACCCCGCAGTGATAACATTGAACAGGTCCTCGACCTCCTCGTCCTCCTCCGCGACCAAATCCTCCACCACGCCCTCCACGGAATCCTCCTTGCTGCTAGTACTGCGGTTGATTGAACTGTTGCTGCATAGGATTCGGTTGCAGTGGCATGCCTTGCCCTTGTTGCATGTATTGTGGTTGTTGAACGTACTGTGGCTGCTATGGAGCCATTTGCATCGGAGCATATTGTGGCATAAATTGTTGTGGTTGCTACTGTGGTACAAACTGGACTTGCAGTTGAGGTAGCGGCTGAGCTACCTGCAGCTGCGATTGTGGTTGTTGTACGACATGTTGGTCGTCCTTCACATAGAATGCATCATACGTTCGTTCATGAAGTAACCCATACGCCCGACAGTCCTTGTCTTCATGTCCCAAGGACTTGCAGAATGTACAATACAGATTCATCGATTTTGTGACCATTTTTTGCCTGTATTGACACTCCTCGTGGCAGTGCCCATATACTTGGCAGATGCGATACCACGGCATACCGCCGCTGTTCAATGGATTCGATGCTCCTAAAACCAGACAGTTGCGGAAGTTTGGGAAATTATCCTTAGTATGCCCCTCTCTATGACACCGCGTACACCACACTTCCTCACATTTTTCTTTACCCTTCTTCAGGTCTTGCAGCTATATGGTCAAGTTAGCCAACTGGGTCTAAATCTACAACATACCAGCTGTGTTCTCACCAATCAACGAAGTTTCCAACCGCATCGTGATTTCTAGGGCTTCATTTGGCATTGTAATGTTTTGTTGCATCAGCGGTAGTCGAATTTGTGGAAGCAATGCAACAATGAACCATTCTTTGTGTTGGACAGTGCTCATGTTGAAACTAACCCTCGCCATCAGTGTTTTGAATCGCTGGTCAAAATCCCACACATTTTCATTAGGATACTGCTTAATCTCTTTTAGTTCTATAATATACTATGCTTCAGACTTGGGTTTTTTGAACTCGGCAACCAATCCATCTCGAACTTCATCCAACGTCTTTTTTGGAGTGCCTACAAGAACCTGCACAAATTTCATGAACCAGTCTAATGCGCGACCCCGAAGAGTTGTTGCCAACTCTCCTTTCTTGGCATTATCATTAGTAATTTGCTTCACAGTCCATACCGCCTTGCATAAAAACCAGTACTACTCAGGATTATCTGTTCCATTTCCATGGAACATCGGTAACTTTGCATCTTCGCCCGCCATCCTGGGCTTCCTTCCTACAGTTGTTGAGCTATTAGTAATCAAGTTATGTGGACATGCTGAACACGGTGGTGTCAAAGTTGTAATTCTCACTAGTTGAGAGATAGTGAGAGGAGGCGTGGGTACGTTGCTGCTGGGGTTTGATCCTGCCTCTATCCTGGGCGTATCCTGGTTGTCCTTTTCAGGACTATGAGGTCACTTCGTCCCATGTGGTTTTCCTTCGTGACCTTGCGTTTCGATCGCAGTAGGACCTTCGCTTGTCCTCTGACTCTTTTCCTGTCGAAACCTTGCTCCTACCCTTGTAAGACCACTCTCTTCCTCGGCTTCCTTCATAGTATCGTCATGACTTGCACCCATCTACCCCTTATCATTCCATGTCGTCGCGGTATCCATGGCCTCTGCCCACCAGGGTTTTTACTGATCTATGTTACATCGTAATCTTCCACCCTGTGAGCATCATCATTATTTGGCCTATAGGATCCATTTCAGTGACTCAAATCCACTTATATCCTTCAGAGATACTATTTTTCCCTATTTTTATTCCTACCCGCATGTTGCATCACTATAGCATGCATACCCGCGAGTTGCATCACTATAGCCCGCGGGTATCAAGTAAAATGGTAAAAACCACTATTAATTACTTTTTACTCCCAAAAAGCTGTCATTGGGTGACCTTTGGCTCTCCATCTGCCCGAGTAACGCCTCGATGTGTCCTTTCACCTACCTTTGAGAGGACTATATATTGAGCACATATGGCTTATGGACGAGAGGAAGAAGAGAATAGCAAGAGAACTCTAGTGGATTTTTGCCCTATCTTGAGTCTGCACTCATTGATCCTTGTAGTTGTGAACCCCTTATGTTCACCTTCCAAACTCCTATCTAGTATGATTTTTCCATTCATGGAGGATTGAAGTGGTGGAGGCACAAGTGGATTGATTTAGATCTTGGTTCAGATTGGTTGCCAGCAAGAGGTCGTATCACTTTGTACTTCTTCTTGTTCATTAATAGAAATACTCATATTTTCGTTCATCATGTTGTGAATGTTGTTTATTATATATTGGGTTACATTTGCTTGTGATATTATGGACCATTGTTATTGATAATGTTAATGTCAATTATATATTATATGTACTTGTTGGATATTGGCTGTCAAGACTAATTTGCAGATTTCAAGTGTGTGGATTGAAAGCTCCAACGGGGATCTACATCAAACATTTGGATTGAGGTTGGTTACATTTCTCCATTATCTTAACATTGTCATTTATAATAGCATTGCTTTGAGAATTGAGTAGATTTCTGGTAGTCATCTGTCTGTTGTGGTATTCCCAAGCCATAGTGAGTTTTCTCCAATATAGAAATGGCGACTCCCCTCATTTATATTATGTTGTGATTGCATTGCATCATCTTGCTTGTTGCTTGAACCTTGTGCCAGCTCCCACTTACTCAATTGTTAGCCTGGTGCCTGAGCACTTTTCCCCTATCGAGCTCTGCAGAGCTTATATTTTCCTTTCACAATTTGATGACCTTTTGACCCTAAGGGAACATACCCCCGAGTGTCCACATCCTACACTGTAACGTCCCCATTATTGACCCCATTACAATCAAATGTAATTGATGTAATATTGTTATGAAATCATGGTGATGAGCTCAAGGCCAAGGCCCCGCCATCGATTTAGTGATGCATATGGCTTGTGTGCTAGCCAGACACATTGGAATTTCAATATCGTGTAAGATACATTTTAATAAAAATACCCACAACTATCTACGCAATGCAACAAAGAGATGGGGGTATGATTTTACAAGGAATTGGGAGGGAAAACATTCAAACCCTTGAGCCAATCAAGTCAAGCCAAGTGTCAATGAGAGAACCCATCAAACCCTCAACTACCCATGTTGACTTTTGTACCCAATCATTGATTTTCTCCCAATAGTTGGTTGAGGTAGTTAATGCCTTGGGGAATGAGAGGTATGGTTGTCCAAATTCGGGTATGGGCAAGCCACCCTGCATGGGAAATCGCGTTTTGCTTCTTGGGCAAGAAAAGAGCCATGAATTGCTCCCCAAGCCATTATCCATCAACCAATTGCTCTCCCTCACGAGGGGGGATCTACCTGGGCGTTTTCCAGCCATGTTTTTGGGTGTTCTCCTTGATCCTCAGCAAGGATAAGGGCGTTTTTGTATTGTATACCAGTGGGGAAGATGGAAAATCGAATTGGGGTTCCATAGAGACCATTAGGGCTATTAAATGCTGAGATGGTTGGGAAGAAATCGTTTTTCCTCCCTGTGAATGTTTTTCTTCATCCCACAATTCGTTTTTGGATGGAAACGATTTGGGAAAGCCCAAACCCATGGCCATATTGTTGGAAAATCCATTGCTTTGGCTTGATCTTGAGTGTAAGCCTCTAGGGTTCGAATGCATCCTGATAAACCCAGTTGTGCACTGGCTTGGCTGAGAGGAAATGAGAAATGGGCTGTGAATGAGTGAATGTCCCCTTTTCCTTGTGAGAATCATGCCCAGCTCGGGGGTGGCCTTTGGATGGACTCAATATAAGCTGTCGAAGATCCTATGGTTGGGTGGAACGTTGCAGCGACAGAGCTAGTTGCTTGGGGCAATTGCAAAATGGAGATAAGTGTTTTTATGCCTATATATTTACTTCTGCACTATATTAATTTAATGACTATTGATATGCTGTATGCATGAGTAATGTGTGTGGACGTTTTAATGCCGCTGTGCATAATTTTCTTGTTTTCCATCTGCACACATCTCTTTTAATGATATGAATCTAATGAGTGGGATGAGTTTTATGTGAAAGCCCCAGAGATTTCCATCAGGTACCCTTCCTTGTCTTGGATGGATGGGTGGGTATGTTATAAAATGGTATCAGAGCTGTTGGTTGCAGCATTGGGCCTTTATGGGATACCTATCATTGTTGCAGAGGTAAGTATGCTTCCTGCTCAACATTGATAGTTAAGAAAATTTTCAAAATTTTCAAATTTTCAAAATTTTTCTAAGTGTCTATGAGTTTCTGCCAAAAACTGTGCCAGCGAATCTCAGCGAGTTCGTCCGCAACGACGGAGGAACTTGGAAAGTTCATCCGCAACGACGGAGAAACTCAGCGAGTTCATCCGCAACGGCGGAAGAACTCGGTGAGTTGTGCCGACAGAGTTGCGGGATGCCCGAGAAAAAGTTTCAAAAATTGTTCTAAGTATTTTTTTGAAAATTTTGTCTAAGTTTGTATCGGAAGGAACTTGTGAGTTTTCGCCGCAACGGCGGAAGAACTCAGTGAGTTCGTCCGCAATGGCGGAAGAGATCGGCGAGTTGCTTCACAACGGATCACCCGTAAATTTTAAGTTCGGCGAAAAAGGTGGAAAAATTTCGGAAGGAAAAGGTGAGTTCGATCGGAAGAACTCGGCAAGTCGCCCCGCAATGGCAGAAGGACTCGGCGAGTTGGTCTGAAAAAATTTCTAAGTGTTTTCGGCATCAAAGAAGAAATTTTGGAAGAACTTGGTGAGTTGCTCCAAAACAGTGGGAGAACTCAGTGAGTTGCTTCGAAACAGCGGGAGAACTCAGCAAGATGGTCCGAAACGGCGGAAGGTTTTTCTAAGTATTTTTCGACGTCCAAGAGAAAATTTCGGAAGAACTCGGCAAGTCGCCCCGCAACGGCGGAAGGACTCGGCAAGTTGGTCCACAACGGATCGAAAGGAAAAATTGAGTCTTAGACTGGAAGAACTCGGCGAGTTGGCCCGAAACAGGTCGGAAGAACTTGCTGAGTTGCTCCGAAATAGAGAATTTCAGCTATTTTTCAGAGGGATTTTTCAGGCGCCGAAAGTTGAAAAATGCCATGGAACTTGTGCGCCAGATTGCGCGAAATGGAAAGATTTACAAAAAAAAAAAAATGAGGGCGCTGCCCTAGACCCTCCCTACAGTGGTGCAGGGAAGCCACAAGGGGGCAAGCCCCCTTGACCCCCGTCGTCCCCCGGAGACAGTCGTTGAATGTGTGAAATGCATTCTCTATGCTTGGGAATGAGAAGCAGGAATTGCATAGAAGGGGTTGTGGAATCTCAATAAGAGTAATGGGTTGTAATACCCATTATGGAGGATAAAAGGGAAATTCCTCACCTTAAACTATTTTTGTTTATAGCATAAGAATTGCATATTTGGAAAATATCAAGAATGAATGTTATACACGTATGTATATACTGAAATGCTAATTCGTGAGAAGATTATAGATAATGAATCCTTGTGTGCTTGGTAGGGAAGCCAAGAAAACGATCAACTATGATGTGGAGGAGGAACTCCATGTCATGATGAGGAATTGGAAAGGGAGAATTCCTTAACTCCTCCATTGCTATTATATTTATATTTCCTGAGTTGTCTATACTGAAAATTATGGCATAGGGATGCTGGAAATGCAAGAGGATAGATAGATGAAGTGAATATTTACTAGATGGCATATTGCACAGTGCATGTGAAATTGGTTTTGCATGTATATGATATTGCACATTGGTAAAATGGTGAGGTTTTACATATGAAATGAGCCACTTAAGATAATGATTGTGGTTGCTAATAATTAGTTGTGTTCGCATTGGTTGTAGGACCAAAGACAACCGAAGCATGGCTAAGGATGTGGATGATGTTGCATATGACCAACAACCTTATGAGGAAAGGATGGTGCAACAAATCTGTGATCATGAGGTTGGCAAAAAGACTATGTAGCCTTGGTAAGATGCCAACTGATCAGGTAGCATCTGTTAAATTTTGAGCATTAATTCACAATACTCTAGGATCTTTACTGAGAGAATAACATATACAGTATATCAATGCATGACAATCACAATAAGCATGACAAGCATCACAAGAATCAAAATCATGAGAGACAAGAGACACAGAGTTTTCGTGGGGAAAACCCTAAGGTGAAAAACCCCACAACTTCCTCAGAGATAGAGAGAGCAATGGCTCAACCAAAGTACAACCAAAATACACTGAGATAGTCTCCTAGTAGCAGATGATCCTCCTCCTCACTAGTGTGCCACTTTCTGAGTGAGAGTGAGATACTTTTCCGAGTGATATAAATAGTGATCACCTGATCTCTATTTATACTAATCTGTTTTCCCAGTGACCTTATGGGGCCGACTTGTCTAGTTAGGTACATCCACATTATAATATATATTTTAGGGCCGACCCCACACATAGTGGTCTAATAATCCATCGGCAAGTACACACACTTGCGACACTTGTCAATCCACATGATGACACTTCCTTATAGAGGAATGACACACCTCTTATAAGGGTACAATAAATATATATATAATACACAGATGAAATACATTCCGAAGTTACATATACATCAACAGCATCAAGCGATGTTCATAACAGCCATGCAGGTAATGGTTAATTGTGCTTAATTGCATAAATGTTGAAAGAGGGTTGGGTAAGACCCCTTCCACTATGATTAAACTATAATTGGTTTGGTTGCATGTGGTATTGAGTGCCTGAATGAGAATGTTAACCTACCAAGTGTGGTGAGGTGTGGGTAAGTGAAGGCAAGGAGCCTTACACCCTATAGTGCATTCATATGAAATTATACCATATCATTTGTGTATGTTGGTTGTGAGTTTAGCAACCAAAGCAAGTGATGACTTATGGTCCTGTTGTAGTGTATGTCATATGAGATAGGCATGGTTAGGCCATAATATGTTGGAATGCATAGTATTCATGGATTAATGCAAGGTTGTATTAAGCGGTATGCATTGAGTAAATGCACATTAAAATATTATGTAGATGTTGTGAATGCACAAGCATATGTGTGGGTGCACATGTTGAGATGCATTGTGTGAATGCATGGGTGTGACATATATATGTTTCAACGCATCTAGATAATAGATGAAATGATGGACTATTGTTAATCTTGAGACCATTTCATGAGCTACTATGAATGCAGGAGAAAGACTGCATGAAGAAGGTAGACATGTGACGGGATACCAGAGCACTCTGTTGGAAGGATAGAGTGGCATGTAATGTGAAGTAATGAGTATTTATAGCTTATTTAAATTGCATGGATAGTGTGACTATGTCTTGCAATTTTATTGTGATAATGATGCATATATAAGGATATATATTTCATTGCATTTCAAATATTAACAACTGAGAGTGTTCAAATTATTGAGTGTTATAATTCTGAGATCACTTCAGTGACTATTGTATCAATGAAAGGATTATATGCATAAATACTCACATTGTGTTTGGCTGATTAAAGTCCAGTTTTCAGGTAGAAAAGTCTTGTGTATGGCAATGAGGATAAGTCCATAGTAAAGACCGAGATCTACCATGTGCAAAAACCAAAGGTTATGAGAAGGTTCTCCTGGTTGTAATTTATGCATGAAACAAATCTGAAAAATCGTCTAGTTTAAGTTTATGAGAATAGTCTCATGGTTGCAAACCTAATTTCTGTAGGAAAACAAATTTACAAATTTCAGATTTGAGAATTTACTTATGATTGCTAACGACTGTTTGGCTTATATAGAATTGTGTCAGGAGGACATGTTGTAGGTGGATGTTCATGTATGGTAGCAAGGATGAAACCATAATGGACAGAGTGATACCACTTACGAAAGCCAAACAATATGAAGATAGCCTCATTGCTAAGCAAATCAATTTCTGTAGGAGACAGAATTATAAATTCATATTGAATTTAATTATTAATGACATTGATTGGTTATGAAACAATCATATTTGAAGCTTATTGATAAATGTTGTTGACTGTTTGACTATTTGATAAAGTGTGCCAGGATGACACATTGCAGGAAGACCATGTGTGATGGTCTGCAGAAGCCAAACTAGATGGGAAAGACCCCATGCTTGGGAAATGGGTTTCGGGTGAAACGCCATTGTCTCAGCCAAACCACATGTCGGTAAACCATGAAAGTGAGATGGTAAAGCTATGCCAAGAATGCATGTGAGACACATCTGCAATATGAATGAGTACTCTGTGACCCTAGACTAGAACATGCATGTCTAAATTATTAGGGTTAATATGCAGAGCATGCTCTATCTTATTAATATCATTGCAGACTGCTTGAGTATGATTAGGGCCTACATGGCTCACATCGAAAAGGGGGTGCACACCTTTTCTGGTGTCGAGTCATGATAAGGTTTTCAATATTGAATACACCCTAAGGGAATGGACGCATTCCTGGTGTTTCAATACTTGATAGTGAATGTTATGAAATATGATTACAATTTTAGAGCAGTAATACTGATGAGCCTGCTTATCCTTCTTGTGCTACCAGCTTACAAAGATGCAATTTGGTGTTGCACGTAAGAGGCAAAGTGAAGAAAGGGTGCTCAAAAGAACTGTATGGGAAGTGGTAACCTTTCTACGCTCACACTAAAGGACACTCGAAGAGATGGATAGGCCCAAGGAGTTGTGTTGCAGAAAATGGGTATCATCCTTGTGTAGTGTGAGTGGGTATTGTGGGGCCATGCTAGCCTGCAGTCAAGTGAGTCACCTATGGAGTTCCTGGAGAGAACTACTGGTTTGCATAAGAGAAGGAGCCACGTAATCATATTATGTTATTCATATTGCTTGATAAACCCAGTCGATGTACTGGCTTGGAAATGTTTGTTGTATGCCTGATAAACCCAGTCGGTGTACTGGCTTGGCATTGGTTATTTGGGTGTTGTGGCGAATGGTTGTTGTATGCCTGATAAACCCAGTCGGTGTACTGGCTTGGCATTGGTTATTTGCATGTTGTGGAGGTATTGGTGAAGGGTGTTATTTCATGACAAACCCAATCGGAGAACTGGCTTGGAAATGGTCATTGTATTCTTGATAAACCCAGTCGGCGTACTGGCTTAGCATACTGATTTTTGAAATGCTTGATAAACCCAGTCGGCGTACTGGCTTAGCATACAGAGTTTTGAAATGCTTGATAAACCCAGTCTGCGTACTGGCTTAGCATACTAATTTTAGGGATGCCTGATAAACCTACTCGGCATATTGGCTTGGCATTGCCTATTCGGATGATGTTGTGGAGCAGTAGGTGTGCTGGCCAAGCATCCACCCCATAGGTGATCCAAGGCTTGTAAAGCAGAGAAGCAAACCTGTGGAGTAGCGAGGAAAAGCACAATACAGATAAGTATTCATTTCCATTTATTTCTTGTTTGGAATAATGAATATTTTAGGTATAAGTCTTCTAACAGCTAAGTTGATACACTATTGTTTCTTTGTTGGAAACCTTAGCCATTGCAGGAAGCAAGGACCCTGAAAGAACTAAAAATTCTTGGTAAACCCAGAGAGTAACTGTTTGGATCTATAAATGCTTGGTAAAGCCAGAGAGTAACTGGTTGGGCGCTATAAAATTCTTGGTAAGACCAGAGAGTAAATGGTTGGGCGCTATAAAATTCTTGGTGAATTCAAAGAATAGTTGGTGGGAGCATTAACCACTTAATGTTGTGGAGCAGCCGACGTGCTGGCCAAACATTCCTTAATTAATTGATAAAAACCAGTCGGTGTACTGGCCTGGCATTGCCTATTCGAATGGTTGTGGAGTAGCCTGCATGCTGGCCCAATATTCATTGTTGTATCCATAGGAAATCCAATGTTTGGAGAGCAAAGAAAGATCCTGTGGAGTAAAGTGAAGACATCCAATAAAGATAAGTATTTGGTTATCCTGCAGCTTCTTACTTGTTTAAAATGCATACACAAGTATATGATTTGGTTATGATTTCCTAAGCTCTTGTTTAGAGATAAATCCTATGAGAATAAACTAAACATGTGAATTGATTCAATGTTGGAGTATAGGCGTTGCTAGAAGCAAGGGCTGTGAAAGCATCTGGAGGATGCATGTGGACATGTGATCATCCGAGAGAGCTCAGTATGAGTAGTAATGAAAGATGGTGCTAGTGGACATGCGTGGGTCCTAGCATCCAAAGGTTCTGTAAGTAGCAACGGGGAAGGGTTCCCTAGTGGAAAATCCATATACAGACCTTAGACACTAAGTGTCATAGCCAAGAAAGGAAAGTCAAAGCATTCACATTGAAGTGAAAGAGACTAAGGAGCATGAAACCATAGCGATGGTGTAGCTCCATAATAGAACAAGACTAAGAGGGAGAAAATCCTACTCTTCTCTTTCCTTTCGATTGATGCATTTATAAAACAAAAGATTGTTGAGTGCATGTCATGGCTGAGAATGGATTGTGTTTAATTGCTTGAAATGAATTGTGAATGCTGAAATAGTTATTTCACTGTGAAAGGATGAACATGAAAGAGATCATGTGTATGTTGGAAAAGCATGAAAAATTTGGAAGTCGCATGAGTGAAGCATGGACGTTCCATGTCAATTGGGAAATAATTGACTAATTCTAATATTGTGTTATGCTTGTCCTAACAGGAATTGCCATGATGAGTCTCACAGGTGAGAAATTGAAAGCCATTAATTGCAGCTATTACTAGCCAAGTGTTGCTGGTGAGAAAAGAGAGAGCTAGTTGTGGACATTGATCATGGCAGCAGGCCAAAAGCTATTTTTTTTGGGTTGGAAATATTCCTTAGATAGTTGTCGAGACAACAATAAGGTGGCATCCATGAAATTCCATACTTGTAGATCAGCTGGAAGGTGAATAAAGGGAAGGGATTGCTCTAGAGCAATGCCCACCTGCAGAGCTGGAAGACCAAAGCTAGCAGGAGCAGCTTGAGGAAGCTAAAGGACTTGATCCTGAAATTTCAAGTAAAGAGATGAAACGCAGGACAGACCTGCCACCAGTTGTGAATTTTGGACATGTGTAAAGTGGGTATATAATCTGAAGTATTGGAACACCGAGGACGGTGTTATTCCAAGAGGAGGGGAATGTAACGTCCCCATTATTGACCCCATTACATTCAAATGTAATTGATGTAATATTGTTATGAAATCATGGTGAGGAGTTCAAGGCCAAGGCCCCGCCATTGATTTAGCGATGCATATGGCTTGTGTGCTAGCCAGGCACATTGGAATTTCAATATCATGTAAGATGCATTTTAATAAAAATACCCACAACTAGCTATGCAATGCAACAAAGAGATGGGGGCATGATTTTACAAGGAATTGGGAGGGAAAACATTCAAACCCTTGAGCCAATCAAGTCAAGCCAAGTGTCAATGAGAGAACCCATCAAACCCTCAACTACCCATGTTGACTTTTGTACCCAATCATTGATTTTCTCCCAAGAGTTGGTTGAGGTAGTTAATGCCTTGGGGAATGGGAGGTATGGCTGTCCAAATTCGGGTATGGACAAGCCACCTTGCATGGGAAATCGTGTTTTGCTTCTTGGGCAAGAAAAGAGCCATGAATTGCTCCCCAAGCCATTATCCATCAACCAATTGCTCTCCCTCATGAGGGGGGATCTACCTGGGCGTTTTTCAGCCATGTTTTTGGGTGTTCTCCTTGATCCTCAGCTGGGATAAGGGCATTTTTGTATTGTATACCAGTGGGGAAGATGGAAAATCGAATTGGGGTTCCATAGAGACCATTAGGGATGTTAAATGCTGAGATGGTTGGGAAGAAATCGTTTTTTCTCCCTGTGAATGTTTTTCTTCATCCCACAATTTGTTTTTGGATGGAAACAATTTGGGAAAGCCCAAACCCATGGCCATCTTGTTGGAAAATCCATTGCTTTGGCTTGATCTTGAGTGTAAGCCTCTAGGGTTCGAATGTAGCCTGATAAACCCATTTGTGCACTGGCTTGGATGAGAGGAAATTAGAAATGGGTTGTGAATGAGTGAATGTCCCCTTTTCCTTGTGAGAATAATGCCCAGCTCGGGGGTGGCCTTCGGATGAACTTAGTATAAGTTGTCGAAGAGCCTATGATTGGGTGGAACATTGCAGCGACATAGCTAGTTGCTTGGGGCAGTTGCAAAATGGAGATAAGTGTTTTTATGCCTATATATTTACTTCTGCACTATATTAATTTAATGACTGTTGATATGCTGTATGCATGAGTAATGTGTGTGGACGTTTTAATTCCGCTGTGCATAATTTTCTTGTTTTCCATCTGCACACATCTCTTTTAATGATATGAATCTAATGAGTGGGCTGAGTTTTATGTGAAATCCACAGAGATTGCCATCAGGTACCCTTCCTTGTCTTGGATGGATGGGTGGGTATGTTACATGCACGCACTTCCTTGCATTGAGCATAGGTATGTTCCACTGCTTGGGACTAGTCTGCTAGCTATTTGACACTCGTTTCCTCACCTGTTGTACTATAAGCAATTTTATTCTTTTTCAAGCTTTTCCCAAATATGAAAAAGTCCAAAAAAATCAAATATTCCAAAAAGCCGGATGGGATTATGGTCACTATTTCTTGTTGGCAGCTGTTGTGTCACCTTTGAACAGAGCATTCATTCCACTCCGTATATTATGAGTCGGGACTATAGTTGAGCCTTAGGAGCTGTACTTGTTTCTTAGTTTTCTCCACTGATTGGTTAAGCTTCCAGTCATTATGGAGCCCTCTGTAATGCCTCCTGCATTGCACAGTTTATGTCAAGTCTATGCTGCCTGAGTCTATCCATCTGCTCATGCTCTTGTTCAAAGGAAGTCCTAAAACTAGTGACGGCCACTCCTCATATCTCTTGACTATTTCATGTCAGCCATCGTTATTGAGTCAGTCCATTTCACCTGAGATATTCCAAATCTTTCAGCATTGCTGGTACCTCGTGTTGGTTGATGGGGGATTCCTTAATGCCCTCCTTCCAGTGAGTCTTGTTCCGTCGACTTCAACCCATTTATTCCGGTACTTGAGGCTTAGAGTTTAGTTGAGTACCTTGAGGCTTGTAGTCATTAGTGGCAGGTTCTCTCGCCATTGACGGTTTTGGGAATACATCAATGTCCCCTGATCGATGGATTCATCTTAGTGTTTGACTTCAACCCATTTATTCACACTCTGATGATTGTGCTCTGTGCCTTGATGCCCATTTTCATTATTGGTGGGTCATCTTGCGTCTGTTAATGTTATACATCATTGACCGGTAATCAGACAATGTCTCATCAGGTTCGACCCCAACTCCTTTATTCACTTGATGGGACTTGCACCATCGAAGACTTGTGTAGAAGACCCCAGGCGATTGTGGCATTCAGTATGCTACATATGACTTTGACTTTACATCTGAGATATCACCTCTCAGATTTCAGCAGTTTGTACCTCCAGTTTGCACCAGTTGTCTTATTTTCAGTAGAAGACCATATCTTACTATAGAGGGATCATGGCTATGATCACTTATGACATGTATCCATTATATACTGCCTATTTCATGGCCATTGTATCAGATTGTTGTACTATACCGACATGTATTCAGAGATACTATTGTATTATGACGAGTGAGCTTCTCTTTCCACTTGTGTCTCCATCACTCCACTTCTAAGTTTTTATAATGTATTTCGACCATCGTAGCATCAATCTTCTGACCTCACACATTAGGAGGCATCTGTTACATCGTAATCTTCCACCCTGTGAGCATCAGCATTATTTGGCCTATAGGATCCATTTTAGTGACTTAGATCCACTTATATCCTTCAGAGATATTATTTTGCCCTATTTTTATTCCTACCCGCATGTTGTATCACTATAGCATGCGTACCCGCAAGTTGCATCACTATAGCCCGCGGGTATCAAGTAAAATGGTAAAAACCACTATTAATTACTTTTTACTCCCAAAAAGCGGTCATTGGGTGACCTTTGGCTCTCCATCTGCCCGAGTAACGCCTCGATTTGTCCTTTCACCTACCTTTGAGAGGACTATATATTGAGCACATATGGCTTATGGATGGGAGGAAGAAGAGAATAGAAAGAGAACTCTAGTGTATTTTTTCCCTATCTTGAGTCTGCACTCATTGATCCTTGTAGTTGTGAACCCCTTATGTTCACCTTCCAAACTCCTATCTAGTTTGAGTTTTCCATTCATGGAGGATTGAAGTGGTGGAGGCACAAGTGGATTGATCTAGATCTTGGTTCAGATTGGTTTCCAGCAAGAGGTCGTATCACTTTGTACTTCTTCTTGTTCATTAATAGAAATACTCATATTCTCGTCCATCATGTTGTGAATGTTGTTTATTATACATTGGGTTACATTTGCTTGTGATATTATGGACCATTTTTATTGATAATGTTAATGTCAATTATATATTATATGTACTTGTTGGATATTGGCTGTCAAGACTAATTTGCAGATTTCAAGTGCATGGATTGAAAGCTCCAACGGGGATCTATATCAAACGTTTGGATCGAGGTTGGTTACATTTCTCCATTATCTTAACATTGTCATTTATAATAGCATTGCTTTGAGAATTGAGTAGATTTCTGGTAGTCATCTGTCTGTTGTGGTATTCCCAAGCCATAGTGAGTTTTCTCCAATACAATCTAGGTGCATCTTCAGTATGCCCTTCTCGCAAATGAGCATTTTAATGGACAACTGTAGCGACAATAGAAACCGGCTCCTTGGCCCATTGAAGAACTCCCTTTCAGCCTCACTGTAAGACTTGTTCGTATCAACCGCAAATTCAGTGATATACCCTTCTAGTATGCTGTCGACCCAAACCTAAATAGCCCACGACACTTTGTTGTCGACTTCTTGTAGCTCCTGGATTAGTTCTGGGGTCCAGGATGTCAGCTGACCACCTTAGAAATTCCTCTTCTGGAACGTCAATTTTTCCAACCACTCATACAGGATGATTGGGAACTCGCAGAAAAAATATTCGTGTGGACCGTCGTGAATATATTTCGCCAACCACCAATCTATTGATAACCTAGGGTTCTTGTGTTCTTTTTCAGCGAACTCTCGCAGCTTTAGGTCGAACCAATCCTGGATCTCCGGTCTTGTTGGATGCCACAACATATCCTCCTTTCACTTCGCACTAAGGTCCCAGCAATGGAACCATTTGTTGACACAAACCCACTCGACAGGGGTTCCCGACACTGTCGATGCCCAAACCACTGCGATCTCCTTGAGCACCGGACTGGACAGGTTTTACCTCGTCCAGCAACACCTGCAGAGCAGATGAGGTCTCACCTTAGATGTTCGAGGGAGACTTGACGGAACCAAGTTTCCGTCGAATGAAGGAGGTTGTTGTGCATCAATTGACTAACTTATTGCAACATGTCAGAAATAGATCTAAGTATTCAACTCAAGCATTAATCATAATCACGACAACATTCAACAAGAACAAACCCATTATTGCAACAGATAAAACAGTAACGCATTAATTGCAGCAAGGAAACATCACATCATTCATATATTCATATCGCAAAATGCATTACCACAGATAAACAAGAAAGACACAGGGATTCTTCTCAAAAGCTCTGTCACATCATATTATCTTTGCAAAAACCCGGATACAACAAGATATTCAGTTTTCCACTTCAGATCATTACATTTATGTTCTTCACCAAGATAATCTCTCCAAATATGGATCGATCCAAGATGGATTGATGCCAAGATATCCAATCCTTACAAACCTACATCTATTTATAGGCTTACACCTTTACATTTGTGGTCCACTTAGGCAACCGCCTAACTACTTCTCAACAAACTTCTACAAAAACTAACCCAAAATCCCACATAATGTGGTCAAATGACCCAAAAACCCCTATAGTGCGGTCTAAACGACCCAAAATATACATGACGCGGTCCAAATGACCCAAAACTACAAAAATACTTGTCGCCTTGCTCACTGCTTTCCTCCTTTCGCGGTACCTTTGGCCTTACGCAGCATCCGCAATGCTGACTCACCAAACCGCCTGCCAACAAACCATGCCCTGATCCATATTACTTGACTTCCTAGGTACTAGAGAGTGGTCTCCTCGAGCATTATTTTCAATGTACCATAGCAACAAGGTGACCGATGAGTTTATCTAAAGCTAGTTCTAGGTATACCTAGAGGACTTCCTATATACCTGAGGGTATATCGAAGTTACATTCCATATACATGTGCTTTCTAATACAGTACTACTCGAAGGGGTACTATCAAAGTTACAAGGGTGTCCAACAATGTGACTTAGTACCATTAGTATTTTCTACGTGTATGCTTCCTCAACTATAGCTTTACTCGCTGATCGACAAATATCTGTGTTATTTAAAGACATCGAAACACATCTCTAAAAAATAAATTAAAAATTTAAGAGCTTGCTAATCCCCCCCAAAAATATACAATCATAAGAGAATAACTTACTTTTCAAGGTAGGGCTTGAGGTGTTACTGGACAATCTACCAAAAGCGAACTTAAGGCATGATCTCCCTAGTTCAACACGAATCTAGAACAAATTGGACAGAATACAAATCTATCTTCCTAGATCAAATTAGAGATTCAAGTGATGTGAACATCTTACCTTTCAGATCTGTAGATCTCCTTCTCCCTTGTTGCTCCAAGTTCCATGGTCATCAGATTCAAAGCTGCAAGACCTGTCAAAACACACAAGGGACAAACAAGCAATAATAGTACATTTACACAATAATTGATCTAAGTAAACAGTTAAGGAAGTACACTATAAATATCAAATGAACAACAAGACATTTATGGAAAGAGTTTTGTATTACTGTATAAAAAGTGGGAATACAAAGAAGAGTGAGGATTACAACCAAGCGTTAATGTTGCAATCTTCCTCCAACAAGCCAAGCCGATGCCTTTAAGGAGAAATGGGTGCCTCCAATGGATGAATGATGATCTTCCTAAGCTTATTCCACCAGCATATGGATGCTATAGCCTTCCTCCCTTTGGAATGGAGAGGGATCTTGTATTTATAGGACCAAGTGGATAGAGTAGGTTGAGGATCATAGGGAGAGGGCTAAGGGATCCTCCCTCAAGGCTACGAAACTGAAGGCCAGCTCACCTAGGAGTTAGGGATAGGGATCCACCTCATCCAAATTCTATAATTCGCTCAAAAGATACCTTTATCTCATTAAACTGACTCTGGCACAGGCTGCATGAGGACAACCTACGCCAATGCTTCTTTCCCAAAGACAACATGCACCGACCCAATTAGGAATGTAGACAAAGGACATCAAATTGCTCTAACTGACTAACTTGATCATGGGACTTCATGGATTGAGGAACTGAGTTGATATATGTCTCATGATGGTGAGATTTTGGGTGTAACAGAATGCCCCCCAAAGCATGAAGCTGATAGAATTAGACAGGTGAAATGCCTTGATAGAAGGATGGCAAGGACTTGTCGGATGGAAGATGCTGCTGCAGTACAACTGACTCTGAGAACATAGTCTCGCATGACTCACAACACGGCTTCCGACCAATACAATGCAGATCCATGGAAGTAAAGATTGACTGGACAAAATCATGGCTACTAGACACAAGCGTAGATCCATGATGAGATGGTAACATAGCCACGACCAATACAAAATGGATCTGTGTGATATAACTCAAACAATCTCCATCACAACCTAGGTAAAACATGACTCCCCAAGGTCTTCAAGCCGAACCCGAAATGATACGAATCTATCCATGTGATTAAAAATGTCTTGATGTCGAACATGGTAGAAACCACTTGATTACCGGTCATTGATGTATACCATTAACAAGCATGAGGGAAATCACCATTAATGTCAATGATCCCCAATGTATCATAGTACATATCATCAAGCGCAAATGAATGAGTTGAATTCGAATGCTTGACGAAATATTTCAATCAAGAGTCAATGATGCAAACTCATGTCAAAAGCGAGGTAACCTGCCATTGAGGCATGCAGGCCTAAGGTACTTGATTGGTTTCTAGATTCAGTCCTTGGATGATGTGTCAAGGTAGACAACGATGAATCTGTCGAAGGAGGACCATGATGAATCCCCCATCAACGACACAAAACTCGATAACATATGTTTGGAGTAGATCGGATGGTATAGCAACATGCAAGACTGACTCAGAGTAGACTGACATGATGGAAAGTGTATTGACCGCAAAAGTGATGAGCGGTGAGTGTGTCTTGAACATGGGCATGGCATGACTTGGTGGTATTGACATGATGAGAATGACGTTAACCCCTAATTCAACTAATGGTGGAAGCTTCTTTTGATGGCCCAAAAGAGTGACAATAATCATAAAGTTAACCAAGACTCAAGGACAAATGGATTATCCAAGTACTGAATGCAAATGCAAATGAGTGCCATGTTCAAGAACAACTAAGTACTGCCACAGGTAAAGGTGTAACACAAAATCTTTCCTTTTCCCCCATCATGACTGATGAGTGCCTCATGTGTTTTTTAACGAGCTTGAGGAGGGTAACTAGATGTTCAGTATAGCTCATCTCATAGATGAGTCCAACCCCAAATATTTTTCAAACCTGGGAAAGGAAGGGTTCGTCCCATGGCGGGCCCTTCAATGTTGAGTTTTAACAAGTGCAAAGAAGGCAAACTTGGCGTCATTTCATATTTAGAGAGTCTGAAAAGAACTAAAGAAGACTCCAAAGGTCCCTTTTCGTAAGGTTAGCCTCTTCGCCCGGAAAAGGGTAAAACAATGCGAGAGAGGACTCTTCGAGTCATGGTTGGCTGGAGTATTCCTTTTTCGTAAGTAGTGCCCCTTGGTATGAAAAATGGGTAAACTATCACCAGGGAGATGATCATTCAAATACTTTTACAAGCGTGAACACATCAAGTTCGCTTGAAGATCTTTTCGTATTTAGAGAGCTTGAAAAGAGCTTGAAGATCTTTAACGAGCACGAGAAAGAACAAAGAGTTAGCTCGGTTGTAATTAATAATTTGTATTTAATGAGCGAAATAATGACCAAAATATGATCTATGAGTGTTCATACCTAAGAAATTATGCAAAAAGATCATAACCGCGAAAAACTGGATCAAAGTGGTATTACACTTCACCTACAAGCTTGAAACTAGGTCAAAAATGATTAACCAGATATAAATATGCCCAACTATAGCAAAATAACCCATTCTAGAATAAATTAAAAAGGGAATATGATCTTTTTCAATATAAATAGGGGTAAATAGTAAAAAGAATCACTATTTGTTTTTTACCAAGTTGAAGAGGTGAAAAGTGCCCCTTTGGAGCCGTTCTTCTTTTGCTGATTCTGGGAGCTGTGATTCGTCATTTCAGGCGCCGTCAGTGACAGGTAACCCTAAACCTATCTCTTTACCTTTCTAGTGGTTTAGAATTTTCCTTTTCTTGCATTTAGGTAGGTTTTGAGCATGTTAAGTTGGGAGGTTTGCGTTCACGGGCCGGCGCAGAACTCCCTTTTGGGTTCTGCGCTTCAGGCACCGTCAGCGATAGGTTACCCTAAACCTATCTCTTTACCTTTCTAGTGGTTTAGAATTTTTATTTTATTGCATTTAGGTAGGTTTTGAGCATGTTAAGTTGGGAGTTTTGCGTTCACGAGCTGACGCAGGTAAACCTTTCAGGATCCACGTCGGCGCGGAACCTAAAAGGGAGTTTTGCGCCACCGGCGCCTTGTCCAAATGGACGTTTTGCACCGACGCAAACCGCCAACCTAACCTCAAAACCTAGCAAAAATAAAAAATTTTTAAAGGTTGGGAAAATTTCTAAAGGTGTTGAAATGTCTTTCTTGACAGGTTTGGGGTGAACACAATGGTTCTTGAGTGGCGGGAACGCGAGCATGAGCTTGAAGATGTGCAAGTGGAAAATAATCCACAATGTGTTGCAGCATTGAGGAACTGTGGGCTAATCAAGTATTTTTGAGTGCCGGGGATGAGATCCCAAGTACCATTATTGACATACCTAGTCCAATGTTGGGACCCTATTCAATAGCACTTCCGGATAGGTGAGCACACGCTTACCATAGATGTCAAGGACATCTACTTTTTGACAGGGTTATCTTGACGAGGGAGCCCTGTGTCCTTGACCAGATAACGAGGTGGTGATCGTTCGGTAGAGGACATAATAGATCAGTGGAGTACTTTGGATACGACGATGGTTGGTGGGAAAATTCCCATCAAGGATGTCAGGGACCAGGTTCTTCAAGCGGTACTCTTTACCGTTGTGCAAGTTGCTGGAAGCCGATATGCTAACCTAGTGAGCAAATCGCAGATGATGTATTCCTAGGAGTGCATGACTCCTAACGTGTTTAACTGGTGCGAGGGGATTCTCACCAACCTCCAAGATCAGTTGACCAAATGCCAGCACGGGGAGCTGAAGTAGTTTGGGTATGGTTCGGTAGTGGTATCCTTTATGCTGGAGCGGGTGACCCACTTCGCCCGCAAGTGGATCTCGAGGATCAGGATGCATGCGATCCTCACATGATGAGATGGGAAGAGGTGATGGCTCGTCATGGCGGCGGGGGTCCCATCATCAATTTTGGTACAAGGTTCTTATCGTGGCTGCAGGGACAGATCCTCATGGTGGAGGATTATCCATACCATGGTACAGACTTCCGAGGAGACCCAGACTTGGTGCTTCTTGAGGGATTGCAGTAGGGCAACATTGGTAAGAAAAACTGCTTGTGTTTTTATATTTTATGCATTTTATGTTTTTTTTTTTGTAGTAGTGTTGGTGACGTTTACATGTTTCTTGCATACGTGGGTCCAGAGCGACCACTTGGAGTCTCTCTCCTTGTGCAGAGAGGAGGAGCACCAGAGATGGAGCCCGCGGTCCATGATGCTCTTCAGGAGCAAGAGGTGGTCGGGGAGAAAATCCAGAGGATGACCTCAGACATCTTAGATCCTACTATGCATGACCTACCCCTCTGTTATCAGGAGTTGACGGTTGGGGTATCAGGGTGAGGGCCGTAGTCTGTTACCATGCACAGGCTGGGGCTGAGTGGCCTAGGGCTGTGCGGTGTAGGGTTTAGGTGCATGGTTTATATATGTATACACTGAAAGCTCACAGGCTTCAATTTTTGTAGAGATGACTCTTACTGAAAGCTAGCATGCTTTAGACTTTTGTATCAACACTACCATTTTTGTACCTTTGTACGGATTTATATATATATAGAGACATTTTCGATGGGTTTATACATTTTGTGTTCTATGGATGATTAATGAGATCTTGTGTACATTTTTGCTTATACAATGGGTGATTTACATGTTATGTATGCTTTTATATTTTATGAATATGTTATGTGTGTGCAATGTACCAATCCAAAATGAAGTTGGCCATCGAGTCAGCAACTGTATTCATGTCTCGTGGAATGTGAAGGTATTGAATAGAATCAAAGGACCTTTCCAGAAGACGAAATCATTAGAAGAGATGGAGTAGAGTGGGGTCGTGGATAGCGTAGACCTAGTTAAGATGAAAAACCACTAGTTACGAATCCAGATGGATAACAACGTGGTTCATACCCAAGGAAAGAGCATCGGTTAGGGTTCCAATCACCACCTGATACTCTACGACGTTGTTGGTTACGAATCCTAGACAATTTCCTCCTGAGCTAATAAGCTCGCCAGTGGGGGAATAAAGTACCCAGGCTGCCAAAGAAAGGTTATGGGTATGTCAGCTGGTGCCGTCCGTGAATCCGTAGCAAGTTTCCATCTGCACATGCAGACAAAACATGGTATAAGAAACGAAACAAGACCTAGACACACTAAAACAAAAGTGTCACAGCACACAAAACACACATGCCATGTACAGTATATACAAGATATCTATGCATGAAAGGCTCAAGCATAGTACCTCTTCAGGTCGAGCCCATTACGGGGCTCACCCAAAGATATCCCATCATAGTCCTCTAGTTCGTAGGCTCCCTTCTCTAGAACACGTTTCACTATGTACGGTCCGTGCCACATGGGCTCGAACTTACCTGCCCCCAGCGTATCATGCTTTTGGTTGTACGTGAGGACCAAACCACTTTCATTAAAGACATGGGGTTTGAACGACCTGTCTTATTGTGGCTTGATGCGCTTCTTATGTGCCTCATTGGCAAGGGCAGCATCACGGCGAGTCTCATTGAGTTTTGCTAAGTAGAGGAAGCGTTCTTCCTTGGCAGTGGTGTTCAGAAGGAGTTCAATTGCAAGTTTGAGTGATGGAATCTCGCACTCTATTGGTAGGACTACCTCCAATCCGTAAACTAACTGGAATGGTGTAAATCCGGTGGCAGTCTCAACGGAGGTCCGGTATTCCCATAGTGCGAAAAAAAGCATGTTGTGCTAGTTAGACTTGTGCATACCCACCATGCATTGAATCATGGTTTTCAAGACCTTATTGATGGACTCTACTTGTCCATTGGACTATGGGTAGTAGGGGGTTGAGTTTTCATGAAGAAAACCCAATCTGGCGCTCAATTCATCAACCATGTAGTTCTGGAAGTGAGATCCATGGTCGTTGACTATGGATTGCAGAACTCTGAAACGCGAGATAACATGATTAAAGATGAAGAGTGCGGCGGTTTTGCTATTGTCATTGTATGTAGGCATATCCTCTACCCACTTTGTAAAGTAATTCACGGCTACTATGATGTAACCATGCCCCCCAGCCGAGGTAGGCTTACAGTGCATGAAGTCAATGCCCCATTTTGCAAAGGGGCCAACGACAATAACCAAGTGTAACGGGGTTGGGTGGGTGCGCTTTTTCGTTTGAAAATGCTGGCATGGGGGACATTTTTTAACGGCCTCAATGTAATCTTTAAAGATGGATGGCCAGTAATATCCCGTGTGTAGTACCTTATGAGTTGTAGCCATCCCAGATAGATGACCACCACAAGCCCCAGAGTGATAGTCATTCAAGACATGTTCAACCTCCTCATAGGTCCAAGCAAACATGTCTCGGAATTGCTTGAATAAGGCCATAAAATTAGTAATCTCTTCAGGGGAACATTTCTGGCCTAAACGAATATGTTCCACTACACTAGGGGTAACCGAGATGTCAATTTGGATGGTGGTTTCGATGTTTTCCAAGTTTCCCGCAATATCTGTATGACACGTGAGTATCAGGGACTGAGGGTAAGGGTAGACATCTGGTGTAAAAATGGTGGTGATGCTGTTCTCTATAGAATCCAATGGGGGAAGGAAAGACAATCGATGGTGGAGGTCTTGCCATAGAGGGTCATCTGTACTCATAATCTCCATGATGGACTCGTCAGACGGAAAAGTCTAGAGAATAGGATCGGGTAAGGATGACGTCCGTTGTAGAGAATAGGATGTAGAGGCCACAACCAAGTGGTCCTCAGGTGCTGATTGGATAGCCTCGTAAGTGAGTTCAACGGGTGAAAGAGGCATAGTATCTCCAATCAAGTGCATGGTCACTTCATTAGGAATAAACCATTAGTCGGTGGAGCTGGGAAAAGAGGATATCATGTTCACTGTAGCAACATGGTTAGGGGGATCCGAGGCTGGAAAGACGGCCATAAGAGATGAATATTTTATGAGGTTGACCCCCACGCTCTCATATAGCTGCGAAGATTGTCTAAGCAATGGGACATTATCGCCCGGATGAGAAGCAATGTCCGGTGTACATAAGTCCATTTGGTCGACAGTGACAATTCAACCTTGGTGGGGGAATTGCAGTATGCGGAAGACAGAAGACGCGATCGCAGTCATGGCATAAAACCAATTTCGACCAAGTAAGAGATTATAATCTAAAGGGGCTGCGACTACTTCCACGTTAATGGTTGCGGTCTTTCCCCCCAACTCTACTGCCAAGGCTTGTAACATCCCATGGGGCTGAAAGCCACGACCGTAGAACAATTTCAAGGTAGTGGGAGAGCAGTTTAACTCGGGAGAACCAATGGCTCTCCAACACAATATCGACATGACCGAAGTAGAGGTACCTTAGTCTAATACAGTATGATGGATTGTCTTCCCAGCAATCTTCATGGCAACTTGAAATGCCAACTGGTGGGAAAGCCTCGATTTAAAGTACTCGAGACAGAACATGATTGTATTAGAGGAATCCAGATCAACTGTGCCAATGGCAGCGAGAAGAGTCTTGCGCTGGTTGGGATAGTTCTACAAGACCTTTAGCGTTGACATAGCACAAGGAGCTTGTGCCAAGTCCTCTACAATGTTGTAGTTTTGAGCTTCCCGAGCATTGGGATTGAAAATTGCTTTTTGAATCGTGCTTTTGGGAGGACGCGACACTGAATCTAAAGAAGGCTTCTCAATGGTGAGAGAAGCGTGTGGCACGGTAACGTCAGGAATAGAAGTGGAAGCTTTTTCAGTATTACTTCCAACAGGTTCCTTATGAGGGACTGAGTCGTACGAGTGTGAACGTGTGTTCAAGTTAACTGTCTCACTACGCATCATGAGAACATGTGCGGTGGAGGACTCCTCTCCATGTGAAGGAGAGGTTTGAGCGATCATCTATTGATTATGAGTAGGGAAGGGATCATTGAGAACTGCGGGAGTAGGGTTTCCCTTGAGAAACTTTTATACTTCGTCTCAGTGGGGACATTCCTTAGAGAAATGATCTCCACCACATAGTAAATAAGGATACTTCAACTTCCGCTTATATTTGGTGTCTTCAGGGGTGCTCTTGGGCTCCTACTGGTTATAAGATTTCTTGGTTTTACCTTTGTTTTTCTTCTTACCACCGATTTTCTGGGGTGAAGCTAATTGAAGAAAATTCACTTCTTCGGTGGAGGCAAGAGTAGACGATTTGGTGGTGTTGTTTCCATCTTGTGGTGGGGATGGGGAAGAACCCTGGGGGTTCGACGATCCACCATTTTGAGTAGGACGCTAGGTGGTAAGGGAACCAATGATTCCATTGGCTTGAGGTCCCTTAGGTGGTTTTGCAGGTTCATATGTAGGGCGGGGTGCGTCAGGAATGATTTCATATAACGTGCTATATTGAGCATATACTAAGTCTAAGTAATGGGAACTGGAAATAGCCTGTTCCTCAGTGACGGCCCCTCCCATGGCCACGTATCGAGCTATGACAGGTAAAAGAGACTTTGTGAACCAGTCAGCTAAGAGTTGATCTGGAATGTGAGCCTTAATGAGACGTCTTTGTCGCCACCACTCATGGATATGAGTTGCGATATTCTGGCGAAGAGAGGTCAATAAGTCCATACCAATCTCATAGAGAATGGGAAACTGGAAATAAGTCAAGAAAGACATAGAAAGAGAACGAAAATCTGGAAAGGAGTTCGGTGGCAATTCAATATACCACTTGGCAGCTGGGCCGGTGAGATTCCGTTGGAATAACCTAAGACGGATCGAGTCGTCCATCAAGGAGTTGGATGAACACCACAAGTGGTATGTCATCACATGATTTTTTGGATATTCACCAGGTTTTCCATCAAATTTGGGAATATCAAATGGTAGTTTGACCGGAATTGGTGGCCAATTATGTCTGTGGAAGATGGGGTCATTCGTCAGGTAAGACAGGTCAGGTAGGTCCAACGTAGCCAGAAAAGGCACCTGTTGATGTGGCTATGGGTACTGATAGTACTGATAAGGCTTGTATGGACCAGTAGGACCTTGTATCGATTAGTTGTAGGGTGTTCCCAGAGGAAACTAGCCGTAAGGGGGTATGCCTCCTGGACCATATGTAGGTCCGCCACCATAATAGGGTAGTCCATTTCTATAGGGTGGGGGTCCGCCACCACCGCTAGGGGGGTGGAGGTCCGCCGCCTCCACCGGGAGGGGGTGGACCACCTACAAAAAGTGGAGTCCCACCGCCACCCGCCGTAATAAGGTGGTCCTTCACTGCCTCCGCCAGGAGGGGTTGGTGCACCACCTCCTCCATCGGAGGGATGGGAACCACTGCCACCTCTACCACCTGAAGGGTGTGGTCCTCTGTTTCCACCTTCGCCGAAATAGGGTGGTCCTCCACCATAAGGTGGGGGTCCTCTGCCGCCGGGAGTAGGTGGCCCCCCATCTCCACCGAGAGGGGGGTGGGCCATTGTTTCCAAAATGAGGTGGGCCTCTACCAGAAGGTAGGGGTCTACCTCCTCCGGAATTGAATGGGGGCCCGTCGTCTCCAGAGGGAGGTGGAGGGGGACCAAACGGGGGTGGTGGTACTTGAGGGACGGTTGGCGGGGGGGTCCATTTTGTAAAACATTTTGGTGTCCCCATAGAGTGTATGGATTTCCGGGATAAGGTTTCTCGTAGAGTGCAGTTTCGGGATTGGACTGTCTCGACACAGGGTTAAGATAACCTGGATACACTTGACTCCATGGTGGTTGAGTTGAATTGGATGGTCCCCCAACATGAGATAATACCATGGTGGAGGCTCCAGCGGGTAAGGAAGTTCCAATGGCATGATCGATAGGAAGTCCTCCTCCAGTAATGTGGTTAGGAGACAAGTGTTTCCCCCTAGCAACAATGTACTGACCACTAATCGATGGTTAACCCAACGTGGGTTGTTGATTACCTGCTGCGGGATTAATATTACTCGTGAGGAAAGTAGGGGGTAAAGAGTATCCTCCTCGCGAGTTTTGGGGTGGGGGAGGAGTGGGTAATGTTCTCATAGTAGTAAGAGGAGTGTTGGACTATTTTCCTTCAACAGGTTGAGTCATTTGGGCTATAGAATCAGTCTCCTGTCTAAGGGGAGTAGCTGCAGGAAGTGAGGGTTGACTAGGTTCATAAGTGGTCATGTTGTGGATGGATGGTTGTGGTGAATCATAAGATAAAGAACGAATCGGGATCTGCCGATATGCAGGTAAATCCGGGTCTTGAACCCTTCGTAAAAGACTTTGTCTTCGAAATTCCTTGCCCATGGAACATAATCTATCTTGGCGGTTACAGAAGGGTGCCAGAAGTACTTCAGGAGTAGCCCAACTGGGTCGGGATGAAATGGAAAAATGAGCCACTTGTTGAACTAGAGATGTTTCCCAAAAGGGTGCAGCTGAACCAAACGCAGCTGATACAGGGTTGTCTTAGGAGGAATTTAACCATTCCATAGATCCAGGCTCTCCTAGTAAAACTGGAGGGAGAGGTACATCTTGTGAAGTGGAAGTTTTCGCCTCTTCACCCCTTGAGGGGTTGGAGGTGGGTGAGTCTGGAGGGAACATGTGTGCTCCAACATTCAAATTAGGGTTTTCTACTTCAGGTGACACGACCGTGACATGTGGGCCCATTCTTACCCTCGAAATTACATCCTGATTAAGAGGATATTTGGGTGGTAAGTTCAAAATTCTGCGGGACCTTCTCCAAGGAAAGTCAGCTAGAGTGGCTGAACCAGAGTTTCTACTAAGATTATTCTAAACAAAAGAAAAGCAGTCCAGAAAAACCTACACAAACTAAGGCCGCAAGCAAACTTATGTGATAGGTGTGGATTCAAAAGTATGGAATCTCACAGTATTTTCAAGGCTTCGCAACTCGCCATATACCACAGGGTCCAATAGTAAAACACGACAAGGAGGATTGGGACCGTACCCTTGCCTGAATACCCGACTACCTGGATGACACATGCGTAGTAATATCCCCAAGTGTTGTTCTCGGTGTATTGCTCTCCCAAGACACCCAAATGGTTAGCTCAGTTGGTTTCATGAATCCTATGGGTGTCTCCCGATATACACAAGGTACGTGGGAGCTCAAATCCGTAGTGGTTCTATCTAATGCACAACTGTACGGAAAGATCCTTCCGATATACTACCAAGTATGTGAAACACCTTTTGATATACGCCGAGTACGTGAAGTGCCTTTCGATATACCCTAAGGTACGCGAAAGAGCCTTTGATATACTGGTTGGTACGTGAAAGAGATTTGATATACTGGTTGGTACGTGGAAGAACTACAATACCCCTGGAATGCAGTGCAGGAAAATAACGACAGCTGCCACGTTTTACGACACCGGAAAACGTCTCTAACTTAACACACAAATTACTAAAAAATTTACCCTAGTTCTACCATTAATTTTATCTGGACGGTTAGGTGAATGCATGGAGTGAGTACATAAACGTAAGCATAATGAAATCCCTAACTACCTGAAGAAATGCACTTTTTCTTTTGATAAAATCTATATATGGGAAGGAGAAAAAAATTTCAAGTGGTTTTTACCAAAACAACAAAATTTCAACAAATCTCAATTCTACCAAAAATGATAATGAAAGTACTCTTTTCCGTTTTTTCAAGCAAAACATGAAAATCAACAACACATCAAGATAGAGTGAAAGCTTTTCCTTTTTGTCTTTTCAAATCAAAAAATGAAACTAAGTGATGAAAATAGATAATTTCTACTTCAAGCACACTAACTCTTCAACTTTCACTATGATATCCTAAAAGCATGAAAACAAAAAATGCATACAAATTTTTCAAGCATGGAATCACTTTTGCAAAACTTCGATTTCACTTGGATCTTTCAAGAAAATGAAAGGCTCATAATTCATGAAAAACACAAGCAATTAATTCCTTTTTCAAAATTTCCAAAAGATTTATGAATGATAAATTCCAATACATGAAAAAACTTCTGCAACAATTCTCCAATGAACTTGAAAAATGGTAAAAATGAAGCACTTTTGATTTTCCAATGAATGCATCAAGATAATACTTTGATAATAATAATGCTTTCAAATATAAATGGCTGAACAGAAGAGACTACTTGTAGCACTCTAATCACTCAGAAATTCTCAAGAAAATGACAAGCACTCCAATAAGCTGAAAACACACAAGACACTCAAAATCAGACGGATGCAAGAAAAACTAAAGGGTGTGTGCAAAAAGAGTTCTGGGATCAGATCCAATGCGATGACTAGATCATGTGAGGAGAGGAGGAAATGCAAGGTCAAGTGGATGAAGGTGGGGGAGACTAAAGTGTCCACCACTACCAAGTCTCAAGCTTGTCCAAAATGGAACCCAAAACCAATCCAAACAAATCCAAACACTACCAATGCAAAATAAAAAGATCTCTGACTGGAAGATGCAGTACAGAGAGGTCTGCAAATCAAACCAAACTCAATAATTGGAGAGGGGATGACCCAAGTCCTAGTTTTTATTTCTTGGTGTAGATTGCGGTTAGGAGCAGAGCGCATGGCACAGGTCACAGATACGTGGTTTGTACCGACGGCGTAGGATGTAGATATTGGCTAAGCGCCGAAGGCACAAGTTGCAGAGGAGAAGAATGCACCCGTGAGTGGACGACGCTCTAGTTATAATTCCCAGGTGCACCGGGAGAAATCCCAATGCAAGGATGAAAAATATCTCCAATGATGAGCAACAAAAAGGTTTGATAATTACACACAGACTCAGAGAAATATAACAGACTCTTCAACTAGAAGATATGATGGTGAAAAAGGCTCAGGAGGAAAATGAAATGGCTCACTAAGAAATCAAAGAAGATGACATTCAAATTGAAAACTTAAAACAACGTACGTATCCCCAGTATGGTCTCCAAATTTGTTACCGGACAATATACCAAAAGCGGACTTAAGGAACGATCTCCCTAGTTCAACGCGAATCTAGTACAAATCGGACATAATACAAATCTACCTTCCTAGATCAAATTAGAGATTCAAGTGATGTGAACATATTACGTTTCAGATATGTAGATATCCTTCTCTCTCATCGCTTCAAGTTCCACGGTCGTCGGATCCGAAGCTACAAGACCTATCAAAACATGCAAGGGACAAACAAGCAATAATAGTACATATACACAATAATTGATCTAAGTAAACAGTTAAGTAAGTACACTATAAATATCAAATGAACAACAAGACATTTATGGAAATG
This sequence comes from Larix kaempferi, assembly GCA_027924585.1. Lineage (NCBI taxonomy): Eukaryota > Viridiplantae > Streptophyta > Pinopsida > Pinales > Pinaceae > Larix > Larix kaempferi. Next base: position 1,247,151 of record BSBM01000892.1, read on the forward strand.
GTTTTGTATTACTGTATAAAAAGTGGGAATACAAAGAAGAGTGAGGATTACAACCAAGCCCTAACGTTGCAATCTTCCTCCAACAAGCCAAGCCGATGCCTCTAAGGATAAATGGGTGCCTCCAATGGATGCATGATGATCTTCTTAAGCTTATTCCACCAGCATATGGATGCTATAGCTTTCCTCCCTTTGGAATGGAGAGGGCTCTTTTATTTATAGGACCAAGTGGATAGAGTAGGTTGAGGATCATGGGGAGAGGGCTAAGGGATCCTCCCTCAAGGCTAGGGAACCAAAGTCCACCTCACCTAGTAGTTAGGGATAGGGATCCACCTCATCCAACTTCTAGAATTCACTCGAAAGCTACCTTTATCTCATTAAACTGACTCCAACGCAAGCTGCATGAGGACAACCTGCATCGACGCTTCTTCCCCAAGGAAAACATGCGTTGGCCCAATTAGGAATGTGGACAAAGGACATCAACTTTCTCTAACCGACTAACTTGATCATGGGACTTTAGGGATTGAGGCACTGAGTTGATATATCTCTCATGCTGGTGAGATTTTGGGTGTAACATGAGGCTGAGAATTAGAAATAAGAACAAGTCTTGCAATAATTATTAGAATTTCTATAATGACCACTTACCAAAAATGGCATGGCCACTTCGCATCTACAAACATTGGTTTAACAAAAACTTGGGCACTCTATTGGCTTTGCAATATTTGCGGTTGTCATTAGAAAAAAACCCTAAAATAATTCATTTTTAAATCAATGGTATTTTGTTGGTTGTATAAACTGTTCTTGCGGTTTTCTAGAAAGACCCAGGTTCTGCACGGTTCAGGGAACCAACAAAATCCCTTTTCACCGGCCCTTTTGCAAAATTCTGCGAGCAGACTGAGGTCTCACCCGAGGCGAAGTTATGGGGAGGTTGCAGAATCAGGTTTCCACAACCGGGTGATGCGCACTTCAACAGATTGGCGAGCAGCGCACTACAGGACTCGCACTGCGAACTAGGGACTGTGCGAAGTTCACCTATTTTGTGGTTAACTCTTATGCACTAGCGCATCCAAGGACTGCGCAGCTCGGAATAGAAACTTGATAACAGGACAGCGCAACTGAATACTGTGCTTCCTCTCTAATATTCACACTGTTTAATAGACTTTACTTAATGTAAATGACATATTCAACAAGAATACTGAGCTGTGTAGTTAGCTGACTTATGTAATACGACGAACCGCAAAGTAACTGCGCACTTCCGGTGCTGTGCATCAAGGAATCACACCATACTGACTTCACTGATTTAAGTGCTACCTAAATAACTCATGCATTCATCATACCCAACATTACTTGCATCTTTAACATTCACTCTTATGCGTTCAACACTTAGCATATTATTCCATCATTCATTCTTATGAAGATTATACATGGAAGCAACGATACATTCACTTATAAACAAGAACTTAATCATGTAGCAAGCAAAACATATAAGCAATCACATAACACAATGATTTAACGTGGTTCACCCCCGGGATGGGAGCTACGTCCACAGGAACTGCTGTTATATTATCAATGGGAAGGGTACAACAATTCCAGTCTACGCACTCAGCTGTAGACTCTCTTCTCTCTTCAGTAGGTCTTTGCGCACGTAGCTGCAGAGCCTTTTTACAATCTTCTCTCAATGGAGATCAATGTTCAACAACAAAATAGAGATTAATTCCCGAAGATTAACCTTTTCCCTTACAAAATATGCCCTTTTATAGATCATGCCCATAGGTCACGTCTTTACAATCATAGCCCAAAAAACCTAAGGTTACCCAAAACTGGCGTGGTTACCCTCTGACTCGGCCTGTCGCAGTTGACAGCTGCTCCATATGCTTTTGGACGTTCTATTGGACCACTCATATCTCACATTCCCTTCTGACAGCCGTAGTCTTCATGAAACAGTTATATTGCATCATGGCATGTCGCTTTCCACCCCTCTGGCCTGCTTGTCGCTGTCGACTTCGTGGCTTAGGTTCTAACTGTTTTCCGCCACTCCAACTGACAGGTTGCTTTCATCTGCCTTCATGTTGCTCCATACCCACTCTCAGGAATAATGGAGTCACTTACCCAAACAGGTCGCTTTCATCTGCTCGACCTTTCCTTATACTCTTTACCCAAAATAGGTGCTCTGCTGGCACTGCGCGGTGCTACCACTTCACAGAGTTGGCACTTAGCCGCGCAGTTCTTACCCTATCGATACTGCATTGTGCTGCAACTTCGCAACTCCCCAAAACTATCTTGAAAAAAATGCCCTCCTTTGAGCTGTGCTGTAACTTCGCAGCTCCAAAGCAATATTGCACAAAAATGCCTTACTTGGGATGTGCCCAACAGGCCCCTCACACTTACATGTGGCTCGTCCCCGAGTCACTTTACACTTCTGGTTCCATGACCTACTCTTCCTCTTGTGGAGCTATCTTAGCAGCGAACTCTTGATGCGTTTCACTCAGCTTCGCAACTGTATTCTTGGCATCCTGTTAAAATGCTTTGATGGTTTCTAACAAATCTAGTGTTAAGTCGTCCTGAGTTTTCTCTTGCACTAACTCCTGTGTGTCGCGGAGCTCCCTCAGTTTTTCTTCAATCTCTTGCGAGATAGCATGGGATTCTTCCTGCAGGGGCTGTGATTTATCTATGGCTTTAGCCTCCCTTTCTCTTAACACTTGAAGTTCCCTTTTTAATTCTTTGACTTCGGGAAATAAGCAGATTCTATCTTTTGGTAGTAGGGTCTTCATCTCCACGTTCAGAGTGTCTAACGCTGTCTGCTTTCCCTGCAAACTAGTTTGGACCTCTATCTTCTCAGGGTCCTCTTGCAGCGCAGTAAACATTCTTGTTGCTTCGTCCAACAAGTTTTGACACTTAGCCACTTCACTGGATATGCTCTTTGCGACAACTTGTAGTTCTGCTGCTCTAAGCTCTTGCTGATACGGTGGTGTATTTGGGAGATTATGTGCTTCCAAAGTGGCAAGCTTTGCTTTATAATCAATCTCCATGTCTTTCATTTCGGCCTTAATATCGATGAATACTAAGCTGATCTTAAGGATGGTGTCGGTGAGCTCTGGATGCTCGACACATTCTGGATTCGCTGCGCAGATCAAAGCAACAGTCTCCTCTATCCTTCTTCGCTGCTCATGTGCACTGTCAAGTGCCCTAGCTTTCTTTGCACTTTCTTCCTACAGCTTTATATATTTTGCTTGTAAGTCGTGATGTTGGTTCAGAGTGACCATATCTCTATCATGTATTTCCTCCACAACCTGCAGGTGCACATTGTGTAGGCCTTCCAGTGGCAGCATCGCGATGTCAATGTCCACATGTTCTACTCTCTGCGTGCTCGAAGCTAATTCATCGCGAGGTAAAATTACACTTAGCGGATCTATTCGGATGATGCGCGGTCACGACGCCATGGTCAGAGCTAATGGCGTTTTCTTTGGCTGCGAAGTGTCCCCTGACCTTCCTTCTGACTGAGATTCTTGAGCCAAGTCGCGCTAGACTTGCTCAAACTTTGCCGCTAGGTCTTGTAAAGTGGTGAGATTATGCTAGAGACTTGCTTGAATCTCCTCATTCTTAGTGTCTTTTAGGTTCAGCATGTCTTCTAGATGCGCGGTGACCATGGATGCGATCATCTCATAATCGTCATCATGTAGCTTTGCAACCAATTGGCCCTTTGAGGATTTCTATTTCTTTTTCTATACCTTCTCCTATACAGCACTTCCAGGTTCCTTCCTTTTTCCTGATGGTGATTCTTCAACGATCTTTTTTGGTGATTAAGTACTTTCATATGAATCTGAGTCAATGACCATTGTTCCTTCGACCTTCCATTCATTGATCCATTCTTTCATGAGCAAGTCAATGCCTGCTTCATCCAGGTGATAATTCCCCGGGAACCATTCCAGATTCTTCTTCTGCACCTTTGCTGATATATATATATATAATGCATGCCAACCTTAAAATTCAAAGTGCAAATGTATTTAGAGGTTACCTCCTTGGAGATGCGGGGTGTGCGAACGATGACATCGCGCAGCTGTTCAAAGTACGTGGACAGAACTTCGTTGGAGGCGCACTGTCTTTCTGATATCAGGTTTTCCCAGAGATTGTCATATCTTGGTCCTTGGCAATCATTTCTAAGGGAAGTGAGACCAACATAGTGTCTCAGTTCCTTCCATCCTATAAAGGCGATCAATACCATCAATTAGCTATAATGAAAGACACTGCCATTGACCTGTGTGTCGCGGACATCTTCGAGGAACTCATTCAGCAGATATTGGCACCAGTTAAATCTTCCCCCCTACGCTCCCTTCGCCCCAAGGAGCACTATGTTGGCTAGTACTTCTGTAGGTATGGCCTTTCGCAATATTTTTCCAGCTAGCAGTTGTACTACAAACCGCGTAGCATCATATTTTATTTAATCTGTGACGAACCCTCTTTTGCCTTTGGGGATGCTGTATGTTTCTTTCATCTGCGTGGTAATATCCTTATCCCTGGTTTTGCCGGAAAAGTACTTTTTAGGGTCCTCTCCTCGCTTGCTTAGCCCTGTGATCCTGTGGATCAGGTCGATGTTGAGATCGACGTTTCTATCCATCCAAAGATAGCCTTGGTGTGTGCATGATATGAGTGTGCACACCACCGCATTAAGTTTTGGGATCCTGTCGAAGTGAGGAAGTCGCAACAGGTTCAACAACCCTAATTGAACTACTTCAGATAGCCAACTCTGCGCGAACAACATAGGGTTTTTCTTCACATCCATCTTCCAGCACATATATCTATCTAGCTGAAATTATGGGAATTTTGGCTCATCTGGATCCTTTTGCTATTGCAACAAGTCATAGTCCTCAAACTTGCTTTCCGCGAGCTTACCCAACAAGTTTTCTCTTGGCTTCACATGAAGGGATATTGGCGGAAGTGGGATTTCATACTTGGCATTTCTGGTAAGCTTAATGGATGGTGCATCCTGTGCATGCAGAGAGATGTACTCCGGGGTCAAAGATAATGGAATTTCTTTATCGTCGAGCAAAGCTTCTAGAAGGTTGGAGCTCATTATCTTTGGCTTTGTCTTCTCGACTACTGGTTCCTTAACCTTGCTTTGCATTGGTGCAGGATGTCGTGGCGAATGATGCGAACCTTGTCCTTGTTCTGTAACAACCTTCTTAGTAGGGGTTCTCATCAACCCTTCAAGCCCTGTGTGCTTAAACACCCTCACAGCCTGCTAGACTGTGGACTCTTGATCAACTGTAGAATCGTCAGACATTCACTGGACTTTTCTCGGTAGACTCACGGGATACTGAGCAATCACTGGAAACAGATTTAACTATGGTGTGCGAAAAAATTTCAGAGTTTCGGTAACGCCCACGAGTCCAGACTTCGTGGTATTTATAGTCACAGTTAGGTTTAGTAGTGCCCATAAATTGCTAGATAAGCATTAAATGGCATGTCCGTTGGCCAAATCCGGTGAATATTTTGGTCCTTTCCTTCATTAACTGCTTCAGAATGGCTAATTTCGCGTTAAATGCTCCAGCAGTCGTCAGCAAAATCACTGTATAACGGCTAGTTTTCCGACCAACATTTTAACGACTAGTTTCTTGGAGCATTGCGTCGAACTACGCGGCGGGTCATCATTTCTACCGGCGCGGTTACTCTCGGTGTCGTTATTCTTCCTTTTGAACTTTGCATCTTTCCTGTTTCTATTGATCTGTGCAGCTGCATTTTGAGCTTCGTACTACGTGGTTCTTCTTTTCTTTTTTTCTTTTTTTTAAACTTCACGACTTCATTTTACTAAGTGTTCTGTGAAGTAGGACTATCCCGATAGGATTTTAGTCTACTTCCATTGATGAGACCTGGTAGGTTATCTCTTGCTAACGTGGCTAACTGAGTTGCGCCACCATTAGTAACATGCATAACAGTATATGGCCCTAGCCAATGCATTTTAAATTTGCCAGGTAGTTTCATAAACTTACTATCATATAGGAGGACTAGTTCACCTACCTGAAAGGACTTGTTATTGATGTGGCGATCATGCCATGCTTTTTCTCTATCTTTCTGCACTTGCTGGTGAAAGCCTGCAATGAAGCGGTCTTCCTCAAATCCAACCAAGTGTAGAAGCCATTCCTCTATTGTTTGTTCATCTTCCATGCCTGTGAATGCAACTATTCTTAAGCTGGGTACAATATACTCCATAGGCATCATAGCTTCCTGTCCATAGTCCAACCTGAAAGTTGTAGGGCCAGTCAACTTCTTACAAGTGGTCCTGTACGCCCATAATACAGCTGGAATGCGCAGATCCCAATGATCCCTGTTTACATTTCATACCTTTGTCAGCGCATTTTCCAATACCTTGTTGAAAGCTTCAACAGTTCCATTTGCTTGAGGATGGTACGGTGTGCTTCTCTGATGGTAGATGTGGAACTCTTCAGTAAGGGCTTCAATAGTTTTGTTTAAAAAATGAGTCCCTTGATCACTCATTAAAATTTTTGGGCATCTAAATATGGTAAGGATGTTCTCAAAGATAAACTACGTGGCAGTAACTGCGTTACAGTCCTTCATTGGTTTAGCTTCTTCCCATCTGGTGAGATAATCAGTCGCAGTGATAACGTATCTCGCACCAGTCCTCTTTCCTGGTGGGTTAATAGGTCCCATGAAATCAATAGCCCATTTGTCAAATGCTTACAGTTTCAGCTGTGGATGCAATAGAATTTCATCTCCGCGCGATGGCCTTCCTGTCCTCTGACAGACATCACAATTCTGGCAATGTTCTTTTGAATCTTTATGGATTGTAGGCCTCCATAGCCCTGCTCTCAATATCTTCTGCGCAGCAGTTCTTCCGGCGTAGTGACCTTTCGATACACTTGAATGTGCATCAGCCAATATAAATGGCTTCTCATGCTCTAACACACATCTATGCAGCACTTCATCCGGTCCTAACTTGTATAGTTGTCCCGCGATTATGGTGAAGTCTGCTGCCTTAACTACCAGCTGCTTCTTCTGCTGCGTAGTAAACTCTGTCGGTGCCAACCCAGTAGTAAAAAAATCTACAATGTCTTTGTAATAATCATCTGCGATCTATATGGAAAATAACTGCACGTCAGGCAGACTGTCTTCAACATTTGTGGGTTCCTCTCTTGTCTCAATCCTTGAGAGATGGTCAGGTCCTAGGTTCAGTCTTCCTGGCTTAACAATAATTTCAAAGTCATACTCTTGAAAGAGTAATAACTATCTGCAGGTTATCCCCCCTAACACTGGCTTATTGACCAAGTACTTCAGAGCTAAATGGTCAGTGTACATGAAGAAGTGCACACCCAACAAATAGTGCCTGAATTTTTGTATTGCGTACACCATAGCTAAACCTTCTCTCTATGTGGTTGTGTAGTTCTTTTCAGCTGAAGATAGCTTTCTGCTAAAAAATGAAATGGGGTGATCAATGCCCCCTTCACCTGGTTGACCGAGCACAATGCCCAATGCTATAGATGAAGCATCAACATGTACATGAAATGGCTTATCCCAATCTGGAAAAACTAGGATGGGAGCAGTTACCATTTTCTCTTTTAGTGTATCTAGTCCTTTCTCGCATTCTGCATTCCATATGAACTGTGCTTCTTTCTTCAGAAGCTTCTCCATCGGCGCGGTTATCTGCGCATAACCCTTGATGAACTTTTTGTAATATCCCGTGTGTCCCAGTGTAGTACAGAGTTGCTTCACTGAGTTTGGTCCAGGTAAATTCACAATCACTGCGATCTTCACAAGATCAACCATCAGGCCTTGTTTGCACACAATGTGTCATAGTAGAATACCATAAGGCACACACAAAATACATTTCTTCAAATTCAAAGAGATTTGATGTTGCCTACACTTAGCTAACATCATTCTAAGGTTTTCAAAATGTTTCTTCAGCAAACCAAAGACAATCCAATAATCAAAATAAACTTCTAAGAACTTATGGATAAAGTCCTTGAATGCAGCCACAACAACTCTGGAAAATATAGCAAGCGCATTCTTAAACCCAAATGGCATAACTGTATACTGATACGATCCCCATTCAGTAGCAAATGTGGTCTTATGTCTATCTGCTGGATCAATCTTGATCTGATGGTATCCAGAGAATCCATCAGTGAATGAGTAGGCCTCATTTCCTCCAACATTATCTAATACTTCATCTGTAAATGGAGTAGGAAATGGGTCATGTAGCGAAGCATCATTTTACTTCCTCAGATCTACGCAGATTCTAATATCTCCTTTAGTATTTTTATCGTGGATAACCATAGGGCTTATCCATTTTGATTCTTCCACTGGTTCAATGATCCCTGCATCAAACATCTTGTCAATCTATGCCTTCACTCTCTCTTTATATCTAGGATTCAATCTATAAGACATTTGCTTTACGGGCTTCGCACCTGGCTTGAGAGGTATCTTCATGACCCCCAAGTTGCCCAAAATGCCTTTGATTTCAGCAAACTTTGTTGGAAATAAATCCTGATACTCATGCAGAAGGTCTGCGATCTGCGCAACTGTCTCATCATCCCAGTAGTCTCCAATGGATGCGAATTTCGGCTCTTCACTTGTGCCAATATTAACTTTCCTTGTCTTGACAGGTCCGCTCATATCTGGAATTTCTAATGGAGGTTCGTCTATATCGCGTGCTTCTTCTGACTCAGGTATATTGATATTGCATGGATCCTCCTCATCGCTCTCCTCCTGTTCTTCTTCATTTTCAACGAGATTATACCATTCAAGGGCATGTTCTATTTGTCTTTCCCATTCTGGTTATAGGTTCACAGGTACCTGTACGTCTTCAAATATCTTTTCTTTGATTTCCTCTAATGCCTCGTTTATACTTGGGCATTAGGGTTTGAATATACTTTGTTTGATAATCTGCAGAGCTTTGTTTATGCTTGGAGAGTCATCTTTGAAACTGAAAGTTCTCTGGAAGTTCACAGTTAGGATAGACCAATCTATTGCTCCTCTGCGAAGCTCTGTGTCAATATACCAGTTCTTTGGAATCTTCTCCTCCAATGTGTGCACAGAGAGATGAACCCATTCTGTCTGTGGTTTGTTTATCCATGCTTTTGAACAAATTTCTATGTGATCCCTAGGATATGTTTGTCCATTATACTTTTTGAATGTTAGCGCAACTTTCTCAGTGAATCTAATTTGCGTCATGTGTCTGCACTGTTCCCATGTTGTCAAAGTCTGCTTATGTGCGACCCACCATCTGGAAGGTGTAGCGTGTAGTGCTATATCCAATGCTGATATGTGATGTTCAACTGAAACTGATACAATATATTCTTGAATAAATGAATAGACGTTAGTTGAACCATCATAAGTGGGGATTGGACTTACCTCGGTTCTAATCCATCGCAGTGATTTTGTGATCTGCGTGCATCTTCTTGCAGATACTTCATGCATTCTACTTTTCCAATTCTCTAGTCTCGCATCGAAGTCTGATACGCAAGAACTGTCGCATCGCCAACTAAGCATTCCATCCGTCGTAGGATTGATGTAGTCATCCTTATTCACAGTCATCTTGTAAATGCGATCAAGGTCTTGTGCTCTGGATTCTCCTTGTGACGGGTCCAAGGGTGCAAGAGCCCTAATATCCTTCCCTTCAAAGATCGTCTTCTTGGTCTTCAGGTTTATGATCGCGAAGTTATCTATCGCCCAGTCTATCCCCAATAATGTTGGATATGGGTTACTGTCATCGATGATCTCAATAACCTTGAATTCTGCTGAACTTTTGACTCCATCAATGTCTACAAGTACATTGTCTAATCTCCCGAAAGGTATGAATTCCTGTTGATTTGCTAATCTCAACTGTATGGGTGACCATGACAAGCTTGGTTTCCCCATTTGTTGCCATGTCTGCTTAGTCAAGACATTCACCTCTGACCCTAAGTCAAGGTGTGATGCAGCTGCAACAATTAATTAATAAAAATATGCGAAATAGCAGAAATGACAGAACTCAGAATCACTTTTATATTGATCACAGGCCACTTCGAGGGGGCAACCTCCTATGAGCAAGCTCAATACAAATAACTTCATGGTGCCTTCATAGGTCTCAACACACACTTATATACTAAATATAGGCGGCAATACTATGGGTCAAAACCATGGGCCACTACAAACTATGGATCAACAATACTACGGGCGACTTACAAAGCATATGCTCCAACAACAATAACATAAACTATTGATCAACAAATACTACGGGACGACTTACAAAGCATATTCGTCCAACAACAATATACTAACAAAGTAAAGACATGGGTTCCTAACATCCCCTCCCCCTTAAAAAAAGCTTTGTCCTCAAAGCTTTAGATGTGGAAATTGTTGTTGAATCTGAAGGAGTGGTTCCCATGTAGCATCCTCTGGTTGCATGCCGTGCCTGTGAATTAAGACCTCTGTGATAGAGCGAGAGCGAAGCTGACGAGTGCGGCGATTGAGGATGGCCTCCGGCTCCAAAAGGATGGATCCTTCATTATCCAGTTCGGGTAAAATCGTTTGTCTACTGATGTTGGTGCCAAGAACTTTCTTCAGACAAGAGACATGAAAGACTAGATGAATGCGGGAAGAAGGAGGAAGTTCCAATTTATAAGCAACGGACCCAATCTTCTGAAGAATCCGATATGGCCCATAGAACTTTGGAGCGAGCTTATGACGCCCTTTGAGTTTCAGGGAGGACTGATTGTACGGCTGGAGACGAAGAAAAACCATATCGCTGACTTGAAAAGTGCGCTCAGAACGGTGCTGATCAGCTTGTTGCTTCATGCGATTTCTTGCCATGTGAATATTGTCCCGCAAAATGCGAAGAATCTGATCACGGTTTTGAAGGACCGTGTCAACTTCCTAAACTGGTGAACTGGTGGGGGTGTATGGAAGAAGAACTGGAGGTTCCTGACCATAGATTGCTTCATATAGGGTCATTTTAGAGACAGTGTGGTAAGAGGTATTGTACCACCATTCAGCGAGAGGGAGCCACTTTGCCCACTGATGTTGTTGTTCAGAGGTAAAGCAACGAAGATAAGTTTCCAAGCATTTATTGATAATTTCAGTCTGACCATCTGTTTGTGGGTGATACCCTGAACTCATCTTCAGTTTGGTGCCAATGTGGCGAAATAGTTTAGTCCAAAAATGACTGGTGAAAGTTGCAACACGATCCGAGACAATGGAAGAAGGGATGCCATGAAGACGAAAGATCTGGTCCAGGAAAATTTGAGCGACTAAAGAGGCTGTATAGGGATGGCTGAGAGCACAAAAATTACTATATTTGGAGAGACGATCAACTACAACGAGAATCACTATCTTTCTACCAGATTTAGGGAGCCCTTAAATGAAATCCATAGAAATATCTGTCCAAATCCGTGTAGGTATGGGAAAGGGTTCGAGCAATCCTGGAAGGAGTGTTGTTTCACCCTTATTGCGCTGGCAAGTATCACATTCGGCCACCATCTGTTGAATTGTCCTTTTCATGCCCTGCCAAAAGAAGTTACGCCGTGCCTGTTCATACGTTTTGAGGAACCCAGAGTGCCCTGCCGATGGATAAGCATGGAGTTCATAGAAGACAGCCTGTTGAAGATCTGTGCTCTGGGGAAGCACCAAACGACCCTTGTATCTCAGAGAAGCACCATCCCAAGAGTAATGTGGTACAGCAGAAGGGTTGTTGGTCAAGCATTGGATGATTTGAGATAAGGAAGAGTCATTGACATAACCCTATTGAACAGATTGCAACCAATTTGGAACAGGCATAGAAATAGCTGAAAGAGAACCTTGGGCATCAAATGTGCGAGAAAGAGCATCTACCACAATATTGTCTTTACCCTTCTTGTAAGTGATCTCATAGTCATAACCCATGAGTTTGTTAACCCATTTCTGTTGTGTCGGGGAGGAGACACGCTGTTCCAAGAAATATTTCAGACTCTGGTGATCAGTCTTGATGCATAAATGATTCCCTAATAGGTATGGGCGCCACTTCTGTACTGCATGCAAAATAGCCATCATTTCCTTCTCATAGGTAGAGGCAGCTAAATTCTTACCTGAAAGGGCTTTGCTGGTGAACGAAATGGGGTGTTCATCTTGAAGGAGAACAACGCCAAGTCCATTGCCGCAAGCATCACTCTCAATAGTGAAGGGCTTGAAAAAATCGGGCATAGCTAGAACAGGTGTAGTACACATAGCTTGTTTTAGTTTGTCAAATGCACACTAAGCAGCATGTGTCCATGTAAAAGCATCATTTTTCAATAGAGCAGTTAATGGAGCTGCAATCTTCCCATAATCCTTGACAAACTTGTGGTAGTAGCCAGTCAACCCCAAAAAACCACGAAGGCTCTTGAGTGTCTGAGGATGCGGCCAATTGTTCATGGCATCGATTTTGGCAGGATCCACGCGAAACCCTTGTGCTGAGATAATGTGCCCGAGATACTCAACTTCCTTCTGTCCAAAAACACATTTAGACTGCTTGGCATGGAGATGATGGTCAGAGAAAAGTTGCATGACAAGATCCAAATGCTGGAGATATTCATCCCATGTTTTATTGTAGATGAGGATATCATCAAAGAATACCAGAATGAATTTCCGCAAGTAGGGTCGAAATATTTTATTCATTAAGGCCTGGAATGTGGAAGGAGCATTAGTGAGGCCAAATGGCATGACCAAAAAATCATAATGGCCATCATGTGTGCGGAAAGCTGTTTTAGGGATATCATCCTCATGAACCCGAATTTGATGATACCCAAAACGAAGATCCAACTTGGATAAAAAGTGAGCCCCATGAAGCTCATCAAGAAGCTCATCAACAACAGGAATTGGAAACTTATCCTTGATGGTGAGGTGATTAAGTGCTCGGAAGTCAATGCAGAGGCGCCATGACCCATCTTTTTTGTAGACACGAATAACTGGAGAAGAAAAGGAACTAGTGCTTGGGCGAATAATACCTTGCTTTAATAAGTCCCGAACGAGCATTTCAATCTCCTTTTTTTGGTGAAATGGGTAGCGATAGGGCTTGATGTTGGGAGGAACACTGCCAGGAAGGAGCTGAATACGATGGTCTTCTATCCTGGAAGGTGGCAATCCCACTGGTCCAGCAAAAACACTTGTATATCGATCCAGAATTTGTTGTAGATCCAAAGGAGTAGTGGAGACCGCTGAAGGTTGCATCTGAATGGAATGGAGCTGAGCGATGACACCATGTGAATTCTTCTTGAGGATTTTTTCCATGCGATGTGAACTGATGATGTTGAGAGAACCTGGTTGTAATCCTGTCAAGGTGTGTTTTTGGCCATTGAGGGAAAACTGCATCCAAAGTTTAGCAAAATCCCATAAGGTAGGGCCCAGTGTGCGTAGCCATTGAGCACCCAAAACCACATCACATTCGCATAAGGTCAAGGAAAACATGTCAGAGCGCAAGGTATAATCTCCCATAGAGATACGCACATTTTGACACTTCCCTTTGCAAGGTAAGGTGCCCCCATTAGCAACCATGACTTCAAAGTTGGAGCAAGGATGGATAAAACAATCAGCTTGTTTGGCGATCCGAGGGTCAATGAAATTATGAGTGCTACCAGAATCAATGAGTATTGTAAGAAGAAGCTTCTTGAAGTAACCCCTGACCCGCATTGTTTGGGGGGTGGTGATTCCAGCTAAAGCATGGAGAGATATCTCTGGCTGGTCATCCTGAGACGGAGGGTCAATAGGCGGTTCCTGAATGTCTACCGGAGCATCCAGTGTTTCTGGATCTTCGTCACCAATTTCAGAGGCAGGCGGAGAATCCACATCCAAGAGATAGAGCTTTTGCTGAACACATCTATGTCCCCAAGTGAATTTCTCATCACAATTATAGCAAAGCCCCTTTTCTCTGCGTGCTTGCATCTCTGTTTCAGACAAACGATTGATAGGAGTTGGTCGAGGAGCCTACGGTATAGGTCGTCATTGAGAACCCATATTTGGGAAGGGAACAAAAATGGGCTTGGAGCGTTGTTGGGCTGCAATCTTGTCTTCTTCCAACTTAGCCAACCCTAAGGATTCCATCATTGTGTTGGGACAGAACATTTTGACCTCAGAGCGGATGACATCCTTTATACCACTGATAAAACAACTCCGGTAAAAGTCATTAGACAATCCTTCGGTGTGGTTGGCTAGATTCTCAAATTCGGTTTGATACTCTCTCACAGTGCCAATTTGGCGAAGTTTAGTGAGGGCTCCTGTGAAGTCATCAAAAGCACTATGACCAAATCGTTGCAAAAGGAGCTGGCAAAAGTCTGGCCATTTGGGCTCTGGATGAGCCTTGATGTACCAACGGTACCATTGAAGAGCTTCCTGCTCCAAATGAAAGGATTCCAGCGGAACTTTGTTGACATCAAAAGTATTATGCAAACTGAAATATTGTTCTGCACGATAGATCCATCCAGTTGGATCGGTAACATTGAAGCGAGGAAAATCAAGCTTCAGACCACGGAAATTGCTGGAAGAAGAGAACCCATTGATGAAGACTCGGACTGCCGTTTGTTGTTCATAGCTGAATGTTCAAGATGGAGGCCGAGAAATTTTTCATCCAGAGCCTGGAGTTTGGCTTGGATGGCAGCCAAGTGCGTCCTCCATGGTTTTTTTTTTTTTCGGTTGACCGGGTAGGAAAACAAAAACAGAAACTACTTCAGTAAAGGAAAATTTGGACTTGGGAAAAAATTTGAAGGGTAATTGGGGTTTGACTAGGTTTTGGACACTGTCGAATAGACAGGGAAGCAAAAATGAGGATTTCAGAAGCGGGGTGAAAGAATGGGAAAATTTGGCAGAGGGGAACAAAGAAGCAGAATTCAGAAAGGAACTATGTGGTAAAATTTGAAGGTGATTGGGTGAAATCTGAGGAAGTTTTGGCAAACCCAAAAAATAGACAAATGTGGGATTTCGGGCTTTGGGAAGGGGAATTGGGGATAGGGTCTTTAGGAATAAAATATGTAGAATGGGATGACAGGGGTTCCCCAAAAATTTCAAGGGAAACAGAGTGAAAACAAGGGAGATATGGAGAAAAAACTGAATTTTATACTCTTTTTTTTTTTTTTTTGCAGACTGGAGTAGTTACGGCTCGGAAGGGATCTGAAACGGTGCCGAATGGATTGAAAATGGCTGGATCTCGAACAGGTTGCAAAATGGATCTGAACGACTGGATCTAAAACGGCGCAACAACGATCAACAACAGTTCAGCTAAAAATAGATATGGACCCCAGGTATGTGCGGCTTCCTAACAGTTCAAGGGTTTCACTCGGCCACTAATGCTGTCTGATGGCTTGCGTATTGGGGCAGTACCCCTCACTCCACGGCTCAGGTAAAACTGATAACCGCTTTGCCACAAACGACAGCTCTTGGTTTACCTCACGGGTGGGAACTAGTCAATCAGGTAGGGGTCATTGCCCTTTTCGCTGGCAGGTCCTCTCAATGGGCCAGCTACTTCGGGGTTCCTGTGGTACTCCTCACAATGAGTTTTAGGGCTTATGCCCAAGTACTTCCCACAGTTAAGCGGATAGGGATTATTCCCAAATCTGAACCTGCAACAGATGCGAAAAAAAAAATTGGCAAAAATTTCACCCAGCGAGCCCAAGAAAGTGCTCTGATACCAGATGTGATGCACCTGCAACAATTAATTAATAAAAATATGCGAAATAGTAGAAATGATAGAACTCAGAATCACTTTTATATTGATCACAGGCCACTTCGAGGGGGCAACCTCCTATGAGCAAGCTCAATACAAATAACTTCACGGTGCCTTCATAGGTCTCAACACACACTTATATACTAAATCTAGGCGCCAATACTATGGGTCAAAACCATGGGCCACTACAAACTATGGATCAACAATACTACGGGCGACTTACAAAGCATATGCGCCAACAACAATAACATAAACTATTGATCAGCAAATACTACGGGACGACTTACAAAGCATATGCGTCCAACAACAATATACTAACAAAGTAAAGACATGGGTTCCTAACACAAGGATTATATCATTGATTTCATAATCTCCAATCTGCGCACTGAGCCTCATTTCTCGGCTTGTCACTCTTATGGCTCTTGATATGGTGAACTGCGCACTGAGCATCATTTCTCAACCTGTTCTCTTATGGCTCTTGATATGGTGAAATGCACCCTTGGCAGTATCCGTCTCACTGCATGGTTCATATTGGTTTAGTAAATTCTGCAATTCCACTACAGCATCTACGTTTTTCAATAATTTCATGTAGCTCCGTAGGAACTGCGCAACAGAAGTGTCTGTTTCTATTGCGGTACATGTTTTGTCATACGCTGCTGGCATATCCTTCATATGCACTGTTTCACTTCGCAACGGGATTCTTGGTGTCATAGGTGCTGGTTCTTTGAAGATGTCCCTTGCTTCTGCAAATACTTCTTTGTTCCTCTCCAGATTGAAAGCAAGTGCTTTCCTAGTTGCTTTTCTGATCCAAACCGCTTCAGCAGGGGTCTGCTTAGTTTGGTAATCTCCAGAAGTCGAAGCTTCTGGTTCTTTATCCTTTCCTGTGGCAATGCCACTTCGTGTCACAACATTAATATTTGGATCTCTAGTCATTTTCTCTGCTGCGATCATTTGAATATTCATATTTGGTGCTTCTTGATTTCTTTCTTGCATTTTTGCTGCTAGCAGTGGGCATTCTTCAATGACATGATCAAAAGATTTGCAGTAACTATAGGTAGTACAAGCATTGGTACAGTCTCTGGACAGATGACCAGGATGACCACAGTTATAGCATATTATCTGACCTCAGCCTCTTCCTTGTGCTGGGCCAGTGTTTCTTCCTCTTCCGTGCAATCCTCCACGGCCTCTGTATGCGCCTTGATCATACTGCGCGTTATCCTTGTTCTGCGACGTTTCTTCTTGAACTCTGTAAAATCCACCACGCATATGATCTACATCGTGCTTTCTTTCCATCATGAGCTCATATGCTCTACAGTTGGAATCATCATGTCCAACGGATTTACAGAATGTGCAATATAAATTCTTGGGTGTTCGCACATATTTCTGGATTAAATAACAATCTTCTGGCCGGTGTCATCTAGTTCTACAAATATCACACCATGGCCCTTGGTTCCGATTTAGTGGATTTGGTGCTCCACTATCTAGGTAATATTGAAACAAAGGACATCATTCCTTCGGGTGTTCTTCTCCCTTACATCTGGTACACCAGATTTTGTCTCTTTGTTCTTTTCCCTTTTTAATGTCTTGCAGTTGTAGTGTTAAGTTTGCTAGCTGGTTCTGGATCTGGACCATTCCTGTGCTAGTCTCTCCTATTGGTGAAGCTTCTAATTTCATCGTGATTTCCCGAGCTTCTTCCTGCGAAGCAACCTTCTGTTGCATCAATGGTAGTCTAATGTGGGGCAACAACACAGCTATGAACCATTCTTGGTGCTGTTGCGGTGATATGTCAAAACTAACTTGGTCTAACAATGTTTTAAACTTCTAGTCAAATTCCCATACTGACTCAGTCGTTTTCTGCTTAATTTCTTTCAGTTCTGTTATACATTGTGATTCTGACTTAGGCTTCTTGAACTCTCTTAAGAGGGAAGCCTTAATGTCCATTAGAGTTCTATTCTGTCCGTGAAAATACTTCATGAACCAATTCAAGGTTCTATCTCTGAATGTAGTGATGAGCTGCGCTTGCTTCATAGCATCATCCTGGACTTGTTTGACGTTCCAGATGGCTTCATATAGAAACCAGTGTTGCTCAGGGTCTTCTAGATCCGTTCCTTTAAATATCAACAGTTTGATATCGTCTGTCATTCTCCTTCTCGGAGGCGCAGTGTTCTGAGTGGTGTTAGTGATAGTACTGCGTGGAATGTTCTGAGACGGAATGTTCTGAGTACTCACTCCTGCGGTGTTACAACTATTGACGCTCGGTGGGATAGGAGGCACGGTGTTCTCAACTGAAGGATTTTGCAGAGTGATAGGCTAATAGGTAGATGATGGAGGTGTTGTCTGGCTATCAGTCTCAACTTGTAACTTATTATCTATGCGGAGTTCATGTTCACTAGGGTTCTTCTGAGTGGTATACTTATATCTTTTTCCACTTCTTAAATTGTGTGTATCTTCGTCAGAGTCGCTATAGATGTTATCTACCATTACAACTTCAAAATTTTCCAGGAATCTTTCTGCATTCTTAAAACACCTTTCTCTGCTAAAAGCATTTTAATATATAAACTTATATTGTTAAGGACTTACCTTTGAACCCTTTGAAGAAATTTGCTTTTTCTATGTTGTAGGAATTCAAGGTGTCCACAGTGGATTCTGTCACGAAGTCTTCTAGTATACTGTCAACCCAAAAGTCGACTGCTCTCGCGAGTGGACTATCTACTAGTTTGAGTCTCTGAATGAGCTCTGGGGTCCACTCAGTAGGTACGTCTTCGTAGAAATAGTTATTTCACTCTGCGAGTCTTGACAACCACTCGTGCAACTCATTTCCAAAAGATGCGAAGAAAATTTCGTAAATGTCCGCCCACAGGTATTTATTTAACCAATATACGTTAGAGAGACATGGATGTCTATTCTCTTTTCTTGCAAAATCTTTCTGTCTTATCCACCCAGTTCCATACTTCTGTTATGTCTGGATGCCAGTTTTCGGTACTCATCACCAGTTCAGTCTCGGCAACAGAACCATTTGTTGGTTGTATAAATTGTTCTTGAGGTTTTCTAGAAATACCCAGGTTCTGCGCGGTTCAGGGAACCAACAAAACTCCTTTTCACTAGCCCTTTCGGCAAAATTCTGCGAGCAGACTGAGGTCTCACCCGAGGCGAAGTTATGGGGAGGTTGAAGAATCAGGTTTCCACAACCGGGTGATGTGCACTTCAACAGATTGGCGAGCAACGCGTTATAGGACTCGCGCTGCGAACTGGGGACTACACAAAGTTCACCTATTTTGCAGTTAACTCTTATGCACTAGTGCATCCAAGGACTGCGCGGCTCGGAATAGCGACTTGATAACAGGACAACGCAATTGAAAACTGCGCTTCCTCTCTAATATTCACACTGTTTAACAGACTTTACTTAATCTAAATGACATATTCAACAAGCATACTAAGGTATGTAGTTAGCTGACTTATGTAATACGAAAAACTGCAAAGTAACTGCGCACTTCCGGTGCTGCGCTTCGAGGAATCACACCATACAGACTTTGCTGATTTAAGTGCTACCTAAATAACTCATGCATTCATCGTACCCAACATTACTTGCATCTTTAACATTCACTCTTATGCGTTCAACACTTAGCATATTATTCCATCATTCATTCTTATGAAAATTATACATGGAAGCAACGATACATTCACTTATAAACAAGAACTTAACCATTCATCAAACAAAACATATAAGAAATCACATAACACAATGATTTAACGTGGTTCACCCCTAGGATGGGAGATACGTCCACATGAACTGTTGTTATATTATCAATGGGAAGGGTACAACAGTTCCAGTCTACGCACTTAGCTGCAAACTTTCTTCTCTCTTCAGTAGGTCTTTGTGCACTTAGTTGCAGATCCTTTTAACAATCTTCTCTCAACGGAGATCAATGTTCAACAACAAAACAGAGATTACTTCATGAAGATTAACCCTTTCCCTTACAAAATATGCCCTTTTATAGATCGTGACCGTAGGTCACATCTTTACAATCATAGCTCAAAAACCCTAAGGTTACCCAAAACTGACGTGGTTAAACACCGACTTGGCCTGTCGCAGTTGACAACTGCTCCATATGCTTCTGGTCATTCTGTTGGACCACTCGCAAATCACACATCCTTCTGATAGCCGCAGTCTTCATGGAACGGTTATACTGCATCGTGGCGTGTCGCTTTCCGCCCCTCTGGCCTGCCTATCGCTGTCGACTTCGTGGCTTAGGTTCTAACTGTTTTCCACCACTCCAACTAACAGGTCGCTTCATCTGCCTTCATGCTACTCCATACCCACTCCCAGGAATAACGGAGTCGCTTACCCAAACAAGTCGCTTTAATATGCTCGACCTTTCCTTATACTCTTTACCCAAAATAAGTGCTCTGCTGGCACTGCGCGGTGCTACCACTTCTCAGAGCTGGCACTTAGCTGCGCGGTTCTTACCCTATTGATATTGCGCTGCGCTGCAACTTCGCAGCTTCCCAAAACTGTCTTGACAAAAATGCCTTCATCTGAGTTGCACTGTAACTTCGCAGCTCCAAAGCTATCTTGCACAAAAATGCCTTACTTGGGCTGTGCCCAACATATTTTCACTTATCGAACTCGATTTGAGATGCTTTTTTATTTTTTATGTTTGGTATTTTTGTGAGAGGAACTCAAATATACCATTAGTTTCTTCAAATTCTTCACATAAAGTTTCAAAAATTAATTCGAAGTCCATCATCCTCTTCTTTTCCCAAAAATCCTCCAAAAAGTGAAAAAATCATCTCATTTCTTGGTTCAAGAAAGAGCTTTGATACCACTCATTGTTGTAATTGATTTAATACTGAGGGAGGGTGAATCAATATTAGCGCAATTATCAACAGTTTTGACCTTCTTTAACATATTAATCTTAACTTAATCTTGATGTTTAGTTATGCATCCAATATAAACAAAATCATTCATCCATATATTCACCAAGACATGTAAGTTTTAAACCTGTGTAGAGAAGCAAAGCATACAAATTCTTTTAAGCAAAACATAGATTACACCACAGCATTCATGCACAATACACTGAGATTTACCTTGGAAACCCTTAACCGGGAAAACCAACAAAACTTAGAACCACACCTCTTATTTTCTCATTATCATTATGAATAATTCACAATACAATATAGGTATTCCACCACATCCAATAACCTAATCCGTTAACCTAGATTAGAAAATAGAACCCAATCCCTTAACCAAGATTAAAATACACATTTTTAGAAAATTCTCCAAAATAGTCGAAAATATCCCAAAAACATTTAGCACTCGCTACACTCGAGGGAACATCCATTTCCGTCATCCGCTTCACAGAAGAGGGAGGGCGTGGACACGCCCCCCCCTCTTACCCCCTTGAGCCAGCACCACACGCAGCGCCCGACGCATACGACAGAGCACTAAATGGAAGGGATTGACCACTATGCGATCAAATGCACACCCCCCCCCTCCCACATGCAAAGAATATAACATGTACTTAACAAGACAAAGAACACATAATTCTCTTTTGCAATGAAAATAATCCATTCAAGGAAGCACCAACTTCATGTATTTACCGACACCAACTGGAAGGAGGCATCGATCCCCTGGTTTTATATGCACCGACTCCCTATGTTATCCAGATCCAATTGGAAGGAGGCTACGAGCTCCTGCTCCTTGCCCCGTCTTGCTGCCCATATATCCAATATGTGAATCCGATACTGAACTTCTAACTCACGCACACTTATGATTTTCTGATATTAGTTCTACTATGCACTATCTTTGTATGTAGACGATTTACTGTCACTGTGTTGCATACATCACTCGATTTCTCATTCCTCTCAATTCTTCACTTCTGCTGATGTCTTACTTCATGCACTCTCTGCTTACTGATTTTGTAGTCTACGCCAAGATATGCTATGTTGCTATGCTATTGTGCAACTGCACTTGCCAGTTGATACTGTGCTTTCAATTGATAGTTTGTTTCTCTGAGATAATGCACTAGTAACAGATGGAATTGCGCACTTACTGATGCATCCATTCTGTTTAAGTGCCATAGTCCTTTAGACAACCCGCAACATGCCGTGCATCAATTGATTCGTCCTTTCGGTTTAATGCACTTGTCTCAAATCATCCTCATCATGACAAGCTTACTTGATCCTGCTACTGCTCTGTTGTTGTGCATCAGATAAACTTCGCAACTTCGCACACTTCACTTCAGTCTTCGTGCATCAACTAAACATCTGCGCTTCTTCTGATATACTTTGTTTCTGTTTCTGCGCTACTTCCTTACTTACAATATCTGTGACTGTCTGTGTGTTGTCTACAATTATGTCATTCAAGTTTCATGCAGTTGCACATACTTTTGTGTTTCTTCCTTTCGATGTTTGTGCAATTGTCACAGATCTACAACAACATTCTGCGCACCATCAGTATTCCTTCTGCTACATATGTGTGCACTCGACTCCTCACTAGATCATTCTATTATGTCCTCAACCCTTGATGCCCCGAATATAAATCTATATTTCCTCTTGATTCTCTATGATCTCGCCATCAAGCTTACTTCAAATCTCCAACTTGCATCTCTATTTATACATGTCTTGCACTGATTGTATGTCTACAAGTTGGTTGTGGCATCCCTTCTTCCATACTTCATAGATTTTTCTTTTGTCACATGTCATATTTTGCGTTGTTGATGTGTCATCCTTTGTGGGTCTTGTATATCCATGGTCCATGACTTAGTGGGACTTGCACCTTAGTGGTGTACTCTTGTGCTCTTCATGTACCATTGCTTTGAGGTATGTGCGCATCCTTGCTCTTCAACTTGATGAGTCTTTGACTCTTCCCATACCATCACATGTGGGACTTGCGTATCTGTTGTATCATTGGCTTGTGGGATTTGCGCATAAACTTCAACTACTGTACCCTTCTTGGAACTTGTGCGCCCTTTACTAGCTGAAAGCATCTTTTGATTGGAAAGACTTGCGCACTTTCAGGACTATTCAGTTTCTTATTGTTTGCACTCTCTCGATCTTTGACCAAGTAATGCTTGCACATTCCAAAGTTCTCTTTCAACATGCTTGCACACTTGTGCCTTTGCTTAACCAAATCCTTGGTCGTTTGTGGACATGTACCTTTGTCTAACCAGTTCTTTGACTGCTTCCTTGAGAGAGTATGACTTGGTGGACTTGATATCAGCGTTGGTACCACATGTAATATGATACATTGCTTATGTGCTTCTTTGAATTGGATCTGTATGATGTACCCTTGGATACACATCTTCAGATTGGATGTAACTTCTAGATATACGTCTTCACAATGACATCCATGTCCTTCACCATCTTGCGTGTATACGTTTTTAAAGTGGCTTCCATATACTTCTTCAAGCTGTCATAGGAATGCTGTATCCACTTTGACATCAATTGATATTAGTTGACATCAATGACAACCAAATTTCAACACTCATAATGTACTTAACCCCAAAACTTTAGAGCAAAAATAGAAAAACACAAGAGAAAAGAAATAAACCTTGAAAAAGATCTCGTATATTAATGATATTCAAAATAGAGAGCTATGTTCACTTGCCTCTTCAAGGGGGCAACCTCCAAATACAATAACAATTCTTGACAAAATATTACATAGCTCACTAGTCTCTATACAGTGCTTTAATAGCCAAAACCCTAACTACTTGTGGTCCTACTAGTAATGGGGTTAACCACCTAGGGGCCTTTATTTAATAAAGAGGACCCTTTTACCTTAAGTCACTACCCCCTAACTATCTAATGGACCTTATGGTCTTGTACATTGATAAAGTAGGGGGTTACGATAGAAGCATAACAAACTGGCTAAAGGTTGGTTTGTGGTCCAATATCCAAAATTAGATAAACTTTGAAAATTGTATATAAATAAATGTTGAAATTGATAGAAGTGCTTTGAAAGGGGCCCTGATAAGAATACTATGAAATATAGTTCACTTATAAGAAAATATCCGAGTTAAGAAAGATAATATAAAAAAATGAGTTGATGATTTACAATGACCTTTGTCACGTTATATAAGCACATTGATGAACCATGAGGTGCAAAGTTATGAATTTTATTATTATTATTATATATTTTAAGTTTTTTTATTGATATTTAATTTACTCACTGATGAACATGAATATTCATCTCTTAATAAATGACTCTTAAATCAAATAGCATATTATAGTGTAAGAAAATAATTCAATCTTTTAATAAATGACTCTTAAAATTAAATAGCAACCTAGATCCAGTTTTGTGTCACCGCCCACGACTGAAACCAGCCTAGATCCAAATCCTAGGCTCTATCAAGCGTCGAGAGGGATCAAATCTCCCGAGGTGCAAACCTCTCCTCGGAAAGCTCCTTGAGTGTAATACCTGAGAAGAGGTTTGCACCTCGGGAGATTTGATCCCTCTCGGCGCTTGATAGAGCCTAGGATTTGGATCTAGGCTGGTTTCAGTCGTGGGCGGTGACACAAAACTGGAGTTTGATCAGCATTGTACGGAAAGGTTAAGTTGCAAACACAGATACATTTACAAGGATTATCATAATGTAAGTAATACGTATTTAGAATTGAGTAAATTGTTAAACTGGAAAATAGAGAAAATTTGCCTAACTTTTCTTTTTCGATTCTCTTTTTGTTGATCTGCGTTTTGTTTTGTTTGTTCTTCTCCTTCTTCTGCCGTCATTTCGTCATTTGGTACATTTTGATTTATTTGTTAATCTGCAAACTGATTTTTTTGTTCTTCCAATTGCTTCAACTTTCTCTCTCGATATGCTCTTTGTCGATCAACATTTCGTTTTCTTTGTTCTTCTCCTTCTTCTGCTGTCAATTCGCCTAACTTTTTTTTTCAATTTTCTTTTTGTTGAACTGCTTTTTGTTTTGTTCGTTCTTTTCCTTCTTCTGTCGTCATTTCATCATTTTGTACATTTTGATTTATTTGTTGTTCTGCAACTTGATTTCTTTGTTCTTCCTATACGCTCTTTGTCGATCAACGTTTCATTTTCTTCGTTCCTCTTGTCCTTCTGCTGTCAATTCGTCTTTCTTTCTTTTTCGATATTCTTTTTGTCGATCTGCATTTCATTTTCTTCGTTCTTCTCGTTCTTCTGCTGTCATTTCGTCCAACTTCCTTTTTCGAAATTCTTTTTGTTCTTCTGCTTTTCGTTTCAAGTATTATTCTCGTTATTTTGTTGTCATTTCGTAAGCTTTTCTTCCATGATATGCTTTACGATGTTCGTCGTTCTGTTTTTTTGGTTCTTCGTCAGTTTGTCTCACAGCATCTTCCGCATGCAAATCTTCCATTTCTAGTTTAGACTCTATATCAAAAAAGTCAAACATTAACATATACACTGAAATTTATGCATCGATGAAATCCACAATAAAATTTATGCATCCAGAAAATCTACATTGAAATCAATGCATCCATGGTATAACATCTATATTGAAAATTATGCAATAAAAAAACCCCATACACTGAAATCTCCATGGCATAACAACTACACTGAAAATTATGCAATAAAAAAACCCCATACACTGAAATCTATGTGTCCACAGAATAATATCTACACTAAAAAATATGGAATAAAAAAAACCCATACACTAAAACCTATGCATCCATACACTGAAATCAACGCGTCCACATAATAACATCTACACTGAAAAATATGCAATAAAAAACCCCATACACTGAAATCTATGCAAGAATAAAACTCACTTTACATGATAATGAAATTCAATATATTTACGAAATTCTATATTTTAAAAGAAAAAAAGTAGATAATCTGGAAGGATTGAACTTTGGACCTCACGCCCATTATCCCAACACCCTTACCACTATACCTCATGTAGTTCTTATTATACATAGTAAAAAACTTATATACTTATATGTAAATATTAATATATGTTTAAATTTAAATTAAATATTAATTTAATTTTAAGTATAATTTTATGTAGTTTAAATAATAAAATAATTATTAGAAAATAATTAAATGTCATTGTAAATATAAATAATGTTTAAAAGAAAAAATTATAACAACTTAAGAGTTGTTGAATTTAAATGGTTAAAATGTTAATTCTTGGTTTTTAAGTAAAATTTACATTTTAAATACTACAAAATATACAATTTTAGAATGTTAATAAAGAATATTAAAATATAATTGAAATTTAATATAAATATTGATTTATATTTTAATTCAAATTTAAATTTAAATTAAAATTATATTTAAATGTAATTTTAAATATAAATATAAATGTAAATGATATTTAATTTTAGTTTTAAATATAAATATAATTTATATTTAAATTTAAATTAATATATAAATTATATTAATCTAAATCTAAATCTAAAGTAATATATAATTTAAAATTTCATATAAATTTAACAATATTTATATTATAAAAAAAATTATTTAATAAATTTAACATTCTTTAACATTTATTAAGATTTATTTTATCAAGGGCTCTCTTGCTTTTCCAGCGAATAAGGGCTCTCTTGCTTGCTTTCGTATATCTTTAAGAAAGCTTAATCCTGAATATTCCATCCTACATTAACAACTCATTAAGGTTAATACAAATATTAGGGATATGCCCTTCTTCCCTTAATCAATTATATACATTTATATCTTTATTCAAGATTTGACCAAAAGTTACTATCCTTTTTTTTATTTGTACATAACTCTAAATATTATGTAGTTAATTATTTTTAATGCATAATTGAAGGAAATGGCAACAACTTATTGTAAAACAATTTATCCACTGGGAATAGGTCAATTGATTTGGAATCAGACGTCTTAAGAGCCTTCCCTTCCCAAGCTTAAACAAATTAATATATATATATATATATATATATATATTCAACACTCCGATTCGTATGATGTCGATCGTGGAACAATGGGATCAAGCTCACCGAGCCATCCCTTCCCATTCAAGGCAGAAGTGAAACAATTCTATTTGCATAGAATTATATTCCCTAAAATAAAAGCTCTGTCAGATAATATATACAGAGGTTTACTAAATAAGAGTTCTGTCAAATAATAATTGCAGAGATCGCTACCATTTATCCATTAGTACGAACTCTGTCAAATATTGGGTTAGAGATCGCATAGATACTCTGTCAAAGCATTAAATGAAACTCCTATCAAATGAAAAACTACATAGTTTATCTATCACGTAATATGCAAAGAAGATATTACATAAAATGTAGCAGTGATACAGAGATCACTTCTCTATTTTCAAGCAAGCCGTAAAATGCATGAAGTAAAAAATGCACAGATAGATCTTTCTCTAGCTTATCTGTCAAACACTGTGTTGCAGAGATCGCTCTCTCCTAGCTTATCTCTGTCAAACATTGTGTTGTAGAGATCGCTCTTTTCATGCCTTATACAAAATTCTAAATACAATACGTATTAGATGAAAGATGCAGAGATCGTATGCCCTATACAGAATTACGATCTTCTTCACGGTGCAGGCGGTGGGGGCGAATGGTGCAGGCGGCGAGAGGGGAGGAGGTAGTAGGAGAGAAGAGGTGAGGATGGCTGCGGAGGATGGGAGGTGAGGAGGACGCTGAGGAGGGGTGGGGAGGTCTGCTAAAAATTCCAATTGAAAATACACGTGTTTTTAATTTTAATTATTGATCAATATAATATTTTTTATTTGTTTATTATTTTATGTTAAAGACAAATGGTATTTATGATCAACAATATCGACAAACACTCGACTTACAAGATCTCCCTCATATAAATGTTATTCATGGCTCATAAGATCTGAGCTGTAGAGCGCCTCTCAGCGCAAATAAATAGCACATTATAGTGTAAGAAGATAATTCAAGGTAAGTCAGAACTCAATAAAACATAATCACTCATTTCATAAACATAGATAAATCACATAAATGTGTAGTAATTTAATAGACCGAACTAATTATTATGCAAATAAATAATAAAATACTAAAATGTGCTTAATTTAGAAATATTTGAAGCAAAATATTTGTATTTGTAGTTCATTGAAACAAACCTTAATCATCAAAATACAACAAAAACACGTATCTAAGTTAACGCCAGCCTAGATCCAAATCCTAGGCTCTATCAAGCGCCGAGAGGGATCAAATCTCCCGAGGTGCAAACCTCAGCCTCTCCTTGAGTGCAGTACCTGAGCCGAGGTTTGCACCTCGGGAGATTTGATCCCTCTCGGCGCTTGATAGAGCTTAGGATTTGGATCTAGGCTGGTTTCAATCGTGGGCGGTGACACAAAACTAGAGTTTGATCAACATTGTAAGGAACGAGTCAAGTTGAAAATACATATACATTTACGAGGATTATCATAATGTAAGTAATAAGTATTAAGGATTGAGTAAATTGATAAACTAGAAAATAGAGACAATTCACCTAACTTTTTTTTTCGATTCTCTTTTTGTTGATCTACGTTTTGTTTTGTTTGTTCTTCTCCTTTTTCTGCTATCATTTCGTCATTTCGTACATTTTGATTTATTTGTTGTTCTGCAAACTGATTTTTTTGTTATTCCAATTGTTTCAACTTTCCCTCTCGATACGCTCTTTGTCGATCAATGTTTCGTTTTCTTTCTGCTTCTCGTTTTTCTACTGTCAATTCGCCTAATTTTTTTATTTATTTTTATCTGCATTTTGTTTTGTTCGTTTTTTTCCTTCTTCTGCCGTCATTTCGTCATTTCATATATTTTAATTTATTTGTTGTTCTGCAACTTTATTTCTTTGTTCTTCCAACTGCTTCAACTTTCTCTTTCGATACACTCTTTGTCGATCAACGTTTCATTTTCTTTGTTCCTCTCGTTCTTTTGCTGTCAATTCGTCTAACTTTATTTTTCGATATTCTTTTTTTCGATTTGTGTTTCATTTTCTTCATTCTTCTAGTTCTTATACTATCATTTCGTCCAACTTCCTTTTTCGAAATTCTTTTTGTTCTTCTACTTTTCGTTTCAAGTCTTCTTGTTCTTTTGTTGTCAATGAAATCAATGTGTCCATACATTGAAATCAATGCATCCATACACTGAAATCAATGCGTCTATTCACTGAAATCTATGCGTCCATACACTGAAATCAATGCGTCCACATAATAACATCTATACTGAAAAATATGCAATAAAAATTTTCAACATTGCAAGGAACATGTTAAGTTGAAAACACAGAAAGAATTATGAGGATTATAATAATGTAAGTAATAAGTATGAGTAAATTGTTAAACTGGAAAATAGAGACAATAATTTTGTAAGGATTAAATAAATGAAAATATGGTTCATATCGTGATCATTCTCATTCTATCTTCTTCATCTTTTATTATCTTCACACCTGGTAGTTTTGACATCTTCTCATTTCGATCATATGAGAATCTACATTGGACCTGTACTTGTATTCCAGCATATGACTCTTGGCATACATGACACATTTAAACTTATGCTAATTGATCAATTCGTTCACGAAATTTTCGATGTTTAGTATACATTTCTTTAGATGGTATCGATATTGTCGGTTTTCAGATATGAACTGCAGTGCACGATTGGAAGTTTCCATATCAACAAAATTAGAGTTCAAATTTTCCTTGTTATCACATTCCATGTATTCAAGTATGTCATATTCATTGGTAGTTATATTGATTCCTATATAACCCTGAAATTATCTCCCATTCATGCTTTTGAAAATCCCTTTGCACAAATAACACTTATTCATGATCTCTTTAGTTCACGGTCGTGTTTTTTTTGTTCTTCTGTATGTTCTGATGCTTCTTTTTCTGTTATGGATTCGAAACATTGACTAAAGAACATGGATACTGTGGATTCTCCAAAACCTCCTGAAATCAACAACCACATAAATTTTGCTACAAAGATTATTTTTCTCTTTATCTTCTATACATTTGTCGTACTTTTCTTCTTTGATAATCAATATCTTCATTATTTGCAATATTATCATGAGGATCCACGATATACCCTGAAATAAAGAACACCAAAATTTAATTTGTTGAAATCATTGCAGAGTAGTTTTTTTTGTTAAATTGATAAATTCAATGTATAGATGTAAATAACAAAAATCAATGCATTGTTGAAATCAATGCAACGAATGAAATAAATATGCATCTTCTATTATTTAACATTATTTGTCTGGTTTATTGGTAGGAATTAAGGTGATTGAGCTTTTGTTAACCTAGAGATCAATGTTCAAAACCCTTTTTGCTTGGAGTTATAGTTAGTTATCAAGTCTAACTATTATTATGGCTGCATTGTTGAAATCAATGCAACAATGTTTTTTTTTTCTTGTGTTTTTTAAGAACATTTGTTTGTGGTCTATTAAACATTGCATTGTTGAAATTAATGCAACAATGTTTTTTTTATTAAATTGATAAATTCAATGCATACATGTAAAAAACAAAAAAACAATGCATTGTTGAAATCAATGCAACAAATCAAATCAACATGCATCTTATGTTTTTTTTTTACTTCTTATATTTATATTTTTTTATGTTGACTACAATATATTTTTTACCATCTGTTTTTTTATAACTTCTTATGTCCACTATAATATTTTTTTACTTGTTATATTTCTATTTTTATGTTGGCTACAATATTTTTTTTATATCTTTTTATTAGATTGATAAATTCAATGTATAGATGTAAATAACAAAAACCAATGCATTTTTGAAATCAATGCAAGCATGTTTTTTATTAAATTGATAAATTCAATGCATACATATAAAAAACAATACATTGTTGAAATCAATGCAATCAATCAAATGAATAATCATATTAATTTTTTTAATACCATTTGTGTGTGATCTATTGGTAAGTAGTGAGGTGATTGAACTTGTCTTAACGTAGAGACCAAGATTCAAATATCTTTTTGTTTAGAGTTATATTTAGTTATCAATTCTAATTATTAGTTAGCAAATCTAACTATTATTATAGCTGCTTTTCTTTTATATTCTTATGTTGGCTATAATATTCTTTTTACTTCTTTGGTTTTTACTTCTTATGTCCACTATAATATTTTTTGTTCACTTCTTTATTTTTTTACTTTTTATGTTTTTAGTTTTTATGTTAGCTATAATATATATTTTTACTTCTTTATGTTTTTACACATCCGTGGCCATTAAAACTATTATTTTTAAAAAGTGAGTATATTAAACAAAATTTAGAATTTTATTTTTAGAAAAACTAAATTCAAATTTAAAGCACTACACTTAAAACCATTATTTTAAAAATTGAGTATATTAAACAAAATTTACAATTATTTTTGTATTACTTTTAATTACTTGAATATATTAATTACTTTTGCTTTGTATTATTCTTTTTTGTTTATGGCCTACATAATATTTATTACTTTTTACTTTGTATTATTCTTTTTTGTTTATGGCTGACAATAATATCACAAAAAGTTACAAGATCTCCCTCATTATAATTTTTTACTTTATGTTAAATTTTATTAATGGCCAACAAACTTACATGTTACTATCACTATTATTTTTTGTCGACAAGATCTCTCATAATATTCACTATCACTATGACTATTATTTTTTTACCCGTTATAACGTTCCTACTGTTATATCACATTACACTATCTCTCATAATATTCACTATCACTATAACTATTATTTTTTTAAGCGTTATAACTTCCTACCATTATATCACGTTACAAGATCTCCCCTTCCCCATCCTAGGGTGTAGAGCACCTCTCGACGCAATAACATATTAGAAATAACTCTAAGCATGGATTACCGAGATCTAAACGTATGTTAGTTTGTCCTAATTTTATGTTATTGGCAATAGCGTTCACCATGGAAAAAATATATTATATGACTATCTTATATGCAATATAAATTTTCTCATTATTTAATAAACATTTCCTTCCATCTGATAGATGATGGAATAGATTTATCTCCAATCGATTTACGTAGAGGCTTTTTATTGAATTAGTAAATTGGTTAATTGGTGTAGCAACGGTGATGGCCCAAAATCTCCACGAGGCAACAATGAACAATTTTTTGCAATGTGAAAAGCTAACCTAGCAAGTTACATGAATACATAAGTCATGAACTTTGTTTTCTCATTGAAGAAGCAAAGAATAAGCACAAACTAACTTTGCACTAATAGCCTGCGATAAGACAAGGGATACAAGCGTTACTTGGAATAATCAGGTGTAAAGATTGAAGGTGGCTTTTCTAGGTTACTGTCAAATACCAAGGCTCAAGTTAGGCAAGCAATGGAAACTACCAAGATAGATATGGTAGAGGCAAGAGGGGGTGCAATCGAAGGAGGTCAAAGATACCTTTACGGACATGGACGAAAAACAAATGTCTACTTGAAAGATAAATACATCGTAATACAGTCAAATCGTTCACTTTAAAATTAAGCATATTAAGTCAGTGATGTCTTTTGATTGACCGTGATACAAAAGTGTGATTAACATCACGTACAATTAAAAAGGCCTTAACGGTCGTTTGATCTCCATAAACATGACACTTGTTCCTCCGCCATGATTTGGATTGTTCCATATCTTCTGTAAAGACGATTAATTACCGACTATTAAAACCACTCAATTGATTATGATACAATAGTGTGAACATAACGTACAGTAAAAAAGGTTAATCTTAAGAGGCGTTTGATCTCCATAAGCGTGACACTCGTGGCCTCACAATGATTTTGATTGTTCCATATCTTTGATAAAGATGATTAATTACCGATTGTTAAAACCTGACGATTGGACATGGTTAAATGGTAAAGTGGAGGTGTTTCACATTTTATCAATGTCCAAAGTTCTATGAGATGTTTTGTTCCTCATGGATAGTTTTGCTTGTGCAAATGGCCATTTCAAGTAATTACAGCTACGTGCAAGTACAGGACAACTTTAGAAGAATAGAAACACTAAAGGAATAATAATAACGATCATAGTGGTGATAATAAGAAGCCTTTTGTCCAAAATTTGTTGTTGCAGTTAGGAAGTCCACTCTTGTAGTTGGTCTATACATTGTAGCACTGTTTTCAGAGGGTTTTAATGCCCAAAACAATCTACTACAGTAGAGTTGCTTATCTTCAGAAATTGACATTTGAAAGAAAAGAAAAAGGTTGGTGACATGTAACTCTTTACTGTTGCTTCTGGTTGTGTCATGTGTCTATTTAACATATAATGATAAGTTCTTCCATAATTTAGGCTTTCAATCATCACGCATGGTCTGATTTCATCCCAAGTTTTTCAAACACTGAAGATTAATAAGCAGAAACCAGTCATAGAAAAGAAGCTTTGGCAAAGCTGGAAAATCTGGAGCTACTATCTTCCAAAAGCATTTGTGGGTTTCCCTCTTCCACCTGCAAATAGAAGGTAAACATAGAAGTGGTAACGTAAGCACGAGTCTTGCATATTTTAAATCTAAATTAATACCAACCGCCTATGAGATACAGGGAAAACATGTTAAGGTCCTCACTGATAAGGCTACATTGTATTGTGTATTGTTGGGTTCATAGCAATTTAACATAAAGAAATGCCTAGGACTTTTCACTAACTACAAGCAATATTTTACCATCCATCTATATATTACAACACATACTGAGGCCAACATTACGAGAATAATAATGACTTTGAAGAAATTACAACCAATTTTGCCCAAGCTTGTAGAAATAAAGATATCGGTGAGGATGAAATGTTTATTTTGGTTATAATGTGGGAAGATCAAACATGCTGTCAATAATAAAGTATAAATTCAGTTCAGCTCTAATTAATCAACAGGTTCAAGCAGAGCGCTTATAAGCAACTTAATGCTTACTATTTATCGGATGTAGCTAGAAATAACCACTAGTCTCACAGTATTCCTTTCATTTCAATTAACAGATCGGATTCAAATATGAGAATGTGCTATGCTACTGGAACCTACTTTCCTCTTTTCTGCTGAAACGACATAACATTGAAACTCCCTTATATAGGTTTTGGTGCATTTTTTAAATGGAAAATGAGGAAATTACATGAAATGATCCTTCAAAAATCATTTCTCTATTTGGGCTGCTATTATTACCACCTAAACCCTAAAATTAAAGAAAGACGTCACAAAGCTATATTAAAAATCCTACAATTAAATAAAAGCAATAATAAATTCACATCATTTTCACAGGAGTCTTCTAAATTCTATGTTAAATTCTATCCATGAATCCACCCTTGCATGGACATCGGCATAGATAAGTTAACTTAATACACAAGCCAACTTCTGCTTGATATCCAAGTTGACATTGGTTCATGTTGGTGTCTTCAAAACTTTACCCAGTTCAGGTTGAAGATATGGGTGATAACCTCACAAAGCTATAGTGAAAATCCTATCATTTTCACAGGAATCTTCTTATTGACATCAACATATATAAGCTGACTCAAAACACGCCAACTTCAACTTTATATCCAAGTTAACATTGGCTCAGGTTGGTGACTTCAAAACTTTACCCAAATTGGGTTGAAGATATGAGTGAAAACTGAGAAAAGCAAGGGCACATCAAAAGAAAAGATCAACCCAAGAGTTTTCAAGGTACATTCGTACCCAAATAATCATGAATAACATGTACACTTGAGCGATTACAATTGTGATGAGAACCACATTTTATAGGTGCTAAGGCCAGAGTACCAATCCTAACCCTAACCCTAACAACCATTGCAGGCTAATTAATGATCCACTAATGGGGAATAAACGATATTAATGACTTATGTCAATATTAACCACCTCACTATCCACCAATGTTAGCTACAACTGCCCACTAAGGATGAGTAAAAAAATGACAATAACAAACTAGGGACCAAGCTGTTCATGGTTTTACGCAGTGGTAGTTGGAGATCAGAAAGGAGACTGCGTTAGCTAGTTAAACTTCTCGACGTTTCGAGCCACAAAGTAGGGCTCATCATCAGGAGAAAAGTATCTCAAGGTATCCTAGGTATGGAAATTAGCCATTAATAGGTGTAACTGTAAGGTCATTTTTTATTGAATTTTTAGCCGACAGTTTTGATTAATGGTTTTTTTTTAGGGTTATTTCATTATTTATTTATTTTATTTAGACTTGTTATTAAAATATTAGCTAATTTTATTAAGAATACTATGAGACATTTTACAAAATAATAATCTTTAACCTAGAAATGTCTACTCTAAAGATGATTTTTTTTATTAATTATTAATTATTATTTAAAAATTGTTATAATTATTAAGTTAATAATTATTAAGAGTTAAGATATAAACTTAATTATTAAAATTTGTTATTTTTAATGAATAGTTTTAACCTATTAGAAATGAAAATTGATAACATTCATCGTGAACATATTCATTATCTTTACACGAAGAGTTAGATCGCAAAGGATCATTAATCGACAAAGAAACGATGAATGGCCTAATTGAGAAGTCATTAGACGCTCAAAATCAAACACCAAAAGAAGGAACCAATACAGAGTCAATCAATGCTCAAATTCAGAAGAATGCTTATAGTGACAAATCACTAACATCAGAAGAAGATGGTTCCGAAGAACAATCACAAAAGATTAGGATGCCTTATCGTCATCCAAATCATATGAGTCGTTATGACCAACAACAATGTCAAGAGAAAAATAATCAATACTCTATTCACAGACAACCCGACCACAACATTGAGAAAGAACACAGACAAAATTGACAACCTACATGGAAGCCTAAAATGAGAAGTTCTATCCAAATAGTAGATCATCAAATAGCTCCAATGAAGGTAGATTTTGGGTGGATCACTTCCCAAAAGATGCAACATATAAGTTCAGAAATTCGAAAGTTATATCGTCTTGTTTCGTCAAGTGTCGTAGTTACAAGCACAAAAGATTTTGAGAAGACATTACGAACGAGAATAAGAGTTAAAGAGAAGTCTTCTCCAAATTATGCTTTGAGGACAAAGCATTCTTAAGGGGAGGCAATGTAACAAACCTAAAATATATAAATATTAAATAATAATATTAATAATAATAATTAACAATAATTATCCAAGGGACATAACCCTTGTGAACAACCATTACAGGTGCCCTTTGGAATTGTATTTATATGGGGCCTCTTATTGCATTGTAGTTATCTCATATCTCGTCATTTTACTTTTAATATATATTTCCTATATGGATTTCTGTTCTCTGTCTTATCTACAAGGGATATTTCTTTAGAAACGAACTTTGTTCGTCTCAGTTTATGGGAATAATTTGAGTGTGTGCTAGAGATTCGAGAAAAAAAACATAAGACTGAGGTATTATTTAGACATGACTTACTCAAACAATAGTTTACATCTTGTTTGTACAAAAAAGGATACAAATGTTTCCAGGAAGTTGAACATTCAAGTCATCATTCCACACGGTCATTAAATTGCAATGGAAAATCATTGTCCCTCCAATTTGATCAGTGTCCAAAATTTGAGTAATCCTACTCTTGAACTATTTTCCATGTACTCTCTTTCTATAGACTAGAAATGTATGAGTATAGGAGAATTCCATGCTTACAATAGTCCCTTGGTCGAAGATGAGCACACGGTCCATATTGGAAATGGTACTGATACGGTGTGCTATTGTTATTACTGTTACGCCCTTACATTCTGTGGCCACAGTCTCCTTGAGTAATGATGTAGTTTGTGGGTCTACATTTGCAGTGCATTCATCTAGGCACAAAACCTGCATATATATCAACACTATTACATTCTGGCATGTGGGTAAAACAAATGCATATTCAAATATTCAAACAGGCAATCTAGTGTTTCAAAAAGTAAAGTTTGTTGCTAATACTTTTAAACAGGAAACAAGACCAATTCTTGAAGGATGTTCTTCTTGGCCTCACTTGCCATTTGATTCACCTTGACTGCATTGCCCTAGTTGGATATTGGCACTGATCTCCTGTCTCTCCATCATCTATTATAAAAACCCTAAAAACTACAACCCCGTTTTGCTAAGGCTATCTCTTCCAAATCACCTGTGCCCTCAATGCCATACCCTAGCAATACCCTAGGAATGCTCCCTCAAGTTGGAGAAGAGCCAACTGAGCTTTCTTTTCATCATTTGCCAAACATTAATACAATAATCATATCTTGACTATTATAGAGACAGAGATCAATAAAAACAAAAAAACATAACATTTGATGTAATTTCTATTTTCAGATTTGTGAATCATGCAGGTTAATTGAGGGGTTCTGATGCAATTAGGCCCACCTTGATCACTTTTTGTAGCAACACTAAGCATTTCGATCATGCATACAATTGTTTTTTCTTCTTAATCATGGTGTAGTTGATTACTACTTTAAAGCCAAATATACAGCTTTACAATCATGCTCTGCTAAGCTACAAATACCGAAGTTAAGTTCATTCATTAATATTTGGCATACAGTATTCTCCTTGTCATGATAGACTGTTTTTCATGCACGGGTAAATAATATATGCATTTTGTATTTAAAAAAAAAACTATAATGGCATACAGTATAATAGTATTCTCCTTCTCATAAGAGACTGATTTTTCATGCACACTTGTACCTTACAAAGGAATATAAGGGTAAATAATATATGTATTTTGTATTTTGAAAAAAGAACTATGATAGGAAATAACATAATGCATGAAATTGCACATTTTTCCCAATCAACTCTAAAATAGTATTTTCTATTCATCTTCTCTTTGCTTCTGCTGAGTACAGGCTTAACCACGAAGTTCTTTTATACTGGAAACATAAATTTATATACTGAAAAAGCAATTGAAAATTGGCTGTTTTTATGCATACCTTGGAAGACTTGAGAAGTGCACGTGCAAGGCAAAGTAGTTGACGCTGTCCAGTAGAGAAACATTCCCCCCCCTCTGTTACATGGGTATCAAGGCCACCAGTTGTTATCACTGCCTCCTTAATATGGCACTTTTGAAGGACCTCCCATATAGTTGAATCAGGAGTGTTACTGAAGGGATCTAAATTTTCCCTACAAAAACAGGCATCATAACTAGTTAATTTGATACAGGTAGAATTGACTACATAACTATGGAAAATCAGACAGTACATGTTTTCTCTTGTAACCAGAAAATATCCAGACATTCATCTTCCTTTAAGAATATCTTGAAGACCATGTAAGAATTCTCATAGGTGCAATCTATCATAAAACTTATTCCCTCTTAGAAATGATTTCAAATTACGACTTCATCCTATAGAAGATAAATCAATTGCATTTGCCCAGTAGATCACCTTAAAGTCCCTTCAAACAAGAACGGAGTTTGAGGGACAACAGTCAGTCTGGAGCGGAGTTCTTTGAGAGGAACATTTAATATATCTACTTTATCAATAAGTATTTTTCCATCAGAGATTGGAGTGAGGCGAAATATGGCATTAAGGACACTAGACTTTCCAGCACCTGTTCTTCCGGCTATTCCAACCTGTGATATATAAGTAGGTCATAGGATAAATTTTGTAATTGAGATGAGAGTACATGTATCTACTCCTTAAAAACCATTTCTCTTTCCTCTAAGCATAAGCTGTTACTTTCAATGATATGTTGCATGGAAATAATTGTGAAGTTAATACAAATTACAAACCTGCTCGCCTGCATGTATAGTGAATGATACAGCTTGCAGGGCTGGTGGCAAAAAAGGCATGTATCTCAAGGTAACTTGGTTGAACTCAATGAGTCCTTCCATAGGCCAATTTGGATCAACAGATGACTGTCCCTCCAGTTCTTCCGGAGAAACATCCATGTACTGAGAAAAGGGAGGTTCATATCTCCAAAGGTCAGAAAAGTGTCAAATACTAGGCTTAGAATAATGAAAAACAATAAAATTTCTGTCTCTTACCTGCTGCACTCTCTCAACTGAAATCATTTCCTTTTCAGTTTCTGTAAAACTTGTTAAGAGATCATTTAACAATGAAATAATTGGTATTGCGTATGAAAGAGATAAGCCCACCTGCAGTTTTGGAGTTGTTTACAGTTATACATGAGAATATATAATGTAGAGTCAACTTGGGAGTCTGGGACATAGTTATCCTCAGATGGAAGATTATAAATCATAACAAAAATGATCTTCATTACAAGAATTTTAATATTTGATAAGAGATACAAACATACCAGACCAGTTGTGCCAGAACTAATAGGTAATCCTTTGTAGCGACCAAGAACAGCCATTATGCTGATAAAGGAAATGACAAATGCTGCCAACCACTGGGGTCAAGTGCATGAAAAACAGAAAATTTGTAAATTCCAGTATCAAAACATTCGATTAGGAATCATTTCCACTGGATTGTACTTTAATGAAGAATCAGATTTCTTCTTTATTCAATAAAAACTTATCTTTTAGCTATTCGGAGCAAGACATTCAAGCACAGCAATTGTATTATTTCAAAACAGTGATTAGATAACTAAATAATCTTCTGACAAAAATTGCAGGAGCACAAAAGAGAAAAAGATCCTTCTTTATTAAAATAAAATTATCGCTGCAAACCTGGAGGCGTATAGAGAGCCAAACACTTGCTGCAAGTTCTGAGTAAGAAGCCCGTTGATTCAATGTGACATGTTCATGATTTTTTGAGATAAATAGTGACTGCACACAAAATTATCCATGGCCATGCTTGAGTATTGGAATATTTACCTAAGGTGAATAAAAAACAGTCCTAGATATGGGTTTGCAGTAGATAACATAAGATGAGATAAATTTATTAATGTCTAACAAATGACCAGAATATGAAATAAATCA
This sequence comes from Larix kaempferi, assembly GCA_027924585.1. Classification (NCBI taxonomy): domain Eukaryota; kingdom Viridiplantae; phylum Streptophyta; class Pinopsida; order Pinales; family Pinaceae; genus Larix; species Larix kaempferi. The sequence goes on from BSBM01000892.1 coordinate 1,286,536, forward strand.
AGGGATATAATATAATGCCAAGTTTTAATGTTAGATTAATGACCCTATGCACGCCATCATCGAGACTTTACTTTTGGAATAGGAATACATTGCATAGGCTCAGCTAAAGCAATGATAAACAAGAATACCATTCACATCCTACATGATGTAGCCACTTCAACATCTATGAGTTAAGTTATCAACAAAAAAGTAGATATTGTCTTAGGAAAAGGTCTTAGAAGTCTGAGGAGTATCAGTGTAAAACCATTATCCTATGAATCATGAAATCGGTTGAGATAGTATCATGAACTTAATTGTGTGCTGGACAGGAGCTTGGGGTGAAAGGTTTGGGATGCTGTTAAATACCGTTGGTGTAATTTCCTTAATGGGTGTTGTGCTAAATCTGTTGTAATCACACCAAGAGGTGCCAAGTAATAAGTTTCATCTTCAATGAATCGTAATTGAATGTTAATTGTGGGTGAATTCATTTATGAAGCCATACAATAGTAACCAACTTATATGTGTTTTTGTATAGAAATACAAACATGCAAAACAAAAATACATTATAAAGAACATAGTATCTCCATTAGGAACTTGTTCTTCACATATAAAACACAAGTGCAAGTAAGAAAGTGTTATAGTGATAGAATGAATTATGGCACTAATTCTGATCCAGAAAAAAGAAAGAAGAGCAAATAAATCAGAAACATAAAATATGTTCAATGTTAAAGATCATTAATCATAGTTTAACTATAGATATTAAAGGGTGGCTCTCTTGTAGGGGAAGTTGTCTAGTGGATAGTTAGATAGTTGGCTGACGCCATCATAAGGTTGTAAAACAAGGTTAGCTAGAACATGCTTAATGTCTCTCATTTAGATTTAAAGGACTTCAGGATTCTTGTTCATTTAGTCCTCATTTACAATATAAGATTTTGATTTTACACTCTTATATAATAGTAGTATGAAAGAAATTAACCCAAAAGCTACCTGTTTTGTAAATGCTCTTATAGTTGAAGCACCATCGAGTGCTTCTGTGAAGGATGTGTAAATTGGTGAGCGTGACACGCTATCCAATCTCCGCAGCTCCCGTGATGTGGCTCTGTAATAAACCTACAACAACCATGCAAAGTGCATATATTAAAATATTTAATGCTTCTTAAAATTCATGTATCATTTCTCACTGTTTATTTGATCGATATGATTATATGCCATTATTAATATGAAATGGAACTAATAAAGACAGTAAGCATGCTTTCAGTTTCAACTCCTATAAACTATATAGGCAAGGTTTTTACTTCTTAAAATAAAGTTGTGTAGAATAGAGCAGAATCAACTAGTTATACATCTATTCTTCACAACAATGATTCCAGGTAAATAGCAAAGAAACTGATTCAAACAATTCTTTATTAATGGGTAGATGTTATAAGTTGTATAATGGGTAAATGGGTAAATGTTATTCTTCATTTGGCCTTGGATGTTAGGAGAGATGGGTCTCTCCCTTGATAGAGCTACCACATTTCTTTTGGATTTCTTTGCATCTGGATCCTTTCTCCATGTATTTCTGCATCCCGGTGCACCCATACTTGGGTTGAGGGATTTCCATGCCTTGGTATAGATTTCTCCTCTCTTTTCTTCTCTACTTTACTTTATTTTTTGTGTATTGCCTTTTATTGGAGACCTGTTGGTACTCCTGCATTGTAATTACATCATTGTACTTGGCAGTCCCATTGACCTACTTTGTGGTCTAGTCGGACATTAATAAAATTATCTTATCTTATCTCTAAGGTATTGTGGTACTGTTATCACATACATAGTAGCTGGGCTACCATGTCAGCAGAGCAGATATCTGCACTTTTTTGAGCTTTGCCTCTACACTTATTCAGTGAGATCAGCTATGATGAGCAGCATTATTTATGATCACTCACACATCAGAGCATCTTTGTATCAGACATTTAGTAGATCTTATGCCAAGGCTGAGCCTTGAGACCTCAGATTTGATGATCGATGTGGCCTTTTATTCCATACAGTTGCAGTGCAGTTTTCAGTGTTTCAGATACAGTGTTCTCAGTGGTAATAGTTTCTTCAGATTTACAGATGTTGATTGATGACCTAGTATATCTATGATGTGCATTGATAGGTCATTTTGATAGCATTGACTTGGTATAAAGTAATTATGATCTGACAATGTATTAAAATTGAAATGAAATTGGTTGTTATGGATTATATGTATTGATTGTATTATTGACATTTGGAAACTCTTGTTTTATACTTGTTGGTCTTTACCTTCATATGAATGTGAACATGATCATTTAGTGTCTTTCTGACCTGCTAGTGTTATCACACAACTTGTAGTTGTCCCTATAGGTATCCCATCCGGGATGGTAGAGGAGACAGACAACTAAAGAGGTGACCCACGAGATACCACGGTTCTCAATGCAAGCTAGGAGTCACGATAACTGAGGCACTCTTCACTTTAGATCAAGACAAGTCAAGACCAAGGGGGAGACCTATTATCACCTAAACTGTACTTACCCCTATGGATGTATCCATTAATGGATAGCAATAGGGAAGGGCAACTATAAAGGTGCAACCATGATCACCTCGACCTCCAATAGATGGTTGTCACGCCAGTCGAGGCAACCTTCACTTTATGCTATCTAGCCCAGACAACAAAGGGGGAGAACCAGATCTACTCCCGACAGGAGAGATCAAACCAAAACACCAGATCAAAGTTAAGTATGAGTGAAGTATTGTAAGGTGTATGGTGTATCCTAGACCTAAGAATGAAGTCACAAGACAAGTAAGGGGTTCAATGAGTATAGCTTTGGTTCATTGTTGATGTGAGAGTGACTTATAGTGTTTGAAATGAGATACAGGATTAAAGTACTAGTCAATTGTTAGAAAATCCACTGCCTTGGGAACCGTGTCCAATGCAGAGTAGTTTAGGGGTCGAATTGGGCCTAACTAGTACATGTGACAAGCTTGATCATGAGATATGACAACATCAAAAAGGGTTCAGTCCACCAAACAAGGATCAAATCACAAGTTAATCCAACAATCTAGGAAAGTCGAATTGACATGGAGAGAGATCAGTGCCTTGGGAATTGGGATAAATGGAGTCAAAAGATTAACTTATGGTTTATGACCCCTGCGGCATAAGACAAGTGGGCTATTAAAGGTTTGATGGATGAATATGTCTAGATCTAATAGATCATGATTTGACCTAAGTGGACCACAATCCCTTAAAACAAGGAATGCTATCCCCAAGGCAAGATTTCACAAAGTGACCTACTAGACTTAGGTTTCAAGGTATGCTTGTTCCAAATCCGTCAAAATCTCATGTACCCATGTCCTATAAGTGGACCAACTTCAATCTCCCAAGAAGTGCGACTTTGCCCAAGGAGGGTAAAAGGTGGGGTAAATGGGATCAAGACAAGTCCAATGGCATCCAAACTTTAGATCCAAGTAGTTTAAGCATGTGACAATATGGATCTAGAAAATCAAGGCAATCTAAGGGTTAGATCTTACTAGATCTGAGTTTTAAGATACCAAGTGGTTCAAAATGGGGATTAAATCGCTTAAAATGTGGAATAGGGCCCACAAGGTAGAAATTGCCAAAGTAACAGTCCAAGGGTAGGTTTTAGGACATGTAGATTATGATTCAAGTGAAATCTCAACTACCCATGTACCGGATCTAGGGTAACTCACCTTCCCCAAGAAGTGCGACCTCACTTGGAGAGGCTAAGTTGGCTTGGGAAGGGGGTCAAATGAAGGCCAATCCTCACCAAACTATAGATCCGGGATGCCGTGGATACTATAGAGGTGGGTTTTAAATATCTTACCCAAGAAGCCACTAGATCTTAGTAGATTTGAAAAAATGTAAAAATGGGGGTTTTGATTAATTAGGGTTTGAAATATTTTAGACAAGTGGATAGATCATGGAAAGAGATTACCTTGAGATCATACCTGAGTGATGTGAATGAGATGCCTTGTTGTTGAGGAAGACTCCTGCAGAGATCAAATGAGAGATTGTTGATTTTGCTTGCCGAAATGATGCCCTAGCCCACAAGTGCGCCTTCCTCTACCTATCAATCCAAGGAAAGCGATTTCAATCAGAGAGGTCAAGTATGGAGGAAATACAAGCGAAATGCAATAGTAACATGAAATAGAAGGTCTTGGGACAGTAATACTCCCTGTTACCAACGAAGAGATCAAAAGAAGAAGTAGAGAGAGTCTTCCCCTACCAATACTTCCTCCTCAAACCAAATCGGCCTCCACCTGTAGATGCAAAAAATGTGGTACAAAAATATGGCAAGACAAGATCTCCAATAACTCAGTGCAAAGGAAGAATCAACGAACGAACACCAAAAACATTCACCACAACACTGGAGATAGATGCAATAGTAATTTTCTATTCCAATAATCCAGAGCCACAAGTCCCCTTTACAATGAGAGGCTCTCTCCTTTAAATAGGAGGGAGAGAGTCCATAATCTAACCACTTTTTGAATGAGTGGCTAAGATTAAAAGATCAAAAGATCTAATCAATGGTTGAGATGAGCTCAACAATAAAATACATGGATCACTAATAAAATATAACAATAAGGGGACAAAATCGCCCTAGGAGAGGGGCCCCACCAAATCATGATGACAAAATATAACAACTAGCTCATGGTGGGTCCAAGGGGTAATTTTATACACCCTTGGTCAATCCCCATGGCACAATAATAATAAAATAGTCATCAAAGTACCAAATCATGCCTCTATGGACAAATCGTGGGCCTTAGGAGGCCTCAGAAATCATCAGAAAATGCCATAAGTGATGGATGTGGGTCCCAATGAAGCTGAAACTACTGGAGAAGGTGTGGAAGACATCCCACTCATCATCACTGGTCATCCCATGCCAAAACTTTGCCTCAGTAGCTCAAATCGAATTCCTCTGTAGCCATTTCTACAAATCCTGAAATGCCTCGGGAAGCGTTAAACTGCCCCAAACTGCCTCGTAGAGTGCTTGTGCTGTCAAGGTGAGGGCACCAATGTGTCCAGGAGGGGAGTAATATGGTAAAAACAAGTGGCTGGACCACCCCCTCCAAGCACAGCGCCCTAGGTCAACCAGATAAAAATCATCTCTGCTCTGACAAGGTCTCCGACAGACCAAAACTGCACTAGGATAACCTACTGAGGCTCAATCACCACTGTAACTGCCCGGAACTGAAAACAGACTGTCTCATTGGACTCAGAAGGTCCAAATCTATCCAAGATGTGTACTCTACACCATATGAATCTCTGCATGATCATATAATATATCCAATATACCGGAACAGGTGAAATAATAATAATCTGTAAATGATCAAATAATGCTGAAAACCATGAATCATCATCATAAACCTGTATCTGATTCATAGAACCATCATGTACATATATATGGACCATATATCATCTATTTGTATCATCACAAGGTCCAACCATCTCATGTCCTATGGTTGACCTTGGTCAAAACTAGGTTTGACCAAGTCAACATGACCAAATATAACTCAGACTGTCATCAGAAGCTGCTGCAAAGTGTCAAAGGTTAATGCATGCTCTACAACTTATTCAAATAACAATTATAACACAAAGTAATCATTACTGGCGATCTAAATCCAAATATATAATGTCATTAATTATTATTATAACTCAGACTAGACTTTCAGGACCATACTCACTTCATAGTTGTGATCAATTTGCTAGTGAAGGGTGAAGGCTGAAATAAACTGGCTAGGCTAAAGGATGACTTGATTGACTTGACATTGTGACACTTTGGATATGGGAAAGGGAATACACACCATAGTATATACTGAATGAGCAACAACACAGGGAATGGCGGTGTCTCACAAATGGATGAGTTGTTCAAAGAGGGTTTATTCACCTTTAACAGATGCGCACAATCCATAATACAAATGAGGCCAACAATTGTTTTGATATAGCATTTAAGTTCCATTGCTTTTTGGGTCTAAAGTTTCCATAGCCTTTGATCTATGTGTGTTTATAAACACATTGCATAGATTTACATTTATTTTAGGCTTTTTTGCTGCAGGTGTGTTTTTAAGGCACTTGTTTACCTAAGCACTTCTAGGTGTGTCACAGACAGCTTGTTTACCTAGGTATTCTACATTTCACAAAACATATAACATTTTATTTCATAGCCATTTTCATTTGGCTTGTCTTTCATTCATGTGTGTTTAGAAACACATTGCATGAACGGGCTTTTCATACAAGATATAACATTTCATTTTCCAGACTTTGTATTCATGGCAGCACTAAAAGTTTCAGGTTTAACCAACACAACTTTAGTGACTGGGGGGAATTCACAAGGAAATCCAACTCACCATAGGTAAGTTTCGTCACCAACTTAGAGCCAAGACACAATAAATAGGGAAGCTCATCCAATACAGAGGCTACAGTGGGGAAAAGTCCTCCATGCCACTAGTCAAGTAGTAAGTCAGGGTGATAAACTAAAAGGTAGGTAATGGATGGTTGAAGACAATGAATAATGGAGCCAACACTAGCAAGCCAAGGTATGGTGGAATGATCACCTCTATTCTCCCTAAGGAGGGTAAAACCAATGAGTATGAATAATGAACTTCTAAGTCTGAGTAGGGACAATATAATATATATAATAAGATCAACTAGGTCCACATATCTATATGATCGCCAGATCATGACACTAAGTGCTAAGACATGCTATAAGAATAAATATAAAAGCAATATAACCACAACACTATGATATACCTGCTGAGTCATATACCTGAATGCTCATCCTCTGAACCATCATCTGTCCTCTGAAACTGCTACTGTAACTCTAGGCACTACTGACTGCTCTGTATCAATGGTATAGTGGCTACATCGGTCATCTCTCTGAGTGTCCTGAAACTCAGTCATGGTATGAGGAATATAACTGCTGTCCAAATCACATAGTGATCCAAATAGATGCTCATCTCAGCATCTCAATGTAAGGGAACTGGCTGAATAGTGTACTGAAATCAGAAAAATAATGTATGGTAGCCCGACTACTATATATGTGATAACAAGACCCTAGCCAATCAATGAAGATTGACTAACCCAAAGGTTCCTAGGGAAACGTGTAAAAGATGAGTTACGAAAACCAATGAGTTGATTAGATTAGGTGGACCCAATAGATAAGTATGGTTGAAGAGGCTTAAGAGGTGACAAGTGTTTCAACCAATAAATGAATAAGGCCACCTAATGGATTAGATCTAGTACCATGAAAATGCACAAGTGGGGCCCACTTCCTTAAAATATGGAAATGGTCCAAATGGGACCCACAAGGTGAAGTTAGGGGTGAGATGGCACTAAGTGGATGAGATAAGGTAGATCTATGGGTCTAAGATGAAAAAGACATCACCCACATATGGGATCTAGGAAAAGGCCACTAACCCAAGGAGTGCAAATTGCCCAAGGGAGACTAGTGCCTTGAGATGAGAGGGCAAATGGAGTCCAAAGTATGCCAAAATGTAGATCGGGGTAGTTAAGGCAATTATCAAGGTGGGTTTAGGATGGCATGCCCCAATGTGGCCTAGATCTCCATAGATCTAAGATGCAAAATGCATCACCAAGTGACCCAAGTGGGGCTCAATCACTCAAAATGAGGAATGGGGCCCACAAGATGAAAATCAACAAGGTGAAGCAATAGGGGTAGGCTATCAAGGTAGATCTATGCAAATCAAGTGCGATCTCACCTACCCACAACTTGGAGCTAGCCCTAATAGCTTCCCTCAAGGAGGCTAATGTGCCTTGGAAAATGTGTCAAAGGAAGGCCAAATGCCACCAAACTATAGATCCGAATTGCCGTGGATGCTATAGAGGTGGGTTCTTTTTATTATCCCCAAAGCCAAGCTAGATCCAAGTAGATCTAGGAAAATATAAAAAATGAGGGTTTTGATTTTAATGATTTTGTGACCAATAGGATGGAGAACAAGCGAAATAGATACATACCTTGTAGATCTTACCTCAAAGCTTGCGGCCTCTTAGCATATGGATGATTCTTGCCCTGGTTACAATTCCAAGCTTGATCCAAGTATCTTCAACCAAAAACGTCCAAGCCCTAGGAGGAGAGATGTCTCATGAAAACCTGTAAATCAAACTACATCAAGTTAGATTTGATCCACAAATCCACAATATCTAAGCATGTCCTATCAAAGAAGCAATCAATGGACAAAGCACAATTGAAAAACTCCCTCAAGATGAAGACGTCTTGCCCATGGGGGATGTGAGCAACCCCTACAATCTTCCCATCAAGCAAAGCGTTGAGCTAGATTCAAGCAATTCGACCTCCCTCTCTTGATGTCGATTTCACCTGAAAAGCAAACAATGTCTAGAAGCAAGAGATGCAAGAACATATACAAGAGCAAGCCAATCAAAGCCAAGAAGCAGATCTCCAAAATATTATTTTCATTCCATGTTTTCCAGAGCCCAAAGGTGCTTTTACAATAGGGGGTTTCCTCCTTATATAGGATAATAAAGACCAAAACCTTAAACCACAAAACCACTTTACAATACAACAAGTGAGTGGTTGAGATCAAAAGATCTAAAAGTATAATCAATAGCTAAGACGAGCCTACAACATAACACATGGATCACTCAAAGGAGGGTGACGTCATCCCTCAAAAAGACTAAGGAGGGTGACGTCATCCCTAAGAGGGGGCTAAGACACATGTGCCCACCTCATATGACATGGACATGACTCAAGAAGCTCATGGTGGGGCTAGGAGGCATCAATCCTTACTAGCTCATTCCCATGGCAAAATAATATAAAATAATGTGACTATGACATGTCCAAATAAAACAAATGATCAAATCTTGTCTCCAAAACTGAGAGAGGCATGCAGTCAAAAGGCCTCCTTTGGCCGCTGTGGACCCCATTGACTGAAGTTGACTAATCTGGAAGATGGGGGGGTCACCCTGGAAGACCTCTGAAAAGACCAAGTGCCAAAACCTTTCCTCAATTGCACAAATCAAATTCCTCAGTGACCCTTTTATTCCATTTTTTATCCCTCCGGAAAACCCTATAACTGCTCAAACTACCACATAGGGTGCCTGCGCTGTCAAATTGAGCCCACCAGGCTATCTGGAAGGGGGGTATAATGGTAAAATCAAGTGGCGGGACTGTTATCACACTATAGTAGCAGGGCTACTATCCTTGTTCAGCAGATATCTGCACATTCCAGAGCTTCCATTTTTCCAGAGCATGGCTACATATTTTGGATCACTCATGATCAGAGCAGTACATTATTCAGATTTGTGTATGACCTTGTGTCAAAGCTGAGCCTTGAGAGTTCAGATTTGATGACTGATGTGACCACTTATCCCATTACAGTTTCAGTTCAGTGCCTAGAGATGTATTACAGCAGTGTTTCAGATGATATTGGATGATTATTATTATGATGATGTTGTATGATCTATGGATATGTTCTCACTGACTGTGGATTATTATCTTGTTGATTTAGTCATGATCATAGCATGTGCTTGGTATATTATTCCTGATGTGGCAAATTATTTAAAATGAACTGTAAATCATAAAATGGACAATTGCTTGCACATTTAGGTCATTTAACAAAACTTACTGGTTTTTCACCTTACATAGATATGGTCTTTCCCGACACCAGTTGTCTGCTAGTGTAGGCTCCATATTCACTTGTCTCCATCCATACATGACCTTCCTGTTTGACTTTAAACCCTGACTTGTCTCATTTGACTTTCTGATAACGAGGACTTCCCCATTTTTTTACCTCTGTGTTTGGACCGCATCCCTGTTTATTCAGTGTCTCGGCTCTGAGTTGGTGACAAAACTTGCCTTTGGTGAGTTGGATTGTAGGCCTAAATCATTTTGGTCGGTTGTCCCGATGTTTGGCATTGGCTCGAACTCCCCCTAGTCACTTGAGATGTTGTTGGCTAAAACTGAAAGCTCATGTTCTACCTATGGAAACTTAATAAATTCGCTCATGGAAACAAAAAAGGGCAAGAGCAATGAAAAGCTAAAAATACTCCTCGAAGAGTATAAGAAAGGTCCAAAAAGCAATGGTTCTTAAAAGCTATATCTAAACAATTGCTGACCTTGTATAAATATATGAAAAACATGCCCTAGATGCAAGCTGCAACTAGTTGTGCTTCTCAGCACATCTGAAATCCGAAGGGTTATGTAGGCCAAAAAGGCCATGGAATAAAAATTGAATGATCCTAATGAACCTGGATCAACTTGATGTAGACATGATACCTAAGTTGAATAAGCACTCTCTAAACAACTTATCCATTTGTGAGGCACAGCCATCCCCCGTGTTCTTTTGTCCAGCACAGAGTTTGTAGTTTCCCCCTTCTCCCAGTCCAAAGTATTTTTGAGTTAAGTTAGACAAGTCAAACCCTTGGCCCAACCTTGCTCCTGGCCTTCATCCTTCACTAGCAGTTTGACCATGTCCAATGGGTGAGTTTGTCATTTGAACTATTGTGCAAGTAATTTTATATAACAACGAAATATGTTAACTTAACTGATGCCACTGAATGGAATTTATACTTTGAGCTTAGCTGTGAGACTGATTAGAGAAGCATTGTCTTAGTCTACTGATGTGATTTATCCTTGATTATATATTCTTGGGATCCGTGATGATGTGGACCATGTATGGATGATTATTGATGATGATTTATGGGCCCACATGTTTGATGATGATATCATATGATGGACATGTTATCACACAACTTGTAGTTGCCCCTAGTGGTATCCCATCCGGGACGGTAGAGGAGCTAGGCAACTAAAGAGGTGACCCAAGAGATGCCACGGTTCCCAATGCAGGTGGGAGTCACGTCAACCGAGGCACTCTTCGCTTTAGGTCAAGGTGTAACTAGACCAAGGGGGAGACCCTATACCCCAATCACAGTTGATTGGGCCCAAACAAAGGTTTCTACGGGTAGGTAAGTAATGAGTTACGGAAACCAATGCAAGGCTAAGTGGACCTATGGGTTAAGGTATGGTTGAAGGAGGTGTAAGAGTTTGTTAATGTTTCAACCTATGTATGGTTTAGGCCACATGATGGGGTATGATGATTAAGTATAGTACCATTTGTTTACACAAGTGGGTCTAGTTTCTTGGGAAGTGTGAAATGGCTCTAGGTAGACCCACTAAGTGAATTTAAGTATGAGGATGGTACTATAGGTTAGATCTAGGTTAGATCTATAAGTTGGAGTTGGTTCTAGGATTCCCCATGTACTAGATCTAGGGTTTGACACTAATCCCAAGGAGTGCGCTTTGCTTGAAGAAGGACTAGTGCCTTGTTGGATGGGCTAAAGGAGTCAAGAAGGATGTCAAAGTGTAGATCGGGACACCTAGAAGCTAAGTCAAGTGGATTGGATGAGATCCAATGGTTGGATATTACTAGATCTAGGTTTTTAAAAGATAACCAAAAGTGGACCACAATCCCTTAAAACAAGGAATGCAATCCCCAAGGCGGATCTTGACAAAAGGACAGTATAGACCTAGGTTTCAAGGCAAGGGCATTCCAAATCCACAAAAATCTCCAACACCCACTTCCTAGAAGTGGACCAACTCAACAAATCAAGGGGGTGCGACTTGCTCAAGGAGAGTCAAAAATTGGGTTTTGGTGGACCAAATCAAGTCCAATGGCCCCCAAAATGTAGATCCGGGATGTTAGTACCCCGATCTATGTTCCTTCAAAGTTTCAAGTAAATCCAATGGGTAGATCTTAGTAGATCTAAGTTTTAAGGTACCAAGAAGATCAAAAGGGGGTTTCAACCCCTCAAAACATGGAGAGATGTCCACAAGGTAGTTTTCACCAAAGCAAGGATATGGGTATAGGTAATCAAGTGTCTAGATGTCAAATCAAGTGGGATCTTACCTACCCATCTGCTAGATCTTACCCAACAAGCTTCTCTTAGGAAAATCGATTTTGGTTCAAGAAGGCTTTTTGCATTGAAAGGTGTGTCAATTTTTAGCCAATCACCACCAAACTATAGATCCAACTAGGGGTGGATCCTATAGAGGTGGGTTCTTAATATCTTTTCAATTGCAAGGGTAGATCTAAGTAGATCTAAAAAAATACCAAAATTGAGGTTTTGATGTAATTAGGGTTTTATGACCAATGAAGATAGAATGGATGAAAGAGACACATACCTTGTAGATCTTACCTCAATTGCTTATGGCCACCTTGCAAGTTGATAGCATTCTCCTATGTTTATATTCAAGAGTGAGATCCAAGTGCTCCAACCAAATCGCCCTTCTCCAAGATAGCCAAATCGTCCTCCTCCTACAAGACAAGATCAAAGAAACAAGTCAAGCAAGATGATTATGAAAATGGTAGAAAGATGTAATAGAAAGCATCAACTATGTCACGAAGATACAATAATGATACTCCCTGTCACAAGATCAACCCAAGAGAGAATATGTGGATCCCTCCAACAATAACCCTCAAAAAGTCGCCCTCCTCTCTCCAATTCGACTTTCCTGTCAAAAGGTTAGCAAGAACACCAAAATCCACAATGATACATAGAAGAGATACTTTATATTCAATATGCAAGAGAATCCACAATGCAAGAGAGATGTGCTCCACAAAAAATCTTCTATTCCAATATTCCAGAGCTCCAAAGGTGAGCTTTACAATGGGGGGTCTCCTCCTTATATAGGATAATAAAGACCAAAACCCTATACCACTCTACAATACTACATCAAATGAGTGGTTGAGATTATAAGATCTCATCATACAATCAATGGCTAGGATGAATCCATAACATAATATCACATGGATCACTCAACATAACAATAGCGCCCTCACTAAATGGTACAATGAGGGTGACGTCATCCCACAAGAGGGGTATAAAGTACAATAATCCACCTCATGATGACTAGGACAAGATAAAATAAGCACATGGTGGGGCTAGGAGGTATAAATCCTTGCTAGCTCACCCCAAGGCACAATAAAATAATAAAATATGTCCAATATAATGATAATGACCAAAACTGTCCTCAGAATCCATGACAGTCGAGTAGTAAATGTCCTCCTGTGATCAATCTGGAGATACCCACATGGTGAAAACTGACTGGAAGATAGTGAGATCACCCTGGAAGACCTCTGTCAAAACCAAATGCCAAAACCTTGCCTCAATTGCCCAAATCGATTTCCTCAGTGACCACTTTATCCCATTTTTTTAACTGCCTCGGGAACTGTGAAAGTGCCAAAACTGCCTCCTAGGGTGCTAGCGCTGTCCATCTGAGCCCACCAGGCTCTCCGGGAGGGGGGATAAATGGTAATAACAAGTGGCTGGACCACCCCCTCCATCATCAGCGCCCTAGGTGAACTGGCCTCTCGGGGCCCCTGCTGCTCAGGCTGGGAAATCAGCCCCAAATCTGGTCAACAAGTGTAAAACTGCATCAATCACTGTCAGAAGTGCCCGGAACTGAAAGATAAGTATCTCAATGGATCCAGAAGACCCAAATCCACTAGGAATGAGTACTCATACACCCTGGGTTGCCCTAATGGGCCAGCTGTAGGGTCCACCATATATGGACAATGTATAATCTGCTGATCTGTAATAATAATAACCTGCTGAACTGGATCAAACATCATCTGTATCATATGTCCATCATATGATATCATCATCAAACATGTGGGACCATAAATCATCACCAATAATCATCATACATGGTCCACATCATCACGGATCCCAAGAATATATATAATCAAGGATAAATCACATCAGTAGACTAAGACAATGCTTCTTTAATCACTTCATAGCTAAGCTCAAAGTATAAATTCCATTCAGTGGCCTTAATCAAGTTAACATATTCCGTGATTATATAAAATTACTTGCACCATAGTTCAAATGACAAACTTACCCATTGGACATGGTCAAACTGCTAGTGAAGGATGAAGGCTAGGAGCAAGGTTGGGCCAAGGGTTTGACTTGTCTAACTTAACTCAAAAATACTTTGGACTGGGAGAAGGGGGAAGCTACAAACTCTGTGCTGGACAAAAGAACACGGGGGATGGCTGTGCCTCACAAATGGATAAGTTGTTTAGAGAGTGTTTATTCAACTTAGGCATCATGTCTACATCAAGTTGATCCAGGTTCATTAGGATCATTCAATTTTATTTCCATGGCCTTTTTGGCCTACATAACCCTTCGGATTTCAGATGTGCTGAGAAGCACAACTAGTTGCAGCTTGCATCCAGGGCATGTTTTTTATATATTCACAAAGTCAGCAATTGTTTAGATATAGCTTTTAAGAACTATTGCTTTTTGGACCTTTCTTATACTCTTCGAGGAGTATTTTTAGCTTTTCATTGCTCTTGCCCTTTTTTGTTTCCATGGGCGAATTTATTTAGTTTCCACAGGTAGAACATGAGCTTTCAGTTTTAGCCAACAACATCTCAAGTGACTAGGGGGAGTTCGAGCCAATGCCAAACATCGGGACAACCGACCAGAATGATTTAGGCCTACAATCCAACTCACCAAAGGCAAGTTCTGTCACCAACTTAGAGCCGAGACACTAGATAAACAGGGATGTGGTCCAAACACAGAGGTAGAAAAATAGGGAAGTCTTCAGTATCAGAAAGTCAAATGAGACAAGTCAGGGTTTAAAGTCAAACAGGAAGGTCATGTATGGATGGAGATAAGTGAGTATGGAGCCTACACTAGCAGACAACTGGTGTCGGGAAAGACCATGTCTATGTAAGGTGAAATACCAGTAAGTTTTGTTAAATGACCTCAAAGTGCAAGCAATTGTCCATTTTATGATTTACAGTTCATTTTAAGTAGTTTGCCACATCAGGAATAATATACCAAGCACATGCTATAATCATGACTAAATCAACAAGCTAATAATCCACAGTCAGTGAGAACATATCCATAGATCATACAACATCATCATAATAGCAATCATCATGCATCATCTGAAACACTGCTGAAGTACATCTCTAGGCACTGAACTGAAACTGTAATGGGATAAGTGGTCACATCAGTCATCAAATCTGAACTCTCAAGGCTCAGCCTTGACACAAGGTCATACAATATCTGAATAATGTACTGCTCTGATCATGAGTGATCCAATATATATAGCCATGCTCCGGAATAAATGAAGCTCTGGAATGTGCAGATATCTGCTGTACAAGAATAGTAGCCCTGCTACTATGGTGTGATAACAATAATATTATTAACATTTTACATGTAAATAAATTCTCAATTAAATTACATTATATTAAATTTATGAGAAAAGTACTAAATATAAAAAAGTCAACATAAAATTAAAAAAATAGCTCTTAAAAATATTTTTTATTATTTAATTTCATTTGCAAGTTCAAGAGAAATAAATGCTAAAGGACAATAAATTTTTGGGAATTTACAATAAATCTTAGTCACATCAATGTAGACTTATTTTATTAATTTTATTTCTAGTGAATTTTGAAAAGCAACTCAACCATGGTTATTTATATTGTGCATAGAAAACAGTGTGGGAGGTGACTTGTCATATATACCTACCCCATAAAACCCCCAATTCATAATATTTTAATATATCTCATATTTTTGTAGTACATCTCTTAGGAGGCCCTTTTTTGACCTCAAAATCTCTCTAATGGTGGTGCAGTGTGGTACAGGTGTTGGTTAGCAGGTCCGCAGGATCAGTGCGGTTGTGATTCAGCAATATCTATCTTCATATCAGGGTGGTAGGACGGGGCAAGGAAATCTAGGGAGCTAAGGCTTCCTTCAGGTTGTAGCCTGTAAACCAGGGGGTTGTAGCCTCCTTCCAGTTGTAGCTGGAGAATTGAAGTCTTTAAGGGGGTTGTTGACTCCTTCCAGTTGTTGCTGGTAAATTATTATTATAAAGGCTTCCGTGGTTTTTCCCCCAGGACTTGGGTTTCCACGTAAAAATCTTGTGTACTGTGTTTTTGATATGCTTCCTATGTGATGATGATATGATGAGCTGTAATTGTTAATAATGCTGATGATATAATGATAATGTGATAATGCATTAATGAATGATGTATTGAATAAGCTACTGATGATTGTTAAAGTTGAAAAAGTAATAAAAAGCTATACACACTGTTCACCCCCCCCCCCTCTCAGTGTGCTCGGTGTGTCCAACACCCTGCTACTATGGTGTGATAACAGTAACCTATATTGATTTCATATGTCTTATATATTGTTGAGATAGATCTGTCTTTGAAAGGAAATTAATTTCAGTAAGAGCATCAGGTAATGCTTTAAAGATTATTTGTTGTTGTTGAATGGTAGAAGGATTAACAAAGATATATAGATTCTTGTTTGAATTTACATCTTCGATTATTCTTTTTATTTGTAGACACAGGTATTTTTAATCTTCTTGTACAAGTGTTGTGAGATCTTTTTCCAGGTAACCTACGCTGGAGGAAGTACCAAGCATGCAAGCTTGCTCGTCTTCTAGAATTTTCGAACAAAGTTCCATCTCTCCGGTCCTTCAAGGGAACAACTCCATTGCCCAAAATTAATGCTCAAACCCCCAAGGGTTCATCTTCAAGATCCATCTTTCTAATCTAAAGTGGTTACGGTTCTATTTTATTCTAGATCTCAAGTTTTAATATCATAAGAAATAGATTTAGTTTCCTTAAGCTTGCACCTAATTCAAAAGATCTAAGTTTTGCTAAGGAAAAGTGCTTATAAAAGAAATATCAAGCATTTTAGGCTTGTAATTTGGCTTGCAACTTGAAAGAGGGCAGCCAAAGATCCTAGCAAGGCAAGCTCCCTAGCTTGTCTTACTAGTTACATTTTTGTCTCATTTTATTGCATAATTGAGATCTATTTTTTTAGGCTTAGTTCGCATTTAGAAAAAGGACAAGTTTGTCGTTGTTTTCAGAGCATTTTAATTTTTATTAGCTTGCTGGTCTGTTTTGCGTGCATATCAGTCCTAGATTTTAATTTCATTTTAAAGTTAGTTTAAGATCAAAAAATTGCCCAAAAAACAAGTTTTTTGCATACTAGTTGCAGTAGTTTTAATTTTGACAGTTTGTAACATTGTCAGAACACTCTTAAAGTGTTCAGATTATCATTTCTAATAAACATTCGTTCACTATTCTGTTTTGTTTTCTTAACAGGTTTGAGCTAAGAAACTCATAAGAAAGACATTTGGAAGCGCTCCCAGAACCATTTGGAGAACACCCTTCAAGCAAATTCGCTATCCATATTTTATTGTAAACTATCTTGTTCCCTAATGATAAAGGGCAAGCAGTAGTTCTCCTATTTTCTTGATTGTAACTCAAAAGAATAAAAAGAGCACAGCAGGCAATTCCAACGCCTGACCCCAATCCCCCCAGGGGAGATTCGCCTTTTTCATTTTTTTTATTTTTTCAATTTTGCTTAGTTTTCTTTACTTAGATTAACTTTCTTTAAGTTTGTAGTAATTAAACAACACACACTCAAGCACGCAAACGTCCTCAAGGATCATTTACTTCATTTTTTATGCTTATGTGTTCATTTTACAAACTACAATCTTGTTCCAAAACTGACAACTAAAATTAACCCCTTGCTCTACCGAAGTACTCCATCACTTTGTGGTGCGAGGAAAAGATATTCTTGGGTCATAGCTTAGTTAATCATCCACTCATACATTTTAATAAAACGAACCACACCCCAAGCCCAAAGTATGCTCTTGGTTGTTGTAACTTAGTCGAAACAGCTGGATCAATCAGAAACGTGTGCAAGGTACATAGTCTTAATAGCAAAATCCATTAGAACCAAATTCTAAGAACTCGGGAGGTTGCATGGGCGGAAACTACAGAGTCAGCAGGCTACTATTAAGCAGGTCTATCCTCGCCTGGTTGGACACTTGGTAAAGCTGCTAGAGCACTCAGTTTGAAGGTTAGGTTTCTTTTGGTCCAAACCAAGAATTAACCCACTCCTTAATCCACTCATTTAATAATCATAAAATTTACCAACTGAAACACTGCAATACTTTCACCGAGACCACAGAAGCAACCCTACACAGCAACAATCACACGCATTTCACATTCTCGACACTAGTCATTAATTTTCCATGTTTTAAGTTTCAATCATAAATGTCGTGAATGCTTATCTATTTTATGTTGGGTTAATTAATTGATTTAATTCGCAAGTAGTCCTTAGTTGTTATTTTTCCATCTCGTCATCTTTTAACTCCTAGAACAGACTTTTTCTTTTGTTATAGATTAAAAGCCTTAGTTTATTTTTCATAGGGACCACCCCCCTTGGCTTCGCTAGGAGTAAGCCTAGACGGAGGAGTCGAGTAATCAGGTGACAGCACTTGACTCTCACTTGCCCCCAAGGACACACCGAGCGACTTGAAGGTTTCCTGCCGTGTCCCCCCAGGTGTGTATTAGGTGGCAACAATGACCATGGTCAAACTATGTTTGACTAGGTCAAAATACAACCAAACACTAGATTATAACAATAGACTAAGACATGTTCCTTTAATCACATTCACAGCTTAACTTAAAGTACAAACATCATTCATTGGCAGTTAATACATATATATATTTCAATGTTATTTATAATTTACTTGCACAAAAGCTTTAAAGACAAACTCACCCAATGGACATGGCCTAACTGCTACCAAAGGATGAAGGCTAAGGACAAAGCTAGGCAAAGGGGATGACTTGACCAAACTCAACTAAGTGACACTTTGGGCGGGGAAAAGGGGAGCTACACTCTGTGCTGGACAAAATAACAAAGGGAAGGGTTGTGCCTCACAAATGAATAAGTTGTTTAGAGAGTGCTCATTCAACTTAGGCATCATGTCTACATCAAGTTGATCCAAGTTCATTAGGATCATTCATTTCATTTCCATGGCCTTTTTTACCTATATGACCCTTCTGGGATTTCACATGCGCTAAGAAGCACAACTAATCGCAACTTGCATCCGGAGCATATTTACATTTACAAGGTCAGCAATAATAGATATAACATTTGATTAACCATTGCTTTTTGGACCTTTTCTATCCCCCTCGTGGGGTATTTTAGCAGTTCATTGCTATAGCCTTTATTCACGTGTGTTGATAAACACATTCTAGAATTTTAAGTTCACGGGCTTTATAATAATTTCCAATACAGTAGTACATGTGCTTTCAGTTTTACCCAACAACAACTCAAGCGACTAGAGGGAGTTCTGCACAGTGCCAAACATCAGGACAACCGACCAGAATGATTTAGGCATACAATCCAACTTACCAAAGGCAAGTTTTGTCACCAACTCAAAGCCGAGACACAAAACAAACATGGATGCAGTCCAACACAGAGGTAGAAATAGGTATCCAACACAGAGGTAGAAATAGGGAAGTCCTCCATATCAAAAAGTCAACAAAGGCAAGTCAAGGTGGAAGCCAAAATAGGAAGGTCATGAATGGATGGAGTCAAGTGAATGTGGTGCCCAGGATGGCAGACAAATATGCCAGGAAAGACCATATCTATGCTCACAGGAGGGTTATAAAACCAATGAGTATTGTCAGAAAACCTTAGTGTGCAAGTAATACATCCAATTTTATATTTATAACATCATCCAAGATATTTCATTTCATTTTAAATAGTACTGCCACATCATGAATCATATACCAAGTCAATGCTATGAAGATGATTAAAACAACAAGATAATAATCCAGTGTTAGTAATCACAAGTCTATAGGTCACATCATATCATAATAATCATCCATAAACAACTGAAACACTGCTGCAATAATACAACTGGGCACTCAACTGAAACTGTATGGAACAAAGGGTCACATCGGTCATAAAATCTAAGCTCTCAAGGCTCAGCCTTGGCACAAGGTCTAATCAATGTCTGATAGATATACTGCTCTGATCCATAAGTGATCTCAAATAAACAAGCTCATCATAGTTGATCTTTGTAAAAGCAAAGCTCTGAAAAATGCAGATATCTGCTAAGCAAGAATAGTAGCACAGATCCCATGGTGTGATAACAGAAACTTCATTACATTTGCTGTAGGGAGTTATGAGACACTCAGGTTAGGCATCTTGTACCCGTAGCTATATGCAAAAGAAGTAGAGTCATGGGAAACCTACTTACTTTGATGTGGTAGTAATGTTTGTTACCAACTAAGTTGCACTCAGTTGGACCTTCAAGTGAGCCACGGAAGGATGAACAAGTTCCCTGTTCATAACCAGAGTTCAAAAGTCCATGTAGGTCCTCTATGGCCCTTTTTCTTTTTTCCACGTGTTCATACCCCTTTGGGGGAATTGTAATAAAGTGTCGTAAAATGATGAAATTATGTAACAAACTTGGCTTTCCTAGGACTTAGACATCAATCCAACTACGCTGGAGTGTTTTTTCCTTGTTAATTATAGGTTGCTATTTAGCGACTTATAATTTTTGAGTTTTTCACTCAAACCTCCAAAGCTGGAGTTGTCATCTTGGTGGTTAGGCTTGGGAGGTTATTAAAGTCTAAGTGTCAATGTATATTACCATGCTAGGTGCTATTTTTGAGTAATATGAACATGTGCTAAGTCCCCCCTAGGTTTTTTCAATTTTCCGTTAATAAAAATATTTCCTGTAAAATGCGCAAATTTTTAATGTTTTAATTGAAAAAAATCAAAAAGTCATAAAATTAGTGTTAGGAAGGGGAATTTTCCATGGGGGTGCTCATTTTTAACTCAGAGAACCCACTCAACCCCTAAACCCACTTTTGAGAGAAAAATCATGATTATTTATCACTTAAAGTGATTTTCTATCGAAAATGGTCAAAAGACAAAATAAAGTCTAAATCGGCATCCCTAATTTCATGGAGACATGCTGGAGACAAATTTGCTTTGATGGCAAGTTCATTGCCAGTGGATGGCAAGTTAACTCAAGCTCGGATTTGGTTGTTGAGCCTCTCAAGTAGAGGTGGCACATTTGTTGATAAGGAAGGGCGCAATCATGAGGGGTGCATTCTTTGAGGTGATGTGTCTCCAATCAAGAAGAGGGAGCATCCATTAGTGCAATGGTGGCATCAATCAACGCCAACCCACTCCTAGATGCTCCAGTTGAACTCACTTCCACTCCTCTTCAACTCTCAATCAATCTCAGTGAGCTCTTATTCAACTAATGCGCCCCTCCCTTAGGATTTGCGCCCCCCCTTTGGCTCTTTTTCTATTTAAGCAAGTTCATTCTCCATTGTTCATCATCAGAAGGTGGAACCTCTGCTTGTATAACTCTGTAATCTTTTGAAGTTTTGTATTGAATAAAAGGCTTTGGAGGCAAGACTAGTGTGGCTTTCTTGTGTGTGGAATAATAAATCCATCTTAACTCAGTATCTACAAAGAACCAAGATGGATCAAATCCCTTGAGGTGAAAACCTTTCCTCCTGTTTTGCAATATCAAAAAGGATTGCACCTCGAAATATTTGATCCCTCTAAGCCCTAGATCTACAATCTTTGTACATCTCTCTCCCAGATTGGCTCTCCATCTTTGGAGTTCGATATCTAGGTTTTGGTCTTACTTTTCTTACTACATTTCATCTTACAGGAGCCGCCTTAGTGCTCCCACTTTGTATTGACATCTTGGTACTATTATCACATACATTGTAGCTGGAGCTACCATGATGCAAACCATAATTTTTCAGATCCATGAGCCAGTCCTGTGGTTGAGATGAGCCTATTGATTAGAGGTGATGCATATATTTCTGAGCCAGCAGCAACAACTTGCCCCCTTGTCGTGATTCATCATGCATGACCCCATTCAGACGTATTTGTTGTAGCCATGGTTCTGTTATCACATATATAGTAGCCAGGTTACCATACACTATTTTTCAGATTCCAATACACTTTTCAGCCAGTTCCCTTGCATTGAGATGCTGAGATGAGCATCTATTATGGATCATGATTATTATATCGACAGCAGTTTTGTTCCCCATGCCATGATCAAGTTTTAGGACACTCAGAGAGATGACCGATGTAGCCACTTAGCCATTTATACATAGCAGTCAGTATTGCCCAGAGTTATAGCAACAGTTTCAGAGGACAGATGATGATTCAGATATTGTGCATTCACGTACATGACTCAGCAGGTATATTCTTGTGTTATGGTTATGTTGCTTTTATATTCATTCTTGTACCATGTCTTAGCATTTAGTATCATGATTTGGCGATCATATAGATATGTGGACCTGGTTGTACTTTTATATATATTATATTGTCCCCATTCAGACTTAGAAGTTCACTACCCATACTCATTGGTTTTACCCTCCCTAGGGAGAATAGAGGTGATCATTCCCACCATACTTTGGCTTGCTAGTGTTGGTCTCATTATTCACTGTCTTCATCCATCCATTAGCTCCCAGTTTGTTTATTACCCTGACTTACTACTTGACTAGTGGCATGGAGGATCTGCCCCAGTTTAGCCTTTGTGTTGGATAAGCTTCCCTGTTTATTTGTCTCGGCTCTGAGTTGGTGACAAAACTTACCTTTGGTGAGTTGGATTGTAGTCCTAAATCATTCTGGTCGTTTGTCCCGATGTTTGGCACTGGTACGATGTCCCCCTAGTCACTTAAGATGCGTTGGCAAAAATTGAAAGCTCATGTACAACTTATGGAAATTTATGTAAATTCGCCCAGGAAACTGTAAACTCTAGAATGTGTTTATCAACACACGTGAGTAAAGGGAAAGAGCAATGAAACACTAATAAATACTCCTTGAAGAGTATAAGAAAGGTCCAAAAAGCAATGGTTCTTAAACTCCATATCTAAACGATTGCTGACCTTATATGTATATGTACAAACATGCCCTGGATGCAAGCTGCGATTAGTTGTGCTTATCAGCACACCTAAGATCCGAAGGGTTATGTAGGCCAGAAAGGCCATGAAATGAAATCAATGGATCCTAATGAAACTGGATCATCTTTTATAAAAGTAGACATGGTGCCTAAGTTCAATAAAGACTCTTTAAACAACTTACCCATCTGTGAGACACCGCCATCCCCCATGTTACTGCTTGTCCAACATATGTTAGACTGTGTATTCCCTTTCCATTTCCAAAGTGTCACAATGTCAAGTCAGTAGTCATATCTTATCCTAGCCTTTTAATTTTTAGTCCTCACCCTTCACTAGCAAATTGATCACAACTATGAAGTGAGTATGGTCTTGAAAGTCTGGTCTGAGTAATAATAATAATTAATGACTTTATATATTTGGTTTTAGATCGCCAGTAATGATTACTTCATGTTATAAGTGTTACTTGAATGAATTGTAGAGCATGCATTAACCTTTGGCACTTGTAGCAGTTTGATGATAGCCTAAGTTATATTTTGGGTCATGTTGACTTGGTCAAACCCAGTTTGACCAAAAGTCAACCACTAGACATGAGGTGGCAAACCTCAGATGATACAGAGATATGATATATGGTCTGGTACAGGTCACCAGGTGGTTCTATGTAGTGGTTTCAGGCTTATGATGATGATTTGTGCTTTTCAGCACTTTTACAGATTATTATTATTTGGTCTCTCGTATGTGATGGATATTTATTTTGATCATGCAGAGATCTATATGGTGTATGAGTACACATTTTGGATGGGTTTGGGCTCTCTGTGTCCAATGAGACAATCTGTTTTCAGTCCCAAGCAGTTACAGTGATTTTTAGCCTCAGTTAGTCATCCTAGTGCAGTTTTGTCCTGTCAGATGGGCTATCAGAGCAGTGATGAGATTTGATTGGTTCACCTAGGGCATTGTGCATGGAGGGGGTGGTCCAGCCACTTGATATTACCATATTACCCCCCTCCCAGAGAGCCTAGTGGGTTCACCTTGACAGTGCAGGCACTCCAGGAGGCAACTTGGGCAGTTTCACACTTCCCAACGTAGATCAAAAATGGTAAAAATGGCTATTAAGCTAAGTCACATGACACGAGGACACGGGACACAGAGGACACGAAAATACGAGTATTCGACATGAGACACGATGACCCCGAAAACAGGACACGGGGGACACGTTTTATATATATATAATATTTATATATATATATATATATATATATATATATATATTAAAAGAATACATAAAGATCCACATTTAAAAAAAACTAAAAGTCTATACATCAATCTGAATCATAATATCATTCAATTGAAATTTGACAATGATGGATCAATAATAAAATTATCAATGAACAATGAACAATAACATTGAATCATGAACTTTGAGTTTGAACCATAAACTGCACATTTAATATTAAACCATCAAAATCAAAATGTATTGTTCTCAAATGTTTGTTTGTTGCTGCTACAGAGGGTTGTGGGTGTAGCTGCTGCGTGTGCACTGTGCTCTATTCAAGCACCTCTTCCCTAGACTGCTCTATTCACGGGGCTCTGCCCTAATGTGCCTTTGCCCCGACTCACGAGCTATTTGTTGCTACAACAACTGTTGTAGCTGCTGCGTGGCTTCAACAAATGGGCAGTTACATGGTACACCCTCATGACCTCACAACCTCACTTCTCCACTCCACCGGCAAGCTCTCAGCAAGCAACCACAAGTCGGAAACAGTCACGATCTCTACAACCACGAGCTCTATTCTCCATGGGCACAACAGCTCTCTTAAATCGTCAACAAAGAAGGGGCCCGAAAAGAAGAAAGCCCATGTTTTAACCCACAGGAGTGAATTTTTGACAGGACACGTGTCCAAAAATCGTGACACGATCATGGCACGTGTGCGACACATGCCAGATAGTGTCATGATTTTTGGACACGTAAATTTTTGTGTCGGACACGTATTAGGGCACGTGTCGTGTCTGACACGTGGAATACGTGACACGGGCCCTCTTTTGAAGTGTCATGTTACTTAGCTATTAAGGGATTCGATTTGGGTTACTGAGGCAAGGGATTGGAATGGGATGACTTGTGATGATGAGTGGGATGTCTTCCACACCTTCTCCAGCAGCTTCAGCTTCCAATGGGACCCACACTCATTTTTTCGACACATTTTATGGTTTTCTGGAGCCTCCTAAGGCTCACGACTTTTCCAGAGAGGCACGATTTGGTGTCTAGCTTGATTATTTTACATTACTGTGCCATGGGGATTGACCAAGGGTGTTAGAAATTACCCCTTGGACCCACCATGAGCTAGATCTTATATTTTATCATTGAGATTTGGTGGGACCTCTCTCCTAGGGCGATTTAGTCCATTGATGTATTATTCTATTATTGATCGGTACTTTATCGTTGAGCTCATCTCAACCATTGATTAGATCACTTTGATCTTCTAATCTTAGCCATCCATTCAAAAGGTGGTTAGGGTTTTGGTATCTCTCCATCCTAGTTAAAGGAGACAGCTTCTCATTGTAAAGGGTCTTTGGCTCTTGGAATCTTGATAATAGAAAAACTTTTTGTGGAAATTCTTGGATCTCCTTTGCATCTGGTGTTCTTAGATGGTGATTGGAAAGTCTATTGCATCCTAGCATTTGGAAATTTGCAGTAAGATCTATCTTTTGGGAAACTTTGTCTTGTCTACAGGAGGGCGACTTCAACTTGGACGTTTTTGCAAGGCTTCTTCAACTCGCTCACTTGGCATTTGCTTGTATCAGAGGGTTATCATTAGTATCATTGTGATCTATGCTATCTTTCTGTTATTTCTCTTGTGGCATTAGTCTTATCTCTTGATTGCATCAAATCTGATATTGTTGACGTTTGTTGTGTAGGAGAGAGGGCGCATTGGCTTCCTTGGAAAAAATCGATCTCATAGAAAACTACCTCAAATCTTCTCAAACTGATCGGGTTTGCATAGATCATCATCATCAAGGCATCTACAAGGTTATCCAGGTAAGATCCATAGGTTTGTTCACTATTTCTTGATCCCAATCCATTGGCATAAGCATTTTAATGTTAAAACCCTCATTAATTAAAACCCTCATTTTACATTTTCTCAAATCTACTTGGATCTAGTAAGCTTTGGGGTAAGATATTGAAAACCACCTCTATAGCATCCACGGCGATTCAGATCTATAGTTTGGTGTGGATTGGCTTCCATTTTACCCCTTTCCCAAGGCAATTTAGCCTCTCCAAGGGAGGTCACACTTCCTGAGAGAGGGTGTTTGCTAGGTTCCAAGACCTGGGTAGGTTAGATCCCGCTTGATTTGAACTCCTCTCATCCGATAACCAACCCCTAGTATCTCACTTCTTTGATTTTTGCCTTGTGGGCCCCATTCCTCATTTTGAGGGTTGTGCCCCTCTTGGGTCATTGAGTGAGCTACTTTCAATCTCAGATCTACTGAGATCTAGCCATTGGCTGCTCTTGATCTTCAAAACCCACTTTGCTCTGCACCTTAACAACCCCGATCTATATTTTGGTGGACATTCGACTCCATTTGGCCCAATTTCCAAGACATTGATCCTTCTCTAAGCCCTCACGACTTTCCTAGGTTATTAGTTTTCCTTGTGGGTTGTGTTGCCGCCTGGTTCCACACCTGGGAAAACGCAGCAGAAGTCTTCAAGCTGCTGGTGTGGCCTTGGGGGCAAGTCAGAGTCAAGTGCTGTCACTTGGGACTCGACTCCTTCGTCTAGGCTTTCCTAGCGAAGCCAAGGGGGGTGGACCCTAAAAAATAAAAAGAAACTAAAGCCTCTAATCTAGGATTTAGAAAAATACTTTTTGATAACCAAGAACAGACAACATATATTTTGATCAAATAAAACAATCATTTATCATTTGCTCTCATTTAAAATAGCCATCATTTAACTGCACATTAGTCAATAATATAAAATGAAACTTAAACAAGACCAGTGCCTTATAATGGAGTCAATAAACAAATGCATAAGCAAAAAAATAGATGTTGTGCGAGTGTTCTTGGTTTATTTTAAAATTTATGTGATGGTGATCTTTTTATTATGGCAGGGGGGTTCCCAATATACGCAAGGTACGGGGGAACATGTCCGGAGTTTTGAAGCGTGGCTTCCCTCTCAGGCTTGGGCTGAATCGGAGTCTCGAGGAGGTGTTCAGATGCTATACCAACGAGGGCAAGCCTAACGGTTTCCAAGAGGTCACTACTCAGTGTGGTCCCAAGCCTTCTGAGAAATTTGCCCACGACAACAAAAATACGCGTTGTGCCGGATTTTCACAAAAAGGATTTTTTATTAGGGCGGTGTTAGATCCTATTACTAGTCATCCCTTCCTTTCTGATGTGTACCAACTGGATCAGACTAAGCTGCAAGTCGGCCACAGAGCATACGGGAGAAGACCTTGGTATTTTTATAAAAAATTTTATGAACCCAAATTTTATCTTTTTTAAAACCCCAGGAGTCTCTTTTCAGGCACGTATTTCGGGCAAGCCCTCATACATAAACCCTACTTCGGGAAAGCAAGGGGGGCGTTATGAGTTTGTAAAAAAAATGTGAAAAACTATGTTATGAGTGAACTTGTGGCCCGCCAGTGGAACGGACCAACAAGGTTTATTTTAATCCTAATTAATTTTATTAAATGCCGGAAAACAAAGAAATAAACTACTCTAAAAATCACGCCATGAAAATGAGACGACACAGGCCACCCCTGGGGGGATGGGGCATGGGCGCTGGCTAGCCCACTTGCTCTCGTTTAATAGTTGTTTACAATGATTTAGAGAAGTGCCCCAGTCTACTTTAAGTGACTTGGTGGCTTACAAAATTTCAGGAAAAAATGACCGGTTTTTGCAAAATATGAAATTTGTCCTCCGGATCGCCTGGATCTTCGAAAATTCGGCAGCACTTCCTCCTACCTGTTCGTCTTTTGCTGCAAACCAGCAAGCAATGATTAGTATAAGATGCCCAAAAACACTTTAAGAGTGTCTTTGGAACACCTCCTAAAAAACCCAAAATTTTCTAAGTAAAATTCTAAGTAAAATTCTAAGTAAAAATTTCAAAAATTAACCAAGTAAAACAAGCAATAATGCTAGTTTTGCTTGGGGTCTTTGCAAGCTATATGAGCTGCAAATTGTATGCTCTTGGACAGCCAAATATACCTTTAAAACCAGCACTACAACTACCCAACAAGACTTAAAAGAAATTTGACAATTTTATTTGCAAGCCTTTGAAAAGTAGATGCTAAATGAAGGAAAAATCTAACAGTTAAAGATATGAGCTTTGTAACTGTCTAAACCAATCCTTTATGAAAGATTTCTGATCTATTTAAAATACAATATGAGCATATAAATCAGAAATATTTCAAATACAAGTAACCAGTTAACCAAAGAAAAAGTTTTGTTTATAAGGGAGAGAGAGAAAATGAGCCAAATTATGTTTGAAATCCGAAGCCTTGGAGGAATCTTTGTGGTGTTCCGAGGGACTGCATCTGCAAACAAAGATTAGAGAAGAGGAAGCAAACAAGATCCGCCTACTCCAGTTGAAATAACCTGCACATTACACACTTTGCAAACAAAGATCAAGTGTAGAGATATATCTGAAAAAGAAATCTATGCTGAATACTCATAAACAAATGAAACATACAGGCATGATTTTCTTTTGCAAACACATAACAATAAACTAGACAATAAACAAATTGAAACTAATCTATCTCATAAATTAATACTAATCTTTCCAATGAGTACAGTTGATACTATTGAATAATCAAAGCTTATGCACAAGTTACCTCCATCACATAAGTCCAAGATGTTTCATCCACTCACAATGAACAACACAGATTTGACCTCCAAAGTCTTCTTTATTCATATAAAAAAAGTATTACAATCATAGGTTTTGTGCTCCAATTCTCCCTAACTCACAATGGAGAGAGAGCTGCAATATATAGAGAATGGCCAAGAGGAGGAAGGGCGCACTTGCCTAAAGAGAGTGGGGAAGCGTGGCACAAATGGTGGAGGGGATAGGGCTGCCCACTCCATCTATTTAGCTGCCCATGTGAAGCACAAAAGGTGCCCATGCAGCAGCACAAACTATGCTGCCCATTCCCCAAAACGTGGGCTGCCCACAATAGCAAGTGCGCCCTCTCATTTAGTGAAATGCGCCCCTCTCTTTAGCATGAGTTCCTCCACATATGGGGCTGCCAAAATAGCACAAAATCAGCCCAATACACTCCTATAACCATGCTGGTCCAAAACTGAGTTGCAATTACTCCAAAATTTTAATAATTTTTTAAGTCATTTTTTCACTTTTTTTATTTTTTCATGACTTTTTTGACTTTTTTGGGTTTTTTGGCCATAGGAAAATATTGAAGCACCCAAACCTTAGGAAAAGTGGGTTTAGGGGTTTAGGGGGTACTCTGAGTTAGAAAACGAGTACCCCTAAGGCAAAAAATACCTCCAGACGCCCCAGATAGGCCAATTACAAATTTTTTAATTGAACCATTAAAAAATGGCCCAATTTACGGAAAAATTAAAACTTGCCGAAAATTAAAAAACAACCTAGGGGGACTTAGCACATGTCCATATGACTCAAAATTAACGCCTAGCATGTTCATATACATTGACCCATAGACTCTAATAATTCCCTAAGGCCCGTCAGCCTCCCCAGGCATTCCAGCTTTGGAGGAGCAGGAGAAAAACCAATTAATTATGTAATGCACTGATGCAGGACATAATAGATAGGTGAAAAAAACTCCTTGGAATACCTGACTTGGCCAAAAAGTCCTAAGGAACCGAGTCTTTTACAAAACACCATGCTAGCACGTTTTATTACAAACCCCGCAGGGCCATGGACATGTGGAAAAAAATAAAAAACGGGGCCCTTTAAAAGGCCAGCTGGTCATCAAATCACCAAAATTGAACATGTGTCATGTTCCACTCTGCCCGCTCGCTTGATAATCCAACCAAGTGCAACTTAGTTGGAAACAGGTTGATCTCTGTCTGGTTGCTTGCACACTTAGATATTGTCATATCTCTTCATCAAGCATAGCTAGAAAGCCCTAACTGTCAGATCTACGTTTTGGGACACTTTCCCTGTTTTAAGGGTCACGTTTCCCAAGGCAGTTGATTTTGACCTTTTGAAACTAGCTTTGAATCCTGGAATCATACCTAATCCTAGAATCACTGTGTATTATCTTCCTAGAATCACTGTGTATTATCTTTCCTTATCATATCACACCTTTCCTAAGCCTCCATAGTGGTCCTACTTCCTTAATTCTAGGGTTCCATACCTGTCACCCTACGTACTTCATTAGATTGATTTGATCTGGTGATTGGGTTGATCTCTCCTATCGGGAGTAGATCTGGGTCTCCCCCTTGCTATCTTGGCTTTGATAGCTAAAGCAAAGAGTGCCTTGGTTGGCGTGACAACCATCCTTTTGGGAACTAGGGCTCTCTTGGTTCACCACTTTAGTTGCCTATCTCCTCT
Organism: Larix kaempferi; assembly: GCA_027924585.1. Classification (NCBI taxonomy): domain Eukaryota; kingdom Viridiplantae; phylum Streptophyta; class Pinopsida; order Pinales; family Pinaceae; genus Larix; species Larix kaempferi. Next base: position 1,316,804 of record BSBM01000892.1, read on the forward strand.
ACCATCCACCTTGGATCCATCTGTAGGGGCAACTACAAGATTGGTGATAACATTTTGGCGCCGTTGCCGGGGAGGTAGAGGCTTACCTTCGGTGTCTGCGAGTGTCCGTGCGTTAATCCGTATCTCATCGCATCCGGTATTTTGCCTTGGTGATTGTATTTTAAATTTCATAATTACTTCAATCACCGTTTTAATTTTCACTCATCTCACCTCTCCTACGACTTTTTTCATTTCGGTGAATTACCTGTGTGGTTCACCTGGCGACTCTACTGAGGACCAAACCCAACGTATAAATCTTAAAATCTTAAATCGTGACTCTGCTGGGAAGAGAACCCATGTATATACTCCACTAGGAATCCTAATAATTCATAATGGACCAGGATCTTCTTCAAGATCTTCAACAAAAATTAAAAATTATAACAAAGATTAATGAAAGTAATTTGAGATTTAGGTATGAGGATAGTTATCAAAATAATTATGGGTATGAACCTGCATATCAAGATTCTTATGATACCCGTCATTCACCTCATCCATCTAATAATTTTTCCCCAAATATCCCAAGTGAACCAATTAGAAAGTATCAAACTCAGCCAAGGCTTTTGGTAAATGATCCTCGCCCAACTCAAGCAACTAGAACTTTTAGGAAACCCAAGCCATCTCCTTTTGGTTTTCCAGAGATATATGGGGCACCTCATCT